>CM022300.1:38874977-39474977 GCA_011799875.1 Thinopyrum elongatum | reverse complement strand
CCAACTTGAAGACCGGTTCAGGGGGCTACTGATGGTGTCCTGTACTAAGGGGTACTCATCACGTCGTCTCCCAACCAGGTGGATCGGGCCAAGGACCCCCATGGTGGTTCACTAATCGGCCACTTCGAGCAGACCATAACATATACAAGGAAGACTCCCCAAGACTTGATGCCGAAGCTAAGGACTCTCCTAAACCCTAGGCCTCCGGTGTATTATATATACCGAGGCTAGGCTTGTCAATAGGGGGACTCATATTCATTAGAAAAATCTCGTGGTAGATACATGTACTCTGTACTACACCCCATATGAATACAATCAAAAGCAGGATGTAGGGTATTATCTCTTCGAGAGAGCCCGAACCTGGGTAAAATCCCGTGTCCGTGTTACCACCACTCCAAGATGCCTAGCTTAGGACCCCTACTACAAGATATGCCGGATATAGAACCGACAGCTGGCTGTCCACTATCCTAGGGCAACCACCCCGCTTGACCAATACCACGTCATGCATTTCTAGCAGGCGCTTTACTCCATCGACCACCCAGTCTCGCCAATCCGGCGTCCTGGCTCCCCTGATTGAAACACCATTAGCACGACCACCCTTCTGCACCTATCCCACGTCCCACGCCTAATCCGCGTCGTGTGGGGCTGCAATAAAAGGAGGGAGTGATGACAGAAATAGCAGTTACCTCAAGCCATGCGTGATCGTGGGCCTGCCCAGGCTGAGCTTAGTGGCAATCCGCATACGCACATGCCCCTGGTTTCTGGCACGAGCGGTAAAGGCCACGCAGGCGATGAAAATACCAGAGAGAGGCTGAGGGCGAGCTCGAGTTCAGATTAAAGAAGAAGCAAAGAATATCTCAAAATACGGACATTATCCCGATAAAATCAGCACTGCTTGTCTGTGCATTATTTGGGCCTCGCCCAACGATGCCCGGCAGCACGTGTGGCCTAGGAGAAGTGGTTTAAATATCCTCCCCCTGTTAAAGAAAAGATTGAGGAGCCCGTTATAGTTAAAGATGAAACTATCATTTACAATGTTGATCCAGTTGTTCCTACTGCTTATATTGAGGAACCACCTTTCCCTGTTAGGATAAATGAACATGCTAAGGTTTCAACTGTGGTTAACAAAAGTAATATTAGAGCACCTAGACCCTCTGAACAAATTAAAGTTGAACCTAATGTTGCTATGGTTAAAGATCTCTTGGTCGATAATATAGATGGGCACGTTATTTACTTCTGCGATGAAGCTACTAGAATTGCCAAACCCGATACTAAAGATAAGAATAAGCCTGTTGTTGGCATGCTTGTTGTCTCTATTAAAATAGGAGATCATTGTTATGATTACTTATGTGATTTGGGTGCTAGTGTGAGTGCTATCCCGTTTACCTTATACCAAGAAATTATGAATGACATTACACCTCCTGAAATAGAGGATATTGATGTTACTATTAAGCTTGCGAATAGAGATATTATTTCACCGCTTGGGATCGTTACAGACGTTGAAGTCTTGTGTGAAAAAATAAAATACCCTACTGATTTTCTAGTTCTTGCTTCTCCACAAGATGATTTATGTCCTATTATATTGGTAGACCTTTCTTGAACACTGTTAATGCTAAGATTGATTGCGTTAAAGAAACTGTCAGTGTTAACTTTGGTGATATATCTCATGAGTTTAATTTCTCTAAGTTTCATAGACAACCTCATGATAAGGAATTGTGTAGTAAAGATGAAATTATTGGTCTTGCTTATATTACCGTACCTCCTACTAATCCGTTAGAACAATAGTTGCTAGACCGTGAAAATGATATGCACATGAATGAAAGAAATGAAATAGATAAGATGTTCTTTGATCAACCACCCATATTTAAACACAATTTGCCTGTTGAAACTCTTGGAGAGTCCACCTAAAGGTGAACCTGTGTTTGAATTAAAATAATTGCCTGATAAATTGAAATATGCTTATCTTGATGACAAGAAGATATATCCTGTTATTATTAGTGCTAACCTTTCAGAGCATGAAGAAAATAGATTATTAAAAACTTTGAGGAAGCGTCATGCTGCTATTGGATATACTCTTGATGATCTTAAGGGCATTAGTCGCACTCTATGTCAGCACAAAATTAATATGGAGCCAGATACTAAACGAGTTGTCGATCACCAACGATGATTAAATCCTAAGATGAAAGAGGTGGTAAGGATTGAAATATTAAAGCTTCTATAAGCAGGTATAATCTATCCCATAGCTGATAGTAGATGGGTAAGCCCCGTTCATTGTGTCCCTAAGAAAGGAGGCATTACCGTTGTTCCTAATGACAAAAATGAACTTATTCCACAAAGAATTGTAACTGGTTATAGGATGGTAATTGATTTTAGAAAATTAAATGAGGCCACTAGAAAAGATCATTACCCTTACCTTTTATTGATCAAATGTTAGAAAGATTGTCTAAGCATACACACTTTTGCTTTCTTGATGGATATTCTGGTTAATACACGTGTCACAATCTGACCAAGAGAAAACCACATTTGCTTGTCCTTTTTGAACTTATGCTTATAGACGTATGCCTTTTGGTTTATGCAACGCACCTGCCACTTTTCAAAGATGTATGATTGCTATATTCTCCGACTTTCATGAAAAGATTGTTGAGGTTCTCATGGATAATTTTTATGTTACGGAACTTCTTTTGATGATTTCTTAAGCAAGCCTGATCGAGTTTTGCAGAGATGTGAACAAACTAATCTTGTCTCAAATTGGGAGAAGTGCCACTTTATGGTGAATGAAGGTATTGTCTTGGGGCATAAAATTTCTGAATGGGGCATTGAAGT
This sequence comes from Thinopyrum elongatum, assembly GCA_011799875.1. Lineage (NCBI taxonomy): Eukaryota > Viridiplantae > Streptophyta > Magnoliopsida > Poales > Poaceae > Thinopyrum > Thinopyrum elongatum. The sequence continues at coordinate 39,472,154 of CM022300.1, read as the reverse complement.
AGATAAGGCTAAAGTTGATGCAATTGAGAAAATACCATGTCCTAAAGATAATTAAAGGTATAAGTACTTTCCTTGGTCATGCTGGTTTCTATAGGAGGTTTATTAAAGACTTCTCTAAAATTTCTAGGCCTCTTACTAATAATGTTGAAACCAATATTATTCAAACCATGACACCGGAGGAACACATAAAAGAGACCGTTCAGAACACTCTAGAACCCTGAAAAGTAAATAGTCTCTCAAAAATCCGCCAAAATATTTTTTGTCAGTTTTGGAATATTAGAAAAAACAGGAAAATAAGAAACAACAAGGAAGGCAACCCAGGTGCCCACGAGAAACCAGGGCATGCCTGCCCCACCTGGCGCGCCCTGGTGGGTGGTGGGCCGCTTGGGCACCTTCCCGACTCTGTTTTTCTTCCGTATACTTGTTTCCCAAGATAAAAAATCTTTATATATACCCCCAGGCGATTTGACCTCCGTATCACGGAGAAATCCTCTGTTCTTGTTTCGTGCTATTTTTCTGACAGATCTAGATCGCCATGGCCGCACCAAGCTCCTCCAAGGACAAGTTCTTCGAGTGGGTAATGAATCCCTACTTGTCGGAGGTGATGAAGTACCCTCAAGCCATTGAGATGCGTGAAGGGGTGCTCCACATCCGGGATGTTCAAGGGCCCAAGAAGACGGGAAGCGTGGAGGCCAGGCTCAAGGCGGTGGAGCAGGAGATCTTCAAGTGCAAAGGAATGGTGGAGCATGGACTCAATGCCAATCACCTCATGATCACGGAATTCACCCGTGATCACAAGGTGGATGGCCGGTCTATGAAGGACATCGTCTTCACCTTCAACGAGCAAATCAATTTTCTGCAAAGCCAAATCTATGATCTTCAAAATCAAGTCTTTGAGTATGAGGCAAGATTTAAAGGTATGAGTTTAGCTGCCAGTTGCAGGACTCAGGAGACTTGTGCTTCCTCTTATGATGGTGAGCCGCTGCCATGGAAGCCGGAGGACAAGTTTGCCTCTACCTCATCACCACCACCATCACCAAAGAAGGAGACTTGAGTACACGGGTATGGGTGATGTCTACTACACAACTTGTTCTTGTAGACTCGTGTTGGGCCTCCAAGCGCAGAGTTTTGTAGGACAATAGCAAATTTCCCTCAAGTGGATGACCTAAGGTTTATCAATTCGTGGGAGGTGTAGGATGAAGATGGTCTCACTCAAACAACCCTGCAACCAAATAATAAAAAGTCTCTTGTGTCCCCAACACACCAAATACAATGCTAAATTGTATAGGTGCACTAGTTCGACGAAGAGATGGTGATACAAGTCTAGTAATGATAGTAGATATTGATTTTTGTAATAGTAGCAATAAAAACAGCAAGGTAACAAATAACAAAAGTGAGCACAAATGGTATTGCAATGCTTAAAAATGAGGCCTAGGGTCCGTACTTTCGCTAGTGCAATCTCTCAACAATGCTAATATAATTGGATCACATAACATCCCTCAACGTGCGATGAAGAATCACTCCAAAGTTCTTATCTAGCGGAGAACATTAGAAGAAATTGTTTGTAGGGTATGAAACCACCTTAAAGTTATTCTTTCCGTTCGATCTATTCAAGAGTTCATACTAAAATAACACAAAGTTATTCTTTCCTTTCGATCTATCCAAGAGTTTGTACTAAAATAATACCATATGATACGCATCAACCAACTCTAATGTCACCTAGATACTCCAGTGTCACCAAAAGTATCTGTGAGTTAATTATACGATACACATCTGTTGCAGCCATGTAATAGCGTAGTTAAAACTTGATCTGCCTTGCCATGCCTTCGAGTATGTTATGCCACCTATGCTTCAGTGACATAATCGTTTTGATCCTGTCATATTCATATGTTCATCTGGTCTTTCAGTAGTACTGAATTTTTATCAAGGTCTTGATATATAATCTGGTCTTTCATTGCCTTGTACTTGGCGACTTATAGTTACAATATAGGGAAAGTTAGACAGCCCAACAATTCGGGGTGACTTGTAGTCATGCTCCATCTTCAAAATTATAACTTTGGCGGCTTATAGCCACAATAAGCTCTACTTGGAGAAATATAATCCGAAGCTGGATAACTCGGCAAGATCTGTAATTTTTTTTTGCAAAACAGAAATAAAGAGTATACATAACTCAAATATTTGTAAGTCGGCTTTGAAGGCACGACCTAAAGAGAATAACTCTTGTTTGGTTTTTGAAAAAACTCAATTTTTTTCTTAAAAGAAGCTTGGCATAAAAGCCGTTCATCCCGCAAGCCGGCTCTCATGTGGCATAAATCCGTCGTTTAAACCTTAACTAGTTCAGGGTCTTATTGAAAAGATTGACTGTTAAGAGTACGAACAGGCCACATAGCGGAGAGACTATAGTAGACAGGTGAGTTTATCCTAGCTCACTGTAAGACGGCTCTCACGTGACATAAGCTGCCGTTTAAACCTTCACAAGTTCAGGGTCTTTGAAATGATTAACTGCCAAGAGTACGGCGGGTCACCTTGTGGAGTAGCAAGTTGCAAACAGGCAGGTTTAACTTAGTCATGGCATAAAAGCCGGTCAAAGTGGGTTATGAAGCTATACTCATAGAGTAGGAAGCCCCCAAGTGACCTATGGCATGAAAGCCGATCAAGAGGGTTATAAAGCTATGCTCATAGAGCAGGAAGCCCCCAAATGATCCATAACATGGCATAAAAGCCGATCAAGAGGGTTATAAAGCTATGCTCATAGAGCAGGAAGCCCCCAAATGATCCATAACATGGCATAAAAGCCGATCAAGAGGGTTATGAAGCTATGCTCATAGAGCAGGAAGCCCCCAAATGACCTATAACGTGGCATAAAAGCCGACCAAGAGGGTTATGTAGCTATGCTCATAGAGCAGGAAGCCCCCAAATGACCTTATGAGTAATCAATAATGACTCTTGCTTAGAAAATGTGAGATAAAATGACAGAGGCCCCGAAATTTGGGGATGCCAGCTTTATTATACTAATCATAAAAAGGTATGTACATCAATGAAGGTATATACAATGATGAGAGTTAATGACTCAAGTGTAGTAAGGCCGAAGATGAGCAATGTTCCACGGCCGGTTGGTCTCCTCCTCAGATTTACGTGACTTGCTGGGCTCACGGATATCAATGAGATCATACAACCCGTTGTTCAGGTTTTTGCTGACCACGAAAGGTCCTTCCCAAGGCGGGGATAGCTTCTGCATGCCTGTCTGATCCTGAATAAGCCGGAGCACTAAATCGCCTTCTTGAAACGCCCGAGTTCTGACTCTGCGGCTATGATAGTGACGCAGGTCTTGTTGATAAATCATCGATCGAGCTGCTGCAAGATCACGTTCCTCATCCAAAGCATCTAGTGCATTCTGACACGCCGTCTCATTATTAGCTTCGACGTAAGCCGCCACCCTAGGCGAGTCATGACAGATGTCACTTGGGAGAACCGCCTCTACACCATAGACCATGAAGAAAGGCGTATAGCCTATTGATCTGTTGGGGGTTGTTCTGATACTCCAATGCACTGAAGGTAGCTCTTCAACCCAACAACCCGGCATGCACTCCAACCGAACCATGAGCCGGGGCTTGATACCTCTCAAAATTTCCTGGTTAGCCCATTCTACTTGACCATTAGACTGCGGATGAGCCACTGATGACACATCAAGCTGGATGTGTTCTCGTTGACAAAACTCCTTCATAGCACCCTTAGACAAATTTGTGCCATTATTAGTGATGATACTATGAGGATATCCAAAGCGAAAGATCAGCTTCTTGACAAACTGAACTGCAGTCACCGCCTCACATTTGCTAACCGGCTCTGCCTCAACCCACTTGGTAAACTTGTCAACCGCCACCAGAAGGTGGGTCTTCTTATCCGTAGACCTCTTGAAAGGACCAACCATATCAAGCCCCCAGACTGCAAACGACCAAGTTATTGGAATCATCCTCAATTGCTGAGCCACCACATGAGCTTGTCTTGCAAATTTTTGACACCCGTCACACTTACTAACAATATCCTCTGCATCTGCATGAGCCGTTAACCAGTAAAACCCATGACGAAAAGCCTTAGCTACCAAACATTTTGAGCTGGCATGATGGCCATAATCGCCTTCATGAATCTCTCATAAAATTTCACGACCCTCCTCTGGAGAAACACAGCGTTGGAACATGCTGGTCACACTGCATCGGTGTAACACGCCGTTGATAATAGTCATAGACTTAGACCTCCGGGTGATCTGCCTGGCCAAAGTTTCATCCTCGGGTTACTAGCCCCGAGTCATATAAGCCAAGTAGGGGAGCGTCCAATCAGGAATAGCATGGAGAGCTGCTACCAGCTGCGCCTCCGGGTCAGGGACAACAAGATCTTCCTTAGATGGTAACTTGACCAAAGGATTGTGTAATATATCAAGGAACACATTGGGAGGCACCGGCTTACGCTGAGACCCAAGCTGGGACAACGCATCAGACGCCTCATTTTTCCGTTGATCAATATGATCCACCTGATAGCCCTTGAAGTGACCAGCAAGATTATCAACCGTCTGATGGTAAGCCGCCATAAGCGGGTCTTTAGAGTCCCACTTGCCTGAGACTTGCTGAGCCACCAAATCAGAGTCGCCCAAACATCTGACCTGGCTCAAATTCATCTCCTTGGCCATACGAAGCCCATGGAGTAAAGCCTCATACCCAGCTGCATTGTTAGTACAAGGAAACATTAGTCTCAAGACATAACAAAATTTATCACCTCGTGGGGAAGTCAAAATAACTCCAGCCCCCGAGTCTTCCAACTGCCTGGACCCATCAAAGTGGATTATCCAATATGTGTTGTCAGGCTTCTCCTGAGGTGTTTGCAACTCTATCCAATCATTGATGAAATCCACCAGGGCTTGAGACTTGATGGCTGTTCTTGGCACATACTTCAGACTATGAGGTCCAAGCTCAATTGCCCACTTAGCAACCCGGCCTGTAGCTTCTCTGTTTTGAATAATGGGATAATTGATATTATGCCCCTAGTTGGGTCACACTCGACAGGTTTACCCCTACTTTTCGAAAATACTCATTCATGTCCAAACCACTTTGCTTCTCTTATGTTTTTGCCCTTCCGTCTCAATTCCGTCCAGTCAAAGGCGTTTGACCGTCAAAGTGACATTTTTCTGGACCATTTTGCCCCTCCTTCCAACTTCAGTTAAGAATCAAAGAAAAAAACAATGTGAAGCTTACATGTGGGACCCAACTAAATGCAAAATAAAAAAATTGAAAAACATACACTCTCTCTCTCCCTCCCAAAACACCTCACTTTCCCCATCCTGGTGTCGCTGCACCCGCGCTGCCGGCATCACAGGACCTGCCGTCGTCGCCCCCCACTATCACCTCCCTCTCCCACCCAAGACACCGCCCAGCTCTACCGATCGGCGCGCTGATGGACGGCATGGCAGGGACAGCCGACCTCTCGCCAGCGGGCGCCTGCGATGAGCACACGCTGGACCTCGAGGCCACGGTGTTCGTCCATGATGGGTGTGGCAGAGGCAGCGCCACTACAAGGCATGCAGGAGGTCTCGATCCAACGCGTCGCTGGAGGTAGGTGGCGGCGAGGTTTGGCTGGAGTGCCCGAGATTCGACACGGATGGCCGGAGCCACCGAGACAAGGTGGGTCCATGGACGAGTGGCGGGGATCCTTGGCCAAGGGGCGGCGGCGCGATGTAGGGGAGGCCGCGATCGGTGCGGGGCATGGGGGCACGGCGGAGATGGCAGATCTGGCCGTGGGAGGCTCGGGCTGGACCGGATCTGGCCGGGATGGAGGTTGGGGAGGCACTAGCGACCGGCGGCGGGCAGATGGGTAACAGCTGCTCATCCCGGGGCTCAAGATCGGGGAGGCACTGGCGCAGGTGACCGGCAGCGGGGTGAGCGGGGAGGCCATGCCGAAGCTGGGGGAGGAAGAAGATATGAATGTGGATGGGGGCGTGGGTCCCACAAGGTAGAGAGAGGGAAGGATTTTTTCTTTTGCATTTAATTGGGTCCCACATGTAAGTGTAACATTGCATTTTTCTTTGATTTTTAACTGGAGTTGTAAGGAGGGGCAAAATGGTCCAGAAAAATCTCTCTGTAACAGTTAAACGCCTTTGACCAGACGGAATTGAGACGGAAGGGCAAAAACACAAGAGAAGCAAAGTGGTTTGGGCAGGAACGAGTATTTTCAAAAAGTAGGGGTAAACCTGTCGAGTGTGACCCAACTAGGGGCATAATATCAATTATCCCTTGAATAATATCTCCTAAAGGAGCAGAGCTGACCATAGTAATAGGATGCCCAAGGAAATAATGCTTCAGCTTGTGACTCGCCATGAACACCCCAAACACCAGTTTCTGCCAATGTGGATATTGTTGCTTAGACTCGGTCAGGACCTCACTGGCATAATAAGCCGGCCGCTGGACTGGGTACTCTTTACCCGCCTCTTTGCGTTCCATGACAACTGCCATGCTAACTGCTTTGTTATTAGCCGCCACGTACACGAGCAAAGGCTCTTTTTCAATGGGAGCAGCAAGGACAGGCGGCTCAGCTAACTGTTTCTTGAGTGCCTCAAACGCCTCATTAGCAACATCACTCCAGACAAAGTGATATGTCTTCTTCATCATATGATATAAAGGAATTGCCTTCTCTCCCAGACGACTTATAAACCGGCTCAAAGTCGCAATATGACCCGCCAAACACTAAACGTCATTGATACACGCCATCTTAGAAAGTGAAGTGATGGCTTTAATCTTCTCCGGTTTAGCTTCAATGACCCGTTCTGAGACCAGGAAACCTAACAATTTTTCTGCAGGCACACCAAAGACACACTTGGCCGGGTTAAGCATCATTTTGTAGACCCGGAGATTGCCAAAAGTCTCTTTTAAATCATCAAGGAGAGTCTCCTTTTTCCTTGACTTGACCACGATATCATCCACATAAGCATGAACATTGCGCCCAATCTGACTGTGAAAACAATTTTGGACACAGTGCTGATAAGTCGCCTGAGCACTCTTAAGGCCAAAAGGCATAGAAACATAGCAGAAAGCCCCAAAAGGCATATGATCTTTGACTGCCATCTTGATTTGATGATAACCAGAATAAGCATCCAGAAAACATAAGCTCTCACAACCCGTCGTGGCATCAATGATTTGGTCGATATGGGGGAGAGCAAATGGATCTGCTGGACAAGCCTTGTTAAGATCTGTGTAGTCAACACACATACGCCATGTGCCATTCTTCTTAAGCACAAGCACAGGGTTAGCCAATCACTCAGGGTGAAAAACTTCCATGATAAACCCAGCCGCTAAGAGCCGGGCCACTTCTTCTCCAATAGCCTTTCATCACTCTTCATTGAAACGGCTGAGGAATTGTTTGACCGGTTTAAACTTAGGATCCACATTAAGAGTGTGCTCAGCGAATTCTCTCGGTGCACCCGGCATGTCAGAAGGTTTCCATGCAAAGATGTCCCGATTCTCATGGATGAACTCGATGAGCGCGCTTTCCTATTTAGGATCCATATTAGCTCCCACAGTGAACTGCTGAGAGGAGTTGCCAGGAACAAAATCCAATTGCTTGGTGTCATCAGCCGACTTAAACTTCAGCAGAGGGTCCTGCTCGATAGTAGGCTTCTTCAGAGGGGTCATATCAGCCGGGTCAACATTGTCCTTGTAAAACTTGAGCTCTTCAGTGGCACAAGCTGACTCAGCATAAGCAGCATCTCCTTCCTCGCACTCCAAGGCAACTTTCCGGTCACCATGAACCGTAATTGTCCTGTTTGGCCCTGGCATCTTAATCTGCAAGTAAATATAACAAGGGCAAGCCATAAACCGGGCATAAGCCGGCCATCCAAGCAGAGCGTGATATGGACTCTTAATTTTGACCACCTCAAACCACAAGGTCTCTGCTCTGTAATTACGGTCATCACCAAAAGCCACTTCCAATGATATCTTCCCTACGGGATAAGCCGACTTACCAGGCACCACACCATGGAAAACTGTAGAGGACGGTTTGAGATGCTTGTTAGTCAGATTCATACGGCTAAAAGTATCATAATATAGTATGTTGATGCTGCTACCACCATCCATAAGCGCCTTTGTGAACTTATACCCGTCCACTTGAGGGGCTACTACCAATGCCAGATGACCCGGATTCTCAACCCGGGGCGGGTGATCCTCCCGACTCCATGTGATCGGATACTCTGACCATCATAAGTATTGGGGTATTGCCGGCTCAACAGCATTGACCGCGCGCTTATGAACCTTCTGATCTCGCTTGCAAAGACTTGTAGTGAAAATGTGGTATTGACCCCCGTTAAGCTGCTTTGGATTACTCTGATATCCTGACTAATTATTTTGCTGCTGGTTGCCCTGACCAGACTGTTGATTATGACCGCCATGGTTACATTGACCTTCATAGCCAGAATTTGAACCGCCACCTCCAAAGCCGGATCCCTGAGAGCCGGAACCTGACCCGCTGGGCGGCCATTGTTACCACCATGATTCTGACTGAGGCTGTAATTCTTGAACTCTCGCATAACCCAACAATCCTTCCAAGCATGAGTAGATGGCTTGTTAGGAAGACTATGCTTCGGGCATGGGTCATTAGGTGCTGCCTCCATGTTAAAAGGCTTTGGTCCACCATATGGCGGCTTACCATTACTGTTGCGGCGTTGGTTTCTATACCCAGTGTTGGTGTTAGCCACGAGATCTGACCCGCCATCGAGGTGTCGTCGCTTACCACTGTTACCCTGGTTGTTTCCATTATGCCCTGCCGCGTTCTGTTGCTGACCCTTACCATTGCCATTCTTCTTGCCCTTATTGGATTTATCCTCATCAGATCGAGGGTATTTTGTGTTATCAGAGTCTGCATACTTAATAAGAGCCACCATGAGCTCGCCCATGTCCATGCAATAACGCTTAAGTCGCCCGAGATTTTGCTTAAGGGGGACAAAATTATAGTTCTTCTCCAAGACCAGAACCTCCTGACCCGCCGCAATACTCTTCGACGAGTGAATAATAGCTGAGACCCGTCAGACCCAATGGTGGGCCGACTCATCCTCATGCTGCATGCAGTTATCCAGATCGATAATTGTCAGAGGCTGCTTGCATGTTCCTTGAATTTTTTTGATAAAACATGCCTTCAACTCTGCCCATGAGCTGATAGAATTAGGAGGTAACCCTTTCAACCATGTACGAGCGGGCCCATCCAACATCATAGTGAAGTATTTGGCACATACAACATCATTGACATCCAACATATCCATGGCTAACTCATAACTCTCAATCCAAGCCTCAGGAGGGAGATCAGCTGTATAATTAGGCACCTTGCGAGGACCTTTAAAATCTTTGGGCAGTCATTCATTACGTAAAGCCGGTATTAAACATGGCACTCCAATTGTCCTTGAAATTGTCCCGGCCCCCATCGAGGTTGAAGGGGTCATCGGAGGCTACTGATAAGCCCCCAGCTGAGCCGCCGCTACCGCCTCTGCCTCTCGGTGAGCTCTGGCCTCGTCCACAATCGCCTAAGCATTAGAAAGGGGCGGGTCATTCCCATGGGGCGGGTCATCCTGGAGCGATCGATGATGTCGTTCACTGCTGGAAACCCTGGGCGACTCAACACACCGGCTCTAACTATGGCTTGGGAGAGGGGTTGAGTGCACCTGATCATGGCTGTATGAATATTTCTCCTGCTGTGCAACCGCTGTTTGCAAGAGCTCAATCGCGTTCCGCGCCTCTGCTGCGAAGGGCGTCTCATCAGTAATGGGGAGCGCATGGAGCCGGGTAGCCGCCGCTAACATGTTATCCACCGGGTTAGAATAATGATCGGGCGGTGTCAAAAAACACTCAGGCGGGGTCTGATCGCTACGGGAATAAGTTCAATTACCATTCTGTAGCCAGTAACAATTCTTTGTGGAATAAGTTCATTCTTATCATTGGGAACAACGGTAATACCTCCCTTTTTAGGGACACAGTGAACGGGACTTACGCATCTACTATCAGCTATGGGATAGATTATACCTGCTTCCAAAAGCTTCAGTATTTCTATTCTTACCACTTCTTTCATTTTAGGATTTAATTGTCTTTGGTGATCAACAACGGGTTTAGCATCAGGCTCCATATTAATTTTAGGCTGATAGAGAGTGGGACTAATGCCCTTTAAATCATCAAGAGTATATCCAATGGCTTGCCCAATATGCTTTATGTTCTAACTCAAGAGGCAAATGACAAGCTTTTCCATAAACCATTTTATACGGAGACATACCCATAGGATTTTTATATGCTGTTCTATAAGCCCAAAGTGCATCATCTAACTTCTTAAACCAATTCTTTCGGGACCTATTGACAGTTTTTTGTAATATTAATTTTATTTCTCTATTGCTAAGTTCAACTTGACCACTAGACTGAGGATGATAAGGTGATGCAATTCTATGGTTAACATCATATTTAGCAAGCATTTTACGGAAAGCACCATGAATAAAATGTGAACCACCATCAGTCATTAAATATCTAGGGACTCCAAACCTTGGGAAAATGACTTCCTTAAGCATTTTAATAGAGGTGTTATGATCAGCACTACTAGTTGGAATAGCTTCTACCCACTTACTAACATAATCAACATTAACCAAAATATGTGTATACCCATTAGAGGAAGGAAAAGGTCCCATGTAATCAAATCCCCAAACATCAAATGGTTCAACAGCAAGAGAATAATTCATAGGCATTTCCTGACGCTTGCCAATATTACCAATTCTTTGACATTCATCACAAGATAAAACAAACTTACGGGCATCCTTGAAGAGAGTGGGCCAATAAAAACCAGATTGCAATACCTTGTGAGCAGTTCTATCTCCCGCATGATGTCCTCCACAAGCTTCGGAGTGACCTTTCCATAGGATTTGTCCCTGTTCATGCTCAGGTACACAACGTCTAATAATACCATCTACTCCTTCTTTATAAAGATGTGGGTCATCCCAAAAGTAATGTCTTAAATCATAGAAGAATTTTTTATTTTGTTGGTATGTGAAGCTAGGTGGTATATATTTAGCAACAATATAATTGGCATAGTCAGCATACCAAGGAGTGTTATGAGAAACATTTATTGTAGCTAATTGTTCATCAGGAAAACTATCATTAATAGGTTGTGGGTCATCAAGAATATTTTCTTACCTAAACAAGTTATCAGCCACGGGGCTCTCAGCTCCCTTTCTATCAGTGATATGTAAATCAAATTCTTGTAGCAAAAGAACCCACCTAATGAGTCTAGGTTTAGCATCCTTCTTTTCCATAAGATATTTTATAGCAGCATGATCGGTGTGAACAGTCACTTTAGAATCAACAATGTAAGATCTAAATTTATCACAAGCAAACACAACTGCTAAAAATTCTTTTCAGTAGTAGCATAATTTCGTTGAGCACTATCCATCGTTTTACTAGCATAATGAATAACATTTAATTTCTTATCGACTCTTTGTCCTAGAACAGCACCAACAGCATAATCACTAGCATCACACATAATTTCAAAAGGCAAGTTCCAATCAGGTGGTTGAACAATAGGTGTAGAAATCAAGGCTTTCTTAAGTGTTTCAAAGGCTTCTACACAATCATCATAAAAAACAGATGGAACATCCTTTTGTAAAAGATTTGTAAGAGGCCTAGAAATTTTAGAGAAGTCTTTAATAAACCTCCTATAGAAACCAGCATGACCGAGGAAACTACGAATACCTTTGATATCTTTAGGGCATGGCATTTTCTCAATTGCATCAACTTTAGCTTTATCCACCTCAATACCTCGTTCAAAATTTTTTATGTCCCAAGACAATACCTTCATTAACCATAAAGTGGCACTTCTCTCAATTCAAGACGAGATTAGTTTGCTCACATCTCTGCAAAACTCGATCAAATTTGCTCAAACAATCATCAAAAGAAGTTCCGTAAACAGAAAAATCATCCATGAAAACCTCAACAATCTTTTCACAAAAGTCAGAGAATATAGCAGTCATACATCTTTGAAAGGTAGCAGGTGCATTGCATAAACCAAAAGGCATACGTCGTTGCATAAGCATAAGTTCCAAAAGGGCAAGTAAAGGTGGTTTTCTCTTGATCAGGTTGGGAGACAGGTATTTGAGAAAAACCGGAATATCCATGAAGAAAGCAAAAATGTGTGTGCTTTGATAGTCTTTCTAACATTTGATTAATAAAAGGTAGAGGGTAATGATCTTTTCTAGTAGCTTTGTTTAGTTTTCTAAAATCAATTACCATTCTGTAGCCAGTAACAATTCTTTGTGGAATAAGTTCATTCTTATCATTAGGAACAACGGTAATACCTCCCTTTTTAAGGACACAGTGAACGGGACTTACCCATCTACTATCAGCTATGGGATAGATTATACCTGCTTCCAGAAGCTTCAGTATTTCTGTTCTTACCACTTCTTTCATTTTAGGATTTAAACGTCGTTGGTGATCAACAACGGGTTTAGCATCAGGCTCCATATTAATTTTAGGCTGACAGAGAGTGGGACTAATGCCCTTTAAATCATCAAGAGTATATCCAATGGCAGCTCGGTGCTTCTTCAGAACCTTCAATAATCTTTCTTCTTCATGTTCTGAAAGGTTAGCACTAATAATAACACGATAAATCTTTTTCTCATCAAGATAAGCATATTTCAAAGTGTCTGGCAATTGCTTTAATTCAAACACAGGATCACCTTTAGGTGGAGGAGGACCTCCTAGAGTTTCAATACGCAAATTGTGTTTAAGCAGAGGACGTTGTTCAAAGAAAATTTTATCTATTTCATTTCTTTCATGCATATGCATATCATTTTCATGGTCTAGCAAATATTGTTCTAGTGGATCAGTAGGAGGCACAGCAATAGAAGCAAGACTAATTATTTCATCCTTACTAGGCAATTCTTCCTTATGATGTTTCCTACTAAACTTAGAAAAATTAAACTCATGAGACTCATCACCAAAACTAACATCGACATTTTGCTTCTCGCAATCTATTTTAGCATTGACGGTGTTCAAGAAAGGTCTACCAAAGATAATGGGACTAAAGTCATCTTGTGGGGAACCAAGAACAAGAAAATCAGTAGGGTATTTTATTTTCCCACAAAAGACTTCAACATCTCTAACAATCCCAAGTGGTGTGATGGTGTCCCTATTAGCAAGTTTAATAGTAACATCTATGTCTTCTATTTCAGCGGGTGCTATATCATTCATAATTTCTTGATATAAGGTAAAAGGAATGGCACTCATGCTAGCACCTATGTCGCATAAACCATGATAATAGTGATCTCCTATTTTAACTGAGACAACAGGCATGCCAACCACGGGTCTATGTTTATCTTTTTCATCGGGTTTGGCAATTCTAGCAGCTTCATCACAGAAGTAAATAACACGCCCATCTATATTTTCAACCAAGAGATCTTTAACCATAGCAACACTAGGTTTTACTTTGATTTGTTCAGCAGGTTTGGAAGTTCTAATATAACTTTTGTTGACCACAGTTGAGACTTTAGCATGTTCCTTTATCCTAATAGGGAAAGGTGGTTTTTCAATATAAGCAGTAGGCACAACTGGATCAACATTGTAAATAATAGTTTCATCTTTAGCTATTACCGGTTCTTTAATTTCTTCTTTAATAGGTGGGTGATATTTAAACCACTTCTCCTTAGGGAGAACAACATGAGTAGAAAATGATTCACAAAAGGAGGCTACTATCTCAGAGTCAAGTCCATATTTAGTGCTAAACTTTTGAAAAGCATCGGTATTCATAAAAGATTTAACACAATCATACTTGAGCTTAATACCTGACTCTTTACCTTCGTCGAGTTCCCAATCTTCAGATTTGCATTTAATTCTTTCTAAAAGATCCCACCGGAAGTCAATAGTCTTCTTCATAAAGGAACCAGTGCAAGAAGTATCAAGCATGGATTGATCATCACGAGAAAGCCGAGCATAAAAATTCTGAATGATAATTTATCTTGAGAGCTCATGATTGGGGCATGAATATAACATTGACTTAAGCCTCCCCCAAGATAGAGCGATACTTTCTCCTTCATGAGGCCAAAAATTATATATATAATTCCGATCACGATGAACTAGATGCATAGGATAATTTTTTTGGTGAAATTCCAATTTCAATCGATTCCAATTCCAAGATCCAATATCATCGCATAGCCTATACCATGCCAATGCTTTTCCCTTCAAATATAAAGGGAAAACATTCTTCTTAGCTTCATCTCCGGGTAAACCTGCAAGCTTAAATAATCCACAAATTTCATCCACATATATCAAGTGCATATCAGGATGTTCGGTTCCATCTCCTGCATAAGGATTAGCTAGCAGTTGTTCTATCATACCCGAAGGAATTTCATAATTGATATTTTCAGTAGGTGTAGTAGGTTGAGGGGTAACTAATTGTGGTTCCGGTCGAGGTGAATATACCCCGAACAAACCCCTGAAAGGATTGTTCTCCATAGTAACAAGTGACAATAAATTTCAGCACGTAGTAAATAATTTTTCCTTACCGATTTCCACTTACCAAGAGCGCTTCACTCCCCAGCAACGGCGCCTGAAAAGAGCCTTGATGACCCACAAGTATAGGGGATCAATCATAGTCCTTTTGATAAGTAAGAGTGTCAAACCCAAGGAGGAGCAGAAGGAAATGACAAGCGGTTTTCAGCAAGGTAATGTCTGCAAGCACAGAAATTATGAGTAACGAGTAGTTTGGTAGCAAGATAATTTGTAACGAGCAAGTAATGGTAATGGTAACAAAAGTGCATAAAGGTAGCCCAATCCTTTTGAGGCAAAGGACCGGCCAAAATGGTCTCTTATGATAAGCAAAGCGTTCTCGACGGTACACGGGAATTTCATCTAGTCACTTTCATCATGTTGGTTTGATTTGTGTTTGCTACTTTGATAATTTGATATGTGGGTGCACCAGTGCTTAGTTGCTGTTCTTACTTGAACAAACCTCCTACTTATGATTAACCCCCTCGCAAGCATCCGCAACTACGAGAAAAGTATTAAGAATAAATCTAACCATAGCATCAAACTTTTGGATCCAAATCAGTCCCTTACGGAATAGCGCATAAACTAGGGTTTAAGTTTCTATCACTCTCGCAACCAATCATCTAATAACTACTCCACAATGCATTCCCTTAGGCCCAAAATATGGTGAAGTGCCATGTAGTCGACATTCACATGACACCACTAAGGGAATCACAACATACATATCATCAAAATATCGAACACATATCAAGTTCACATGATTACTTGCAACAAGATTTCTCCAGTGACCTCAAGAACAAAAGTAACTACTCACTAATGATAATCATGCTCAAGATCAGAGGAGTATTAAATAGCATAATGGATCTGAACATATAATCTTCCGCCAAATAAACCATATAGTAATCAACTACAAGATGTAATCAACACTACTAGTCACCCACAAGTACCAATCTATAGTTCCGGTACAAAGATTGAACACAAGAGATGAACTAGGGTTTGAGAGGAGATGGTGTTGTTGAAGATGTTGATGAAGATTGCCCTCCCCAAGATGGGAGAGTTGTTGGTGATGATGATGACGATGATTTCCACCTCCGGGAGGGAAGTTCCCCCGGCGGAATCGCTCCGCTGGAGGGCAAAAGTGCACCTGCCCAAGTTCCACCTCGAGACGGCGGCGCTTCGTCCCAAAAGTCCTCTCCTTATTTTTTCTAGGTCAAAATGACTTATATACCAGAAGAGCGGCACCGGAGGTGGGCCGAGGAGGGCACAACCCACCAGGGCGCGCCTGGGCTCCCTGGCGCGCCCAGGTGGGTTGTGCCCACCTGGTGGGGCCCCTCTGATACTTATTGGCTCCAATAATTCTTATATATTCCATAAAAATTCCTCGTGAAATTTCAGCTCATTTGGAGTTGTGCAGAATAGGTAGCCTGACGTAGCTTTTTCAGGTCCAGATTTCCAGCTGCCGGAATTCTCCCTCTTTGTGAGAACCTTGCATATTATGAGAGAAAAGGCATTAGAATTACTCCAAAAAGCATTATTATGCATAAAAACATCATAAATAATAGTAGGAAAACATGATGCAAAATGGACGTATCAACTCCCCCAAGCTTAGACCTCGCTTGTCCTCAAGCAAAAACCGAAATCGAAAAACATGTCCACATGCTTAGAGAGAGAGGTGTCGATAAAAACAAAAATACGGACATAGAAGCATCATGTATATTGTTATAACAGCAACCAACTTTAATATAGAACTTTTATCATATAACTTCTCATGAACAATTAACAATTCATCTTTGCAACTACAATTCATCATCTTTTCAGGAAGGGTCACGTATCGGAGCCTTTTTGGCAAGTACACATACTCAACCATCATATAGTCTTCTATGATTGCTAACACTCACCGCATACACATGAGCAAAACGTTTCAACCGGACACATAGAAAGATAGGGGCTTAAAGTTTTGCCTCCCAACATACTCACCTCGAGGGTGATGTCAACAATAATAACTCATGCTACTCATATCCAACTGGATATATGTGCCTAGGTCTTTCCTCACCACATGATGCTTGCCAAAAGAGAAAATAAAAAGGAATAGAGAGTAGAACTTTGACTCTTGCATAAAATTAAATACATAAAAGTAAAAGATAGGCCCTTCACAGAGGGAAGCAGAGGTTGCCATGCGCTTATTTGTTTGTATGCTCAATCTCTTAGTGCAAAAGAACGTCACGTTATATTGCCCCTTGTGATAGCAACCTTTATTATGCAGTCTGTCGCTTTTATTCTTTGCCATCACAAGTTAGTACAACGCTCAATTTTCTCTTACACTAAATGATCCAACACTTTTAGAAGCAATTTGTATTGCCCTTTTTGCACCGATGACAACTTACTTGAAGTATCTTACTCAATCCATAGGTAGGTATGGTGGACTCTCAAAATAAGATTTGGTTTTAAAGGTTTTTGGATGCACAAGTAGTATCTCTACTTAGTGCGGATTTTTTGGCTAGCAAAGATGGGGGCAAGCACCACATATTAAAGGATCTATGACAATATAACTTCTATGTGAATATGAACAAACATAAATCATCACGTTGTCTTCCTTGTCCAACGTCAGCAATTTTGGCATATAATATTTTGATGGGGGCTCACAATCACAAAAGATGTCCAAGATAGTGTATTTGCATGTGAATCTTCTCTTCCCTTATTAATTATTTCATGAATTGCATCATTGACCAATGCTATGTTTGTCAATCTCTAAGAAAATTTTCTACTTATACTCTTCCTTATGTGATCTCATTACTTACCATAAAATTAGCATATGATCTTTTTCATTTATTTCCTTTCTTTTTATTGAACATGAAAGTAAAGAAAACAAAACTCAAACTAGACTTTATTATATATATCTTGCACATGATTACAAAGATAGATCACTAAGCAAACACTCAGAAAGAAAGGATCGAACTAAACTTTTATTCATCTAAAGCAAAAGATAACTATGGATCGAACTAAGATAAGTAAAGGCAAAAGATAGTGGAGGTGATACGATACCGGTGCACGTCCCCAAAGCTTGGCACAAGCCAAGGGGAGTGCCCATACCCGATTACTCAATTTTCTTTTGGTGATGAAGGAGGTGGTGGTGATGAAGTAGAAGGTTTGTCTGCCTTTTTCTCCAACTTATTTTGAAGGTAAAAATTATCTATCCTTAACTCTTCATTCTCCATCTCAAGATTTATTATCCTCTTGCATAACGCCTCCATGCTTTCATGCTTGAAATGAGGAGGGACTGGTTCATCTTCATCTTCTTCATCGGAGAACCATATATAGGGATAGGTACCCTTGAAGATGCTTTTATCTAAAGGCTGATGAGAAACTGGGCACTCCTCCTCGGAATCTTGAGACGACATATTTTTAGATCTGTCAGAAAACAGCAAGGGAAAGAAAACAGAAGATTTCTCCGTGATACGGTGGTCAATAGGTATGGGGGGTATATAAAAAAAATTATCTTGGGAAACAAGCAAACGGAAGAAAAACGGAGTCCGAAAGGTACCCGAGGTGAGGGTCACCTTCCTGGTAGTTTATTATTTTCCTAATTTTTTAAATATTCCAAAACTGACAAAAAATATTTTTGCGGATTTTTCGGAGTCCGTTTACTTACCGTATCACGTACCTCCTCCTTTTCAGTTATTCTGAAGTGTTTCGGAAGGTTTTCTTTATGTGTTCTTCTGGTGTCATAGTTTGGATAATATTGCTTTCAACATTAATGGGCGTACCTGACATATAATGTTTTATTCGTTGCCCATTAACAACCTTCGGGTTAGTACCTTCGGCATTATTTATCTTGATGGCTCCAGATCGATAAACCTCCTCGATAACATAAGGTCCTTCCCATTTGGAGAGGAGTTTTCCCGCAAAGAATTTGAAATTAGAGTTGTACAAAAGAACATATTCTCCAACTTTGAACTCACGCTTTTGGATTATTTTGTCATGCCATCTTCTAACTTTTTCTTTAAATAACTTGGCATTTTCATAGGCTTGGGTTCTCCATTCATCTAGTGAGCTAATATCAAATAATCTCTTTTCACCGGCAAGCTTGAAATCATAGTTGAGTTCTTTAATTGCCCAATATGCTTTATGTTCTAACTCAAGAGGCAAATGACAAGCATTTTACGGAAAGCACCATGAATAAAATGTGAACCACCATCAGTCATTAAATATCTAGGGACTCCAAACCTTGGGAAAATGACTTCCTTAAGCAATTTAATAGAGGTGTTGTGATCAGCACTACTAGTTGGAATAGCTTCTACCCACTTACTAACATAATCAACAGCAACCAAAATATGTGTATACCCATTAGAGGAAGGAAAAGGTCCCATGTAATCAAATCCCCAAACATCAAATGGTTCAACAGCAAGAGAATAATTCATAGGCATTTCCTGACACTTGCCAATATTACCAATTCTTTTACATTCATCACAAGATAAAACAAACTTGGGCCGAGGAGGGCACAACCCACCAGGGCGCGCCTGGGCTCCCTGGCGCGCCTAGGTGGGTTGTGCCCACCTGGTGGGCCCCCTCTGATACTTATTGGCTCCAATAATTCTTATATATTCCATAAAAATTCCTCGTGAAATTTCAGCTCATTTGGAGTTGTGCAGAATAGGTAGCCTGACGTAGCTTTTTCAGGTCCAGATTTCCAGCTGCCGGAATTCTCCCTCTTTGTGTGAACCTTGCATATTATGAGAGAAAAGGCATTAGAATTACTCCAAAAAGCATTATTATGCATAAAAACATCATAAATAATAGTAGGAAAACATGATGCAAAATGGACGTATCAGCCCCCTCAAGGATCCGGCACCGCACCCCGAACCTAGCTCGGCCTGTGGAAGCCAAGGACCGGCCAGGGCACTGACTGCCCCCACCCCGTTAGAATGGAATTTGGCCTAGAGCCTCGAATTCGTCGACCCTCGCTATGCTAAACGAGGCGCTAGACCGAATCTAGAAAATGACCATCCAGGAGGATATGCCCTCCGCCCACAATCACCAACCCTTCGAGGCGTACCACAGGGAATTTTATGTCCCACCCACCACCCACTTGGTAGCCACTATCGATGATTTAACCGATATGCTAGACTATAATTCGAAAAACGCCGAATACATGGATGAGGATGGCAGAGCCACGGCTAGCACCGATGTCGCCCCCCCCCCCGTGTCACCGGCTGCTGGTCAGCCATGTCCACATACGATATTTACATGGTGGACACCCCCAAGGACGGTGATGGCACCCCCAATCAGGACCGAGGCAAGCCTGGAGATGAGCATCCTAAACGCCGAAAACAGCGCCGTTGATCAAAGCCACGTCGAAGCCATGCGAGCAAAGTGGACTCTCCTGAGAATGGCACCGCGAACAATACGGATGACCTTACTGAAGCCGCAGCCGACGAACATCACCAGGATGACCCCGCGAGACAGGAGGACCTGCTCAACCCAGAAAACCCCGATGACTCCGAAGACAGCAACTACCTCCCACACTCCGAAGAGGAGGCCAGTCTCGAGGATGACGATTTCATCATCCCCGAAGACCCGCTGGAGCAGGAACAGTTCAAACGGAGGCTTCTAGCCACCGCCCGCAGCCTGAAGAAACAAAAGCGCAGAATCAAGGCCGAACAGGACACCCTCGACGACCGATGGACCAAAGTCCTAGCCGCCGAAGAAGGGTACGGCCGTGAACGGCCAACCAAAATTTATCCCAAGTGAAAATTGTTGCCGCAATTCGACGACGAGGCCATAGAGCCAACACGTCCGACATACACACGCGCCGAACAGCCAGACCGCCCCCCTAGAGGGCAAGACAGAGAAGCTGACGAGGCCGAGCACCCTGCCGCCCCACCTCGCCATTACGGCAAGGATCAAGTGCGGCTCGCCTATGAATACGACCTTCGCCATGACTTAGACGCTCGAGGAGGCCATACCAGGTCCATCTACGGACCTAGAGAAGACCCGCCCACTCACCGGGAAGGATATTATGATTGGCTGAACCAAAATGATAGAGTTCGGGAACAACAGCGGACTCGGATGGCCAAAGACCTCCGACGTGATGTCGCCCGAGTTCGGGGCGCCGCACACCCCCTGTGTTTCACAGAGAGGGTAATGCAACACCAATTCCCAGAAGGCTTTAAGCCTGTGAACATCGAACCATATGGTGGAACCACAGATCCGGCTGTATGGATAGAGGATTTCCTCCTGCACATTCACATGGCGCGAGGAGATGACCTCCACGCCATTAAATATTTGCCACTAAAGCTTAAATGTCTAGCTCGACACTGGTTGAACAGCCTTCCCGATGACTCTATAGGCTACTGGGAAGAGCTCGAGGACGCTTTTCGAGCGAACTTTCAGGGCACCTATGTCCGGCCTCCAGACGCTGACGACCTAAATCACATCACACAACAACCCGGAGAATCTGTCCGATAATTTTGGAACCGATTCCTGACCAAGAAAAAACAGATTGTCGATTGTCCGGATGCCGAAGCCTTGGCCGCTTTCAAGCATAGCCTCAAGGACGAATGACTTGTAAGACAGCTCGGCCAGGACAAACCAAGAACTATGGCAACCCTTACTTCTCTCATGACTTGCTTTTGCACGGGCGAGGATAGTTGGCTCGCTCGTAAAAACACCAACCCCGACACCCCTGGTACCTCTGAGGTTCGGGATGGAAATGGAAAACCGCGATGCAGCAAGAGTAAATGTCGCCACAACGACGGCGAAGGTGAGGATATGGCAGTAAATGCTGGATTCCGAAATTTGAAGTCTGGACCACTAAAGAAGGCCCCTAAAGGCAACAACGACGGCCCGTCCAGACTAGACACAATTCTGGACAGGCCTTGCCAGATTCATGGCACGTCAGAGAAGCCCGCCAACCACTCCAACCATAACTGTTGGGTGATAAAGCAAGCCGGCAAGCTCACTACCGAAGACTCGGGCAAAAGCCCACGCAGCAAGGACGATGACGAGCCCGGCAGGCCGAATAATGGAAGCCAGAAACCATTCCCTTCCGAAGTCAAGACGGTAAACATGATCTACGCAATCAACATACCGAAGAAGGAGAGGAAGCGAGCGCTACGAGATGTGTATTCCGTCGAGCCATTAGCACCAAACTTCAATCCATGGTCAGCTTGTCCGATGATGGTTGATCGGAGGGACCACCCGACCAGCATACGCCATGGAGGGTCCGCAGCCTTAGTGCTCGACCCTATCATTGATGGATTCCACCTCACTAGAGTCCTAATGCACGGGGGTAGTAGCCTCAATCTGATATACGAAGACACGGTGAGGAAGATGGGGATCGATCCGTCAAGGATCAAGCCCAGCAACACAACCTTCAAGGGGGTTATTCCGGGAGTGGAGGCCCGCTACACAGGCACTGTGACGCTTGAAGTAGTGTTCGGCTCTCCGGATAACTTCCAAAGCGAGGACTTGATCTTCGACATTGCACCTTTTCGCAGTGGCTATCACGCCCTCCTCGGACGAACATCGTTCTCTAAATTCAATGCCGTACCGCATTACGCGTACCTCAAGTTGGAGATGCCTAGTCCTTCGAGCATCATAACTATCAACGGCAACACGGAACGCTCAATTCGAACCGAAGAGCACACTGTGGCCCTAGCGGCCGAAGACCAAACCGGCCTGTACAAGGCCCGATGCCGACCCGCCGTAAACGCCGGCGACAATAGTAAACGGGCCCAAACCCACTCCCCGTCATGGGAACCCACATGTGTTCACCGCAAATAGGGATGCACGCCCACATTCTTCGCGCTCCACGTACCTCGTCAGCACAACTTCGCACTCAAAATACCATGGGCAGCCGTGAGGCATATATCAATAAAACTGAAGCATGTGTTCGGCTAACCCGAACTTAGGAATTACATTGTCTTCGGACGATTCGGGGGCCAATTCCAGAACCCCCCCCCCCCCCGGCCCAAGCTCAAAGCTTCATCGACAAGATCCTCGCCCCTCAAGGTTTCATCGAAGGTCCCAACCCCCACCTCTTAGAAGCAAAGGCGCAGATGTGCAGCAGGGCAAAGTGGAGGCTTTGACTCACGCATCAAGGCCCTGCGTAAACCTTTGCTCTGTAAAACTCTTTTCTTTTCACAAATAATGCCTTGGCAGTTCGAATTGTACGGTTAGACGTCTTAAGCCTACGAGAAATAACAAAAACGCCCTTTATGGTGTTCGGATATCCGCATCTTGCGATTGTCCCCTTCCCTTCCGATTCTCCCCTCACTCTTCGAACAGCCCGGCATAAAAACATGATCAATTAACTAAACCAAGAGCTCAATTTCCACATCAGCTCCATATCTTAAAGTCCGGCACCGCCTTCCACTGGGTGTTCGGCGTCTCAGATATTGCACTATATGCATCAGTTTCGAACTATGTCTTGGGTCAATAGTTGGGTTTCCCGGCTCCTGTGCTTGCCCCTTATGTTCCGCACGTTCGGCTAAGAGGGCAAAGGGAGAACCCCTGCGATTGTACTTTTGGCTTGCCTGGTCAAGTACCTTAGGAGGAGAAAGCCGAAAACTGACCGTCATAGGAAGCGTGAACTGGTCAGTGATCCGATGACGAGGTTTGACTCCAAAAATCATTGGCAATTTCGTCGTGTCGCATGAAGGGTTCGTCTTAACACAAACCATGTGATCGGAAAGGGTAGGTATTGACCCCCCAGTACATCACAATACACCGGGGGCTAGTCCTTAGCCCCCACCGTCAAGCTCCTAAGGCTAAGTGAAAGCAATAAAACCGAATAGTCTGATTGCCTGGTTTCGGTCGTGCAGTACCGCCTTCGGGTACCAAGACATTGGCTAAGGGTAATAGTGCGGAGACAAAACACCCCTCGTGATATTCACCTGGGGGCTGAAGCCGACGACTGGTAGCTTTAGAATAAACATGCGGCCGCATAGGAGTCAAAATTAAATCATGACAAAATAAATTAAGTCAGGCGAACGCATCATAAAGCATAAGATCCAATGGATAAAAACTTAATACAGTCATTCAAGCATTACATCTTTCGAACACTGGCCCTCTATCGCCCGTGCGCCATTCATCACCTGTGCAAAGTATTGCTCAGGGTGGCAATGCTCCTTCCCTTTGGGCGGCGGGCCAGTGGCCATGTACATCAGACTAATCTTCGGCCAGTGCACCATCGTCTTCGTGAATGTAAGCCTCGCCCCTCAACGCACGCTGAGCACTTCATGGCATCAATCCGGAGTGGCACCTTCTGCAGCTTCTGCAGAAGGCCAAAGTAGGTGTCTGGAATTGGCTCGGCAGGCCACAGATGAACACAGAGGTCCTTCATGGACAGCTCGGACATCCGATGCATCTCCATCAGCTGCTTCATTTGGTTGCTGAGGAGAGAAGGATGCTCGGAAGCCAGAAACTGTGACCAGAAGAGCCGCTGTGTGGAGTCCTCCTCGCGAGTGGCATAGTGCTCGGCTACGGCTGCCGCACTCTTCGGAAGTTCGGCGAAGACGCCTGCGGAGTGCCAGACCCGTGTCAGCAAGGCAAACCTGTTGCCTCCGAACACACTCTACAGTAAGTATTTCTTACCGTTTGCAGTTTGCCCCACTTGGCGGAGCTCCTCTCGGATGACTCGCACTTCGGTCCTCGCCTCCCAGAGTTCTTTCTCCACCTTGGATAGCGCGGAGGACCGCTTCTTCTTCTCCCTCTCAAGGGCCTCCAGCTTCTTGGTAGCATCCATGAGCTCCACCTGCACCTCGGCCACTCACGCCTCGTGCTTTTGGCTGGAAAGCTTGACTTCCTCAAGCTTGGCCACCGCCTTTTTGGCGGCCAATTTCTTGGCGGCCGCCTCAGCCTTGGCTTTCCGTAGGGCCGCTTTCAAGCCCTCAACCTCCGCGGCGGTAGCTGAAATATCCGTACTAAATGATATGCACATAGTCCGGCATATAAAAACCCGGCAATGAGCGATCACACACATTAACAAAAAGCTTACCTTGCGCCTCGTCAAGCCGTTTGTTGACAAGGTCAAGCTCCCCGTTGGAGCGCTCGAGCTTCTGGTCCATCTCCTTTAGTGCCGTGGCAATAGCAGTCGCAGCCAATGAAGATGCCTGCGTCAGCACAAAAAACATCGACATTATTGATCGGCCTACAGAGTTTGATCCTCTGCAAGCTTCTCCGAAGTCCTTGCAGAGTCCCGGGGGCTGCTATGTACACGGCCTATTCAAACTACAAATTACAATTGCTTTGTAGGATAAGAATATTACTTGACTCACCTCAAAGCCTGTTAGTAGGCCTTGAACTGCGTCATTCAGTCCGGAGTGAATGGACCGAACACCTTGTATAACTGCACCCATACGGGTGCGGTGCTCGTCGATGACGGTACAGTTGTTCACCAACTCCGCCAGCGCGTCCGGCCAGCTCGCCGCCGCCTGAATAGAGGTGCTCGGCGCAGGCGTCGGGCCCTCAGCACCTTCCCCACTGGAAGGAGGAATTGGCTCCCTCGAGGGCCTCGGGGGCTCGGGAGCCGGCTGCTGTAGGGGTTTGGACGATCCGGATCCCCTTCCTGCGTTAGCCAGGAGGGATGCATCCCCCTGGTCTTCAATGACCGGGGCATCGGCCTCGACCATGGTGGCGTCGACCTCCTCCCATTTGTTCGGAGGAGGAGGGGTCTTTCGCGATAGCACCTCCCAAATCTCTTCGGGGACTAAGGGAGGTGCGCAACGCGATGCGGAGCCGCTGTCTGCCAGTTCGGCGGGCGGGGACGTCCCCTCCGAGGTTTGCTCGGCGGGGTGGCCACGTTGAGGGCTGCACCACCAAAAAGCAATCCATCTGTGTTCTTCCAGGGACTATTGAAAGATAAGGCAATTGAAAATGTCGTGATACGTACCTGGCCGCAGGGGGCTTGACCCTGGGTTCCTTCTTCGGAACCTTTTCGGACTCCTCGTTGGAGTCCGAGCTATCAGGCAGCACCAGCTTAGGCCGCACTGCCTCTTCCGGGCCTGAGGAGGTTAAACCTCCGCGATGTCGCTGGATGCCGCCCTATTCTTAGAATGCGAGGAGGCACTCTCCTCCTCGTCCCCCTCCTGTGCTGATGGGGCCGCAGTGTCTCCGGATCGGCTGTCCGGACGGGCTCTGCGACGGAGGCCCTCCTTGGCCTCCGGCTCCTCCTTCTTCTTGCCCTTCTTGTCGAGCACCTTGTAAGGCACCACGACCAATAGCTTCTCTAGTAGTTCGAGTTAGGGCCCTTCTGGCAGTGGCGCCGGGCCGCTGATCTTCTTGGCCTTGGCAAGCCAGCCCTGCAAAAATCCACATAAAGGGGTTCGGATCAAATCGAACAGTGCGAATATTCGAACTCATGTTAAGACAAGTGCCGCTCACCTTCTTTAGAGGGTTCACAGCGTCGAGGCCGTTGTCCTCCACCTCGACCGGCCACTCCTTCTGCGGCTTGAACAGCAGACCCCACACCTTTTTGTGGGTCGTGCTGAAGAGGTGTTGCACGGTGGCTAGGTCTTCGGGGTCATACTCCCACATTGGCTTGGCCCTCTCCTGGCAAGGGATGAGTCGACGATGGAGCATGATCTCAATCACGTCAACCAGTTTCACACCGGTCTCCATTACGCTAACGACGCGTGTCTGCAGTGCCTTCAAGTCATTAGCAGACCCCCAGTCCGGGCCCTTGGTGATCCATGAGGCCAACCTGGGAGGGGGTCCAGATCTGAATGCGGGAGCCACCATCCAGCCGGCTCCCCTTGGTTCGATGATATAGAACCATTCCTTTTGCCACATTTTGACGGTGTCGACAAAGTGGCCCGCCGATCACTAGACCCGCATTAGCTTGCTGATCATGGCCCCGCCACAGTCCGCATGTTCGCCGCCAACTACCTTGGGCTTGACGTTGAACACCTTTAGCCATAGGCCGAAGTGTGGTTGGACACCAAGGAAAGCCTCGCAGAAGGTGATAAAGGACGAGATGTGGAGAAGAGAGTTGGGGGCTAGATCGTGAAAATCTAGCCCATAGAAGAACATCAGCCCCCTCACAAAGGGGTGCAGGGGAAATCCAAGCCCCCTGAGGAAATGGGGGAGGAACACGACCCTTTCGCCCGGCCTGGGCATAGGGATGATCTGGCCCTCTTCGGGGGCCTGGTGAGCGACGTCGACCGACAGGTAGCCGGCCCGCTTCAGCTTCCGGATGTCGCTATCGGTGACGATGGAGGCCTCCCACTTCCCGTTGGCTCCAGATCCGGCCATGGCTAGAGGAGACGGAGAAGGTTTTGCTGTGAAAGCAGAGAAAAGGGGCGCTGGAGCTCTGAAGATCTGCGTGAGCGGAAGGTGGAAGAAGGCGTGGGATGCTTACTGTTGTAGCCCCCCCCCCATTTATAGGCCGTTGACAAGCCAAGAGTTTGTTTTTTCACGCCGTTGGCTTCTCCACTTCCCGATACGCTCGCAACGTTATGTGGGTCGGCCTCGAGCCGCACTTTGAGAAATACTGACCACTCGGTGTTATGGCCGGATGCGACTCTTCGTTGAAAGAGAAAATGTTGTCAGATAAAGGCACTGTTTACACTTGAATGGTTTTTTGTTTTTGCCGTCGTTGCTAAGTAAAACTGACGTTTCAGTTTCCGGACATCACCTGGCTCCGAACATAAACGAAGCGAACCACAGAACTTGCCCCGCAAGCTGAATACTGTTAGACGAGCAGATGCCAGACACAAGCCTTGGCGTTGGAGGCTAGTTCGGGGGATACTGAGGGAGTCATGGACTAAGGGGTCCTCAGGGCATCGGCCCAATGGATATGGGCCGGACTAGTGAAGATGCATAGCGACGGAAGATCTATGAAGCCGTGGTGTGTCCTCCAAGTCAAGGGTGGACGGGATCTCTTTTCCTCTTATTGTAATCTATCTCCGATAACCCTAACCCTATCGGTGTCTATATAAACCGAGGGTTGTAGTCTTTAAGGGCTAGAGCTACATCATTCATCTCATCACCTTAGGGTTTAGCTCATGCTGATCTCGAGGTAGACTTACTCTATAACCATACTATACATCCAATACAATCTAGCAGGATGTAGGGTATTACCTCTTCGAGAGGGCCCGAACATGGGTAAACATCATGTTCATCATCCCTTGTTCCCCATCGATCCTAGATCCACAGTTCAGGACCCCCTACCCCGAGGTCTGCCGATTTTGACACCGACACTCGGTCCTGCCCCGGGTGTGTTAAAAAGGTTCCGCGCCTCATACTGCAAAGGCAAACGAGTTTGGTGCCTCCTTCGAAGAACAACATTAGAGGCATTCTGATCCAAACTTAAGTGAAAAGCCTCTGCCCTAATATACTGTGACTCAGCATCCATCTGGGCTCGTTCCGTTGTCATCCTAACATTCTTTGTGTTGAGATCCTCCTGGGCTTTGGCTACCTAATCTCGCACCTTTGCAACGTCTGCATTGTGCTCTGCCTGATTCGCCGCAGTAACCTCTACTACTAGCAAAGTCATCAAAGTACCCAAGAGCTCCGACAAAACCTCAGCCGGCGGCCTATCTAAGCCGCCAGCACCAGCCGCCGTAGTAGCAGTCGAGCCAGATGTCATAGGTGCAGCTATTGATGAATTGAGAGCCGGCCCTGTGCCAGCCATGAAGATTGCAGCCCTTGATGGCGGCTCATAGGGGTCCAGAATGCTGTCACCATCGGAATAGACCCCAAGCCCGCCATCTTGAAGCTGGTGAATCGACTCTGTCTCTCTGGTCGAAGAGTCATCACCTGAGTAGATGAGAGTCTCTCCTCCAGATACAGAATCCTCCGGAAGATCCGTGCCATGCGCGAAACCGACGAAGACACGCTTCTGGCCGGGTTGAACCCGGGCAGGTTGCGTGCGCCGAGCCGACTCGATGAGGTTGATGGAGGTGTCTAGCTCAGGCTCTGATCTGCCAATCTTGCCGATGAAAACAAGAATCCCGCCGAAGGGGACCCGATACCCGTACTCGATTGAGTCGGCGTCGGGGCCCCAGCCAGCGTCGTTCATGTAGAGCTTGCCGCGGCGACTCTTAGTCATCCTGCCAACGACGTATCCCTCGATCCCTGGGAAAGAGCCCTTCAAGAACTCAAAACCACCGTGCGCTGGCCCCACGGTGGGCGCCAACTGTCATTGTTTTGTCATGACAGATGCCTTTGTGAAAGGACTTAGGTGTGGAGCCATCGCAATGTAGGTTAGCTTAAAGGGGTTGAGCGGGACGAGAGACACGAGTTTACCCAGGTTCGGCCCCTCACGATCGAGGTAAAAGCCTATGTCCTGCTTTGAGTTGTATTGCTAGAGTATCGATTACAAAGGAGCGGAATCGCTTGACCTACCTATCGATTGATTGTAAGTTAGGTTTACCCGCCGCAGGGACTCGCCTTTATATACATAGGACGAGTCCCTGGGCTTACAAGAGTCCTGGTCGGGTCACACTTAATGACCGTCCCTGGTTCTAAATCGCCTTGCCTTACTAGGCAAGTCACCGTTGGGCGGCTTACAGCACCGGGTCTCACGCCATCTTCTGGGCTTGGGCCTCCGGCGGCTCGCCACCTAAGTCGCTCTCCGGGTCTCATGTCTTGATCTTCTAGGCCTGCTTAAGGCCTCCTTTATGAATAGCCAATAGCCTAACCCGGCCCAGTTAGGGCGGGTCTCACCGTGGGGTTATATCCCCAACACTTGCCGTGGGAAGAGGTGCTTTATGATGGGTTCGATCTTATGGTGTCCTCACCCAGTGACAGAAGGGGTAGCGAGGCACGTATGTATCGTTGCTATTAAGGATAACAAGATGGGGTCTATTCCTACATGAATAGATCTTGTCTACATCTTGTCACCGTTCTTATTGCATTACTCTGTTTCCCCATGAACTTAATACACTAGATGCATGCTGGATAGCGGTCGATGTGTGGAGTAATAGTAGTAGATGCAGAATCGTTTTGGTCTACTAATCTTGGACATGATGCCTATATAATGATCATTGCCTTGGATATCGTCATGATTATTTGATCTTCTATCAATTGCCCAACAGTAATTTGTTTACCCACCGTATGCTATTTTCTCGAGAGAAGCCACTAGTGAAATCTACGGCCCCCGGGTCTATCTTTTATCATATTGCTTTCCGATCTACTTTTTATTGGCTTTTGTTTTTAGATCTATTATTCTAAAAACCCAAAAATACATTGCTGCACTTTTTATTTGCATCTTTTATTTCATATTTTATTCAGATCTATTTATCCAAACTCATACTATTTAATCTATCTTTTTACCTGGGAGGGATTGACAACCCCTCTTACGCGTTGGGTTGCGAGAATTTGTTCTTCGTGTGTAGGTACCGTTTACATAGTGTTGCTTGGTTCTCCTACTGGTTCGATAACCTTGGTTTCATAACTGAGGGAAATACCTAGCATAGCTGTGCTGCATCATCCCTTCCTCTTTGGGGAAATACCGACGCGGATACAAGCAATCAAAAGGAATTTCTGGCGCCATTACCGGGGAGACATCATCAACATCTATCAGGTTCCTAATCACAAATCTCATCTCCTTGCAATTTACATTATTTGCCATTTGCCTCTCGTTTTCATCTCCCCCACTTCACAAATTTTTTTGCCTTTTTATTCGCCTTCTTTTTCATTCGCCTTTTTCTCGTCAGATCCCTTGTTTACTTGAGCCTTTCATCAAGAGTGATTTTGGTATGGCAGAAACAGATGATGGCCGAACTCCTAAAATTGGAAGATCTGGCAATCTGGATGCTAAAACTTTTGTTTTCGGGCAAGGGAACATTATAGGAAAAGAAACTATCCAGGAATTCTTCAATTGTGTTGGAAATTTGACTCTTGACGATGCTCCTATACTTAAAAAACTAAATCTTATGCGGAAGCCATTTCAGCATTAGTTCTAAAACTTGAAAATAGATTTATTTGTACCCATCCTACCTTGCAAAGATTGTTTTACGAGCTACCAGTTATAGAGGATCCGAAAGGTAAAAAGTTAGCCACCCTTGTTCTTATGAATGAATTTGATCACATAGTACGGGAAGCTAGGGAAATCTTTGATTTTTATGGCATGAACCATGAAAAACCGGTGATAGATGAGATCATTTATAATAGTGATTATATGTTGAGACATTTACTTGGTAATAACCAAATTTTTATGAGAATCTTAAAAAGTAAATTCCCGTTTTGGATGTGATCCTACAAGTCTTTAACGATGTTAATCAACAATATTCTTGGATTGTAGCCGGGAATCAAAAGGGATATAAAGATGGACAACTTGATAATGCTAAAATTTCTATGGACAATGTGTTTCAAGTTATATTTGAGAAATCTCTGATCAAAACAACATCTTTGGAGGATAAGAAGAAAGATGACAATACTTGAATCTATGCATTATGCCTAGCTAGGGGCATAAAACGATAGCGCTTGTTGGGAGGCAACCCAATGAATAAAATTTATTTTTGCCTTTTTCTTTCTTTTATTGAGTGTTTGCACAATTATGCTACTGTTTTGATTGTGTTTTTATGTTTTAATTAGTTTTTGTGCCAAGTAAAGCCTTTGGGATCAAGTTGGGTGATAGTTGATTTGATCTTGTTGAAAAACAGAAACTTTTGCGTCCAGTAGCAGAATTTTAAAAAATCACAGAAGTGTCAAAAAATTCTGATTTTTTACACAAGATTTATATACAAATTGCCTAAGTTTTCCTAATTTTTCAGAATTTTTGGAGTTACACAAGTATGGTTAGAGTTCATATTACTACACACTGTTCTGTTTTTGACAGATTCTGTTTTCATTGCATTGAGTGCTTATTTTGATGAATCTATGGTTTGTATTGGAGGGTATAAGCCATGGTAAAGTTGGAATACAGTAGGTATAATACAATAATAAAATATGAATGGGTTTGCAACATTACTTAAAGTAGTGATTTGCTTTATTATACTAACGGATCTCACGAAGGTTTTGTTAAGTTTTGTGTGATTGAAGTTTTCAAGTTTTGGGTGAGGTCCCGATGGATGAAGGAATAAGGAGTATCAAGAGCCTAAGCTTGGGGATGACCCATGGCACCCCAAGATAGTATTCAAGGAGAACCAAGCAACTAAGCTTGGGAATGCCCCAGAAGGCATCCCCTCTTTCTTCTAACGACCATCGGTAATTTTACTTGGAGCTATATTTTTATTTGTCACATATCATGAGTTTTGCTTGGAGCGTCTTGTATTATATGATTCTTTGCTTGTTTTGCTTTTTAGTTTATCACAAGTATCCTTGCTGGACACACCTATTTGAGAGAGCCAAAATTATGATATGATTTGTTAGAATTGCTCTATACGCTTCACTTAAAAAAAATTGAGCTATGGAATTGCTCTAGTGCTTCACTTATATCTTTTTGAGCACGGTGTGCTTTATTATTTTTGAAGAAATACTCTCACACTTCACTTAGATTTATTTGAGAGTTAGTAATTTTTTGAAGAAATCCTCTCATGCTTCACTTATATTATTTTGAGAGATGAAATCTGTATGCTCATGTTCTTCACTTAAATTTATTTGAGCTTGTCAAAAGCAATGGCAATATATGAAACTAGTCCCAAAGTGATAGATATTCAAGAGGGATATAATAAAAACTTTCATAAAGATCATTGGACAAATTAAACTTGATTCCCTGTATTAGTTTTGAGATATGATGATAGTAATATATGAGTCATGTTGGTGAGTGATCATGCTTTAGTAAGAATATTGGTGTTAAGGTTTGTGATTCCCTATGCAAGCATGAAAGCCAATAGTTATGCAATGAAATTGCATCCTACTTGTGGTGCATTATTCGGTGTTAGTTATGCATAATGCCCATTTATGAGAATTTTTGTTTCTTGGTTGGTAGCTTCTCAATCTTTTTGCTAGCCTCCACTTGTACTAAGTAGAAATACTACTTGTGCATCCAAAATCCTTAAACCCAGTTTTGCCATATGAGTCCACCATACCTACCTATATGCGGTATTTCCGTGCCATTCTAAGCAAATTTGTATGTGCCAACTCTAATTTTCAAAATGAGTTTCCCTTTTGTGTGCCCGTACCGCTCATGAAGCGGCAGGGGGTGGCCAATATTTTCCATGCTAGATGTGTTATTCTCAAGATGAGTGTTTATTCACTTGTCATTGCATGAGAGTACGGCAGTAATAGGGATTCCTAGTCCCAAAATGCAAAAATGAATTTACTTTATGTTGTCAAATAATAAATTCCTTGGAAAGTGTTGGTATGGACGGTACCCGTGGATACGGCTAGCCGTGGAGTGTGAAAGAATGGTGGAAAAAGGAATAAACTTTATTTTATTGTAAGTGCATCTAGTGCCCCTTAGTGATTTTGGTGTATTGAAGACTTATAGGTTAAGGGACTAATGTGTTTATGAGTGTACACAGGTCTATAAGTCTATGAGGAGTTTGATATTTACGAAGAAAGTCGACCCCTAAAAATGAATGTCTTCAGTTGAAGACTTTGGTTTTCTTGAAGACTTTGAAAATGAGGAAATTGGTGTGACCTTGAAGACTTGATATAGATGCAAGGATTATGAAGCGTGAAGACTTTTGTTTTCATAGTTTTGTTTTCCCTTTCTTGAGTCATAGGAAACACCGTACTGTTAAAGGGGGTCGAGGTAAAACTAAGGAAAAGTTTCCAAGTGATGCTCAACTCAAATCCTACACCTACCCAATCCTTTCGAGTGAAGCCATTGGAAATCTCATACAGTTCAGTCAAGTTCTTCAGTGACAGAGACGAAGTTCTTCTGTTCTCTGAGGAATTTGTTCTGACTGAGGAGTTAGGAATTCGCCAGTGCGGATTGCCTACACGTGAGGAACATGATAGCCCTGAGGAATTTGAGAGCTCAAATTTCCGACCGTTGCTGTGCTATGCGCCAGCTGTCCAAAATATCCTATCTACCTAACGGTCATATCATTGAAGGGCATTTATGTCTTATCATGTCGGGCTGCTCCCTAGGCTATAAATAGCCGCCCCCTACAACCACTAGCTGGTTGGCTGCTCTGAGAGAAACTGACACTTGTCATTTAGAGCATCCCATCCTCCGAGGACTTTGAGCGAAAATCATCAAGTGAGGAAAAACCCAAACCCAACACCTAAAACCCAAAGTGATTGAGCATCACTGAAGAAATTGTTCCTGTGTGGAACTGACGCTTGTTACCTTTGAGGACTGTGCATCCTCCAGATGGTTAGGCGTCATGGTCTAGAGCATCCAAGAGGAATTGTGGATTGCCGAGTGACCAAGTCTGTGAAGGTTTGGAAGTCACCTGTGAAGACTTACCACTAGTGATTGGGCGAGGTCTGTGTGACCTTAGCTCAAGGAGAATACGGTGAGGACTGTGTGTCCGGGACTGTGTATCCTCAGGTTTAAATACCTAGCTGCTCCAACCAGATGTACAATTGTCACAGCAGTTGGAACTGGTCTACCAAATCACTGTCTTCACCAAGCTACTTGTTCTATTTCCTCAACCCTTTCACTTCCTCGCGTACTTGCTGTGTACTTGATCATTACTGTTTGAAGACTTTGACTGAAGACTTTCTCAATTTCCTCAATCCTATTTCTTCAGTCACTTTGTCTTCAGCCTGCTTATCCTGTTTTCACGCTACCTGTGCTCTGTTTTGCTTCATTTCATCATGATGACTATGCTACTGCTTTGTTATCCATGTACCTGAGTACTTATTCCGCTGCTTGTAGTTTGTTGCATAGGAAATTCCTCAAGTAGTATTTCCTCAGCAATGAATTCATAAAAATCGCCTATTCACCCCCCTCTAGTCGATATAATGCACTTTCAATTGGTATCAGAGCAAGGTACTCCCTTGTTCTTTGTGATTTTGGTTTAACCACCTGGAGTTTTAGTTATGTCGACTGCAGGCATGATCAAGGTCTCGGCTGGGTGTCCTACCTTTGATGGGACAGACTACCCCTACTGGAAGAATAAGATGCGCATGCATCTTGAGGCAATTGACAATGATCTCTGGTACGTTGTGGAAAATGGCGTTCCCTCTGTCACTCCTTCCGTGAACGCTGCTAATGTGAAGAGATTCAAGCAACTTACTCTCAAGCGAAGAGTACCATATGTGGCCATCTGAGCAAAGGACAGTACGGCAGAGTGAGTGCTTTGGAGTCTGCAAAGCTTATCTGGGACAGGTTGTCCAAGGTCAATGAAGGAATCTCAACTCAACGTGATTCTCGAGTTGACGTTCTTCGCAAGCTCTTCAACCGCTTCAAAAGACTCGACAATGAGAATGTCCAGCAAACCTTTGATCGCCTCACTGACATTTCAAACGAGCTTCAAGCACTGGGTGCCACTGACATCACTGACCATGAGGTGGTGAAGAAATTGCTGAGGTCACTCGATTCTTCATTCGATACACTGGCACTGATGATACAAGAACGTGGAGACTACAAGTCACTAGATCATGCTGATATCCTTGAGAGGCTGAACACTCATGAATTCCAACAAGCTGAAAAGAGAGATCTCTACGGGCCAAGCTATGGAAGATCACGCGCACTGAAGGCCAAGGCAGTTTCCTCATCTGAAGGAGAAGATTCTGATAGCAGCCTTGGTGACCCTGAAGAACTAAGCCAGGAGCTAGCAATGCTCGTGAAGAAATTCTAGAAGTTCTCAAGGTGTGGTCGCTTTGTAAAATCTTCAAAAGGTGATGACACAAGATCAGATTCCTCATCCCGGGATTACAAGAAGAGGACTTGCCACAAATGCAAGAAACCTGGTCACTACATAACTGATTGTCCTCAGTGGGCAAAGGAATCAAAGAAGAAGAAATACAAGGATGATAGTTCAGATGACTCAAAGAAGAAGAAGAAATCTTCAAAGTCCTCATCATCAAAATCTTCAATGTCTTCATCTCACAAGAAGAGCAGTTCCAAGAAGGCTCGGGCATTCATTGGCAAGGAAATGGACTCTGAAGCTGAATCTGAGGAACATGAGGAAGAGGAGGCATCTGAGGAGTCAGACTCTGGTGTGGCGAGCCTAGCCCTTGCTACTGCTTACGTCAGCAAGTCCATCTTCAACACTGAGGAAAATGGCTTCCCCAACACTGCTGATGTCGGCAACGATGACTATGCTCCCACCTATTGCTTCATGGCAAAAGGTGCCAAGGTATTCAAATATCCCTCCTCTGAATCAAGTGAGGATGAATCTGATGATAACCTCAAACCCAGCTATTCCAAACTTGCTAATATTGCTGTTAAACAACAAAAGGCTTTGGAAAAGGTTCAAAATATGCTAGACAAAAGCGATGACCTGTTAGGTGAGGAAATGGATCGAACTCAAACACTGACTGATAATCTTCAGCAACTATAGTCTAAGTTTGACAACCTTCAAAGTCGTCATGAAACTCTCTTAGCCGATCATGAGAAGCTTTCTTATGAATTTCTTCAAAGAAAGCAAGATCTTGAGAAGCTAAGGGTGAGTTATGAAGATCTTCAGAAGGAAAATGATTCATTACTTGCTCAACAGATCAGTTCCGCTCAGGAAGAATTTATTCCACCATGCTTGATGAATACAAGACACCTCATCGCTTCTGGCCTAAGGCAATTGATACTGCATGCCACATCATCAACAGGGTATATCTTCACAAATTCTTCAAGAAGACCTCATATGAACTCCTCACTGACAAGAAACCCAATGTGAGTTATTTCAAAGTCTTCAGTGCTAAATGTTGGATTAGAGATCACCATCACAATTCTAAATTTGCACCGAAAGCACATGAGGGTTTTATGCTTGGTTACGGAAAGGACTCGCACACCTACAGAGTCTTCAACACCTATCACAACAAGGTTGTTGAAACTGTAGATGTGCGGTTCGATGAAACTAATGGCTCGCAAAGAGAGCACCTACCTCCTGTGCTAGATGAAATGTCTCCTGAGGAATCCATCAAGCTAAAGGCTACTGAGGATGTCATACCTACTGAAGAATCTGCTGAAGAAGTTATTCCAGATCGTGAAGGAAATCATGCTGGTGCATCTGAAGAAAATGGCTCTGAAGAAAATGCTGAGCCAAATCAAAGTCGTCAACCTGCCCATCCTCGCGTTGCAAATGAAGTACAGATTGAGAGAATCATCAACGACATAAATGCACCAGGTCCTCTCACTCGCTCAAAAGCTTCATATTTGTCTAACTTTTGTGGGCATTTTGCTTTCGTCTCTATCAAAGAGCCCACCAAAGTAGATGAGGCATTTCTGGAGCTTGAATGGATTCAAGCGATGCAAGAGGAATTACATCAATTCAACCTGAACAAGGTGTGGGAGCTTGTCAAGCGACCAGACCCATGCAAGCACAATATCATTGACACCAAATGGATCTACCGCAACAAGCAAGATGAAAATGGCCTAGTGGTGAGGAACAAGGCTCATCTTGTAGCTCAAGGCTACACACAGGTTGAAGGAATTGATTTCAATGAAACTTTTGCACCTGCTGCTAGACTTGAGGCTATTCGCATATTGCTTGCCTATGCTAACCATCATAATATCATCTTATATCAAATGGATGTGAAAAGTGCATTCCTCAATGGTAAGCTTGAGGAAGAAGTATATGTTGCTCAACCCCCAGGTTTTGAAGATCCTAAGCATCCTGATCAAGTCTGCAGACTCAATAAGGCCCTCTATGGCCTCAAGCAGGCCCCTTGGGCATGGTATGATACTCTGAAGGAATTCCTCATGAAGAAAGGCTTCAAACCCGGTTCACTCGACCCAACTCTTTTCACCAAAACATATGATGATGAATTATTCGTGTGCCAAATATATGTTGATGATATTATCTTTGGCTGTAAACCAACGTTACAGTGACGAATTTGCTTATATGATGAGTGAGGAATATCAAATGTCCATGATGGGAGAATTGAAATTCTTCTTAGGTCTTCAAATTCATCAACAACACAATGGCATCTTCATTTCTCAAGAGAAATACCTCAAGGACGTTCTGAGGAAATTCGGTATGCAAGATTGCAAAGGCGTCAAAATCCCTATGCCCACAAATGGCCATCTATGCACTGATGAAAATGGTATAGTCTTCGATCAAAAGGTATACTGCTCCATGATTGGCTCTTTATTGTATCTATGTGCATCTAGGCCAGATACTATGCTTAGTGTTTGCATGTGTGCCCATTTTCAAGCTACACCGAAGGAATCACACCATAAGGCTGTGAAACATATTCTTCGATATCTAGCTCACACTCCAACACTTGGATTATGGTATCCCAAGGGCTCGGCTTTTGATCTCATTGGATATTCTGACTCTGACTACGCTGGTGATCGAGTGGATCGCAAGTCAACATCAGGCACATGCCATTTCCTCGGACGATCTTTAGTATGTTGGTCCTCGAAGAAGCAGAACTGCGTATCACTCTCTACTGCTGAAGCTGAGTACATTGCTGCTGGTTCTTGCTGTGCTCAATTGCTGTGGATGAAGCAAACCCTCAAGGACTATGGCATCAAGATTGCTCATAACCCAGTTCAGCACTCAAAGACAAAGCACATCCAGATTCATCATCATTTTGTTCGAGATCATGTGTTTCAAGGGCGACATCTCTATTGATCACGTGAAGACTGAAGAACAGCTAGCAGATATCTTCACCAAGCCCTTGGATGAGAAGAGATTTAGCAAGTTGCGGTGTGAGCTAAATATCTTAGAATCTTCGAATGTTCTTTGAAAGGACACACATCCTAACACTTATGCAAAATTGATGACTTAGATGTGCAACACACGAAGTAACGTTTTTCTTCAATCAATGAAGACTAACCCTCTAAGTGTGAAGAAATTAATGAAGAATTTGATTCTCAGAGCCCGACGACAATTGTACGCGGTGTCTGAAATCATCATTCTTATACGGTGGGTCACGCCACCACAAAAGTTGAAAAATCTTCAAAATTGAGTTTTTCTTCATTTTTCAAATTCTTCAATTTTCAAATTCTTCAACTTGCAAAGTCTTCAAAAACTTTTGACTGGTGTTCTTTATTGACTATATATATATATATATATATATATATATTTGAGTTCTTCATGTCCTCAACAGCATTCACTTATTGCTAATTCTTCAAATTGACTTTTTTCCTCTAAGTGAATGTGATCGGACCCTTTCCTCCTCTATGTTAAACTCAACCCAGTCTGTTCACAAATTCTTCATGTGCGTTCTATTTGAAACCCGTTCAAGGTCTTCACTGTGTCATTGACAGCTGAAGAATTTGCGAACGGATCATTAAAATTTTCATATCTGAATTTTCGGCTTTTGCCACTCAAACCGTTCCGCATCCCACGATGGATTAAAATATTCACCCACGATCGCCCACGATCTCCACCACTAGTACGTGGGTGACACATGTTGCTAGGATGGCAAGGGTCAGGGGCATGTTCGTCCAAAAATTTTGGACGGACAGTTTCTCACCTCGGCTATAAATTCCCCTCGCCCTCCTCAGACCTCATTTACTCCGCTGGAACGCCCTCCCTCCCTTGAGCTCTCTGACCTAGCGCCGCCGCTACTCTCCATCATCACCGGTGAGGAAGAGCTTCACTGCCTCGACCTCATCGCCGTCGTACTCGTGCCGGCCGCGGAAATCTTCACTCCGCCGCCGCCATAGCTGTCTCTCACCGCCAAGTTAGGGCGTTGGAGATCTGAACGGACGAACTTCTCCACTTCCACTTCCAGTTCGTCGTGTTCTTTGTCCAGGGAAATTAAAATCTGATTTTAGTGCCCTACTTTGATTCTGATGATTTCACAAAATCTTCAAAAAGGTGTTTATTCTTGAACTTCCACATCCTTAAACACCAAGTTGCATCTGTTCTTGATTTGTTTCTCTAAGCTATGTTATTCTTCAAGATTCCTCAATTGTGTGGATTTTCTAATCTATACAACTCTGGAACCTAAGTCAAGAATGCTTAGTGAAATTCCTCAAGACTCCCCTGGTCAAATTCCTCAAACTTGATTTCTTTTGAAAAAAATTCTGAGAACGCATATGACCTCTCCAAATTCTTCGCACCTATACTCTGTTCACAGGTACAAAATGTCTGCTGCTGAATCACTAGGTTCTCATCAACTTAACTCATTTGCAGCATTCCTCGAAGATAAGTTGCACACTTCCTTAGAAACATCAATTGTTCAAAATCCTCAAGTGAAGAAAATGGCTGATGGGAAGAGACCTCAGAAGG
The DNA here is from genome assembly GCA_011799875.1 of Thinopyrum elongatum. Lineage (NCBI taxonomy): Eukaryota > Viridiplantae > Streptophyta > Magnoliopsida > Poales > Poaceae > Thinopyrum > Thinopyrum elongatum. Next base: position 39,432,424 of record CM022300.1, on the reverse strand, counting down.
GAGGAAAGAGGCCTGAAACAAACACTGCTTTTGTGATCCCTGAAGACATATATGATGAATATTGCACACCTGATGAAGCAACTCATGGCAAAGAGACCAAGGCTCAGCGCAAAGTGCGCATTCAGAGAATTGAGAGGAGATGGGCTAAGGAATGGAGGGAATATCGCTATGTCACTCCTAAGTACATGAAGAAATTCACCGTTAACCCTCCATGTCCAAGACCTCCATTGGCACCAGGCCAAGAAGCTGATCCCTCAAGTATCAGGCGCGGTGAGGAATTTCCCAGAGAATGGGCTAAGCGTCAAGCCAAATTGGCTAAATTGGCAAAAGAAGCAGTGAAGAAATTCAATGAAGATTCTGCTGCTGCTGCTGAGGCCTCTGCTAGTAAGCCTAAAAAGGCCATGCCGAAGAAATCTGCTGTGGAGCCTAGTTCCTCAATAGCAATGCCCTCATGGCCAAGTTCCTCAAAGCCCTCTAAGCAAATTCCTCAGGCAACTTCTTCAAGGGCTGTGCCAATTCCCTCAGTTGCCACTAAATCCTAAGTTGCTGCTGCTAAGTCCTCAACACCAGTGCATCTTGCCATGTGCCAATGGACTACAGGAATCTCTATTGCCTCAGGAGCAACTGCAAGTTCCTCAGCTCCGCCACAATCTTCAACTGGTCCAATCTTGCTGAAGAAAAAGGCCACTGCTGGATGAGGCCCAAGGCCAAGTCCTCACAAGAACTAAGTTGCCTTCCAAGTTCCGTCTGATGACGAGGATGCTGATGATGAAGAACTTGCTGAGATCATCAAAGACAGGCAAGAAAAGGCCGCTAGAGCCAAAGGAAGTGTTGTGCCACTCATGCTGGATCCTAAAAGGATCCTTGATTTCATCGATCTATGGCACAAGGATCCAAATACTCCTTTGCCTGAATTGAACCTCACTCCTGGCCAGAGCCACATGTTGACGGCCTTCATAGCCGAAGAAAAATGGAAATTTGAGAAGGCCAGGCAAGTCAAGAAAGCTCAATACAAGAAGGAGCGCTTTCTGAAGAAGCATGTTGTGAATATGACTCCTGAAGAACTTGTGAATCTGCAAAAGGAGATCAAAGCTCTCAGCGATGAATTTGACGCATATCGTGCAGATTGGCTAGGTGCCAAAGTCAGATTTGTCAGAATGGCCATGGGGTTCAACCCAAATGTTGCAGCTCCAACGCAACAACAAATTCCTCAGGCTGATGCATCTGCTCAGCCTACTGAAGAGAATGCTAGCACAGCTGATGAAAATCAGTCTGTTGAAGAAACTGAAAGTACCAGGGCTACTGAAGAAATTCTAGCTCCTGAAGAAAATGCCAGGGCAGCCTCCAATGTTGCGCCTGAAGAACAACTCAGGTCAACTGAAGCAAATGAAGCTGCGCCTGAAGAATCTGAACACGCCAGGGCAACTGCATCAGTTGTGCCTGAAGAAACTGCACCACTTTCATCTGCTCCTCCTGTAAAGTCATCGCAGATGAAAGATATCCACCTTCCTTCTGCATCAGAAGCAAAGAAGACCAAAGCTGTAGAAAAGGCAGCTGTGCAGAAAAGGAAAGCATCAGAAACTGCAGAGTCTTGAGCTCCCAAGAAAGTGAAGACTTTGCAAAGCTCGTACACCAACCCCATTGATGCTGTTCCTATCTCAAGCATGCCATCAAAGGAAATTGTTCCCTTTGTGAGGAATATGTCATTCCAGATGACAGTGTTGAAGCGAAGCCTTCTGCTGCTACTTCAGAGCAGTTGGATGAAGAAATTGAAGTGGATGATATCCCTTCAACCCCTCTGGTATCATCGCCCATGCCTCAGTTCACAGTTGAAGAGGCAGGCGTTGAAGAAATTGATGAAGAAGATGAGGATGAGGACATTGGGTCTACTACACCAGTTCTCAATGATGATTATTGGGAAAGACATCATCCAAATTCTCCATTGACCACTCCTCTGCAACAAATTCCTCAGTCCCCTGTGCAGACTAAAGAAATTCATACGGGCTCTGAAGGACATCAATCTTCACTTCATTCTATTCCAGAAGAAGTTCCAGCTACTAATGCTGAAGAAATGGAGTCCAAGAATGATGCTGATGAAATTGCTATGGAAATTCCTCAGTCTATGGCTCCAGAGGTTGTGCGCCAAGCGGCTGTGAAGACTTCAACTGTTAATCTTCAGCCCAAGCCACAAAATCCTCATACCAAGAAGCAGAAATTCAACACTGATGATTTCTTTGCTGAGCATCATTTCTTCATGGACTACAATCCCTATGACTCTGCTCGACTTCGCCGCAAGCGCTTCTGGACAGCAAGTCAAATGAACTATTACTCTTCCCTCCTGTTTGGTAAGAACAAGGTATTTGACCACGAGCAAATTCCTCATGTGGATATGGAGTCGCTTCCTTGCTTTCATCCAGTCCTCAGTGTTCTTCATGACGTTGGGCTGCTTAACTTCTGCACTGACATCCGCGACTGGAACGAAGAACTCATTCTTCAATTCTACGCCACACTGCATGTCACTGGAAATGTTGAAGATGAGAATTCATGGGTGCTAGACTGGATGACCGAAAATACTCATTACAAAGCACCGGCCTCTGAATTGCTTCACGCCGTTCCAGTTAGTCCTCCGGTTGAAGGCGCAAGACTTATGTATGCTGAACCTAAACTCTCAAATCACTTAATGCAAGTGCTGATGAAGCCTTTGAAGGCTGGCCAAGCTCCAAGGACCACCTTCCTTGTGAAGGAATTGCTCTATGTGCCAAGGATGATTTATCGCATATTGACCAAAACCCTCAGTCCAATCAAGGGCCACAACTCTGACGAAGAAGAGGTTGTTTGCATCATGAAGAATCTGTTGTTCAACATGATACATGGCATTCCCATTAACTACCATGATTTCTTCATGAGGACTTAGGCCAATGCTGCTCTGTCACCTTTTGAGTTGAAGCCTTACGCTCCCTGGATCATGAAATTCATCAGATCAAGGTCTTCAATTCATTATCAGGCTGACTTTCAGAATCATCTCAGCTATTTGCCACCTATTGAAGTCCTCAAGCGGACTATTTCCTCAGCTGATGAGAAGGGCAAGGCTGCTATTATAGATGAAGGCACTCGACCATTGGATGGACAGTTTCACAAAGCTGCATCCTATTCCACCAATGATGACTCTGGAAAACAAGATTCTGCCGCCAAAGCTTCAAAACAAAATCCTCAAGCCATAGCTCCGCATGTGATGACTGATCGTGAACTTCTCCTCAGTCTTCATCAGAAAGTTGATCGAAATCACAAGTGGGTCAAACGTCAGTTTGGTGCAATTCTTCAGAACATGACAGTCACTCAAAATACAGTGAAGAAGAATCACTACTATATGCATGAAGTCTTTGTCCGCACTTGGGCTATTCTGTCGAATCTCTATAGTGCTGAAGATCTCAAGGAGATGGGATTTCAACAGGACTTTGACTGGTCTCAGCCACCTTCGAAGAAATTCAAGAAGGTCAAAGTTCCTAAGCTTGTTGCCAGTTCATATTCTTCATCGCGCAAGACGGATGAAGCTGAAGATTTGAACGGCACTGCGGCAGGCCCTACCTCAACGGGCGACCCCAACAACGCTGGCGCTCCTCCATCGACATCATGATGATATTCTTCAGGGGCGTTAGTCCTCATTTTTCGTCCCTTTTGGTCATTAGATGACAAAGGGGGAGAAATTTGAGTTAGTCTTCAAGCGGGTCTTATATATGGGCTATTTTTTTCTGTTAAGTTACAACTCTTGCTATTCTGAGGTGTTTGATCTGATGAGTTGTAAACTTAAGTCCTATGGTGGTCTGATACTTTTGAACTGCTTTCTGCATGCTTATTTCCTCAAGTACCTTAATGCACGCATGCCGAATTTCGTCAGACACCATATTTCATCATACATTTCAAATTCTTCATATCATATGTTAAATGCGTGTATGAATTACAAGATATAGGGGGAGATCTCCATGATATTACTCTACAATGTGCATTTGCAATCCAAAGCAAAATCCTCAATATGCACATCTTCAGGGGGAGTTCCTCTATATCTTGCAATCAAATTCCTCAATATCAGTATTTACACTCCATATGTTTTATCACCATTGAAAGCTTAACCTATTTGTCATCAACCACCAAAAAGGGGGAGATTGTAAGTGCATCTAGTGCCCCTTAGTGATTTTGGTGTTTTGAAGACTTATAGGTTAAGGGACTAATGTGTTTATGAGTGTACACAGGTCTATAAGTCTATGAGGAGTTTGATATTTACTAAGAAAGTCGACCCCTAAAAATGAATGTCTTCAGTTGAAGACTTTGGTTTTCTTGAAGACTTTGAAAATGAGGAAATTGGTGTGACCTTGAAGACTTGATATTGATGCAAGGATTATGAAGCGTGAAGACTTTTGTTTTCATAGTTTTGTTTTCCCTTTCTTGAGTCATAGGAAACACCGTACTGTTAAAGGGGGTCGAGGTAAAACTAAGGAAAAGTTTCCAAGTGATGCTCAACTCAAATCCTACACCTACCCAATCCTTTCGAGTGAAGCCATTGGAAATCTCATACAGTTCAGTCAAGTTCTTCAGTGACAGAGACGAAGTTCTTCTGTTCTCTGAGGAATTTGTTCTGACTGAGGAGTTAGGAATTCACCAGTGCGGATTGCCTACAAGTGAGGAACATGATAGCCCTAAGGAATTTGAGAGCTCAAATTTCCGACGGTTGCTGTGCTACGCGCCAGCTGTCCAAAATATCCTATCCACCTAACGGTCATATCATTGAAGGGCATTTATGTCTTATCATGTCGGGCTGCTCCCTAGGCTATAAATAGCCGCCCCCTACAACCACTAGCTGGTTGGATGCTCCGAGAGAAACTGACACTTGTCATTTAGAGCATCCCATCCTCCGAGGACTTTGAGCGAAAATCATCAAGTGAGGAAAAACCCAAACCCAACACCTAAAACCCAAAGTGATTGAGCATCACTGAAGAAATTGTTCCTGTGTGGAACCGACGCTTGTTACCTTTGAGGACTGTGCATCCTCCAAACGGTTAGGCGTCATGGTCTAGAGCATCCAAGAGGAATTATTGATTGCCAAGTGACCAAGTCTGTGAAGGTTTAGAAGTCACCTGTGAAGACTTACCATGAGTGATTGGGCGAGGTCTGTGTGACCTTAGCTCAAGGAGAATACGGTGAGGACTGTGTGTCCGGGACAGTGTGTCCTCAGGTTTAAATACCTAGCCACTCCAACCAGACATACAACTATCACAATAGTTGGAACTGGTCTACCAAATCACTGTCTTCACCAAGCTACTGGTTCTATTTCCTCAACCCTTTCATTTCCTCGCATACTTGCTGTGTACATGATCGTTACTGTTTGAAGAGTTTGACTGAAGACTTTCTCAATTTCCTCAATCCTATTTCTTCAGTCACTTTGTCTTCAGCCTGCTTATCCTGTTTTCACGCTACCTGTGCTCTGTTTTGCTTCATTTCATCATGATGACTATGCTACTGCTTTGTTATCCATGTACCTGAGTACTTATTCCGCTGCTTGTAGTTCGTTGCTTAGGAAATTCCTCAAGTAGTATTTCCTCAGCGACGAATTCATAAAAATCGCCTATTCACCCCCTCTAGTCGATATAACGCACTTTCATTTATGTTTGGGAATCGCCTATGATATATGTAGCATGGAAAGTGTTGGGAATTACTCGGTCGTTTTTGTTGACGGGAAAAGCATGCCTCTCAAAAAAATTTATCTCTAAATTTTTTGCTGTGAGCTCTGCCACCTCTACAAATCCCTACTTCCCTCTGCGAAGGGCCTATCTATTTACTTTATGCAATTTTTATTTTTATTTGAGTCTCCATCTTCTCTTATAAAGCACCAATTAAGGGGCACTATGATCGTACTTGAGCATTGGATGTAGCTAATATTCGAGCGTGTTTCATGAATGGATCAATGATTGAGCATGATGGGCTAGGGATAACTTTCTTTAGTGTTGATATTTTGAAAGACATGGTTGCTTGTTGATATGCTTGAGTATTGAAGTCTTCATGTCAAATATAGACTATTGCTTTGAATCATCTAAAAGTTCAAATGTCCATGCTCCAAAAGAAAAGAATATGGGATGAACATGTTAGGCAGCATTCCACATAAAAAATTTTGTTTTTATCATTTACCTACTTGAGGGCGAGCAGGAATTAAGCTTGGGGATGCTGATACGTTTCCAACGTATCTATAATTTTTGATTGTTCCATGCTATTATATTATCATTCTTGGATGTTTTACAATCATTTTATAGCAACTTTATATCATTTTTTGGGACTAACCTATTGACATAGTGCCCAGTGCCAGTTGCTGTTTTTGCTTGTTTTTTACTTCAAAGAATATCAGTACCAAACGAAGTCCAAATTCCATGAAACTTTTTGGAGATTTTTTTGGACTAGAAGACAACTTGGGAGCCAAGGAAGCACCTGGGGGCAGCTCCGTGGGGACCACAACCCACCAGGGCACGCCAGGAGGCCCAGGCGTGCCCTGATGGGTTGTGGAGCCCATGGGGGTCTCCTCCATTGCCTCTTCGCTCTATAAATTCCAAAAAATCCAAAAACCCTAGGGGAGCAGACAAAACACAATTCCAACCGCCACAAGTTCCAGAACCACGAGATCCAATCTACACCATCACAGAGGGGTTCATCATCCTCATTGGTGCCTCTCCGATGATGCGTGAGTAGTCCACCATAGACCTACGGGTCTGTAGGCAATAGCTAGATGGCTCTCTCTCTCTCTCTCTCTCTCTCTCTCTCTTTTTGATTCTAATACAATGGTCTCTTGGAGATCTATTTGATGTAATGACTTTTTGCGGTGTGTTTGTTGGGATCCGATGAAGATCGAGTTTATGATCAGTTTCTATCCATGAATATTATTTGAGTGTTCTTTTGATCTCTTATATGCATGATTACTTATAACCTCGTATTTCTTCTTTGAATCTTTGGTTTAGTTAGGCCAACTAGATCGATTTTTCTTGCCATGGGAAGAGGTGCTTTGTGATGGGTTCGATCTTACGGTGTCCTCACCCAATGACAGAAGGGGTAGCGAGGCGCGTATGTATCGTTGCTATTAAGGATAACAAGACGGGGCCTATTCCTACATGAATAGATCTTGTCTACATCATGTCATCGTTCTTATTGCATTACTCCGTTTCCCCATGAACTTAATACACTAGATGCATGTTGGATAGCGGTCGATGTCTGGAGTAATAGTAGTAGATGAAGAATCATTTCGGTCTACTAATCTTGGACGTGATGCCTATATAATGATCATTGCCTTGGATATCATCATGATTATTTGATCTTCTATCAATTGCCCAACAGTAATTTGTTTACCCACCGTATGCTATTTTCTCGAGAGAAGCCACTAGTGAAATCTACGGCCCCCGGGCCTATCTTTTATCATATTGCTTTCCGATCTACTTTTTATTCACTTTTTTTCAGATCTATTATTCTAAAACCCCAAAAATACCTTGCTGCACTTTTATTTGCATCTTTTATTTCGCGTTTTATTCAGATCTATTTATCCAAACTCATACTATTCAATCTATCTTTTTACCGGGGAGGGATTGACAACCCCTCTTACGCGTTGGGTTGCGAGGATTTGTTCTTTGTGTGCAGGTACCATTTACGTAGTGTTGCTTGGTTCTCCTACTGGTTCGATAACCTTGGTTTCATAACTGAGGGAAATACCTACCATAGCTGTGCTGCATCATCCCTTCCTCTTTGGGGAAATACCGACATAGATACAAGCAATCACACCCCGAACAATATGGAGGACCTCGGTGACCCCGCGGCCGCCGAGCAACAACCAGACAATTCGGAGCAGCATCAGTTACAGTTTGACCCCAAGGACCTTAACGACTCCGAGGATAGCAACTACCTTCCCCTCTCCGAGGAGGAGGTTAGCCTCGGAGACGAGGACTTCATAGTCCCCGAGGATCCACTGGACCAAGAGCGGTTCAAACGGCAACTTATTGCCACCGCGCGAAGCCTGAAGAAGAAGCAGCAAAAAATAAAAGCCAAACAAGACACCCTCAACAACAGATGGACAAACGTCTTAGCTACCTGAAGAGGGGTACAGCTATGAGCAGCAAACCAAAAGCTACTCAAAGCGGAAATTACTGTCACAATTCGACGATGAGGCCCTTGAGCCCGCACCTCCAAGATATACTCAGGCAGATTAGCCAGACTGCCCCCCTCAAGGTCGGGATAGGCCGGCTGGAAAGGCCAAACACCAACCTGCTCCCCCTCACCGAAGAGGGAAGGAGCCGGAATACGAATATGACTTACGATGTGACCTGGATGCTAGAACAGGTCAGACAAGGTCCATTTACGGATCTAGAGCATACCCTCCCGATAGGCGGGACAGATACCAAGCATGGCGCGACCGAAACGATGGAATTCGGGAGCAGTACCAAACTGGTACGACCGTCGATCTACGGTGCGACATAGCCCGGGTTAGGGGCGCCGCACACCCGATGTGCTTCACAGATGAAGTGATGTGGCATCAGTTCCCCGAAGGGTTTAAACCCGTAAACATCGAACAATACGACGGGACTACAAACCCGACCATGTGGATCGAATACTTTCTTCTCCACATTCATATATGGCTAGAGGGGACGACCTCCACGCCACAAAATACTTGCCATTAAAACTCAAGGGACCAGCCAGGTATTGGCTGAACAGCCACCCAGAAGCCTCCATAGGGAGTTGGGAAGAGCTCGAGGATGTTTTCCGAGCTAACTTTCAAGGCACCTATGTCTGGCCTCCGGATGCTGGTGACCTGAGCCACATGGTCCAACAGCCCGGAGAGTCAGCCCGGAAATTTTGGAATCAGTTTTTTACCAAGAAGAACCAGATCGTCGACTGTCCGGACACAAAAGCTATAGCTGCATTTCGGCACAGTATCTAGGACGAATGGCTAGCATGCCAGCTCGGTCAGGATAAACCAAAAACGATGTCAGCACTTACCTCCTTGATGACCCGCTTTTGCGCGGGAGAAGATAGTTGGCTGGCTTGTAGAAGCACCAACCCAGAAGACCACGGCACCTCGGAAGTCCGGGACGGAAACGGGAAACCACGGCGCAACAAGAATAAGCGTCGTCACAATGGCGGCGGAGCCGAAGACACGATAGTGAATGCCAGATTCCCCAACCCCAAATCAGGAGCGCGGAAGAAGCCCTCTAAAGGCAACCTGGATGGACCCACCAAGTTGGACACAATCCTGGACAGGCCCTGCCAGATCCGCGGCACCTCTGACAAACCCGCCAACCACACCAACCGTAATTGTTGGGTAATAAAACAGGCCGGCAAGCTCACGACCGAAGATCCAGGCAAAAGCCCCTGCAGCGAGGAAGATGAGGAACCTCGCAGGCCGAACAATGGAGGCCAAAAACAATTCCCTCCTGAGGTAAAGACGGTGAATATGATCAACGCCACCCATATAACTAAGAAGGTGAGGAAACGTGCACTTCCGGACGTCTACGCCGTAGAGCCTGTAAACCCGAAATTTAACCCATGGTTGGCATGTCCGATCACCTTCGACCGAAGAGATCATCCGACTAGTATCCGTCACAGAGGACAGCGGCCCTGGTTCTTGACCCCATTATTGATGGGTACCACCTCACCAGAGTCCTCATGGATGGAGGCAGTAGCCTCAATCTGATCTACGCAGATACAGTGAGGAAAATGGGCATTAACCCATCAAGGATCAGACCAAGTAACACTACCTTCAAAGGGGTAATCCCAGGCGTTGACGCCCGCTGCTCGGCTACCCTGACTCTGGAAGTAGTGTTCGGCTCGCCGGACAACTTTCGCAGCGAAGACTTGATCTTCGACATTGTCCCCTTTCGCAACGGCTACCATGCCCTCCTCGGCCGAACAATGTTTGCTCGTTTCAACGCTGTCCCCCATTACGCATACCTCAAATTAAAAATGCCCGGACCCAAGGGCGTCATCATGGTCAACGTCAACACAGAGTGCTCACTCCTGACCGAGGAACATACCGCAGCTCTGGCAGCCGAAGACCAAACCGGTGTCGAAAGGCCAAAGTACCAGCCCGCCATTAAGGCCCAAGAAGCAGGTAAACAGGCTCAAGCCCTGTCCCCGTCCAGGGAGCCTCCCTACGTTCGACGCAAATAGGGATACAACCCCCATGGCATGCCCACCCCAGTCGCACACTACGTGCCTCGCCAACATAATTTTGCACTCAAGATACCATGGGCTACCATGGGCCTAAACTAAACTAAAACGCCAGGTGTCCGTCTTAACCGAACCATGGTTACACACGTCTTCGGACGACAACAGGTACCATTCAGGACCTATCCAGCATTAAGCTAGAACAGCGCGGCTACCTCTCAAGGCTCGTCGTCTAGGGCATGTCCACCGATTTCTCCTCCCTCTCCACGGAGTTCTCCCCCCCCCCCCAGCAGAAGCAAAGGCGTAGACATGCAGCAGGGCACGGTAGAGGCTTCAACCCACGCATCAAGGCCCTGTGTAAACCTTTCATCTGTAACAACTTTCCCTTTTTGTATAAAGTACCTGTAACAGATGCCTTGGCAGTTCGAATTGTATGGATAGACGTCCCGAGCTCATTGGAAATAAAGACCACCTTTTACGGTATTATGGCAGTCATTTATATCGCCCTTTTTCTTTTTTTCCCGCTCTTCGACTAGCTTGGCACACCTTTTTTCTACAATGTAATCAGCTAATAGACCGAGGGCTTAGTTGTACTACCCGCCCAACGAATGACGTCCGGCACTACTCACTTTTTGTGTGTTCGTCGTCTCGGATATTGCACTATATGAATCAGTTCTGAATTATGTCTTGGGTCAATAGTTGGGTTGCCCGGCTCCTGTGTTTACCTTCTTATGTTCCGCATGTTCGGCTAAGAAGGTAAAGGGAGAACCGCTGCGATTGTACTTTTGGCTAGCCTAGTTAAGTACCTCAATTGAGAAAGCCGAAAACTGACTGTCATAATAGGCGAGAACTGGTCGGCGATCCGATGACAAGTGTTAAACTCAAAATCGATAGCGATTACCCCATGTTATACGAGGGGGTTGTATTTGCACAAACCATGTGATAAAAGACATATGCCTTGGCTTTCCTGAAAATCACAAAACACTGGGGGCTAGTCACTAGCCCCCGCAGTCAAGCTCCTATGGCAGAGTGAAGGTAATAAAACCGCATAGTCCGATTGCCTATTTTCTCTCACGCACAACCACCTCCGGGCACCGAGACGTCGGCTAAGGGTAACAGTGCGGGGACGAAACACCCCTTGTAATATTTACATGGGGGCTGAAGCCGACGACTGGTAACTTTCAGATTCAAAACGGTCGTACAAAAGTCAAAATAAAATCAACATAGATTCACGTCTGATAAACCATAAAAATGGCCGAATTATAAAGCAATGGGTCAGATTCTCATTCAATACACGATATTTTAGTCAAGGATTACATCTTTGGGACACTGGTCCTCTATCACCCGAGCACCATCCATAATAATGGGGAAATGTTGCTTGGGACGATGATGCTCCTTTCCAGCAGGCGGGGGACCGGTGGCCATCTCTACTGGCTTGATCTTAGGCCAGTGCACCATGGTCTTCGCAAAGGCCATCCAAGCTCCTTCGATGCACGCGGATTGCTTCACAGCATCAACCCGGGATGGCGCGTCGCACAACCTCTGCACCAGGCCGAAGTAACTGCTCGGTATTGGCTCTGCGGGCCACAGCCAGACACAGAGGTCCTTCATGGCTGGCTCAGCCATCTGATGCAGCTCCATCAGCTGCTTCATCTGGTTGCTCAAGAGGGGAGGGTGCTCAGGCACGTGGAACTGCGCCTAGAACAGCTTGTGTTCGGTGTCACCCTCCCAAGCCGCATAGTGCCTCGCCACATTCGCCGCACTCCACGAGAGCTCCAAAAATGCGCCTGAGGAACGCCAGACCCGTGTGAGCAATGCAAACCTGTTGCCGCCAAAGACACTCTGCAGTAAATACGGCTTACCATAACCAATCTGCTTCACTTAGCGGAGCTCTTCTCGGGTGCCCCGCATCTCCGTCCTCACCTCCTGGAACTCCTGCTTCACCTTGAATAGCTCTGCACTTCGGCCACTCGGACCTCGTGCTTCCCACTCACGGTTTTCACCGTCTTGAGTTCGGCGGTCGCTTCTCAGCCGCCGCCTTCTGTTCGGCCGCTTCCTCCTTGGCCTTCTTCAGCTTGGCCTAGAGGCCCTCAACCTCCACGGCGATAGCTGCAAACACAATTAAGCATCTCTTTCTTAGGAATAATCCCGAACGCTTTGCTCGACATGAGGGCGGTAAAATCTCGATCGGGCTAACCTTGCGCTTCATTGAATCGCTTGTTGACAAGGTCGAGCTCCTCATCGGAGCTGTTGAGCTTCCAATTCATCTCATCTAGCGCCGCAACATTAGCAGCCGCTGCCAAGGATGAGGCCTACAATACCAAAAAAATCACATCATTTAAACTCTTGATTTAATAATTTTCAATCCTCTGTCAGGTTTCTCAATCCTAACAGAGTCTCGGGGGCAGCTATATACAAGGACTGTTCAATCTTTGTTAGCCAAATCCGCTCTATGGAAAGAATATTACATGGCTTACCTCGAAGCCCATTACGAGGCCACCTAAGGCTTCCTTCAGTCCGCTGTTATCATGCCGAATACTCTGTAAAACCACACCCATTAGGGTGCGGTGTTCTGCAATGATGGAGGAGTTGTTTACCACCTCCTCCATCACATCCGGCCACCCTGCCGCAGCCCGATCATCGGTGTTTGGCGCTGGCGGCGGGGCCCTGGCTCCCTCCTCAGTAGAGGGTGGAATTGACGCCTCCGAGGGCCTTGGGGGCTCCGGAATTTTCTTTTGGGAGGGCTCAGACTGGCCGGGCTCCCCCTCTTTGTTCACCAGGAGGGATCCATCCTCCTGGTCTTCGGCAATCGAGGTGTTAGCCTCGGCCATGAGCTAGTCACCACCACCTCCCATGTCCAGGCCGGGGGGGTCCTTCGGGACAGCACCTCCCCAGTCTCCTCGATGACCGGGGGAGGCATAGAGCGTGATGCAGACCCGCTCTCTGCCAGTTCGGCAGGCGGAGAAGTCCCCTCTGAGGTTTGGTCAGCGGGGTGGGCGCTCGGTGGGCTGTAATATGAGATATGCATCGACGAAAGATTAACGAAACAAACGCCTGGAGAATATCAGAGTTCATACCTCTCGGTAGGGGGCTTGACCCTGGGGTTCCTCTCCGGAACCTCTTCGGACGCTACGGACTCCTCATCGGAATCCGAGCTATCATCAAGCAGGACCAGCTTGGGCCTGCACTATTTCTTCAGGGCATGAGGAGGCTTCTCCTCCTCGGCGTCATCAGATGCCACCCTCTTCTTGGAACGGGAGGAGTCGCTCTCCTCCTTGTCCTCTTCCTTCTCCCCCTCTTGAGCGAAGGGAGCCTAGGTGTCTCCGGACTTGTTGTCCGGATGTCCCCTTGGGCGGAGACCTTCCCTGGCCTCTGATGCTTCTTTCTTCTTCTTCTTTTCCTTCTTCTACGGTGCCTTGTACGGCGCCGCGGTCAGCATCTCCTCTAGCAGAGCATGCCGGGGGTCTTCGGGCAGCAGGGCCGGACTGTTGATCTTCTTGGCCTTCTCGAGCCAGCCCGGTGGAAGTAAAGGAATGGAGGATAAATCTACTCGAATGCGAACATCCGAACTTAGAGCGGATAGGAACTTTGTTACCTCCTTTGGGGGATGCGTGGCGTCGAGGCCGATGTCTTCCTCCTTGGCCGGCCACGCCTTTTGAGGCTTAAACAACACCTTCCATAGCTTGTCATGGGTGGTGCCGTAAAAGTATTGTATGGTGGCTGGCTCCTTGAGCTTGTAAGACCACATTGGGGTGGCCCTTTGTTGGCAGGGGAGGAGGCGGAGGTAGAGCATCACCTGCACCACGTTGGTAAGCTTGGCGCCCGCCTTTATCATGTTGGAGCCATGCTTCTGCAGCGCCTCCACCTTCGTGGTGGACCCCTAATAACCCACAAGTATAGGGGATCAATTGTGGCCTTTCTCGATAAGTAAGAGTGTCGAACCCAACGCGGAGCTAAAGGTCGAACAAATATTCCCTCAAGTTCTATCGACCACCGATACAACTCTATGCACGCTTAACGTTCACTTTACCTAGAACAAGTATGAAACTAGAAGTACTTTGTAGGTGTAAAGGGATAGGTTTGCAAGATAATAAAGAACACGTAACTAAAAGCTAGGGGCTGTTTAGATAAAGAAACAATTAAGTTGTTTTAGTAGAGAGGTTTTTGTCACAAGAAAGTTATTTGTCCCTAGGCAATCGATACCTAGACCGGTAATCATTATTGCAATTTTATATGAGGGAGAGGCATGAGCTAACATACTTTCTCTACTTGGATCATATGCACTTATGATTGGAACTCTAGCAAGCATCCGCAACTACTAAAGATCATTAAGGTAAAACCCAACCATAGCATTATAAGGTATCAAGTCCTCTTTACTCCCATATGCAACAACCCCCTTACTCGGGTTTAAGCTTATGTCACTCTAGCAACCCACTATAAGAGAATCATGAACATATTGCAACACCCTACAGCAGGGATCCCCCATGCTTGCGCTACACGGAGAGCACCATAGGACAGCACCAATAATAAAACATACAACTCAAACCAATCATGATCATCAATCAACCCATAGGACAAAAAGGATCTACGCAAACATCAAAGGATAGCCATACATCATTGCGAAATAATATATAGCGTTGAGCACCATGTTTAAGTAGATATTACGGCGGGGAGAAGAGGTGTTACACCGCTGCATAGAGGGGGAGAGAATTGGTGATGACGGCGGCGAAGTTGTTGGTGTAGATCGCCGTCATGATGATGGCCCCTACGGCATTATGGCGCCACCGGGAGAGAGGGGGAGAGAGCCCCCCTCCTTCTTATTCTTCCTTGGCCTCCCCCGTAGATGGGAGGAGGGTTTCCCCTCTGGTCCTTGGCCTCCATGGCGGTGGAGGGGTGGGAGCCCCTCCGAGATTGGATCTCTCTCTCTATTTCCTTGTGTTTCTGCGTTCCCCGATTCTGGCCTTTCACCGTTTCTTAAATTCCCGGAGATCCATAACTCTGATTGGGCTGAAATTTTAACACAATTTTTATCCGGATATTAGATTTGTTGCGACGAAAGAAGGACACCAACTGCCTTACAGGGGGCCCACAAGCCTCCTGGCCGCGCCCAGGGTAGGGGGCACGCCCCTAGGGCTTGTGGGCCCCTCGGGCATCGTCTCGCGTTGATTCTTTTTCCCAAAAATCACAAATATGCCAAAATAAATCTCCATAAATTTTTATCGCATTTGGACTTCGTTTGATATGGGTATTCTGTGAAACAAAAACATACAACAAACAGGAACTGGCACTGGGCACTGGATCAATATGTTAGTCCCAAAAAATATAAAAAGTTGCCAAAAGTATATGAAAATTGTAGAATATTGGCATGAAACAATCAAAAATTATAGATACGATGGAGACATATCAACCCCCAGTCAAGACTCTTCTTGGTCCACGAGGTTAGCCTCGTCGGAGGTCCGGATCTGAATTCGGGAGCCGCTATCCAGGCTGCATCCCGTGGTTCTTTGATATAGAACCACTCCTTCTGCCAAACCTTGACAGTATCAATGAACGTGCCCTTCGGCCACTCGACTCAGGCAAGCTTGCTGATCATCGCCCCGCCATAGTCCGCCTGTTGGCCGTCGACTATCATCGGCTTGACATTGAAGATCTTCAACCACAAGCCGAAGTGCGGCTGGACTCGCAAGAAGGCCTCGCAGATAACGATGAAGGCCGAGATGTGGAGGAAGGAGTTCGTGGCCGGATCATGGAAATCCAACCCGTAGAAGAACATCAGCCCCCCTGATAAAGGGGTGGAGAGGGAAGCCCAGTCCCCGGATGAAGTGAGGGAAGAACACCACCCTCTCGCCTGGTCGAGGCATAGGGATAGCCTGGCCCTTCTCTAGGGCCCGGTGAGCGATGTTGGCCGAGAGGTAGCCAGCGCGCTTCAGATCCTCAATGTCATCATTGGTGATGGTGGAGGCCTCCCACTTTCCTTTGACACCAGATCCGGCCATTGCTGGAGTGAGGGGGTGACTGGAAGGGATTCTCTTTCGAAGGATGGCACGGGGCGCTGGAGCTCCGAAGATTGGGAAAGCGATGGCGAGAGGAAGAGAAGGCATATGCCGAGAGCGGTGGTCGTTCCCCCCTTTATAAGCAGCCGAAATACCAAAGGTCCTTTTACTGCTCCGCAGGCCTCTCCACTTCCCGGTATACTCGTAACGTTATGCGCAAATGGGGTGATCGAAATCATTGATCATATCCCCTAAAAAGCGGGGCACGATCCCCACTTTGATGAGACGTGCCTATGAAGGGGCTGCCTCAAACTACGCATCAAGTACTCACAACAGTTCGGTGTTTATGACCGGACATGACCCTTCGCCAAAAGTTGTCAGGTGAAGGCACTGTTCACACTTGAGCAGTTCGCCTTCGAGGCTAAGTAAGACCGATAATCCGGATTCCGGATACTACTTAATTAAGTGCATGACCAAACTTGACCAAATAGGTTCCTTGGAGATTCAACCAAGGAATATTATTCCGAACACATGGGGAGAGAAGAACTCTCCCGCAAGCCGGAGACTACATATTCAGGAGTTACAAGACGCCGGCGTTGGATGCTAGTTCGGGGGCTACTGAGGGAGTCCTGGACTGGGGGGACCTCAGGCTGTCAGCCTACCTCTTATGGCTGGACAGGTGGGCCGCTGTATGACTACAACAAGACTGAGCTACAAGGCGACTCCATGTCCGAAGAGGAAACCCTCGAAGTCTTGATGTGTCCTCCAAGTCAAGATAGAAGATTTGGCATGTTTGTTTCCCTTGTTGTAACCGACCATATGTAACCCCAGTACCCCTGGTGCCTATATAAACCAGGGGGTTTAGTCCATAGAGGCTAGAACAACAACCATCATGCTACTAGCCTAGGGTTTAGTTCATCTGATCTCATGGTAGATCGACTCTGTAACCATCCTATACACTTCAATATAATCAAGCAGGACATAGGGTTTTACCTCTTAGAGAGGGCCCGAACCTGGGTAAACACTGTGTCCTTCATCCTTTGATCCCCATTAATCCAAGATCCACAGCTCGGGACCCCCTACCCAAGATCCGCCGGTTTTGACACCGACACCATGTCCAAGAAGGAGGACAAGCCATGCCCATGGAGGAAACTGCAGAGGAGGGAGATATCCTTCAACCCTTTTATGATCATCTCTCCCCTTCTGAAATTAAAGCCCTAAGGATCTTTGAAACAGTTTGTCGATGCAACAAACATGTGTGTTTGCCGCCCTCACTTATGCACAGCGCGTGTGGCAGATTATACATCAAGTATCAATACTTAACACAAAATAAGCCAGAGAAACCGCTCTTCGTGAGATAAAGGAGTGCATTAAGATGACCAAACCAACCAGAGGGTTCCCAGGGAGAGCCTCCCCTGCTGGGCAAACAGGGCCAACAGGGTCGAGACTACACTTTGGACCAAGGCTGAGTCACCTCGGCAGGGTCTCCGAGGCCGCCAAAACCAAAGCAGAACCCCAAGCCAAAGGCCCGGCAGGCTCCCGCCAGTACGCCACCGCTCCACCTCATCAGACCACTAGTCACTAATCAGTGCGGTGTCAAGCTCTCAAGCGGCTAGGTGGATCCTGTCGTGCATGTGGCAACCTGCTGGAGAAAAGATTACCTTTAATGACACCCGTCCCAGAGGCGTGTCATGCAAATAAGAGTGTCGGATTCAAGGCTCTGCAGACCCAAGAAGGTTCGAACTCTGGGGCGTGTGCGAAGATCTCAACCTCTCAAGTTTCTGCTCGCCACCCTACAGCCTAGCTACCTCGAGCGCACGCGAGCGGGGAATAAGAATATGAACACGAGCAGTTTACCCAGGTTCGGGCCACCTTGCGGTGTAAAACCCTACTCCTGCTTTATGGTGGATTAGCCTCACGAGGAGGCTGAGGATGAACAAGTACAGTGGGAGAGCAACCTCGCGAGGGCTCGAGGGGTCTCAGGATTCGATCCGGGGATCCGCCGTTCCACCCCTTTATGGTAGTGGCTAGCCTATATTTATAGTGGCCTTGGTCCTCTTCCCTCTCAACTTAGGCGGGAAGGGATTCCACAACGGCCAGTTCGAAAGGGGACAAGGGGTACACCCTATCCTGACAAAAGATGGTCTTCGCCTGCAAAGCTTCTGGTCGTGACGCGGAGGTGGGCTCGGCAATGACATCCGTCCTGCCGAGCTTGTGGTCTTGGTCTTGTTGCACCGAAGGGGAAAGCTTTGGGGGATTCCTTGGGAACCCGCGTACGTCCTTGCCTCCTTAGCACCAAAGAGGAAACTGCCTCCTCTGCACCCACTGGCGCCCGCGTGGCCTCGGTCATCATGGCTCATGTCATCGCAACCTCGTGAGGCCGAGTACCTGCATAGAAATCTCCGCTCCTCGGGAGGCAACCTGGGGAGGCCACTCCCTCTGGAGGTCTTGGTGTCGTCCTCCTCGCGAGGCCAGGGGCCCTTGCGAGGGTCTTGACTTGAAGGTCTTGCCGCTGGGCCATATCGGGCCATCGAGGGGGCCACGCCGTGGGCCGCAGGCAGGCAGATCTAGGTACCCCCGTTCCCAGAACACCGACAAAGAGGTAGTAAGGAAAGCACTAGAGAAACCTTGCCGGGGCTACCTCTCCACATGACACCTAGTGGTGCATTTAATGCACTTTATCCTAACTGCCAGAGTTAGGTATGATAGCACTATTAGCTATCTAATCATGCTATAATGACTGTTTTGCCACTGTGGTCGCCCCTTTAGCTATAAAACGAGGCCCGAGGTAACCTAGCAAAGGATTAGAACTTTTGATCCCCCAACACTTGTACGCGCGTAGCTACTCTCCCCGAGGCACCTCTGTCGGGCTTGAGCGCTCCGTGTCTTCGTGTTCCTACAGATCAATCCACCAAAGCAGGAGTAGGGTATTACGCTGCTCAGCGGCCTGAACCTGGGTAAAAGAGAGTTGTCTTCACCGCGCTGGCCTGCTGCCTCTGCTCTTTGTGCAATGTGATCTTCCCCAGCCGAACCACAAAGGGGCCTCTTGGTCCCATAGGTGATCGTGATCCACCACGACATCTTTGGTGCGCTAGGCAGGGGTTCTCGCTTGTGCAACTCTGAAGTAGCAGCCAGCGCATCGATCTTCATCACCTTCTACGTCACCGATGGCTCCCAAGAAGAAGAGTGGAGCGCCGGCACACCCATTCGCTTCGAAGGCCCCTTTGCCTGCGGCTGCGGGCGCCACGAGCGCCGCAGCCACGACGGGCGGAGTAGGCACCATGAGCGGTGCGACCACCGTGGGTGGTGCGCCCGTCGCCTCCGTCGTAGTCGGAACAGGGGCTGGGGCCACTGGGGCTGCCTAGCTCCCCCAACCTTCTGGCGAGCACGGCCATGCCGGTGCGGGCTGAGGGGACGCCCAGCTTCCGCCTCCCCACCGCACTGGTGAGTGCCACCAGTGCAGCGGTGACGCCCACTCCGGCGCGAGCCAAGATCCTCTGGCAACGCCGGCCTGGGGGTGACGTCAAGGCACGCGCTTCGTCCCGCGCAGGGCAAGCGTGACAAGACTCCAAGCGGTGTCGTCGACCCACAGCAACCGTGCCCGCACGGCAAAGGCCCAGCTGACCAGGAGCTTGGCCATCAAGAACAGCCTCAGCCGCGCCAGACTGCCCTTGTGATTGGTCTGAGACGGCAGGAGCACAACAACGCTCCTTCTGGCTCGACCAGGAGTTGAGCGGCATCGCGCTCTGCTTCCCACGCCATGCCAGGGATGGTGGCAGAAGCAATGGAACGAGCTCAATTGCTGCTGAACTTTCCTCCAGCGGCAGACAAGATGGACAAATGGAGAGCTACCATCCAAAGCCTCATCGGGTTTGCTGAAGCCAACAAGTCGCAGCCTGCGGAGCCCTCATGACGCCCGCAGACGACGCCCGTAGACCACACTGGTGGCCATGTGGAGAGGGCAACACCCACGATGCAGTCCCCTCTGCGGCAACCCTCCCAGGGGCAGCCACGGTGGGCCCTCCAAACCCAACGCGTCGATGAGCCTGACGAGATGTCAATGGCCTTGTCCGACCCGCGAACTCAGCAAGATCACCATCGTGTGTTGAAGGACAGGAAGAAGGAAGACGCATGTGTCACCATCGAGAGGCGCTGCAAGGCACACCGCCAATCAAACAGGCGCAATGGCCCAGAAGTTGACGAACCCGCGCCCAGTGTCGGGGGGGTACTTGCCTTACGAGGTAGGTTGCCCCGCCTTCACTCGCGAGCTGCGACAAGTCTGTTGGCCATCGTCTTGCACCTTCAAGCCTGACTTGCCAGAGAAATATGACGGAAAGTTGAACCCGTCGGAGTTCTTGGGCATCTATATGATAGCCGTTCAAGCTGCCGGGGGAAGGGATGAGAAAGTGCTCGCCAACTACTTTCCGTTGGCACTCAAGCCCAACGCTAGGTCTTGGTTGATGCACCTGCCTGAGGATTCCATTTCCTCATGGGTAGACCCGTGCAACGAGTTCGTTGGCGCCTTTATGGGCAGCCATCAAGAGCTCGGATAGCCCAGCGACCTGCAAGCCCTTCTGCAGAAAGAAGGGGAGAGCCTACGTAAGTATCTGCAAAGATTCAGTCGGGTACACCGCAATATCCCGAAGATACATCCGGCAGCTGTGATTGCCGCATTCCACACGAATGTGCGCAATCGGAGAATGCGTGCCAAGATGAATATTCAACTACCAAAGACCATCAACGAACTCTATACATTGGCGGACAAGTGTGCTTGTGCTGAGGAAGGGAGGAAACTCCCAGGGGAGGAGGTTGGTGTCAAAGTCGATTCAGAGGATGACGACGACGCCACCGCCCCAAGGAAGAAAAACCAGAGAGCACCTCAAGTATGTCATCCAAATGCACTTCCCCAGGGAGGATGCTACCAATAACACGGCAGAGTATGAGGGGCTCCTTGCCGGCCTCAGAATCGCAGTAGAGCTGGGGATAAGGAAGCTAGTCATCTATGGTGATTCTCAGCTCGTTCTGAAACAAGTGAATAAGGATTACCAGAGCCCGTTGATGGAGGCATATGTGGAAGAAGTGAGAAAGTTGGAAGAGCACTTTGATGGGCTGCAAACAGAACACGTACCCCGTGCGGAGAATAGTGTTGAAGATCACCTGTCCAAATGCCCTTCTCAGAAGCTCCCTGTGGAACCAGGAACTTTTGTGCTCCACTTAACTCAACCATCAGTCCCCCCATCAATGTTGGCCAGAAAGAGAAGGAAACTGAACACCGGGAGACATTTCCCGACAGAGCTCCCTGAAGTTGCTGGTGAGAAGGCTGTCAGGGGGAACCTCATGTTAGTTGGTGAGCAGTGTCCTCCCGCGGAACCCCAAGTTCTCACTGTTGAGATCAGCGCTCCCACGACAGAAGAAATGCCTTTAGTCCTCGTCGTCAAGCCACAAGCTCCGGCATGGGCACAACACATAGTCCAATTCCTGCAAATAGGAGAACTTCCCGATAACTCAGAAGAATCTGAAAAAGTGGCCCGCCAATCGAGTATGTATCAGCTTGTGGACAACACTCCATATAGAAAGAGGCTGAATGGTGTGAAGTTAAAATTTATTAGCCGGGAAGATGGACTAGTGCTGTTGGCAGAAATACATGGAGGTATGTGTGGCTCGCACCTAGGATCAAGAGCACTTGTCAGGAAAACTTTTCGGCAAGGATTCTATTGGCCCACCGCCCTCTAGGATGCAACTGAGCTCGTCAATAAGTGTGAAGCATGCCAGTTCCATTCTAAGAACATTCATCAACCTGCTCAGGCCCTTCAAACAATCCCTTTATCCTGGCCTTTCGCGGTATGGGGGCTCGACATCTTGGGCCCCTTTCCCCGTGCTGCTGAAGGCATTGAATTCTTGTTTGTTGCAATCGACAAGTTTACAAAATGGCCCGAGGTAGAGCCAGTGAGGAAGGTGACTGTGCAATCAGCTGTTAAGTTCTTTAAAGGATTGGTGTGTCATTTTGGTATGCCCAACAGGGTGATCACCGACAACGGTACCCAGTTCACGAGCCGCACCTTCATGTAGTACATCCAAAGCCTTGGAAGCAAGGTCTCTTTCGCCTCTGTCGCCCACCCAAGGAGCAACGGACGGGCTGAAAGAATGAACGCTGAAATGTTGCGTTGGATCAACACAAGAACCTTTGACAAGATGCGAAAATACGGCATGTGCTGGCTTGATGAGCTTCCGATGGTTCTTTGGTCAATCAGAACGACACCAAATCAAGCTACTGGCCAGACTCCCTTCTCCCTACCATATGGTGCAGAAGCAGTGCTCCCCACGGAACTCACATACGGTCACCTTGAGTACTTGCCTACGATGAGATAGAGCAAGAATAGTTTTGACATGACGATGCCATGCTCCTCGAGGAGGATCATCTCCAGGCAGATGTGCGTGCTGCACGTTACCAGCAAGCCCCGCACCACTGCCACAGCCGCGGGGTTCACGCCCGGAGCCTTGAGGAAGGCAACCTTGTCCTTAGGCGTGTTCAGTCCGCTAAGGGTGCAAACAAGTTGATGCCGAAGTGGGAATGCCCTTACCAGGTAGTATGAGTCACCAGAACTGGCGCAGTCCGTCTGGAGACCGAGGATGGCATCCCAATGCAAAACTCATGGAATATTGAGCATCTTTGCAAGTTCTACCCATGAGGCGCAGTTGCCAGGCCCTGCCCCGGCAACCTGTTTTATACAAGCATAGTCTCCAAGGCTTGTAACCCTTTGTACAAAGCTAGGCACAGACCCTTTGCATAGCAGAATAAAACGAAGTGTTTTCACAAAACTTGCATACATGATTTCTTATTTGCTTAAGTATGATCTTAATGTGATTACACTAGTTTTGGATAAGATGACTTATATGCCGTAAAGGGCTTCGTGCTGCCTTCTTCCTTTTTTCTGACAATGACAGAAGGATCCCTCGCGAGCAACTTCTCCGGGATGGTGGAAGCAGGCTCGTACATTTTGATCCCCGGCAACCCCCCTTATTTAAAAAGATAAGGAGTACAACAAAGAAAGGTAAGTTTGTTTCATCTGTAAGCTTTCCACCATCCCATGTTGTGCCTACGTATGAAGAACTTGCACGCGAGAAAACCTTGCCGCGTCTATTGTTCACGCTCCTATTCTTGACTCGAGCCTACTCGATAGGATTAGTTGCAGTTGTGTTTGGAAAGACCGGTAAGGGACCGGCCTCTGTTCGCGCTCCTAACCCGTCTTGAGCTCACTTGATGAGGTTTTGTAGTAGCTGCATTAAGGGACGGTGAGAAACTTTGCTGGGAAATTTACTTGCAAAAGGGTGCTGAAGGCTAGTCCTTCAAAACATCTAAAAACATATATAAGTATGCACCAAGTTCTCTTTCAAAATTGCGTTGGACAAACAAGTACAGATCATACAAGCATCAACATGGATGAAGGATTACATAAATTTGATTCAAACTTGGCAAGCGCCTACATTTTTTAATTTAAAAAGATAAGTGCTCCGTAATGCCTTTCTTGTCCCTCTCCTCCTAGGGATTACATTGAGAAGAAAGGAGGGCAAAAGGAGTACCTAGGCAAAAGCCCAGCCTGACCCCGTCAGGACCAGCGGGACGTGGCCTGACAAGATCGGGAGAGCGCCCCCCTCCCTGCAAGGAAGAAGAGGCCGGAGATGGAGAGAGCGGCTAGCGATGCCCTGGTCACCCCCGCCAGGACCAGAGGGACGTGGCTCGGCAGGGACACCGGCAGGGAAGACGAAGCCGGAATCCACGAGCCTGCCGGAGTCCAGTTGGAGGTGGCGGTGATGTCCAGGCCAAGCACCCTCGGCAAATCATTGTGCCAGGCTCCAGATGTATATGATGGTGCTGCCGATGCCTAGCTGACGGTGATGGTGTGGTCGATGCTCAGCCAGAGTCTGAGTCATCATCTTCGCGCTTGACAATCGAGGGCTCGTCATCGCCGTCTTCACCATCGATGTCCTCCTCGTCGCTGTCGCTCGAGCTTTCGTCATCGCTCGAGCTTTCCATGCAACACCCAAGGCAAGCACCTGAACGCCCAAAGACTTTGATGGAGAGCAGATCAGGTTCCACCAACTTGAAGCAGAGAACATGCCCCACTACAAGGGTGTGGGTGCGGGCGAAAGTTTTCCACCCGCGCCTGAGAAGCATGACGCGTGGCGCGGGGAACTCGACGTTCATCCACACAGCTCCGTTGCAGTATCCACTCATGCACAGCCGCAGTCCGAGCGGCTGGTCGACCTCCATCACCCTGGCAAAGGGGCGAGGAAGCCGCAGGCGGCTGCGAGGAGGATCGCGCAGCTTGACGATGAACTCCAGCGCAGTGTCCCCCGCATGGTCTTCTACCGGTGTTGGAGCAGTTGGAGGAGGAACGTCGAGTGCACCGCTCCATCCACCTGTACCGTGGGCGCTGCATTGACCGCGACCGCAACCCGCGGCTCCACCTTGTGCGCTGGATCCAGCCTCTGCAGCTGCAGTAGAGGTAGGAACAGGGTGTCGAGGAGAAGCTCTTGTTGCTACGGTCGAAGCACGAGCGCGGCCTCTACCTCTCGCCATGGTGGGAGCAGGGGTATGATAGGAGAAGGAAGAGATGGTAGATGAGCATCACCACCCTCGCACACCTCCTTTTATAGCGGGAGCGAGGGGGGCTAGCTCTCCACTACTCTGGGGTAATCGCTCCGCTCCCCCAATCCAGCCCTCTTCATCCCAGGATGGCGTCCTGATTCATCGGCCACCCCACTACACCAATCAGAGGCACTGCATATTCTGCCAAGGCGCATGTTCCCGCACACTGCGCGTCCGTCACCAACCCCGCGCAATGCATGTGGTGCGTGTGGCAGAAACGGCAGGCGTAGTGGATGAGCTAAAGGTAAACTGGCAGTTACCCCGACTTGCGCGCGGGCGCCCTAATGGTTTCCCGTGGACGTGGGCGTCCCCTGGTTTATGACGTAAATGACGCATGCCGTCTGAGTGTCAAAGATATCATGGGAAGCCTGGGGGCTGGCCCAGGTCCAGATTAACGAAGAAGCAAAGAAGATCTCAAAGACGCTACATCAATCTCGGCAAGTTCAACACGAGTGCCTGTGCATTTGTTGGGCCTACCACAATGATGCCCGGCGGCACGTATGGACCAGGCCCGGGGGCTCCTGTCGGTGCAACAAACACGTGTGTTTGCTGCCCTGACTTATGCATAGGCGTGCGACAGATCATACATCAAGTATCAATGCTTAACACAAAATAAGCCAGAGAAACCGCTCTTCGTGAGATAAAGGAGCGCATTAAGAAGACCAAACCAACCAGAGGGTTCCTAGGAAGAGCCTCCCCTGCCGGGCAAACAGGGCCAGCAGGGTCGAGACTAAACTTGGGACCAAGGCCGAGTCACCCCGGCAGGGTCTCCGGGGCCGCGAAGACCGAAGCAAAACCCCAAGCCAAAGGCCCGGGAGGCTCCCGCCAGTACTCCACCGCTCCACCTCATCAGACCACTAGTCACTAATCAGTGCGGTGTCAAGCTCTCGAGCGGGTAGGTGGATCCTGTCATGCACATGGCAACCTGCTGGAGAAAAGATTACATTTAATGACACCCGTCCGAGAGGCGTGTCATGCAAATAAGAGGTAGTTGGGCAAGCGGTGGAGAAACCTTGCCGAGGCTACCTCTCCACATGACACCTAGCCGTGCATTTAATGCACTTTGTCCTAACTGCCAGAGTTAGGTATGATAGCACTGTTAGCTATCTAATCATGCTATAATGACTGTTTTGCCACTGTGGTCGCCCCTTTAGCTATAAAACGAGGCCCGAGGCAACCTAGCAAAGGATTGGAACTTTTGATCCCCCAACACTTGTACGCGCATAGCTGCTCTCCCCGAGGCACCCCTGCCGGGCTTGAGCGCTCCGTGTCTTCGTGTTCCTACAGATCAATTCACCAAAGCAGGAGTAGGGTATTACGCTGCTCAGCGGCCCAAACCTAGGTAAAAGAGAGTTGTCCTCACAGCGCTGCCCTGCTGCCTCTGCTCTTTGTGCAATGTGAAAATCCGCAGCCAAACCACAAAGGGGCCTCTTGGTCTTATAGGTGATCGTGATCCACCACGACATATTCATGAAGTTATTTTGTTGGAGGAGCAAAACATCGCCCTTCGGAGCATCAATCGTAAATTGGAGTATGTGCTAAGGTTGAAGGACAAGCTCACCACCACTTCATCACCACCACCATCACCAAAGAAAGAAACTTGAGTGCACGGGTATGGGCACTCCCCTTGGCATGTGCCATGCTTGGGGGAGGTGCCCCGGTATCGTATCACCATCATTTTTTTTATCTTTACCTATTTTAGTTCGGTCCTTAGTTATTTCATGATTTAGTTGAATAAAAGTTTAGTATGATCTATTTTTGACTACTAGTTTCGTGATCTATCTACCGATGTAATCGAGTTGAGAGTTATATAATAAAGAGTAGTTTGAGTTTTGCTTATTTACTTCTATGTTTCAATCCTAGCAATGAAAATAATGAAAAAGATCATAAGCTAATCTTATAGAAAGTAATGACATTACATAAGGAAAAGTATAAGTGATAAAATTTATTGAAAGTTGACAAACATAGCATTGGTCAATGATGCAATTCATGAAAACTTTAATAAGGGAAGAGAAGATTCACATGCAATTACACTATCTTGGACATCTTTTATGATTGTGAGCCCCCATTAAGTATTTTATGTCAAATTGTTGACGTTGGACAAGGAAGACAACGTAATAAATTATGTTTGCTTATATTCACATAGAAGTTATATTGTCATAGATCCTCCAACATGTGGTGCTTGCCCAATTTTTGCTAGCCAAAAATCCGCACCAAGTAGAGATGAACTAGTTGGTTTATTTGGTGGAAGATTATATGTCACTACAAAAAAAGACACATCTGTGACATTTCGGCCCGAACGAATTTTTTCTGTCATGGTTATGGCACTTCTATGACGATAATTGTGACAAAACCACGTATCATCATAGATGTGGTGCGCTCCTACTTCTATGACAAAAAATGGGCTTTTCGTCCTGGGCGGGCAGTCCACTTCTATGACATTCTTTGGGCCGTCCATGACGGAAAAATCTTGGTAGAAGCGAGGGCGAGGAAAATATCGGGGAGTTCCCGATTACGGTGGGTGGTCGGGGCCGAGCGATGCACTGTGGTTTGCGCATTTCTCTCGTGTACGCGCGTGTGCGAGGCGTTGGCTAACTGAACCCGAGCGACCGCACTAGCTACGTTACTGAACCCAAGCGATCGATCCCTTGGCTGTTAACTGAACCCGAGCGATTCAATCGCTGCTGACTGAACCCGAGCGATTCCTTCGCTACTGCTGCTAACTGAAGCCGATCGAACCTGCCTCTTGATGAACAGTGACCGTTGTTGGGGGTTGGATGAACAGGACCCCGTGGTAGTAGGCCGTTGCCGCTGGATGAATAGGACCCCGAGGAGGCCCACACACCCGAGCCGGTTGGGGGTGGATGAATAGGACCCCGTGGAGGGCTGGTTGAATAGTAGCCGGTGGAGGCTGGATGAACAGTAGCCCGTGGATGAACAGTAGCTGGTGGAGGTAGGAGGAAGACGCGGTGGATGAACAATAACAGGTGGAGGCTGGAGGAAGTCGACAGTGGATGAACAGTAGCCCCGTGGAGGCTGGAGCGAGGCAGTAGATGGTTGATGAACAGTAGCCCGTGGAGTCCCGTTTTGTGGTACGCCACACCCCTCCCGATCAACAGGACCCCGTTTCGACCGTAGGCGCTCCAACAGAAGTCGTTTCCTCCGTTTTGAGGTACGTCACACCCCTCCCGATCAACACGACCCCGTTTCGACCATAGGAGCTCGAACAGAAGTCCGTTTCCTTCGTTTCGCGGTACGCCAAACCCCTCCCGATGAACAAGATCCCGTTTCGACCGTAGCCGGTCGAACAGAAGGTTGTTTCCTCCGTACTGCGGTACGCGAGATCCTGTTTCGGCTGTTCCGTCCAAGCCGGTTGGCTCCCGTTGAATAGGACGCATTCCGACCCAGTCTGTTGCACCCCGATGAGCAGGACGTTGTTTCTCCGTTCCGACCCAGCCGGTTGGCTGCCCGATGAACATGATGCCGTCGTTGTGCGCGTTCGAGACCACGCCCGTATGTATGTACGTGGCATCTTTTTTGCAGCGTGGCAGTCGTATGTGTACACGATTTAGACGGGACTGCCTGAACAGCTACCGCTCCTTACTGGGCCATAGTTCATCGTGTCAGAAAGACCGATGGATCTATATGTACGTACACGTTTGCAACCAGAATGACAACGCTACGTACGCTTCTACCGGGCGGGTCCTAGCTGTCAGGGAGGATAAGGAGGCACTTCCTTGCGTGCGAAGATATTGATTGTGGGTCTGAGCTGTCAGGGGGAGGATTCATTTTTTGCGCGTAATAAGGAGGCACTTCCTTGCGTGCGAAGATGTAGCTGATGGGTCCAGCTGTCAGCCTCACCGCGCACAGTGCTCTTTCGATGGCTATCATTCGTTGACCATGTTGACCACGCCGCGTGAACAACACCCAGGCGGTGGACGACGGTGAGGCAGGGAACGACGTGGAGCCTGGGAACACGTGGAGGGTAGTACGAGGGTTGACTGGTTCAGCTGCGGTGTGAGGCTATCGTCGCCGTAGAATAACAGGGGTGTGGGTGAGTAGAGGGATGGCTTGGCCAGCGGTGGGAGTAGGAGAGGGCGGTGAGGCCTGGGCGGCAGCACAGCCGACCATGGGAGGCAGGAGCACGCGGTGGTTTGGACGGCTAGAGCAAGAAAATCAGAGGCTGAAGAAGCAGGACGACCGTTGGATGTTAATAATCCAACGGTCACTCGTGATAGAAAAGTTTGTTGACTAAGTTGACAAAGCCCTGCGTACGCGTCAACTTAGTAGGGCCACAAGTCAGCCTCCAAATCTGGTGGGCCCCAGTTGTCATGGGGAGCAATCGTTATTTTTCGCTTAATAATGAGGCACTTCTTTCCATGTGAAGATATAGCTGGTGGGTCCCAGCTGTCATGGCGAGGATTCATTTTTTTGGCGTAATAAGGAGGTACTTGCTTGCGTGTGTTCATGGATCATGTGGGTCCTTACTGTCAGCCTCTCCACGTACATCCCTCTTCCGATGTTGTCGTTTGTTGACAACGTTGACCACGCCGTGCCGAGAACACCAACGCGGTGGACGACGGCGAGACCCAGTAAGGGAATGACGCGGAGGCGGCGAAGCCACAACAGTGGAGGGATGTGTGTGAGTAGAGGGATGGTCTGGCCAGCGGTGGGAGTAGTAGGGGGCGGTGAGGCCTCCGCGGCAGCACAGCCGGTCACGGGAGGCGGGAGCAGGCGGTCCCGCCGGCGCTGGATTTGGCGGCTGGAGCAAGAAGATCAGAGATTGAAAAAGCACGACGGTCGTTGGATGTCAATCCAATGGTCACTTCTGCTAAAATCGTTTGTTCACTAATACTATATAATAAGTAAAAAATCTTGCATACGCGTCAACTTAATAGGCCCACAAGTCAGCCCATTTCCTTTTTTTTATTATTTACAGCTCATTTGCAACTTCTTATGCAATTTATTGCACTCCATTTTCTTTTTGTTGGCCAGGGCTAGGGTTAGAAATTTAAACAAAATTTCGCATATTTCGGTAGGGTCCAAACTATTTTTAATACCGAAATGTCGAGCCAGATTTAAAGTACTTTGAAGATATATTTAAATTATGTTAAAGCCCAATGAAATTGGAATTTGAAAATATGAAAAAAATTCAGAAAACTATTACTCCCTCCTTCCCAAAATATAAGGCGCATATTGACTTTTCTGGTCTTCGTTGCACAACTTTGACTGTGATTTTCACGTATTGCATCTCTATAAAATTAGTATATGGACATATGAAATAAAATTGTTTTGTAAGACAAATACAGCGATGCCACTTATCCATATTTAATCCATGTACTTTGATATATATTAGTGGTCAAAGTCATGCATCAAAGACCGTGCAAAGTCAATCGCGCCTTATATTTTGGGAAGGAGGGAGTATATAATTAAAATAGAAGTCAAATAAGACACCACGTTCTTCCACATAATCCAAAATAATATACATTGTTGATTAATAATACTTACGGCTGAGATTTACAGATATTACGTTACATGAAAAAAGATATAAAGTCATGTGTATTGAACTGACACGTACAAGATTTTGGAAGTTACATTGAACAATCATGTACACATATGTTGCATCTAGCACGTTATGAGCAGACTTTACTTTAAAAAAAAAGGAAAAAGGGAAAAATTACAATGCCAGGCACACGTACATATTATTGTGTTTGGACAAGAAAACGGCAAGAAAAGAGGTCATGGCAGTATCAGACACGCATCTTTTTTTTTTGGAAACTATCTTTTTCCTATAGAAAAGTACGGCAGCAACTAAGGAAGAGTCTTAAAAAAACGAAGGAAGAGTCTGATCGTGACGCAAGAAAACGAAGTCCAAGCAGAATACAAGGATGAATCAATCCGGACTCTTCAGCAAATTATTTTATCCGGCCGATCTTCTTCTTTCTTTTCTTTAAAATAAAGAGTGCCTAGAACTCATCTAGATGAGATATAATTTGGTCTCGTTCATCTGAAAAACAAAAATAGATACAAAGAAGTATCAATCCACGTCAGCACACACGCATCTTATAGCATCACATCCAATGGCTATAAAGGTGAATGAGTAGAACTTAGTTAGATGAGTTCTAACAAAACCGTTTAAAATATTCAAATAGGACTACAACATTAGTGCTTCAGGTAGAAATAACTTTTTCTATCCAGATATAGAGAATATATATATATAATATATTATATATAATATATATATATAATATATAATATTATTAATAATATATATATATATATATATCTGTACGCAAACATAAAGAGTGGGCCAAAAGAATACCAAAATGCTTTTGTTTCTTTTTTTGTGAATAAATGCTTTTATTTAATAATAAATATGAAGTATCCCCTGCAAATCATAACAATAATTATGAAGTATCCCCGGCAGAAAATAATAATAATGATGAAGTATGCCCATAATAGAGGAATAAGATATTAGCGCTAATTAATCATTATGGACAGCTGAGACCCAAAATACATGAACATCTAAATGCCAATAATTCATATTTCCTATCTTGCAAAAAAAGAAAAAGAAACTTCCAATGAATCATGATGTGCGCTCTAATTACAATAGTGATATTCTAAATATACCCTACAAAAAAGTTATAAATATCAGTAGAAAGAAAGAACGCATGCAAATTCTTAGAATAAATTAAGTATTCTCGATGGAAAATAATTCATGAAAATACACCATCGTTTCTCAAAATATAAGGCGTATTAGTAACCGACAATTGTTGATCACGCTCAGTCAGATTAATCTTTCTTCATGTAGAGCTAAGTCAGATTATTCTGATATATAATATCGTCAACAACAAACGATTAATATTTCTGAGAGTGTCTAGAAGAAATACTCATCCATATAGGCTAAATTACTTCAATTAACTACAAATGATTAATATTTAAATTAAAAAAAATTGAAAGTGCCGTACAAAAGTATTGTCTTAAAACATAGACAGTAGGATGGCAAAAACTACAATACATAAAACAAAATATTATATTAGTACAAAACTCGATAACTTTACATTGCCACTAAAATATCTCTAGACCATCCATTGTCACACATCAAAATACTTTTGAGCTTTTACAGAAGTCATTTCATTTAGCCATGTATTAAACTCAAGATTCCATTTCGAAAAAAATATTGATATGTTTCAAAACAATTAATTCAAATTGTTGTATGAGGGTGAACCAATGACAAAGATTAACACAGGGTCGGGCCCATAGGTGTACAAAGTGTGCGGCCCGCACAGGGCCCGTAAATTTTGGGGGCCCCAAATTTTTATGTAGGCCTATGTATATTTCCTCCTGGGCTCTGGGCCGCTGGCGCCTGGCGTGTCCGCATAACTCCGCATGACCTGCTCCATGCGATGCCTCGATGAGAAAGATCGATCGCATCCAGAGGAAATTGAGAGGCGAGATGGCGCATCAGGCCAGATTGGAATCGATCGCATCGCATCCAAAGCCGGCGGCAGGCAACACGGCGACTGGCGGGGCAACGAGCCTTCCGAGTTCCGGTTAACTTCATCTGAACTCTAATGAACATGTTCCACTCGCCATCGCCAAAACATGTAGATCAACCAAACATGTTCCTCTGGCCACGCTAGTCATGTGAGATCATGTTTAGGATCGATCGTGGAGGGTTCCCTGTCTTGATTTGATGCCGACAGGAGTTAAACAATTCATCAATACTTGTATGGTGATGGTTCAGGCCCTAGTTTAAGTGTTTAACTACTCCTGCCGGCCGCCGCTAGCTTGTTCTCCTGATTAATTTGGGCTCCTAGAGTCCTACTCATAATTCTTACATCATAATTAACTTTTGGCAGGGATCGTTACTTTGTTAGAGATCGGTTCTTGTCTTCTTGGTAAAAGATCACAGTATAGTAGTTCATCCGGACAGGCCACGGGACTAGGTGAGTTAGACGGTTCATGTAATTACCAACATTGACGCATAATCTTCAATTGATATATGCTGACTGCTGTCATATTACTTCAATTCTATTTTATTCATCTTTTGTATCTTCTGTTACAATAATATAGATTTAAATCGTCATGGGGAGAAGATTGATTACGAGGATATCACTGAAGATTTCATTTCAAAGAATACTAGAAGAATGATGTTGTCTAAATAAATATTATGCATCCGGGAGTTGAATAGGTATGATTTTTTATGTATTCAATTGTTATGTAGGACAATATATCATATATCACTCCGTTCCTAAATATAAGTCTTTTTAGAGATTTAATATGGACTACATACGGATGTATATATATACACGTAGTTTAAAATGTAG
The DNA here is from genome assembly GCA_011799875.1 of Thinopyrum elongatum. Taxonomy (NCBI): domain Eukaryota; kingdom Viridiplantae; phylum Streptophyta; class Magnoliopsida; order Poales; family Poaceae; genus Thinopyrum; species Thinopyrum elongatum. Next base: position 39,399,266 of record CM022300.1, on the reverse strand, counting down.
ATTCACTTATTTTGCTCTGTATATAGTCCATATTGAAATCTTTAAAAAATGCTTATGTTTAGAAACGGAGGGAGTACATTATAATTGTTCGTTAGTTATTTTTCCTAATGAGACAGGGCCCATTTTTTAGTGTCGCACAGGGCCTCGGATTTTGTCGGACCGGCCCTGGATTAACAATTGATAATGTTGCCACAGAACTGGGCGGGTCACTTTGTTAATTATAAGTTGGTCCAACTTATAACGACTGAGATTAAAAATCAATACATAAAGACATGCTATTAAGAGCTAGCAGTATGGGTGGTGTACGAGTTAATTTAGTATCGACATGATGACATCGTCGATAAAAATATGATTTGTCTGCTCTGCTACTAGCCTCAATATGGACTTATATGGTTATAGTAGACACAGTCAAATTTCACATAACTAAAGTATAATATATGATTTTGCAACATATCGTACTGAAGAAAAATGATGTTGTGACTACATAACTAAAGGTTTGAAGTAGCATGCCAATTGTCATGAACATTATGTGATAATTCATTTCCATCATGCTAAAAGTTACATGTGATATTAAAATCACAAGGGTACAATCCTAGGGGACAAGCTCTGAGAGGGGTAGTCAAGGGAACAAGTTAACACTTCCAAGTAAGATACATTGATATTTGAATTTGTCTTGAATGAAAACCCATAGGAGATGCCCCGGTAGTATAGAAAAAGTAAACCCAAATTCTTTACCACGAAAAAATAAACCAAAATTCAGAGTTCCTATAAGATTGTGCATGTCATAGAAGATAAGCGAAATAGGAAAACAACATAGACATGATTAGAGAATAAGTTATGATAATAGACCAAAAGCTGATTCTCAGAGAAATAAGTTTGGCAAAAAAGAGACCGAGGGATGGTGTTGTAGCAAAAACGTTGTAAGAAAAGAAAATCATATAATGTAACATTAGATAGTATATATGAAAATATAATGATTTAGACTAATGGTCAAGAAACTTAGGGAATGAGTGAATGATGACTTAGCGAAAAGCCAGTATGAAAGCATACAATTATTACATTTCAATATGATAGAGTGAATCAAACACAATTAGTTCTAGCCGCGCAAATGCGTGGGCCACACTAATAGTTTGAAAGTAATTGCCAATTTGTTGTGTGCGTTTTATATTTACAGCCCATTTCATATTACTTTTAAGATTTTTAGCCGTCTTGAAAGAGTTGCGGCCTAGCAAGGCGGAGAAAATTAAGTAGGCCTCGGTTGGGTATGCCTGGATTGGATATTTTTCAGAAAAAATAAACTGGGCTAGCCATTTTCACAAAGAAAAAATAGCTGGGCTAGTCATGTGGTGAACGTAAAATAGAAGCCTGGGCTAGACGGGCCACAACCCAGTTGAAACCCTGCTCCGTCTCAACAGTAATAAAAAATACTGCTCGAGCAGCAACGTCCCAGTTGCAGCCGCTCTTGTGCTGTTCTCTTGTCTATTGACTATATGATGACAATGTTGTGGGTCCCAGATGTCAGCAAACCACTAGGAGGAAGCATTTTATTTTTCTATACGCTGACAATGGAGTATATAACAAAAAATGAGGAACTTGCTTGCGTACGGCCATGGACATGGTGGGTCCCTACTGTCATCCTCTCCATGTACAGTCCTATCCCGATTCCTCTCGTTTGTTGACCATGTTGACAACGCGAGAGGGTGGCACCGCGGCGAGCGCACCAAAGCACGCGGAGGACGTCGGTGAGGCCTCGGACGGGAACAAACAAGAGTCGGGGAAGATGCGGTGGTGAAGTCGTGTGCATAGGGGAGTACAAGGGTTGACTGGTTCGGGTGCGGGGTGGGGCTGACGTCGGCGTTAACGATTTAGGAGACGGTGGGGCGGCGATGCGTGCACTGAGGCGCAGCTAGCCATGGGAGGCGGGAGCAGGCGGCCGCACCGGCGCTGGTTTGGTTTTGGCGGCTGGAGGAAGACGAGACTGAAGAAACACGACGGACTGTAAAAGCAGCAGGAGTACTTAACAACCTTAACTGAAACCAACAGGGGCACTTAACAGCCATAGCTGAAAGCAGTATGAGTACTTATACAGGTTCAACCGTACAAAGCATGCCTCGAATTGTGCTACTTTGCCTACAGTTAACCAATGGTGAGGCCACCAAGCCCCTGGACAAGGCCCAGGCGCCACCCCGCACATCCACAACCTTCTGAAAGCGGCTTCAGCTCGCAATGTGGTTAATAAATATGATATTCGCTTTAGAGCCATGGAAAAGCATGAACATAACCTTCTGTCCTATTATCCAAGATGGACAGGCCTTCATTATTTGAGACCACCCATGAATAAGTATCTTTTCACCTCTAAGGGAATTGGAGTAGGTCGACATTTAACATCATGTTGTGACCAAGTGCAAGTCTGACCCGACCATGGTCAGGCATCTGTATAGGAACAATAAAACTGGGAAGTTTCTATTTCAAGAAGATCACAACTGTAAAACTGTGTATAAGCAAGAGTTTATGAACAACATATATAACAGAAAATAGCTCGTACCATAAGTTTCTTGACACAGTTGGACCTGTTCAACGTGTGCACCAGTGGCACACATATCCCACGTGGCCTTCCACCATTGAAACGCCCCACAAGGACCTCAAGACGATCAATAAAGTGTAGGAACTGGTGGATGTCGTCCCAGTCAACTTCGGTGCCATCAGTAACAGTCGAGTTCTTATCAAATAACAAATGAGTAGTGTCCTGAACTTCCTAATAACCTACACATGCCACCAATTATAAGAAATCAAACCCAATAAGGGTCGCGCGAGTAGAGCCTCCTCGCGTAATCCACGTATTAGTTTTACTGTGTCGAGGTTGAAAGAAAATATTGGCTAGGAAAAACGTGGCCCACCGCTTGCTTCAAACAGAACAAAGAGAGAAGAAGAGGAAGTCCCCTCGAGCCCCATCACTTCTCGTTTCTCTCCCAAAAAATCGCATCGCACGCAACCTCCCGTTCCTCGTTTTCTCTTCCCCGGGTTGTACGGCTAGGGTTTCCGCTGCCGCCGCCTCGCCCCTATCGGCCCATCCCATCTCCTCCGGCACCGACCACTGGTGAACGCGCCCTCCTGAGTACAGCTTCTCCCCCAAACCTTCTGATCTTCGTGTTTCGCTAGGCGGTCATGGTGGTTGCAGAGGAGGAGGGGGGATTGCATCGAGGTGCTGACGGATGCTCGGCACCTTCGTGAAGTGGAGGTGGCGCTGCCGACTTCCCACCAGCTTCCTCTGGCGAGGGAGGTGGCTCGGCCAAGCCATGGCCCTAGCACTGCAGATTTCGGTGGCCACGAGATTGTACACCACCCATGGTAGCGGCCAGCTTTGGTTTGTGCTGTGAATGACAGCTACGGGTATGCTCATCCACTGCACCCCTCTCCCCCCTCTCTACTTCTGTACTTTGTTTTGATTTTCGTGATTTGGTTGTTACAGGTTCCATCATATGTTCAGCTAGAATGGATTTGAAATGAATGGATGTTGCATCTTGTACTACGGATGCTTAGAATCTTTACGTAAGTTTGATGAACCTGTCGATTTGGATGGTTATTGGTCGCCTACATGTGTTTCCTAAAGATGTCTAAAGCTTCCTTAAGAAATGTGATTCTGATCTTACTCAATAGCAGGATGACTAGACACAAACTCATATCCGCTCATTGGTAAGTCCCCAATCCATTTAATCTTGAAAAATTCTGTCTTTGGTTACCTAGAAGGCATTCGATGAAAGGGAGATAATCTATGTAATTTGCTTCTTGGTAAACACACTCCTTTTATTATAATAGGTGTCTGCATCCGGACTTTTTGAATACGACGCCATGTTCCTAGACTGCGAAAGTTCTGAACCAGCAACCACTATACAAGTTGCTTCTTTTGTCCCTTCTCTCTACCCAAGAGCCTGACAGTCTAGACATCCCCATCTTCAACAACATTGAGGCATTTGTAGACTTTTCCCTCTAATTAATGAGCCATACTGCCATAGCACCTAAGGTTGTAATATAAATAAGTAGGCTGAATCAAACATCGATGAAAACACAACGAGGATCAAGAAAATAGAACTGAACAAAAGAAACGTTGAATCAAATCGGGCATCATCATGTGAGTCATGGAGCATGGCAAAAAGTCGAGGCCAACAAATATTGAGCACCAATTAGGTTACAATATGTTCTGGCAGGTCTTAATTGATTGCAACTTTCGTTATCAAAGAACGTCTTTGAATACTACATTTGGTCATGAGCTTGTTCATTAGGTAATGAAGTTTATTTAGTAGATTATGTCGATATTTTTTGGATGATCGTCATCGGGGCAGATCTTGTCGTCGCCTCGCCACCCTCGCCATCAGGATTGTATTAATGACACAAGATTCTAGCCCTGGTGTCTTCTGTTAGGTGAAAACAATTATTGGTATCTTATGTTATCGTGCAATGAATATCCCTTTTGACACTCTTGTAAGTAGAAATGGTTGCATAATTTTGATTCAAGCTAATCGAATGTTCATTGTTTTGTGTCAATACAGTACAACAGAGAGTTATCCAATTGGTGGATCCAAGACATGTATGGGAGCAAGGGAACCGGAGGTGCTAGATGCAGGCACTAATTGTATTTAGAGTTTGGCTGCAACAATCACGTCGTTTAGGATGGTACTAATGTGTTGATTATTTTCGATGCCATCAACATCAGGTACAATCTTGGACTAGAGGATACCATGAATAGATCTTAGTCAAATAATCTATGAGTGACTTCTATTGTTAACTTGATCTTTGGTTCAGAAAATAGGATCAGTCAAGTTAAGCATCAATTTGTTTCAGGGTTAGTCTCTATTCTTATCCCATGTTAAGCGAAAATTTGTACTATGAATTAAGTGATATCATGAAATAATCTAGATCAAGATAAGAAAGAAGAATTACATGTTTATTAAAGCATGGGGGATCATAAGTACAAAATTAGTAAATGAATGATGGCCTGCACATGTGGGTTATATTGTAATCGATTCTAGTGTGTGACACATTAACCAAGAGCAGTCTGTTTTATCATTCTAATACAGTACCACTTACACCAGTATAGTAGCATGTTCATATCAAAACCTAAGAGTGTTAAGAACATCAGGAGAAGATGGCAATTATGGACATTAGAGAGGAATAAATTTGATCACATATACTATATAGGGCCTTCTGTACATGCATGTTAGCTGCAGAAGCACATTCTTGCATGATGAAAATTCTCTTTATTAGAGTACTGGCATGAATATGACAGTGCAGTGCAAGACGACACTGATTGACGGTGGTGGGCGAGTCAACGGGAGGTGACAATGATGACTGATATGGTTACCGGCAGATAAAAGGTAAGTGACACTGTTGTTTGGTCCCTCTCCTCTCCTGATATGGTTCATGCACTATTTGGTGTTTGCCTTGCTTGCTTGTCGTGGAAATTTTCTTGTTGGATAGACAAAATACTGTGTACATGTCATCTTAATAATCATGGGTATGTATTTATATAAACAATCAACTTCAATTGGTTTGGTTCCTTTGAAAAGGACTAAAAATATCTTGCTAGAGGTGGACTATCAATCTTTACAATTAGAGGGAAAGATTTATCTGATGGAGATCAATGACATCAGGGACACACAGGCAGCTGTGAAGCATCTGGCGGATTAGTCGGTGAACATGAGGAGCAAAGACGGCATCTCCTGCGTTGTCGTAAACATCCGCTGCTAGCAGATCTTCAGCCTATGAATAGGACGAGCAAAGATGACATCTCCATCATCGTAAACTTCCACTGCTAGCCCCTCAAGTGCACAATTGCTTCTATGTCTTCCGTTGTTCTTCGTAGGATAGAGTGTTTAATTTGGGAATAATCCACCACCCAAGGGGATCAAGATTTCTAAAATATTGTTGTTTGTTCAAAGGCTGTTTCTTTTGTTATCAATTATCAATTGTAAATTCTATTGCAAGTTTCTTACTTGTATGTGCATGTTTGCCGGCAATTAGAGAAAAGGGAGTTGGAAGGGCCGCTGGCACCAAACAACTAACATTCAGGCGGCGTCACAAGGTATTGTGTAACTTCATATATAATTATATATAGTAATCTGGATAATTTAAATTTATTGGAGCATAAGTATATTAATAATTAATCTTTATTACTTTATATAGTTATAGTTGTTTATAAATATATTAAAATATTACTTTATATATAATACTGATGTTCAAGAGTAAGTAGTTGTCAATTTATAGTTGGGAAAAAACAAATAAATACTCATTAATTCTCTGTTGCCATGACCTCATAGTTATGGTAGTTAGCATAGTGTACTTTGACACTTTTTAGATACACACCAACCTTCAGTTTACTCAATTGCATTAGCCTATTGTGTTTGAAGTTTGCTTACATGATAACAGATGTTGAATTTTCCTGTTGCATTTTCCTTTGATTTATCATCTATCAGATTTTTATCTTTTTGATTTTTGCATGGGATGGATTTTAATTTCACTCTTGCTAAAGCCCTCTATGGAAGTTTGTTTGAGTTGCTTGTAGAACAAACCAACAAGTCCCTTTTAGTTGGCAAGCGATGAGCTGGAAGGTCAATCAGTTTCCCACTACATCTGTGAAGGGCTGCGGCGGATTTGCTCCAAGCGCCGCCTCCATCCTTACACCATCTTCGTCACATGCAGTGGCCGACTTATCTCGGCGCGGTGGGAGTGACTGTTCAAGGAGTTTGAGGCTGAGGATGACGAGGCACCTAAGTAGCACGATGACGATGCAAAAAGTCACACATTTGGCCACCAACAACGACGAAGCCGGCGGCTCCTGCGCGGGGGTCATCGACCTTGATCGGTGTCCTGTCTTTTCTTTGGTTTTTAGTTGTTTATTATGATTGGTGTCCTGTTTTTTTTTGTAAATTGCATTCGGATGTCCACGAACATGTTGGTATCCGTTTGCTGATCCACATTGGAGATGCAATCTCATTGTATTTGAGTGTCATTTATTTGGCTCTTCCAAAATTTATAGTGCAACTTCTTGTAACATGCCATTTTCATGTGTTACCAAGATTGCAAAAAACTAACTGGAATGGGCGGCTGCCAACCTAGCACCGCCCCAGCTTCGTTTCAGGAGGCACCACGAGGTGGCGCCCCAACCCCTAGTATTAGTTACAAGTAGCATCTTCATGAGAGAAGGGAATCACAAATTGTTGCTACTTCTAAAGTCAAATTGTGATTAGTTAGACAGAATAGGTGGATTAAGAAGTAATCGAGGCAACATGCAAGAACTAGATACAAAACTAACATGGATGAACTACTAGAACAACGCGGGGTGGAAGGTCACAGTGAAGATGGGACCAGGTTCTGCTATTTCCATCAACATTCGTGTGCCAACTTTCAGTCTGTAACACTTGAGAAAGTTTATCCAAGTTCGGCCATAAAAAACGCAGCGATCTTCTTGATTCATGAACCGAACTGGGAACTTATATCCATGGCGTGTCTTCAATGTGACCATTAAACTGGTGTATTCAGTTATGGCAAGGCTGACCATCTTGAGTACATGTGTTCTGGCAGAGCAAGGGATGCACTGCAAGAAAAATAATATGAGAACACAATTTATTCGCTATCCAAATCTAGAAATAATTTCCTCTTTCATGTTAGTGTTGACCATGGTACTAGTACCTTTTATCCAAATATAGCAATCCAAATTTCCAAATTAGTCGACAACATGTTCAAAAACCCCAACCCTCCCGGATAGAAAAGAGTATTCTAGAATCATACTATGCGCGTTTTAAAATCTTGTGTTAGGATGAGAAGGAACAAGTGTGGTGTCTCGCCAAGGGCGCCGAAACCTGTAGGGTCCTCACACTTTGGGCACTACAAATGAAACACACTAGATTCAGTAGGAAGAAAAATGCATCAACGACGGCGGCTGCCATCCTAGGATTACCGGTGACCAAGGGACTAGGATTTATCGGGGATGGATGAAGAATTCGTACCTGGTTCTCCATGAGAAAACCCTAAGCAATTGCGAGAGGAGGTTTTCTCTGAACAAGCATACGAGGGAGAAGGGGATTCAGGCCCAGTGAAATATTGCTGCTTCGTCCGTCCAGCTTACTGCTACTGCTGAAAAGGTGGGGTTTTTTGTGATTTGACGGATCATTGGGCATTACTGCGGTGCTACAACTGGGGTGAGTCTACCGTGCAGTTGTGCACTCTAATTTGGTGCATGGCACGTGGACCCCGTTGCCGGATGCCCGCATATCAGCGAAAGGAAGTAGAAAGGCAGGAGTACGTAACTAGTTACACATAAATATATTTTTGATAGAGAGATACTCCCTCTGTAAAGAAATATAAAAATCTTTTATATCACAACTTTATACATAAGAAAAATCAAGGGGAATATATATAACATAATATGGGGTTCAGATGAGAATAAAATACTCAGATAGGCTGACGGGTCTGGACTTTGGGCCACAGGCCGGTGGGCCTGCATGTTTGGGTGCCCATGTGTTCTAAGTCAGCGTATTTCATCTGGTAAATATTTGGGTGCTGGTTTTAGATGTTGTTGCAAGGCTAATTAGAAAATTAAATAAAGCACGACAGCTGTTAGAATGAAATTGAACGACAGTTCCTAACCAGCAATCAGAGTTGCAATTCTTTCAAGATATCCTACGTGATAAATAATACTATCGTACTACTTATACACACATGACACTTGTTTCATCATGCCATATTATTACATCAAAAGCTCTCGGAGGATAGATCAGTTCGGCAGTTGCGTGCTGCTACTGAAGAACTTCAAAGTTGATTAGGACCAGCTCACCTTGCCGAGAAAGTTCAATTTTGACATCATCCCCAACCGCAAGATTTGATAGAGTTTTGAACCTTGACCATCCTTTAGCATCAATCATCATGCGACCATCCTGTGTACTTATGGTATATTGAGCAGGTTCATTCACACCAAGGCTACGCATGATAAGAGAAACTTGGCCACGGTCGCCCGCATTATTGAATGACTCCCTCGTTGCTCTAGGAATTCTCTGTTTGCAAACAAGAAGACATACACAAACAGTTAGATCAACACAGTGAATCATGTGAAACAACATGGAAAGAAAAAAGAACGAAGCACTTGGGCTGCCAATGCTTACCAAGAAGGTGGAGATGTCGGTTTTTGTAAGGACTTTGGTATATGCAGTGCAAACTGCAACCCAGTCTGTTGTCGGTGCAAGTGTTGGTTCAGTTGCCGTGATGTCTACTACACAACTTGTTCTTGTAGACTCGTGTTGGGCCTCCAAGCGCAGAGTTTTGTAGGACAGTAGCAAATTTCCCTCAAGTGGATGACCTAAGGTTTATCAATCCGTGGGAGGCGTAGGATGAAGATGGTCTCTCTCAAACAACCCTGCAACCAAATAATAAAAAGTCTCTTGTGTCCCCAACACACCCAATACAATGGCAAATTGTATAGGTGCACTAGTTCAGCGAAGAGATGGTGATAAAAGTGTAATATGGATGGTAGAAATATATTTTTGTAATCTGAAAATAAAAAAACAGCAAGGTAGCAATTGGTAAAACGGAGCACAAACGGTATTGCAATGCTTGAACACAAGGCCTAGGGTCCGTACTTTCACTAGTGCAATCTCTCAACAATTCTAATATAATTGGATCATATAACCATCCCTCAAAGTGCGATGAAGAATCACTCCAAAGTTCCTATCTAGCGGAGAACATAAGAAGAAATTGTTTGTAGGGTACGAAACCACCTCGAAGCTATTCTTTCCGATCGATCTATCCAAGAGTACGTACTAAAATAACACCAAATAATTTCAGATTCATAATACTCAATCCAACACAAAGAACCTCAAAGAGTGCCCCAAGATTTCTACCGGAGAAACAAAGACAAGAACGTGCATCAACCCCTATGCATAGATTACCCCAATGTCACCTCGGGAATCCGCGAGTTGAGTGCCAAAACATATATCAAGTGAATCAATATGATACCCCATTGTCACCACGGGTATTCATAGCAAGACATACATAAAGTGTTCTAAAATCCATAAAAGTATTCAATCCGATAAAACAAAATCTCAAAGGGAAAACTCAATTCATCACAACAAGATAGAGAGGGGAAAACACCATATGATCCGACTATATTAACAAATCCCGCGATACATCAAAATCGTGACATCTCAAGAACACGAGAGAGCAAGATTAAACACATAGCTACTGGTACAAACCCTCAGCCCTAAGGGTGGACTACTCCCTCCTCATCATGGTGGTCGCCGGGATGATGAAGATGGCCACTGGTGATGATCTCCCCCTCCGGCAGGGTGCCAGAACGGGGTCTAGATTGGATCTCGTGGATACAGAGGCCTTGTGGCGGCGAAACTTCTGATCTAGGGTTACTGCGAGGGTTTTTGGAATATTTGGTGATTTATAGGGCAAAGAGGGGGTGCGGGAGGCCACCGAGGTGGGCACAACCCACCGGGGCGCGCCTGGGGGCCCAGGCACGCCCTGGTGGGTTGTGCCCCCCTCGGAGCACCCCCCCAGGTGCTGCTCTGGCCCATTGGATGTCTTCTGGTCCATAAAAAATCCACAAAAAGTTTCGCTGCGTTTGGACTCCGTTTGGTATTGATTTTCTGCGATGTAAAAAACAAGCAAAAAACAGCAACTGGCACTGAGCACTATGTCAATAAGTTATTCCCAAAAAATAATATAAAGTTACTATAAAATGATTGTAAAACATCCAAGAATGATAATATAGCAGCATGAATACTTCATAAATTATAGATACGTTGGAGGCGTATCAGCATCCCCAAGCTTAATTCCTACTCGTCCTCGAGTAGGTAAATGATAAAAGAAATAATTTATGAAGTGTGAATGCTAGCAAATGCATAAGTTTGATCAATGAAAATTTCAATCACTTTTTCTAGCATCATAACAGCAATTCTTTCTTATAAAACTTCTCATGTTAAAGTAGCAACCAATTCACATCTTAAGGTTAAAACAATGAATTCTCTTGAAACTCAACAACCTATGTTCTCAGTCACCAAACAATTGCAATTCAACTTATTCAACAGAGTCTAAGTAAGAGCTCCACATACTCAACCATCATATAGTCTTCTATGATTGCTAACACTCACCGCATACACATGAGCAAAACATTTGAACCGGACACATAGAAAGATAGGGACTTATAATTCCTCCTCCCAACGTATTCACCTCAAGGGTGATGTCAACAATAATAACTCATGCCACCCATATCCAACTGGACATATGTGCCTAGATATTTCCTCACCACATGATGCTTGCCAAAGGAGAAAAATAAAAAGGAATAGAGAGAAAAACTTTGACTCTTGCATAAAAGTAAATACATAAAAGTAAAAGATAGGCCCTTCGCAGAGGGAAGCAGAGGTTGCCATGCGCTTATTTGTTTGTATGCTCAACCCCTTAGTGTAAAATAACGTCACGTTATATTGCCCCTTGTGATGGCAACCTTTATTATGCAGTCTGTCGCTTTTATTTCTTTACCATCACAAGTTCGTACAACGCTCAATTTTCTCTTACACTAAATGATCTTACACTTTTAGAAGCAATTTTTATTGCCTTATTGCTACGATGACAAATTACTTGAAGGATCTTACTCAATCCTTAGGCAGGTATGGTGGACTCTTGAAAATAAGATTTGGGTTTAAGGGTTTTTGGATGCACAAGTAGTATCTCTACTTGGTGCAGAATTTTTGGCTAGCAAAGATGGGGGGCAAGCACCATATGTTGAAGGATCTATGACAATATAATTTCTATGTGAATATGAACAAACATAAATCATTATGTTGTCTTCCTTGTCCAACGTCAACAATTTTGGCATATAATATTTTGATGGGGGCTCACAATCACAAAATATTTCCAAGATAGTGTATTTGCATGTGAAAGTTCTCTTCCTTATACTAATCATTCATGAATTGTTGTATGACCAATATTGTGATTGTCAAGCCTCAAAAGATTTCACTTTCTAAACCCAATGTGAAGCTACCACTAGGCATGATATGAACATATAATTTCAACTTCATGATATTCAATTCATTCAACAATTTACTCATAGGATATAAGTGAAGCACAAGAGTAAATGACAAGCTACTTCAAAAAGATATAAGTGAAGATCAAGCGAGTAGTTAAGTAAATAGGTAGCTAATTGTGGACTCTCTCTTATTTAAAAACTTTCAGATCTAAGTATTTTATTAAAATAGCAAGCAAAACAAAACAAAATGACATTCCAAGAATAGCACAACTCATGTGAAGAAGCAAAAACTTAGGCTCAACCAATACTAACCGATAATTGTTGATGAAGAAAGGTGGGATGCCTACCGGGGCATCCCCAAGCTTAGATGCTTGAGACTTCTTGAAATATTAACTTGGGATGCCTTGGGCATCCCCAAGCTTGAGCTTTTGTGTCTCCTTAATTCCTTTTATATCACGGTTTCCCTAAATCTTAAAAACTTCATCCACACAAAACTCAACAAGAACTCGTGAGATCAAGTTAGTATAAACCTATGAAAAAACTATATCATTCTCTACTGTAGAAAATCACTAAAATTATTGTTCAACATTGCATACTAAATGCCTCTGCATATTTAATACTCCTATCCTCAAATAGAATCATTAAACAAGCAAACATATGCAAACATAACAGCAATCTGCCAAAACAGCACAGTCTGTAAAGAATGCAAGAGTATCAATACTTGTTAAACTCCAAAACTTATGAAAATTTACCACACTGTAGAAAATTTATCATAGCTTATTGTGCAGAAAGTTTCAACATTTTATCACATTCTGAATTTTCTGGATAATTATTGCATCAGCGATAAACTTTCTATTTTGAAACAGCAACTCATATATTTGCAAAATAAGCATGGTGATTGCTATCCTTGCCACTTTTATTGAAATAAATGATGCAAAACATTATTATAACTAAAATAAATAAAATACTAATAAAATAAAATTACTCTCCAAGCAAAACTCATATCATGTGACGAATAAAAATGTAGCTCCAAGTGAGGTTACCGATAATGTTGGAGACGAAAGAGGGGATGCCTTCCGGAGCATCCCCAAGCTTAGTTGCTTGGATCTTCCTTGAATATTACCTTGGGGTGCCTTGGGAATCCCAAAGATTAGGGTCTTGTCACTCCTTATTCTCCTCATATCGACATCTCACCCAAAACTTGAAAACTTCAATCACACAAAACTTAACGGAACTTCGTGAGATAGGTTAGTATGATAAAGAGCAAACAATTTCACTTTGGTACTGTCAAAGACAAGATTCATAATTGTTTCCACACAATTCCTACTGTATCATAACATTTCCACAATTTATATTGAACAATATAAGCCATAGAAACTAGAAAACAAGCAAACTATGCATTGAAAACAGAATCTGTCAAAAACAGAACAGTACGTAAATATCTGAATTAAGGTCATACTTATGTAACTCCAAAAATTCTGAAAATTTAGGAAAACGTAGAAAAGTTCGATACCCATCAACTGTAAAAAATTCAGATTTTTTAGACGCTCCAGTGAATTTAAACAATTATGTTACTGGGAGAAAAAGTTTCTGTTTTTGCACAGAATCAAGTCAACTATCATCCACACTATCCCAAAGGCTTTACTTGGCACATTATTGAAACAAAAGCTATAAAACGTGATTACTAAAGTAGCATAATCATGTGAACACTCAAAAACAGTAGGTAAAAGTGTTGGGTTGTTTCCCAACAAGCGCTTTTCTTTAATGCCTTTTAGCTAGGCACGATGATTTCAATGATGCTTGCATAAAAGATAGGAATTGAAACACAAAGAGAGCATCATGAATCATAAGTTCCTCTCTCATAATAATTTTCAGTAGCATCATGAATATATTCATCAATATAACCATCACATAAAGCATTCTTTTCATGATCCACAAGCATAGAAATTTTATTACTCTCCACATAAGAAAATTTCTTCTCATTCACAATGGTGGGAGTATCATATGAAACTCGAATACTATAAATTGTTTCCACATTAAAAGAGTAATGTTCAGGAAGAGGGTAGTCATAACTATGACAAGTTTTATAAACATAATCATCACTACTTTTTATAACATAAGTATGATCACAATAATCATCATAAGTAGCAACTTTGTTCTCATCATAGATAGGAGGCATGCAATCATCATAGCAAATTTGATCATTCAAAGTAGGGGGACTAAAAAGATCATCTTCATTAAGCATAGCATCCCCAAGCTTGGGACAAACATTAATTGCAGCAAATAAATTCTCAAACATGTCATTCTCATCAAACATAGCATCCCCAAGCTTGTGGCTTGGCATATCATAAGCATAATCACTCTCATCATTAATAGTATGAATAGCACCAACGGTATAACAATTGTTATCATCATAATTTCCCAAGTTGGTGCCAAAAAGATTTCCAAGATTATAAGAAGTATCATTATCTTCCCAATCATAATCATCACAACAAGCAATAGGCATAACAAAATCATCATCAAGTGCATCATCATCCATAATTAATTTTGATTCATTTTCATGAGGCACAACAATAATAGAGGCAACATCGTTTGGGAGAGATACCTTTTTACCTTTATTCTTTTCTTCTTCTTCACCACATCATGTGTGGGTTTAATAAATCTTTTCAAGCTTCTTGTTGATGAGATTGGTTGAATAGGGAGCTCCTCCTTGTTACCTGATTCATCATAATAAACACTAGGAGGGTATTGGGAAATATTTTCCCTTTCATTAGTACTCTCTTCATATTCTATTTGTTTTCTTGTCTTTAGATAGTTGGCAATATAAGGATTCTCAATGCAATTTACCGCACAAAATATATAAATTTCCTCTAGATCAAAATCAAGAAATCCCTCGAGATTAAATTTTGGAATACCCTTAGTTATATGTTTCATTTCTTCATACCCCAAAAGAAGACTAAGTTCTTTATGGTGCTCAAGGGTAATCAAGTTATCACAATTTTTGGACATGATTTGATCATGAAAGAATTTGCATTGGAGATTTAAATGACCATGTTCATTGCAAAGTTCACAAGGATGGCGAAAAAAATTAAATCTTTCAGCACAATCATCTAGCCTCTCTTGCAATTTTTTCGTTTCTAAATATTTATGCCTCTTACAAAATCTATCTTCCCTTTTTGGTGTGCAATTGCACTCCCAATTCACTCCGCAAAAATTGACATTCTTATAGGAGACATTTTTCTCATGACTAGTGCAATAATCATTAGCATTTTGGATATTCAAGGAATTCATACTAACAACATTGCAATCATGCTCATCATTCAAATATTTTGTGCCAAACATTTTATTGACTTCTTCTTCTAACAATTGAGCACAATTTTCCGATCCATCATTTTCAAGAAAGATATTATAAAGAC
This sequence comes from Thinopyrum elongatum, assembly GCA_011799875.1. Classification (NCBI taxonomy): domain Eukaryota; kingdom Viridiplantae; phylum Streptophyta; class Magnoliopsida; order Poales; family Poaceae; genus Thinopyrum; species Thinopyrum elongatum. Next base: position 39,383,828 of record CM022300.1, on the reverse strand, counting down.
GACCAATAATATGATGCAACCTCAATTCCATTTTTTTATGTAGTTTGCTTTTATAAACCAAACTAGTGATAAAACAAGAAAATAAAAGATTTAATTGCAAGATCTAAAGATATACCTTCAAGCACTCACCTCCCCGGCAACGGCGCCAGAAAAGAGCTTGATGTCTACTACACAATTTGTTCTTGTAGACTCGTGTTGGGCCTCCAAGCGCAGAGTTTTGTAGGACAGTAGCAAATTTCCCTCAAGTGGATGACCTAAGGTTTATCAATCCGTGGGAGGCGTAGGATGAAGATGGTCTCTCTCAAACAACCCTGCAACCAAATAATAAAAAGTCTCTTGTGTCCCCAACACACCCAATACAATGGCAAATTGTATAGGTGCACTAGTTCGGCGAAGAGATGGTGATAAAAGTGTAATATGGATGGTAGAAATATATTTTTGTAATCTGAAAATAAAAAAACAGCAAGGTAGCAATTGGTAAAACAGAGCACAAACGGTATTGCAATGCTTGAAAACAAGTCCTAGGGTCCGTACTTTCGCTAGTGCAATCTCTCAACAATGCTAATATAATTGGATCATATAACCATCCCTCAAAGTGCGATGAAGAATCACTCCAAAGTTCCTATCTAGCGGAGAACATAAGAAGAAATTGTTTGTAGGGTACGAAACCACCTCGAAGCTATTCTTTCCGATCGATCTATCCAAGAGTTCGTACTAAAATAACACCAAATAATTTCAAATTCATAATACTCAATCCAACACAAAGAACCTCAAAGAGTGCCCCAAGATTTCTATCGGAGAAACAAAGACAAGAACGTGCATCAACCCCTATGCATAGATTACCCCAATTTCACCTCGGGAATCCGCGAGTTGAGTGCCAAAACATATATCAAGTGAATCAATATGATACCCCATTGTCACCACGGGTATTCATAGCAAGACATACATAAAGTGTTCTCAAATCCATAAAAGTATTCAATCCGATAAAATGAAATCTCAAAGGGAAAACTCAATTCATCACAACAAGATAGAGAGGGGAAAACACCATATGATCCGACTATATTAACAAATCCTGCGATACATCAAGATCGTGACATCTCAAGAACACGAGAGAGAGAGATTAAACACATAGCTACTGGTACAAACCCTTAGCCCCGAGGGTGGACTACTCCCTCCTCATCATGGTGGTCGCCGGGACGATGAAGATGGCCACCGGTGATGATCTCCCCCTCCGGCAGGGTGCCGGAACGGGGTCTAGATTGGATCTCGTGGATACAAAGGCCTTGCGGTGGCGGAACTTCTGATCTAGGGTTACTGCGAGGGTTTTTAGAATATTTGGTGATTTATAGGGCAAAGAGGGGGTGCGGGAGGCCACCGAGGTGGGCACAACCCACCGCGGTGCGCCTGGGGGCCCAGGCACGCCCTGGTGGGTTGTGCCCCCCTCGGGGCACCCCCCAGGTGCAGATCTGGCCCATTGGATGTCTTCTGGTCCATAAAAAATCCACAAAAAGTTTCGCTGCGTTTGGACTCCGTTTGGTATTGATTTTCTGCGATGTAAAAAACAAGCAAAAAACAGCAACTGGCACTGGGCACTATGTCAATAAGTTAGTCCCAAAAAATGATATAAAGTTGCTATAAAATGATTGTAAAACATCCAAGAATGATAATATAGCAGCATGAATACTTCATAAATTATAGATACGTTGGAGACGTATCATGCCGCTGCACGGGCCGGAGCAGATGCAACTGCAACTTCAAGTGTTTGTGCAGGTGCCGGAGCCGTTGCTGGTGCCCATTGCGGTCCGACTGGTAGTGCCGCTGCTGCTGCCGGAGATGGCGCTCCTTGTGGAGCTAGTGCCGGTGTCAGAGCAGGTGCCCATGTCGGTGCCCGATCCTTCGATACATCAGCCTGATCCGCTGACGCGGTCGGTGCCCAATCCTCTGGTGGATCAGACTGAGCTGCTGCTGCTGCCGCTGTCAGTGCTAGAGCCAGTGCCGTCAGAGCAGGTGCCAGTGCTCGATCCGATGCTGAAGGTGGTACCGATGTGCGAGACAGCAGCGATCGTCTCTGGTCTGCTATGATTTCATACTCCAGCTTTCTAACTTCGCTAGGCTTCGTGACCTGGATCCAGTCTTTTTCTTCACTTCTTTTAAACGCGAGAAGGAATAATTGTGGCGTGTTTGTTAAAATGAACTGTAGTTCATCATAGGGCTTCAGATTGATCCAATTGTGTCCAGTAATATAAGTGATGGAGAGTGCCTTCGTTACTGACACGTCATAAGAAGTGAAACCTGCTAAAATAACCATCATAGAGCAAACCAAATGGTTTATTCTGTAACGAATGTGACATGGAAAAACCTGCATCGTGAAATTGCAGCAAAAGTAAGAAAACATGATAGTAAATCAATATGATTTACTTGATGTGACACGAGTGAATCCTTACCAGGATATCACTATGCTCAAGTTCTAAATTGAAGGTTGATCGTCCAATTACGGGTGGCATGTAGGGCCCCCATTTACTCCCACAAGCAGGACAGTCCAAAGGTCGTGACAACTCGTTTGGAGGGAACATCCATGGGACTGAAAATCCTGGTGGGTGCGATAAACCCTGCAATGCATACAAATATTGGAGTGTAACCATAATTGATAAACCGTCCTCACAAAAAAGATGATCTACATATTTCAAAATATACAGACTAAATAGAGTGGACAAACATTAACATAGACTGTTCTCAGGACTCACCACACAACAAAAGCGGCAGTACTAAACAATACAGGGTTCACACACACAAATCAAGTATTGAACAATATTACTTACTACAGACAAGCAAAGTTGCACTAATTAAACTCTGCAGACTATTTCTTGCCACCGACCTATGGGATGTACCCCACATAACTGACTAGGCCATGGACTTCGTGAGAGATGCCTATTGGCACCTTCGCCATATCGTCAACCTTGGAGAACCTAACAGAGTGGTCTTTCCACTCATAAACATGACGATGAAGACAATCTGCATCAGATTTGTCGGGAAGCTTTACAAGAACCACACCCTTTGTAATCGAAGGCACAGCTAGGAAATTGTTGTGGTGAAGTACACCCTCGAGAAAACGCCTGACAACAATGCTACAGGAAAACACTTCTTCACAACACGTGGCGACAAGGACACAGCAGCTGGATAGTTTAGTAGTAGAACACATCCTCAGGTCTTCCAGTTCACATAGCATGACTTTGAGAACTTCATATCCACCGCAGATCTGGTTCTAATTCAAACATAAACCAAATATTTATTACTACCTCCATTTAGAAATATAAGATGATTTTTGATATTTTACTCCATATAAGACTACATATACGCACAGAAATGAGTGAACAAAGACACTAGAACATGTCTACATGAGATACAAAAAAAAGTTAGAACAACTTATATTTGTGAATAGAGGGATTATTTGCAATATCCATAACACAAGTTACTGAGGCTACTATACTCTCTTACAAGGCATGAGAGCTAAAATCTTGCATTTCCTACAGCTAGCATTGATGTTCATAAAGTAGTTGAAAGTAATCTATAAGAAATCAGTGTTATGTGCAAAACTCATATGTATGTCAACCTCTCGCATGTTTAGGTCAAAAGAGCCATTTAGAACCGTCATTTGGCACACAAAAATCACATGCAAGATAGCCCAGAAAGTTGTACTACTAGTACTAGTACCGCGTGTATGTTACACAAACCTCGTATATTAGCAAGCACTCTGCAAGTTAGATGAAAAAACATGATCAAGATCGCCAAAAAGAGGAGGCCTTGGACAGGGCGATGGCCTTGAGCTTGTCTACGGTAGTCTCGGCGGGGTGCTTGCGCTTCTTTGTACCCTGAGCCTCGACGGTTTTGGCCAGAGCCATAGACATCACTTCGGCCGGTGCTCCAGGGTCCATCAAGAAACTGTCAAATAGAAATAAAAGAAAAGAAACCATAATCACAAACCCAAAAGAAGAACAGAGAGGGAGTTAGGATCAGTCGCGGGGTTGCAAGACCGGGCCTTGGCCAAAAGCAACACCATTGACGCGCTCACCTTTCCTTCTTTGGGAGAGAAGAACAATGGCAGAAGCGCGTTGGGGTTTTCTTGAAGAAATGAGGAACAAGATGAGGGAGAAGCGAGTTGGGGTTTTCTTCAAGAGAGGAAGATGAGGGAGAAGAGTGAAATAATGGTTGCTTCGTCCGTCCAACTTACTGCTGGAAAGGTGGGGGTTTTGTGATTTGATGGCTCATTGGGCATTACTGCGGCGCTTCGACCTGGGTAGTCTACCGTGCAGTTGTGCACTCTAGTACGGAGTAATTTAGTGCATGGCAAGTGGACTCTGATGCTGTTTGTCCAACACGTCGGTGAAAGTGAGTAGCAAGGTTCCCGACGACCATCGAGGAGGATCCGCGTGGTAGAGCGTGTCCACTGTTTCTGAAAAAAAAATGATTACAGCAAGCGTTTCCACTCTTACGACGGAGGAGTGCGATACACGGCAGCCACTTGAACTTACACATTACTCCTACTACTAGGCATGTGCAGTGGTTCATACGTCAGTACCATAATCTTGTTGCTAGTGTAGTAAGATATGACGATAAAAAATGATGTTGTGCGCATGTCAACTATGAACAGTAATGTAACATGCCCCTTTTTGACTGTCCGGTCGAGAATGAATGGTGAGATCATTGTTAACAGAACTAGGTCTACATCGCACGGAGAGTATGGTGCTACAGTACTCCATGGAACATGAACCATATGAAGCACGAATCATTGTTAGGTAGGGTGTATGAAGGGTGCATGGGAGCAAAAGTTCCCTTCTCGACCCACTTTTGGGTGTTTGGCAGAGTGCATGAAGGGTGCATAAGTCCACACTAGGTTAACACAAATACACTAGGAGCATGCAGAGCATGCATGAAGAGGGGTGCTGAGATGAGCATGCACGAAGAGGTAACAACTGTATTGAGATGAGAATGCAACCAAACACACCCGAACGCTTTGTGCTACATTGACTGATCTGCATCGTCTGAGTTTGATCCAACGGTCAAGTTGCGCCGAGACATGCCCATGCAGAGGACGCCTAAACACCACCGAAGTCCCTCTAGTTCTCGAGGTGCATGATGTTGGTGATGCAGGGTGCCACCGCCCGAAGAGCCCGCTCCCGGTCGACGGGAGCCAGCTCGTCAAAGACGGCGTCCAATGGCACGAATGGATTCTGGTGACAAAGCCCTGAGAGGATTCGCCCGGCAACGGTGACGGCCGCCCGCAACCCCTCCTTGTCTAGCTCCGCCCCCACCATCGCGCGGAGACAGCTCAGCTCCTCGGAGATATAGGTGAAGAAGGAGACCAGGTCAAGAAGCCGCAGCTCGTTGAAGTCGATGGGATGGTCAAACAGGTTTAGCCCGACGGCCGGCATGGTCGCGCTGGCACAGTGGTAGGTATCACGCAGCCGCAACACATGCATGGCAACATGGTCCAGCAAGTGGTTGAGGCTATCCTGGACCTCATCACGATCGGCCCGCTCACGCTCCAGCCGGCTCGCCTGGCTGCCTATCATATTTCCCGCTTTCTGCAGCAACGACGCTGATGCCTCGAGCATATTTGTGGTGGACGCCTATCGCTTTTGAAGCTCCATGAACTCCCGCACATAAAGGAGGAGCATGGCACTCCTCTCCTCCTTGAGCTCACAGAGCTCCACGTCCTTGGCCCTGAGCTCCGCATCCTTGGCCTGGAGCTCCTGTGTCAGGTGCCTCACCTCAGACTCCGTGATCTGGTGCGCCGCCATGGAACCAGGTAGAAGCAATGGGGAGAGGAAGCAAAGGGGGCGAAACGGCTGAAAGGCAATGCAATCTATGGGAAGGCGGAGGGAGCCAGCCGAGGAGCGGGGTGAATCTTTTGGTTTTCACCATGGGAAAACACCAGTCAATGACATTTCACATCAGGGAGCAGTGGATTTTACAGGCGGAGTCATCATGACTAATTGCTGCCGCACCTGCTCCCGTCAATCAAAAAAACAAAAATCCTGTCGCGCCTGTCGCACCTAAAGACCAGAGCAATGCCGCGGTGGATATTTAAATTTACCTGCCGGCAAGGAGAGAAAAAAAGGGGTGAAAAACAAATGTGGTGGCGGCCTAGCTAATCGGTCGCACTAGCCCAACTAGCTATCCACCGTGCTTCACTGATGTACTCGGCGGGAAAGGTGGGCTTTTGTGATTTAACGACTCATTTACTTGCTTCGGCGCTATGACTGAGGAGGACCTAGAAAACACTCGGTAGGGCGTCTCGCATCTCGGCAAGGAAGAAAATATGTGTGCACCACCCGGGAGGACCCAGAAACCGCGCGGTAGGGTGTGCCACGTCTCAGCACGGAGGAAAAATGTGCGTGTAAAAATATACTGTATTAGACATACTACCTATGGTTCGACCTCGGGACCCAGCCAGTCGATCGAAAACACCCCACTAGCCACACAGCTTCATCATGCTAACGTGGCACGGAGGATAGGTGTGGTTAGCTCCATCTCGACCAGCCACAACATCTCTTGTTCTAGACGATTCATCTATTTTCCAAGCATTTTTTTAGTTATAATAACACCATGGCAAGCTCGCGCTGCTCTTCGTGTGTGCCTGTGCGTCTAAAGGTTGTACTAGATGGAGAGGAGAGGGAGATCACAGACATGGGACCCACCAGTAATTGAGTCAATGGTCATGCACGTGTTGACGAGCCACTCCCTCTACTCTACTCAATGTAATACTGTATAAAATCAAGTTATGCGACAAAGCCAACAACCGTTGCTGTTTCAGGCTCTCGACGTATGCTTTGTAGTCCAGGTTGCCAGTTCGAATCTCATCATTCAGATTTGTTAATTTTAGGTACAAATTTGATCAATGACCCCGTGTGTTGTTCCGATATTTCAGTGTAGGATGTTTTTTTGCACAAACACTTTGCGCGGTTAGACAAGTTACGACACCAGTTACACGTATTTTGCAAGTTTAGGAACAAAATGACAGCGGCATAGAATATCACATGCACCCCACAGCTTAGATGCTATGGTGATATGAGATTTTACGTCGTTGGATCTAAGATCCAATGGCTTGGGAGTAGTCTTTGTAATTATGCGCAATTTCCAAACTCTCCAATGATTTTTTTGCAAAAAAAAAACATTCAAGCCTCATGTGCGCCGCTGGATCTTGGATCCAATGGCTCCCAGTAGCTCATATTAGGTGCTCCCCGCAGCTTAATTAGCCACGCGGTGATACGAGCATCTAGGTCATTAGATCTGTGATCTGATGCCACGTGCGTTGTATTTGTACTTTCTGTGCAATTCCCAAACTCTTTGAGGCCTATATTGCAAAAACACTCAAACCTCCTACTACGAGCCGTTAGATCTCCCGGGAACTCGTATCACCATAGAATCTACGGTGTGGGAGCACCTCATATTCTCCCGTGCGAGAAAACATCAGGTGCTCTCGCAGCTTGGATGCTACGGTGATACGAGCGTCGAGGTTGTTCGATCTGAGATCCAATGGCATCTGAGCAGTCTTTGTGCTTGTGAGCAGTGCCCGAACTCTTTGGGGCTTTTCTGCAAAAAACATTCGAACCACCAAGGAGTTGTTGGATCTTAGATCCAACAGCTCCGAAGAGCTTGTATCACCACAACATCTAAGGTGTGGTAGCACATGATATTCTTACATACAAGAGAATATGAGGTCCTCCCTCATCTTATATGCTACAGTTGCTACGGTGATACGAGCTTTGAGGTTGTTGGATATGGGATCCAAGGGCATCTGAGTAGTTTTTGTACAAATTATGTGCAATTCCCAAACTCATTAAGGTTTCTTGTAAAAATATTAAGATATCCTGTGAGCCGCTTTATCTCAGATCTACAAGCTCCAAGGAACTCGTATGGCCATATAGCATCTAAGGTGTGGGGGCACATGATATTCTCCCAGGGAGGGGGTGCACAACCCATCAGTGTTTGGGAGGGTGGGGACAAATATAATGTTCAAAAAATATAATCTAAATAATCCTGAACAAAGCTTCACAATTTTATCTAAGGTCGAGGGGTTACCTCCCGACAATCTACATAGCTCTGCCTATGCAAGAGGTGTAGTGCGAGCATCTATGTGTGAGAGAGATGATGCAAAAAAGCGAGGTCAATCGAGTCATTTATAGATGGAGAGATCGAGTGAGTGTGGCCTAGCGTACATTCGAATGTTAAAGACGATACACCAAGAAATCGTGCGGCGAAGCTGCAGTGAGGGCTGGAGGGAGATAGTTACCGAGAGAGTGGCCTAGATAGACTTTGTGTGTGCGCGCACGCTGAAGGTGTTTTACAAAGGCAACATATGTGTCTTGAGAGAGAGAGAGGGTTTGTCATGGAGGTCACGACGAGGTTGTGTGTGAGAAATATATTTGTTGAGAGTGTGAGGGCGGGAATGACATAAATGGAGATCGAAACGTGAAGAGAAATAATGAGCGCATGTGTGTCGAATACCAATAGCTCTATTAAGAAAGAAATGAACATCAATCGATACATGAAGTATGTGTGGTGGGGGGGTTCGATGAGACCTAAACACAACATTTTCATGTACGTATTACTAGACTTAATATTCATGTTTTAGTTTATTGTGCATTTTAAATATTGAATTGAGGACCATGCATGGCTTACATTTTACTCCCTCCGTTCATATATATTTGTCTTTTTAGAGATTTCAAATGGACTACCACATACGGATGTATATAGACATATTTTAGAGTGTAGATTCACTCATTTTGCTCCGTATTTAGTCACTTGTTGAAATCTCTAGAAAGACAAATATTTAGGAACAGAGGGAGTATTCGTGTCATACATGCATGGTCTAGAAAAATAGATGCACTATACTTACTGGATTGTTGTTGTATTCATGTGTGTGTGTGTATGTGTGTGTGGTCATATGCTTGAATAAATACAAAGTTTTCTCACCACCATACCTTCATCTTTTAAATTTGAATTTGCAATGAAAAACTTACTGGGGATACCATGAAATGTGAAATCCATGTTGAGATCACTATATCACAAACTCACTCTAATTCAAGAACTCGTCATAAATCAATTACCATGCCTTTTGGAATGACCAGTTATTTGCAAGGAAAATACGGGCATTGTAATACATATAGATTCATTTGGCAATTTTAAAAAGATTCCTTTCGTATTCTCGAATGGTAGCACCCGACGGCGTACCAGCCAGACCCGGGCTCGTGTCCTGCTGGTGGCGTGCGTGGTACGCACATTAGCCAACCCCAACCACTCGAGCCTCTGCGTTTCTAGTCGAAATATCTGGCGGCCAGAATTCCAGCTCTACGAAATTCCCCTCATGTCCCCGGTCCATAATGACTACCGATGAATAATGGAGGGATGCTTTAGTAACTAGACCATGTTACCTACCATGCCGAGCATGGTTCAATTCCCTCGGTCGTCGCTACCCAAGGTCACCCGTCAACTCCATTGCCTAGTACTAATAGTACTACACCAGGATGAGCATAGAATGGAGCTCCGTTTGTTCGTGCCTAGTACTAGAGTGACTATATCAGGCAATGCACTGGTACAGAGGGATTATTCTTTTACTCTGCATATATAACTTGTCTGAAGTCTAACTAAGCAAAATGTTTGACCAAATCCTTTCTTAAGAAATATTAACTGCTACAACAGGAAGGATGTATTGCTTGAAAATTTATTTCATGATGCAGGTTATGATATTGTTTCGAATCCTGAATTTTAAATTTCAGAAAATCCAAAAGTGACCTGAAATTCATGAAACTGAGCATGGTCTTGTGATATGGCACAAATAGGTTGTCGTAATTTTTTTGTTCAATTTGAGACCAGTTGCTTATGTAAAGTTGCACAAATGAAGAGCCAAGGTATTTTGGAACAAAGACCTGTCACGTTAACGCGAACGGTTTCACTATTCAAACCGTGGGCGTTAGACCTACGTGCCGCCATGAGTCCCGCTTCTCATCGGCAGGTGCCGTCCGAGCAAGCATGTGAGTCGACGGGAGGCGTGCGAGCAGACCACTGCGCCGGCTGGCCGGGAGGCGTGCGACCAGGCCGCCATGCAAGCTCACCGGGAGGCGAGCCCTTTGACCAGGCTCCGCCGCCCACCTTCCTCCCAACTGCCCCCACTTTGAATGGCGTCGGTGCCGCAGTTTAAATCACCCCCGCACTCCCCGGTCTCGCTGCAATCTTCTCTCTTCATCTCCAATTCTCCTGTCGTCTACCTCCAACCAGCCTGACCTCACCATATGCCATGCCGCATCACGATGGCCTACCCTTAGTCTTTCAGTTTCCTGAGGAAGACACCCGGCCGGAGTCTCAAGAACATAAGGCGCTTTGGGACGAGCTTGAACTGGCCTTGCGGGAAGACGTCGCACCTGTCCCCGCTCCCGTCGCCCCGACTGCGCCAGTGCCCATCCCCGTGGCATTGATGGGCTGGGAGCCGCACATTGTCGCCGAGCTTGATGCCACGGGGTTCCATGAGGTCCCCATCGACTTTCACGCGCCCGTGCACCTGCCAGCGCATGCGCCTGCGCGTGCACTGATGCGCGCGCTCATGCCAGTGCCCATGCACACGAATGTCTCCGCCGCGCCGTTTCTAGCGCCTGTTCCCGTGCTGGTGCTAGTGCCCCCCTCAGCGGCATGGATCGCCGCTGTCGACCGCTTCCTTGCATCAACGCCAGTCACCTCCTCCCGCCAGTTGACTGGCTCCTAGTGATCGAAGTCCAGAACATTCTAGCCTTCCTTGAAGCTAGGGCCAACATCCAGGATTACACCAACAATGGCGTAAGACGCCGCCGTCGCCGCCGGTCAGTGGCCCGACAACACATAGAGCACGGCAGAGGAGCCACTTCCCATCGCAAGACGCCTCCGCCGTCGCCGCGTAATCTAAATTTGCCGTGAAAAACGTTCGGATTGCCATGCTTAAAATCCGAACGTTTGGGATTTATCATTTCTGTTTATTTTAGTTCGATCGTGGTATGAATGTAAAGTCGCAGTCAAACTGAATGAAATCTATGGTTTGATCGATTGAATGTTCTGCTAGAGCCGTATCAAATTAAATATAAAACGTCATCAAGCGACATGTGACGAAGACATGTACCTAGGGTAGGGTAATAGGCCCGACCTAGACACCCTTACCCGAGGACACTGCCCTAAGGCCAAGGACATTCAAAGGATGGCACCATCTACCGACTGAAATCGCCACTGGGTGCAACCCACTCGACCAACAGTTCACTCGGACAACCCAATTCCATTCGACCGGGGTGTACTCACTCGACCACACCGGAAACCACTCGGAAGACAGAAGATCTAAAGTCACTCAGGATGGCAAGGGTCAGGCGTTCACTCCGTAGTCTTAATGATCATTTATTTACCTTTATTGTTGGTGTTATCAGTAACGTCCTGTCTTTATAGACATTGAAACCCTTGTAACGTGGGACGGTTGGGGTCCTGGCGCACTCTATATAAGCCACCCCCTCCTCAGGCACAAGGGTTCGCACCCCCTGTAACTTCACGCATAAGTCAATCGACCGAGCCTCCGGGCACCGAGACGTAGGGCTGTTACTTCCTCCGAGAAGGGCCTGAACTCGTAAATCTTGCGTGCACAACCTCACCGTAGCTAAGATCTTGCCTCCTCATACCTACCCCCCATTCTACTGCCAGACTTAGAACCACGACAGTTGGCGCCCACCATGGGGCTGGTGTCTTAGCGACTTTCCGGTGAGGTTGCGATTTTTTCCGATTCCCATCATCATGGTTTCGGGTGGAGGTTTGGCTGAGGGCCACGAGATTCGTCTCGGCACGCTCGTCTTCATCGCCGACGACTACGCCTGGCTCCAGGAGGCCCCCCTCGACGTCGAGACGTTCCCCGTCCGCGAGGCGACGCACTTTCACGCATGTGTCCCCGGCGTCCTTCTGCGGCAGCCGTCGACCCAATATCAGTCGTTTCCTATGGCGTCTTCGTTCCCCGCTATTCGCCGTTGCAAGCGATCCAGTCGATCGCGGCTTCAGCGGTGGGTGAAGCATGCAGTGGCACGTCAGTCGGCCACCCCTCAAGTCGCGGCAATCAAGCCCGATGAATCTCTCTACGGCCTGTTCGATCTGCCGACTGGCTCCGTCGAGACTCTGTCCGAGTGCGACAACAGCGATCCTACGGCGGAGGTCCTGATGGTCGACACACCGTGTAGCCCGCCTGGCATGCGTCGCAACGGAGGCGGCGACGGCGGTGGCGATCCGTCGCGTGTTCACGAGGAATACCACCCTGAAACCCTCTCTTCACAGCGGAGGGAGGAACTTCACCGCCGTAACGAGGAAGCACTCCACACGCCCATCATCGGAGAGACCTCTGAGGCTCGGGCCTTGGAGGCAGCGCGCTTGGCCACTTTGGCTGAACGCACTCGACTGGAAAATCTTCAGCACGCACTCGACGAACGTGCTCGGCAGCGGATTCCTGAGTCCAGTCGACGGTGGCAATTGTTCCCTCCTGAACCTCAAGTATACCGCACTCCGATTCAGAATCTTGCAGCCGCAGCTCGTATAGCAGAATCCATTCAGCCATCCCAGTCAGAAGCTGGACGAGGTTTGATGCAGATCCGGGCTCTGCTCCGGGTGGCAGGAGACCAAAACACTGCAGTGTCACAGTCGTGTGACAGAATCCATAGCAGATCTGTGGTGGCTGACACAGTTCAGTCGGCTCACAGCCCAAGATCGCCTCTGCGGCGTGAAGGGCGGGTGCATCGCCAGGATCAGCATTTGGGTCGGATCCACGAGCAGTACGATCATCGACTCGGCCGTGATGACCGCCGTCGAGCGCCTACACCCCCTCTGAGAAGCGGATCATATGTGCCCCAGCACTATGATGACAGGTGCCCGTACAGCGGAGGGCGGAGGACGCCGGTCGACCCAAGGGAACCAGGGTTTGATGCGAGGTCAATTTTAGTGCAAGGTTTGGTCGACAGGAACCGAGCACACAGAGAGGGGCAAGGCAGGGATCGCCCGAGTGGAAGCAGGATTCATGTTTCGGGTCCCGAGTGTTTTAGCAGAGCTATCAGAGCCGCTGAGATCCCCCCCCCCCCAACTTCAGGTTGGCGACTGGGGTTAGTAAGTTCACCGGTGAGTCGAAGCCTGATACTTGGCTGGAAGATTACCGAGTGGTTGTCCAGATCGGTGGTGGAAATGATGAGGTAGCTATGAAACACCTTCCTCTCATGCTGGAAGGGTCAGCCAGAGCATGGCTGAATCAGTTGGCTCCAGGCAGTATATTCAGCTGGGAGGAGTTAGCCCGAGTGTTTGTCAGGACATTCGAGGGCACATGCAAACGACCTGCGGGGTTGACAGAATTGCAACATTGTGTACAGAAGCCGAATGAAACTCTGAGGGATTACATCCAAAGATGGACCACATTACACCACACGGTAGAGAATGTATCCCAACACCAAGCAGTTTGTGCCTTCAAGGAAGGCATTCGGTATCGGGAGCTTAACTTGAAATTTGGTCAGACAGGAGATATGTCTCTGACCCGAATGATGGAAATAGCCACCCGGTACGCTAATGGTGAAGAAGAGGACCGACTCCGCAGTGGGAAGGGCAAGCCAGTCGCCCAAGACACCGGAGTGGGTCGGAAGCAGAAACACAAAGCCGAGCCAGCAGGTCCGGGTGAAGCTGCAGTTGTAACTCAAGGGAAGTTCAAAGGAAAGCCCAAGGGACCCTGGATCCCCAAGAAGGTGAAAGATCTGGCTGGGAACGATGTGTTGGACTTGCCATGTCACATTCACACCAAGAAGGATGAAGAGGGAAATTTGATTTATCCCAAACATACCACTCGACAATGTCGGCTCCTGATCCAGCAGTTCCGAGAGAAACAGCCTAATGAAAAGGAAAAGAAGTCTGACAAGGATGGTGATCAGGAAGAAGATGATGACAGTTTCCCTAACGTCAATTCCACTTTGATGATTTTTGCTGACATTGAGAGTAAGAGTCGACTGAAAGTCATCAACAGAGAGGTAAACATGGTTGCTCCGGCAACGACGACATATTTGAAATGGTCAAAGACTCCCATCACATTCGACCAGTCTGACCACCCACCGCACGTCGCCACCCCCAGGAGGCAAGCGTTGGTGGTCGACCCGGTCGTTGGGGGCACCTGACTGACCAAAGTCTTGATGGATGGTGGCAGCGGCTTGAACATTTTGTATGCAGAGACTCTTCGTGGGATGGGCATTCCGATGTCCAGGCTAAGTGAGAGCAACATGCGGTTCCATGGTGTCATTCCAGGGAAGAAAGCTGATTCACTCAGACAGATCACTCTTGACGTGGTTTTCGGTGACTCAAAGAATTACCGCAAGGAGAAGCTGACATTTGAAGTTGTGGATTTTCACAGTGCCTATCATGCTATTCTAGGCAGAACTGCATATGCCCGTTTCATGGCTCGACCGTGTTACGTGTATCTCAAGCTGAAGATGCCTGGCCCCAAGGGCGTGATCACGGTCACTGGAAATCGGCAACGAGCAGAAGAGTGCCTCCAGAAGGGCTCTAAGATTGCCGATGAACAGATGGCAGCGATTGAAATGGAAGAGTATAAGAAGACTGCAGATCCGAGTGATTTGTTGCGCACTAAGAAGCCTGCTTCCGAGTCCGCATTTCAGTCGTCCGGTGAAACAAAGCCTGTTCACATTCACCCGACCGATCCCAGTGCTGCACCGACTCATATCTCAACAACACTCGACAGCAAATAGGAAGAAGCGCTCATCCAGTTCCTCCGTGAGAACTGGGACATCTTCTCATGGAAACCATCTGACATGCCGGGTGTACCCAGGGGGCTGGCTGAGCACCATTTGCGAGTCGATCCAAAGGCAAAACCCGTGAAAGAGCACCTCCGTCGGTCCGCTGCGGAGAAGAGAAAGGCAATCGGCGAGGAGGTGGCTCGGCTTCTGGCAGCTGAGTTCATCCGCGAGATTTACCACTCCGAGTGGCTCGCCAATGTTGTCATGGTTCCCAAGAAGGACGATTCACTCCGTATGTGCATTGATTTCAAGCATATCAATTGGGCCTGCCCAAAAGATCATTTTCCTCTCCCCCGCATCGATCAGATAGTCGACTCAACTGCGGGATGTGAGCGATTGTCCTTCCTGGATGCATATTCCGGGTACCATCAGATCCGACTGTATGGACCTGATGAAATAAAAACAGCTTTTATCACCCCATTCGGGTGCTTTTGCTATGTCACCATGCCCTTTGGTCTCAAGAATGCTGGTGCCACATTCATGCGCATGATACAGAAGTGCCTGCTAACTCAAATCAGTCAGAATGTGGAAGCATACATGGATGACATCGTGGTTAAGTCGTGCAAAGGTTCCGACCTGCTGACTGACCTTGCTGAAACCTTTGCCAATTTGAGAAGATATGATATCAAGCTTAATCCGTCGAAGTGTACATTTGGAGTTCCAGGTGGAAAGTTACTCGGTTTCCTCATTTCCGAACGTGGGATCGATGCAAACCCAGAGAAACTTGGTGCAATCCTCCGAATGAAACGCCCTGTGCGTGTACACGATGTTCAGAAGCTTACTGGTTGTTTGGCCGCTTTGAGTCGATTCGTCTCTCGCCTCGGTGAAAAGGCACTGCCTCTTTACCGACTGATGAAGAAATCTGATAAGTTCGAGTGGACTCCTGAAGCTGATGCAGCGTTTGCAGAGCTCAAAGCCCTGCTTTCCACCCAGCTGGTGCTTGCTGCTCCAATCAGCAAAGAGCCTTTACTGCTTTATATAGCAGCCACTGGACAGGTTGTCAGTACAGTACTCACGGTCGAGCGGGAAGAAGAAGGTAAAACCTACAAGGTTCAGTGCCCAGTGTATTATATTTCTGAAGTCTTAACTCCATCCAAGCAGAGATATCCACATTATCAGAAGCTTGTCTATGGAATCTACTTGACCACGAAGAAGGTTGCACATTACTTCTCAGATCATTCGATTACAGTCATCAGTGACGCTCCGTTGTCAGAAGTTCTAAACAACAGAGATGCAACTGGCCGAGTGGCAAAGTGGGCGATTGAACTCCTTCCGCTGGATATCAAGTTCGAGGCAAAGAAAGCGATAAAGTCTCAAGCGATAGCAGATTTCCTCGTCGAGTGGATTGAACAACAGTTACCGACCCAGATACAGTCGGAACATTGGACTATGTTCTTCGATAGGTCCAAGATGTTGAATGGTTCAGGCGCTGGAGTGGTCCTGGTATCTCCACGAGGCGACAACCTCAGATGTTCTCCAGATTCACTTTGATTCCTCCAACAATGAAGCTGAATATGAAGCACTCTTGTATGGGTTGCGAATGGCTATTTCACTCGGCGTCCGCCGCCTAATGGTTTACGGTGACTCAGATTTAGTGGTTAATCAAGAAATGAAGGAGTGGGACGTCAGGAGCCAAGCTATGACTGGTTATTGCAATGCGGTGAGAAAGTTAGAAAAGAAGTTTGAAGGGCTAGAGCTCCACCATATACCCCGACTGAAGAATCAAGCAGCTGATGACTTGGCGAAGATAGGATCCAAGCGGGAGCCTATTCCCAGCAATGTGTTTTTGGAGCATATTCACGCACCATCAGTTCAAGAAGATCCCTTCACAGAAGAGCCCCCACAGCCTAAAAGTTCCACTGATCCGACTGAAGTTGAAATCCCAGCTGTGGTCGACTTGATCATGGAAGTTTTGATTGTTATTCCAGATTGGATAGTGCCGTATATCGCATATATTCTCAGGAAAGAGCTTCCAGAGGATGAAGAAGAGGCTCGCCAGATTGTCCGTCGATCCAAAGCCTTCACAGTAATGGGGGAGCAACTCTATAGAGAAAGTGTCACTGGGGTCGTTCAAAAATGCATCACTCTGGAAGAAGGCCGAATGATCCTCGATGATATTCACTCGGGAACCTGTGGTCACCATGCATCTTCTTGAGCCATCGTGGCCAAAGCGTATCGAGCAGGGTTTTATTGGCCGCGGGCAAATGAGATGGCAAAGGAGATAATTGACAAATGTGAGGGCTGTCAGTTCTACTCCAACATGTCTCACAAACCCGCTTCAGCCCTGAAGACCATTCCACTCGTCTGGCCATTTGCTGTTTGGGGTTTGGATATGGTGGGACCTCTGAAGGCTGGCAGGAGTGGTTTCACCCATGTACTTGTAGCAGTCGACAAGTTCACCAAGTGGATCGAAGCTAAACCTGTCAAAAACCTGGATGCAAGTACTGCGGTCAGCTTCATCAGAGGGTTAACATTTAGATATGGAGTCCCACACAGCATCATCACAGATAATGGGTCGAACTTTGATTCTGATGAGTTTTGAGCTTTCTGTGCATCCCAAGGTACTCGGGTCGATTATGCTTCAGTCGCCCACCCTCAGTCGAATGGACAGGCAGAAAGAGCGAACGGCTTGATTCTCAAAGGTCTGAAACCTCGATTGATGCGCGACCTCAAACATGTGGCCGGCGCTTGGGTAGATGAGCTACCGTCAGTCCTTTGGGGATTAAGAACAACACCAAATCGGTCGACTGGTAGAACCCCCTTCTTCATGGTCTATGGGGCTGAGGCTGTGCTGCCGAGTGACTTGCTTCACAATGCGCCCCGAGTAGAACTTTTTTCAGAAGCTGAAGCACAACAAGCTCAAGAAGATGTTGTTGATCTTCTGGAAGAAGAAAGAGAGATGGCCTTGATCCGATCGACCATTTATCAGCAAGACCTTCGTCGATTATATGCCAGAAATGTGAAGGGTCGAGCATTTCAGGAAGGAGACCTTGTGCTCCGAGTGGACCAGCAACGGCCTCACAAACTTGCCCCCGCTTGGGAAGGTCCCTTCATCGTCACCAAGGTGCTCCACAACGGGGCGTATCACCTCTACAATGTGGAGCATAATAAAGACGAGCCGCGCGCTTGGAATGCGGAGCTACTCCGCCGTTTTTATACTTAAGTGTTCAGACTGATGAGATGTAATAAAGAGTACCTTTCAGTTCGTTTATCCAAGACATGGTTTTACAGTCTCCTAAATGATTGTTGTTACTAATATATGTGTCCAAAATCCCCCAGTGGGTGGCTTAGCCGCGAATCCGATTCGCCTAAGTTTGTAAAATCCTACCGAGTGATGAGCAACCCTCTCACTCGGAGGCTTATCTGCAGTCCTGTACTTGCCTAAGCTTGTAAAATCCTACCGAGTGATGAGCAACCCTCTCACTCGGGGGCTTAGCTGCAGTCCTGTACTCGCCTAAGTTTAAAGAAAATCCTACCGAGTGGCGAGCAACCCTCCCACTCGGAGGCTTAGCTGCAGTCCTGTACTCGCCTAAGTTTAAAATAAAATCCTACCGAGTGGTGAGCAACCCTCTCACTCGGGGGCTTAGCTGCAGTCCTGTACTCGCCTAAGTTTAAAACAAAATCCTACCGAGTGGTGAGCAACCCTCTCACTCGGGGGGCTTAGCTGCAGTCCTGTACTCGCTAAGTTTAAAAATCCTACCGAGTGATGAGCAACCCTCTCACTCGGAGGCTTAGCTGCAGTCCTGTACTCGCCTAAGTTTAAAAAATATCCTACGAGTGATGAGCAACCCTCTCACTCGGGGGGCTAGCTGCAGTCCCGTACTCGCCTAAGTTTAAAAAATCCTACCGAGTGACGAGCAACCCTCTCACTCGAGGGCTTAGCTGCAGTCTGTACTCGCCTAAGTTTAAAAAAATCCTACCGAGTGGTGAGCAACCCTCTCACTCGGGGGCTTAGCTGCCGTCCTGACTCGCCTAAGTTTAGAAATCCTACCGAGTGAGAGCAACCCTCTCACTCGGAGGCTTAGCTGCAGTCCTGTACTCGCCTAAGTTTAAAAAAAAATCCTACCGAGTGATGAGCAACCCTCTCAATCGGGGCTTAGCTGCAGTCCCCGTACTCGCCTAAGTTTAAAAAATCCTACCGAGTGACGAGCAACCCTCTCACTCGGAGGCTTAGCTGCAGTCCTGTACTCGCCTAAGTTTAAAAAAAATCCTACCGAGTGGTGAGCAACCCTCTCACTCGGGAGGCTTAGCTGCAGTCCTGTACTCGCCTAAGTTTGTAAAATCCTACCGAGTGATGAGCAACCCTCTCACTCGGGGGCTTAGCTGCAGTCCTGCACTCGCCTAAGTTTAAGAAAGTCCTACCGAGTGATGAGCAACCCTCTCACTCGGAGGCTTAGCTGCAGTCCTGTACTCGCCTAAGTGTAAAACATGCTACATCCTGATCTGCAGGGACGACGAGGTGCAGGTCGTCCGCGATCCTATCCTCAGAATTGCGTCTGTTCCGAGTGAAGATACAAGTTCCACTCGGAAATAAAAACAAGCATATTTAAGGGTAAACAAAGTTCGGACGAAGGAGTTTTACGGTTACAAAATCACTCGACATACCGAGGCAAATTGAACCGGATCATAAAAGTTCAGATGAAGGAGCTCAAAGTACTCGGGCATCAAGCCCGAAGGAGTTTTACGGTTACAGAATCACTCGGCATACCGAGGCAAATTGAATCAGATCATAAAACTTTCATTCACTCCACAGAGGGGCTGGCAGGCTCGACAAACTCGTCCAGGTCAATTCCATCTGCGATTCGAGTAGCAGCAGCAATGAAGGTCTCCATGAAAGACTGGAAGTCGAGCTTCTTGGTGTTGGCGACCTTGATTGCCGCTAGCTTCTCTTCTCTGGCTTCCCTGCAGTGGACGCGAACCAGGGATAAAGCTACTTCAGCACCGCATCGAGCAGCGGACTTCTTCCACTCCTGCACTCGACCAGGAATCTCGTTAAGTCGAGTCATCAGAGACTCGAGGTCGTTTCGGAGCGTGTCCCCTGGCCAGAGCGCTGTGTCGATCCGCGAAACTGCAACCTTGAGTCGAGCAAGATAATCCAAGGCACTGGCGAGGCGAGACTCCAGTCGGAGCACATTCATGGCTGCTTCATCTTTGACAGGGGAGTTGATAGGGTCCAAGTTCGTCTCGACTCGCCCAGTTTCTTCCTCGAAGTCTTGACAGAATTCTGCACTCATAGAGAAATAATGAGTCGACAGTGGTATGATGAGTTTACGAAAGCAAACCAATCGCACAGAGAAAAGTACCTTCAAGCATGAGGAATAATTTTTTGGCGAGTCCTCCCAGGTAGTTCTCCAGCTCGTCCCTCCTGTGGGTGATGTCTTCTACTTTGTCGGTCAGGGTTCGCTTGTCCTTCTTCAGACAAGCCACTTCTTTGTTGGCTTCGTCAAGAGCAGCCTTCAGCTTGGCATTCTCTCCCTCCAGCTGTCCGACTGAGGCCATCTTTTGGTCGGCAAGCGCCCCTTTGTCTTCGGCGGTTTTCTTCGCAACCGCAAGGTCAAGGTCCTTCTTCTCCAAAGCTTGTCTCATTGTTTCTAGAAAGAATAACATTCGAATCAGAAAAAGGAGGAGAAAAGGTGGCAAGAGAACCGGTCGACAAGCTTTCCTTACCAGCAGCGTCATCCTTAGCCTTCTGCAAGTTGTTTCGAGCCAACTCCAGGTCAAGATTGAGCTGGGTTTGCTTCTTCTCCAAGTCGGCAAACCGGGCTCCAAGATCACAAGATTTCTGTGTTCAAAAGATAGTCAGTCGGCAGACACAAAGACTACTGCCGAATCAAACATTCACCAATAGTCTCGGGGACTACACCCAGTGGGTGCACTCAACGTGCCCCCACTGGTCCGACTCTTTCAATCGACTTGGTCCGTCCAGTCAAAAAAAAAACTTAGACCACAGCCGACTGCCCGCAGTCGACTACGGTCTCGGGGACTACACCCAGTGGGTGCACTCAACGTGCCCCCACTGGTAAAGGATCCACTCGACATGATCTGCCCAGCCCGAGTGGAAAAGATCTGTTAAAAGACCCCCGCCGAATCAAATATTCGACGGCGGTCTCGGGGACTACACCCAGTGGGTGCACTCAGTGTGCCCCCACTGGTTCAGAGATTCGATCAGCACAACCTAGTCGACTCAAGTGGAAAAACTACTCAACAGAAATTAAAACACCCAGTGGGTGTACAGACTGACAATGGGTGTGCAATTAAGGTTCCAAAACGCTCATCCACGGACGTCTTGCGGATAAAGCAGCAGTTCCTAAATATCATATCCCAACAGAACAAGCGTCAAGATGGAGTTCAGTCGGAAGTAAGCTAACCTAGACATTGGCCTGAAGTGCTGAGCTGGCATCATAGGCAGCTTGACTGGCCTCGCGCACCACCTTCATCTGCTCCATCAAAACGCCAGCCTGGTGTATAGCCTCCTTGGCAACACTCACTTGGTCTTCTGGGACTTGATGGGCAGTGGGAGGTACAGTCGATGTATCAGTTGCAGTAGCTTGAGAGCTTGAGGCATGAAGTTGGACAGACGGAGGAAGGGCCCGCACAGTCGACGACGAAGGACGAACACTCGACAAGGGATTCACAAAAGTAACGGAGGCACGGTTGAAGTCCCCGGATTGCTGGATAGCTGGTTCCGTCGCCGGCGTCGACTGGGGCGTCTTGCTAGCTGGTACCTTCTTGACTGAGGCCCTGCTCCTCCTACCCACGAGTTCCTGTGGCTCATTTTGATCATCGTCTTGAAGTTCAATAAGATCTCGCGGAGCTGCAAAAGAATCGACCACAAGAGTTCAGTCGACTGTAGAATTGGCTAGCAAAGAAAGGATGAAGATAACAGGGGTCATACTCACTTTGGAGGTGACCGCGTCCTCCATCTCCTCGTCACCATCATCTTGGTAAGCAGAAGTCCCGGAGGTAGCAGCACTGCAAATCTCAAGGTTCACTCGGTCAAGCAAGTGGATGGGTCGGCAACTGATATAAGATTCTTCAAACAAAGGGTGAAAACGAAACGCTTACGCAGAGGCGACGGGAACGTCAACCTTGATCTTGGGCAAAGCCTTCCGTGGCTTGGACGGCGCGGTCTTGAGCTGCTTCGGAGCCTTCTCAGTCGGCACCGGAGAAGATGTCCGAGTGCGCTTCGAAGTCTGTCCAGTCGGTGCTGCCACCTTGCCCCGAATACTTGCTGGGTCGTGCTTGTGCTTGGAACGCTTTTCCGTGCGAGGTGGAGAATCGAACTCCTCCTCACTGCTCGAGTTTTCCTGCTCTTCATCACTCTCCCCATCGGAGTTCCAGTCGCCGCTATCGCCTCCGCTCTCTTCTCCTTCCTGGATCTGCTCCCCGTTGGGCATCGAGTACATCTCAGTATATATGTGCAAAGCAAATAATCGAACAAGCATCAGTCGGTTCCAAAGACAGTTTACAAATTAGAGTAAAAGTCACTCGACATCGAAGGTCTGACCTTGTCTGGTTCGTTATCAGCGCCGAGTGGCAGAATTCTCCTAGACCCCCTGGGGTTGTCTCTGTTTCCGGTAATGCTCTGCAGCCACCGCACCACCGTCTCCTCGGCAACTTCCTCCGGGTGGATCCGAGCAGAATCATCGGCGCCCGAATACATCCACATAGGATGATCGCGGGCCTGGAGCGGCTGGATGCGGCGAGTGAGAAACACCTCTAGCAAATCCATGCCGGTCACGCCATCGCGGACAAGTTGGATTACGCGGTCAACCAACATGTTCACCTCCGCCTTTTCTGCTGGAGTCACTTTCAAGGAAGAGGGCTTTTCAATTCGCCCCATGGTAAAGGGAGGAAGGCCAGTCGACTGACCAGGAGTCGGTTTGTCCTTACAATAAAACCAGGTCGACTGCCACCATCTGACCGAATCGGGAAGAGTCATAGGTGGAAATGTGCTTTTGCCTCTCATCTGGATCCCTAGACCTCCACACATCTGAATCACGTGCATCCTCTCATCACTCGGATTGGCCTTTTTCACAGACTGTGAGCGGCAGGTGAAGATGTGTTTGAAGAGACCCCAATGCGGTCGACAACCCAGGAAATTCTCGCACATGGAGACAAACGCAGCTAGGTATGTGATGGTGTTCGGAGAAAAGTGATGAAGTTAGGCCCCGAAAAAGTTCAGAAAACCTCGGAAAAAAGGATGAGGGGGCAGAGAAAAACCACGGTCGACGTGAGTCACGAGGAGGACGCACTCACCCTCCTGTGGTTGCGGCTCGGTCTCATCACCTGGCAGCCTCCAGGACCCATGGTCGATCAAGCCCCCCTCGACCAGATCCTCCATATCTTCTTGCTGAATCATGGAGCGAATCCAATCGCCCTGGATCCAGCCGGGCGGCAGGCCGGATCTCGATGACGAGCCTCCCCGACTTGTCTTCTTGCCCTTCGCTGTCGCCGTCGCTTTCTTCGCACGCTCCAAGGCCGCCGTCTTCTCCTTCCCCATCGCGGCAAGCTGCGCTCGGGCGGGGTGGTGGCGTCGAAGGTGGCGGCGAATGCGGTGGTGAAACAGGAGAGGAGGAAGGAGATGGGGAGCACAGTACCGGGCTCATCGACCCCGACGCCTTATATGGGTCCGCTCCCGAGTGGCTGACTAGTGGGCCCAGGCAATCCAGTCAAATCCAGCAACAGTCGCGCGCTGGATACGTGGCAAAAAAGGTGGCATGAGAATCGAGGTGTCCCTGCCTAACCCGCTCCGTCTACTGCAGTCCTCTCCGTCCAGCGCGCTTCTCTAAATTTCGAATCCCGTGAGATCCGGAAAGCGGCAGCGTGACCAATCGCGCCAAGGATCTTATACCATATCAACGCTCGGAGCTTATCAGAAAAAGTCACTCGACGACCTCTGAATGGACCTAGGCGACTGAAAATGAAGTTGAAGTTTTTACAAAGATCACCGGCCCGGTTAGGATGCCTCTGAAGCATATAAATCGGGTCGGAACCATCTTCAACCCCTTCTCCACTCGAACCCAGATCCATTCGGGGGCTAATGACGAAGACATGTACCTAGGGTAGGGTAATAGGCCTGACCTAGACACCCTTACCCGAGGACACTGCCCTAAGGCCAAGGACATTCAAAGGATGGCACCATCTACCGACTGAAATCGCCACTGGGTGCAACCCACTCGACCAACAATTCACTTAGACAACCCAATTCCATTCGACCGGGGTGTACTCACTCGACCACACCGGAAACCACTCGGAAGACAGAAGATCTAAAGTCACTCAGGATGGCAAGGGTCAGGCGTTCACTCTGTAGTCTTAATGATCATTTATTTGCCTTTATTGTTGGTGTTATCAGTAACGTCCTGTCTTTATAGACATTGAAACCCTTGTAACGTGGCACGGTTGGGGTCCTGGCGCACTCTATATAAGCCACCCCCCCCCCTCCTCAGGCACAAGGGTTCGCACCCCCTGTAACTTCACGCATAAGTCAATCGACCGAGCCTCCGGGCACCGAGACGTAGGGCTGTTACTTCCTTCGAGAAGAGCCTGAACTCGTAAATCTTGCGTGCACAACCTCACCGTAGCTAGGATCTTGCCTCCTCATACCTACCCCCCATTCTACTGTCAGACTTAGAACCACGACAACATGTATTCCTTCTCATCGCAAATATTTCATATTAAATATGACATCAATTCCAAATATCTTTTTAGGGAAGTCAATTCCAAATACTTGTAGGGCGCGACCAGTCCCCTTGTTCGAGCACTAGGCGATACATCTATTTATCCACGCATTTAATTATTAGTAGATAAATAGTACTACTACTAGCCTAACTTGTCCGTCATGATCACTTTTGTTCCTAAACTTGCTACATGTATAATACTACTAGTACGTGAAACTGGTGCCGTAACTTGTGAACGTGTCCAGATATGGTCAACGGCAACATCACCCGTGCGTTCTTCGTGTTTGCCCGTGCGTCTAAACGTAGAAGGGGAGGAGAGAGAGAGAGAGCAGACATGGAACCCACCAGTAAGTGAAGGCGAATAGTACGTGCTCACGAGCCGGTCCCACTAATGTACTAAAATTAATAAAAAAACATGTTATCCATTAAATACGATGTGATAATATAAAAACATTATATCAACAAAGGGGAGTACAACAAATGTTGCTACTATGTTGCCTATTGACGTGCTGCTTGAAGGCCCTGGTCGCATGTTTGATCCTCATCCTTTTTCATTTTTAATTTATATATGGGTCCAAATTTGTTCCATGACAGGTGGGCACCCGGTGTGTAGTTTGTAGCACTTTAATTTCTGGGTCGAAATTTGTTCCATTACAGGTGGACTCCCGGTGTGTAGTTTGTAGCTTATTTGTAATAATTAAAGAGAACAACTGAGTTTTTTGCAAAAATACCATAGTGCGACATGGAAGGTGAGAAAGGGCGTGCGAGAGAGCGGTAACCGAGCCAGAGGGAAATCAATTGGGGGAGGCGGGGGTTGCAACGGTGTTTGGAGTAGTTGTGGGCCAAATGCTACGAAAATATAATCTAAACCCATCGGAATAAATGCCTTCACAAATTAATCCAAGGTTTGAGTCCCCCTCGCAATGTAAATAACTCTGGCTCTGCGAGGGATGGAGAGGTAGCTTCAATGTGTGGAAGAGACAGCGTGAGAAAGCGAGGTCAATCGAGTCATAGATAGATAGAGAGACAAAGTGAGTGTGGCCCGGCATTCATTGAAAATATATATATGCTCTGGAGAGGTATTGTCCGATTGAGCTTTTGGGAAGGGTGAGGGCTGTAAGAGAGAGCTTGAGAGATGATCTAGTCACAGATAGGTAGATATATTTTGTGCGTGGGAGGAAGCAAGGGCAATCGATACATAGATAAAGATAGAGAGATTGAGCGAGTGTGGGTCATCATGCGATCGAAAGAGTGGGACGGGTTGGAGAGAGTGACCTAGATAGACAATGTGCGTGAGAGATTATACAATATGAATATGTCGAATTGGGCCCAAACATGGAGATATATCGTTTGTGTGTCAGAAAGAGCGAGGTCAATCGAGACATACATAGAGAGAGAGAGAGAGAGAGAGAGAGAGAGATTGAGCGAGCGTGGGCCGCCATGAGGTCGAAAGAGTGGGGCGGTTTGGATAGACTGACCTAGATAGACAATCTGCGTGAGAGAGTATAGAGTGTGTCGATCGAGGCCCGAACAGGGAGATATATCATTTGTGTGTGAGAGTAAGCGAGGTTAATCGAGACTTAGATAAAGAGAGGGAGATTGAGCGAGTGTGGGCCGCCGTGCGGAAGAAAGAGTGAGACGATCTCGAGAGAGTGACCTAGATAGACAATGTGCGTGCATGCGCATGAGAGGCAGGTCTAGATAGGCAATGCATGTATCTAGCGAGAGAGGGTGGGAGGGAGAGAGAGAGAGAGAGCTCGGCATGGTGTGCAATGGCAGGTGTGTGAGAGACATACATTTGTTAACAGAGTGGAAAAGGGGGGTTGTGTAGTTGAGAGAGTTAGAGATCAAAACATGGAGAGAAAGAATGAATGTGTGTCAGAAACCAATAGCTTTGTAAGGTGGTTAGGAGAGGAAGATTGATCAATACAGGAAGTATGTAGCGTGTGTGCCCGGAGGGCCTAAAAAAACATTTGAATGTAGATAGTACTAGACTTAATATTGATGTTTCAATTTAGTGTACATTGTAAGATTTGAATTGAGGACCATGCATATGGCTTCCGTAGTTATTTTGAATTCATGCCATACTAGGTTTGGAAAAGTTGATATTGACTCGATTGTTGTGGTATTTTGTATGTGTGTGGTCATATGCTTGAATCCATCCAAAGTTTTCTCACTACCATGGTGTTCATCTTATACATATGAATTTGTATTAAAAAAGTAGCGTGGATACCGTGAAATGCAAAATCCACGTTAGAATTGGAGATCGCTATGTGACAAACACACTCTAATTCAAAGAACTCCTCATTAATTAATTTATAGTATCTCGTTTCGAAGGACTAATTATTTGCAAGGAAAACACGGGCATGGCAATACATACATATTCGTTTGCCAATGAAAGAAGATTCATTTGCATTCTCAAATGTAGGCGCGCCAGGCAGACCAGGGTCGTGTCATGGTGGTCGCATGTGTCGTACGGACGCTAGCACCCACCCCTTCCATCCCTCCCCCACCCCCCCCGCCACAAAAAAAAAAGAACGACGACAATAAAAGTTCGCGCTTCCACGTTTCGGATTGAAATATCTGGCGGCTCCAATTCCAGCCCTGCAAAATCTCCCTTCTCCACCGTCCCCTTCCATGCCCAGAGCGCTCAAATCCCTAATTCGCCGCCAACACAAGCAAAATTCGAATCGCCCCTCGTCTCGTCTCTTTCCCCACCTCTGTGACGGACGACGAAGTTGATGGTCGCGCTTCACCACTGCACCGGAGCTACCTCATCTACGCCCTCGTCCTCCACACCGGGTGGTCCATCGATAATGCCGGCCACCGCAGCCGACGTGCCTCACAGACAACGATTTCCACCGCATCAGGTGCGCTTCACCAACACCGTCTCCCACCTCACCGGGGCTACTTCACCGAGCACATCGTCGCACCTCCACCACCCGAGGCCGTTGATGCTTCACCAACGGCCTCGTCCACCACATCACAGTGCTCTGCTGCTGCTCAAGATCTGCATCCGTACGCGGCCAGCCAACGCCAGCGCATCACCCTCAACGGCTCTAAAGTGACCCGCACTCTAGGCGAGCATGCCCAAACGCCGGCCCAAACTAGGTATCCACATTTCAGTCCCATGTGCACTCTTCCGACGATGTTTGGATGTCCTGTTACTGCTCTCTTAGCTTACACGCTTATGCAACTCTGACTTTAACTCTTATTTCTTCTGGAGATATCATCTGAAACAAGCAAAACCATTTTTTTGCGAAGCATGACGGTGCTACAGGATCTGATACACATCCTGCACGCCGGTATAACCTTGTAAGTACCTATCCTCTGGTACAACAGCAAGGTCGATTCCCCTCATTTGATCAACCATTCACCATGCCAAAAATGCAGAGGGGGATGCAAGGAGCACAATGCCTGCACATCCAAGCAAGTGGTAACATGGACTTGTACATGGAACATCCCAAGCGCAAGCAGAGCTGCAGTGAGCCTATACAACGAGCTAGCATAAGTCCCTGCATTTCATTTAATTCGTACTGGCATGTGTGTATGATTTGTATGCAGTGGCGGATCCACGAATTCAAGTTACCAGGGGCAAAAATTTAACTTAAAAATACGAAGGCACTTGCACTCCAGAAATCAACATAACTTGAGAAATGTGAAGCTACATGCACTTTGAAAACCAGCTAATGATCCAAAGTAGTTCCAGATTATAAAACACTAGATGATGTAAGCACCAAAAAACACAAAATACAACATGGTGTACAAGGACTACTAACATGGACTGTACATGCTTGAATTATTCGTTCTCTGGCCGAAAATATCCAAGTCTAGTTGCACCAATAACCAGTGCGCAAACTGCATATCAATATATCTATCTTGCACAAGTATGCCCATAGTTTCAAACAATAGATTAGAAAAGTATTTATGCTAGGTTGTCATGATACGGGGACGTTGTGCTAGATGGCCTCGACGTTTCCTCAAGCCATGAAAATGTACTAAAATTTGCTTGCCATCGATTCCTACAAATCTCTATCTCTCTCTCAACATAGCATATCGTCATTAGACACTACTAGTAAGGTACACGTGCATTGCACGCATGAGATTTGGCAACCAAATTATGAATAAATACCACACTATAGCATGTAAGCTTTGAGTCATATATGCATGATGCAGATGTCCGTTTAGTTCTTATAGTTCATCTCATTCAAAATCAATTAGTTTTATAAAAAAGTTAAGATTCATGGGATTGTGCATTGTAAAGCATAAAGTAAAAACAAATAATGGCAATTCATTTAGAGAAAAAAATTTGGGCAATTACGAGACGGAAGATTCTAGAACAAAGTAGAAGTGCTTGTGTTTTGAGGTTTGTGCATTATGCTTAAGTTCAACCATGGAATCTTCTAGATTGTACAAGTGGCAGAATCTGGTGGAATGTAGATGATATCCAACGGCCAGTAGTGCTCGGATTTGCCATCTCTGCACCGTCGGATTGGCTTCATCCAACGACCATCTTTCAAAGTTATTCGCACACTATATAGGGGTATAGATATAGATATCCTTTAATGGGAGCTTGCAAAATGCTTGCATTAGATCCCTCATTAGACACTATATGTTCATCACCAGGAGCATGTAAAATGTTTGCATCAAATCCTTCATTAGCAGTCTGTTCATTAGACACTTTAGGCTCAAGAACAATATGAGCTTGTATGTTTGCACCGGAAACTTGATTAGACACATCAGGTTCAGTCAGTTCAGTGTTGATTGGGTGAGTTATAAAATAAGCAGAAATTGGTTTCATTTTCTTATAGATTCCCTACATACCAGCAGTTTTACAACACCATCAGGTTTAACTATTGGCTAGAAATTGAACAGCTAATTAGATATAATCAGGGATGTGATGTACCTGCTCGTTGCGCATGCTGCTCTTGCAAGCTGCGACTGTCCATTTGCGCAAGCTCGATGCCATGCTCGTGCTGCCGCCGCTACCTCCCACGCAGGCTACACCGAGGGTTGGATCTTCATCTTCTTGTCCATCCATTCGCTTGAAGCTCGGCGACCAGCGTCCAACAAGGGCACGAGGAAGAGCTCTGTCGGTCTGTCCAGCGGCGGCTAGGTTAGGAGCGAACCAGACTAGAGGCTGGAGCAAACAAATTGGGGATTTTTCCTGCTGTCGGTCGATATGGGAGGCGCTCGTTTGGGCCGCGAGCCTGCTATAGGGCCTACCTTGCACTTACGTTATTGGCCCATCCAAATTGAAATGGTTTTCCTCATTTTTTACATTGCCTGCTCGTGCACTGGGACGTACAAAACTAGCCTGGGCCAACCTGGACGACTCAAACTAGGTGCACACTTTCCAACCTCCCGAGGCGACCGCCCATACCAGCCCCTACGGTGGAGCCACCCCTTTTTGCGTGTATGATTAGGGTAGTGAAAAATATTCCAGTGGCGCTTTTGATTTACCCACAGAATGGTTGAATTGCTTATTTTTATGAACTGAGTTCGCCAATAATGTGAAGGATGCCAGTCTTTTCATCCTATTATAGATTGCTTAGATCTCGATATGCCAAATGTAATCGCATGAAATATACAGTAAAAGCCAGTTTGATGTGTGTTTCTACAACTAGTCTGACAACCCGTTCTCATATAATATATCAAGGACGCACCATCTTATGAGATTATACATTCGAGTTACCAATGCAGTGTGGGAAGAAAGAAGTATTGGGACTGCGTATCCAAGCAATTGATGCCATGGACTCCTTCGTAGAACCTTGTAAGAGAAAACGAAGTTGCAGTGTGCCTGTACAAAGAGCTAGCGTAAGTTCAGTTACCTACTTCTCAGAATTTTAGTTAGCCACTAATTGCAAAATTGTTCAATTACCTTACTTGGCTTAATTTATTTTGCTACTGATTACATAATGCCATAGCTTGTTAATCCTATTATAGACTGCGCCTATCTATGTGTTTAATACTTACTATTTATAGAATTACCTGTTTGCCTAAACTTAAATAGCTACTTAAGCACGTAGATAACTGGTCATATGTACTTCTAGGGTGCAGCAAAATTCATGTGTAATTTACGTTCTGATACCCTGTTTGTTTAAATGGTTTGCTGTTATGACTAGTAGCACTAGTAATTATTGCATGTTCATAGACAAACAACTGTCAGGTTTATATGAGGGACAATGTCTTTTTAACTTATATATATGTGTCAAAATCATTTTGCTTACATCAAAGAAATTTACATATGTCTGTGTTGCTGATAAACGGTACCGACTTGTTACTTTAATACGTTGCCAAGAACTTGTTAGTTTTACTAGTTCATGTGTAATTAAATACGTTGCCAAAACTGGCTAGTTTTACTAGTTTGATGTTAGTTTCTGATGGCTCTTGCAACACTTTATTTATGATTGCTAACATTCAAGTTTGTAGGATCCAACTGAAACTTCGATGGCATAACAGGTATGTTTTCAAAAACTTCCTTGTTTACCTGGTTTGCTGCTGTAACTTGTTGCTGTAATCATCTTACCAATTACTTCAACTTTTCAGGATCCAATTGGAAGTCCAATTGCACAGCAGGTACATTTTCAAAAATGTATTTGTGTACCAGGTTTGCTGCTATAACTTATTGCTGTAATCAACTTACCAACTTCAACTTTTCAGGATCCAATTGGAAGTCCAATTGCACAGTAGGTACATTTTCAAAAATATATTTGTGTAACAGGTTTGCTGCTGTAACTTGTTGCTCTAATCAAGTTACTGTCTGCTCAACTTTTCAGGATCCAAGAGAAACTCCAATGCCACAATAGTTGCCTTTTGCAAAACTTGTTTGTTTAACTGCTTTGCTGCTGCAACCGGTTGCTCTAATCAAGTTACTATCTACTCAACTTTTCAGGATCCAAGAGAAACTCCAATGCCACAACAGGTACCTTTTGCAAAACTTGTTTGTTTAACTGCTTTGCTGCTGCAACCGGTTGCAATGATGTTAATAACTACTTTTCAGCATCCAATCGAAACTCTTTAATTCCTTGTTTGTTTAACTAGGTTGCTGTTCTAACTCCCAGTTGAGATGTTTTGCTAACTTCAACTTTTCCGAATCCAATCAGAACTTTAATGGAAAAATAGGTTAGCCCAAGATCAAAGAGCGAGGTCACCATGGATGTTGTATCATCCCACAGCAGTGGCACCGGCCCAATCATGCATCATGAATTGCCAACTGCTGATGCTCTAGAGGCTAAACTATTGGTAGAAAGAGATTCTTCTTCTAAACTTAGAGATGAAGTTGACATGTTGAGAAAGCAAATAACACAATCACAAGCAGTACTCAACACAACCATTAAATATTTGGTGGATTTCAAAACGAAGCAAGCTGAGACTGACCGCATTGTTAAGGTCCTGAAGGAAAAAAAGAAATTAAATTCCCATTTTGTATATTTTATTTTGTTTGCTATGCCAAACCTACAAATATGCCAATCGGGCAGAATGTGCATTCAACAATAATAGTAGTATAAATGGTCCTTAAGTGGCACGCATCTGAAAGGGCCAAGATGTTGTACTAGCTTTGCTAAAAAAATGATGCTCTTCTAGAAAAAAAGTACAGCGACCTGGCTTATGTATGTTAGTTGATATTATTGATCCATATACTCTATAAGTGTTTATATGTCTGTTAGTTTTGTACATTATTGGTTGATTGACTCAGTATTTTGAATCTTGAGACATCGCTTGTGTACATATCTAAATGGGAGTACACTATATGCTGCGTGTGTCATACATGTTACACTTGAGTTGGACATAAAGTGGTTTCAAATATTTGAATTCACCTTAAATTGGATTCTACCTTCTGAATTCGAGTATCGGCATTTGTAAATCATAATCATATATGATAGTGGAATACATCTTTGTTGTGCTTTTAATAAATATATTTAAAAAAATAGAATGATTTATAAAGATTCATATAAGAATACAAAATGGATTTGAATTTAGTTGCCAGGGTAAACATGAATGCTTATTGTCCCAAAATTTGAAAGAAGCGGCAAAACATCCACTCCCACGTCGGCTGCCCGAAGCCAGTATTTGCGAGATGGAAATTACTGTCTACCCCTTACACGGACAATCCATCGGCCCGGTTTCCACTGCTCTCGATAGGGGTAGGATAGTAACTTCAATCAGACGTGACACGACCGCCTCTGAGCCCATTCAGACACGATGGGCGCCAAACGTGGGCGGCAAAAACATTTGATTCAAGCTTGTCTGAAAGACCTCTGTCTCTCCCTCCATTTCCCCATTCATGCACGGTGGGCGGCAAAACTAACTCGACTCGGCCGAAATTGATGTAGGCAAATATTTTTAATAGGGGCAGGTTTGTAACTTCACTCATACGTGACACAACCGCCCTACCTGTCAGCCCCGTTCATACACCGTGGGCGCCAAAACACCCTCTCCTCGCCCGAAATCACTCTGGGCAAATATTAGGGAGATGCGTGATTACCGTCCTATCCCCAACCGACGAGACGTCCAAATTTTAAATGGGTGTAACTTTCCCATATTTCAGACAGGCGTGTCCCAAAGACATGGTTCCCCGTACCTCTCCCTCCATTTTCCCATTCATACACTGTCCGCGCTAGAACACCATCCCCACACCAGCCTCCTCCGTCAGCCACCCCATCCATCGCTGCCGTCCTCCACCATGCCGGAGTGCCTACCAAGACCGCGCCGTCCACTGCTAGAAATGGATGTTTCTCATCCACGGCGACGGACCAGGAGCCTTGCATCGCGTCCTCTCGCTTCATCGACGCCGTCGTCCTCCCTGTCGGATATTATTAAAATAGAGTCATTTAATATATTTTTTGAGCAAAACAGAGTCGCTTAATTGGTCAGCTAAATGTTCCTAATTTAGTTTCAAAATGCATGTACGCCGCTGGGGTGGATCTACAGGGTGGCCACGGTGGGCCGCGGCCCACCCTGGGATTTTGTGTCGGCCTAGACCCCGATTCCCCTCTGTTCTGCTGCGCTTCCGATCTCTACTCGCTCCCAGCTGCCTGCCTCACCGGTGTCTTGTCGTCCCCGGATGACATGACTTTAGGAGGAGACGCCGGACTAACAGGAGGTCAGGAGCCGCTCGCCCAACAGCGTCACCGCTGCCCGGGCGCGCCGTCGTGCCTACCTTTCCAGTCCGTTCAGGGCTCAGGCATGCAGCACCCACTAAGCCAACCAGATTTATCCTGAGATATGTCCTCAACACTCAGCAGCAACTCCCCATCACAAATTTTCTAATTGATTCATTACTCATTAGGCAGGACTGTCATTAGGGTTTGTTGTATACTGACTGCTACCTACACTTAATGGTTTAGATATTTCAGTAATCTTTAGTACCTGTAAAGTTCACAGGGTTTCAAAATTCCGGCCCTAGGAACAGACACTAGTCATGTTGGATTGTTGGTCATACTGACATTGGCCCAGATTACTACTGCAGGCCAGGTTTGTTGACAATTTTACTTGTCTTTCTTACTCATTCGATATGATATCCAATTATTCACTTCTATTAGTTGCAAACAATAAGTGCTAGACCAACTTCTTGATTTAGATTTTGGACGGTCTCTTACTGTAGTTACAATTCTGCATACTTGTCCTAGTAAGCTCACAAGTAATGATTGATTCACTACCTCTATGCTTGCCTTGTCATATTTGTTGTCAATGTTCTTTTAGGGTGGACCACCCTGTTTCAAAATACTGGAACCGCAGACATGAGTGAATAGTATTTCTCTATGTGATCTCTTCCATCATGTGTGGGCAATGAACACTGCAATGTATAGAAAGAAAAGTGTCATATCCACCTTTTACATAGACTACGATCTTTTACATGGAATACAGTCTGCCTACTTGCTTTGTGTCGCACTACCAGCACTCCACCCTTGAAGCTAAAACATTATGCCACTCATAATTCCTTAGTTTATTTGTTTAAATACGAATTTGATATGATTCTAATGTTCCTACTTCAGTTTTGAAATGTGTGTCCGCCCCTTATAGAGACATAAGAGGTTTGTATTTCTGTGTGTGGTCTGGTCAGCACGGTTGGGGGATGAACTTTGTATACGCAGGGGTTTGTAGGGAGACACTCTTAGAGTTGAATCCGCAATGCATTTCATAGCTAATCTGACTACTTTTTATGTTTTCATGAATCTCAGATACTGAACAGCATCATAATGATTATGAGCTTGGTCGCTTGAAAAGAATAAAGTAGAACAATGCCATGGCTATCAAACTTGGCATTAAGGGACTGATATCCAGTCTGGATGCAATGCAATGCAAACGCTCTCCACCTACAGATTCGTGTTCAGAATATGATCCTAACAATGATTCTGAGCTAGAGGGAGACCTAAGTCAATGTAGCTCCCTAGTGGAGGAGTCAGAGGCAGATGCCCTATCTTATTCACCCATCAAGGTGCTTGCTCTAACTTTGCAAGGTTATATTGGTCGCACATATCTTGCAACTAATGCTTTGCATTGCTTCTACTTTGTTGCACTGCCATTTGCTTAGTTTACACATCGTGTATGTGAATACGCCCTGCCTATCCATTTTTAGTACATATTCCATCTGTCATCATTCCAGATTTATCCATTCAAATGTTGTTCTTGTGTATCAGACGTTCAAAAGGAAGAGGGCGATTGCTGATCACGAAGGAGCACGAACAAAGTATTTGGAAAAGGTAGTGACACCTGATAAATCAAATAGCCCATTAGGTGTAGTTGCAATATCACCAGACCCACAAAACACGGCCCCAACTCTAGCAGACTCTAGCCCTACTACACTGGCCATCGCTGATGCCCCAACTCAGTAGACCCCAACTGCAGCAAACAGTATGATGATGCCAGTTAACATAGCACCAGCTCTACGATGCAAAACCCCCATTCCAGCAAAGAGTACACCAAATTCAGTTGCCAAATCCCTTTCCGAACAAGAAAGAGCCCCAATTGCAGTAGATAGGACCCCTATTCCACTTCTTCCCAGTTTAGAAGACGAAGCTTATATTGTTGTCAGGAACTTTGTGCACATCTTTCCTTCATGGAAAAATTATACCACAGACAAAGAACAATTTCCAATCTTCCTCCGCAACTTAAGTGTAAGTAATGTACTAATGTTATTCATGGTAATTAGTGCATATGTTTGTGCTAACAGAAGACACAAGATTTCATTCTTTTAAATAGGCGAGGACCAAACTGGATAGTCAAGACGACCAAGGGTTGGTTGCGCTTTTCAAGCACTCGTTGATGAAGTATCGTTCCTACCTGAGGCAAGCGCACTTCGATGGCAAGCCTCTAAATGAAATTTTTGTATTGTCTTTGGTGCTACATTTATTAGACAATGACTGGAATAATCTTGTTACACATTGGTCTCGTCTGCAGCGTAAGGTACTGTCTATGATATCACATCACAATTTGAACTACATTTCTGCATGTGCCTTACCGTCTCACTTGTACGAAAACTGTTTGCAGAAGAATATTCATTCTCAAGGGACCACAGAATCTCGCAACTATACTGCACACTGCATTGCTCTTGTGAGTACCTCTTGCCTTGTATGACCATACTTACTTTCATAGCTGGTTGATTATGTAGCATCACTGCACATGTTAGCCTCCTTATCCTCCATTTGGTGGACATTATAAGATCCATATCGACTCTTACATAAATTTAGAATCAACCCAATGCTTTTGAAGAGGTTTAGCTATGCAGTCCTCTTATAAGGACCAAACATCTTCTATCACTGTACTTACATTAATAGCTACTCCCTCCATCCCATAATATAAGAGCGTTTTGTACAGTACACCAGTGTACAAAACACTCTTATATTATGGGAAGGAGGGATTGGTTCATTGTGTAGCATTACTCTGCATCTTATCTCCCTCGCTCACCATTTACTAAAAAATATCAGATCTATATTTAATCTTACCAAAAAGTTGAATACACAGACAATGCTAGTGCAGAAGTGTAGCCCATTGCTCTTGTGAGTACATTTTTTCCTGTAACGCTTGTACTTACAGGGATAGGTAGTTGATTATGTAGCATCAATCTTCATCTTATCTTCATTATCCTCTATCCCTTCCAGTATTATCATATCTATAATTACTCTCTACAAAATGTAGAGTACATGCAATGCTTATGAAGAAGTTTCGGTGCTGAAATTCTTGAGTTATAATTCCCTTGAGATGGAGAAGGGCATTATAGAGCCAGTGTTAACTGTTAATGTAAGTCAGTCCTTCTAAAGCCTTTATCCTCAACTGCTGGTTAATTTGCTCATACTCCCTATCGTCAACTGCTATTTAGTTTGTTGTTTCTATCAAAATGCATGTTCACAACAACTATAAGTTCCAAGTTTTAGTTGTAAAACCAAATTCCTTATTCGTACCATTCACATTACTCAATACAAATCCAATGATTTTCTTTAGCCATGCATGTATGCTTGTTTTTGTTGATCTATAATCCAGTGTGTGGTGAAGCAACCCACATTTGCACCTTGTCATTTCCTGCTTTATCTTACTGATGTGGCTGATGATATGAACAACATGCCATGCACATTAAGCAAAATAGATACAATGATTGTCTTTTGCCCTTCATCTATGCTTGTTTTGTTGACATGGTAACCCAGTAGTGTAGTGAAGCTCCCAGCATTATGGACAATGCCAAATTACGATATTAACATTTGAACTGTCTCTTTATTTTCTAATTTGAAATTGGATGGAATTGAAAGCACAGTTACCATCTTTATTTATATACGTGCAAAACCTGTCATCTCTTTGCTTGTTTCAGGGTGATATGCCTGACGGCATGCACAAGTCTGCTGCAGGCTGTGAGACAAACCCAACACATATTGCAGCAAAGAAGGCAAAACATCTTGAAGATAGCGAGACAAGCCCAAAGTCATGTCTTGATGCAGTGTTCAAGTTACTTGAGACTAGTAGTCACACAAGCTCACAACATTTGCTGTCAGAATCAGTTCGACTTCTTCAGTCTCAACTTCAAGTAGAAAGGCATTCTGCAACTGAACTTCGACTTGAAGTCCAATCTCTAAGGAAGATCGCGTAGAACTCCAATGAGAACCTCATTGCTAATGAGCTACAGCTGGAAGGTATGACCGACATGCTAGGCCGGTCTCACAGCCTTGCTTAGCTGCTTGCGCAGCAACTCCCGCGCAAGGCTAACCTTTCTTGAATTGTCTTGGAAGTGGTCTTGGTTCAGTATTATCTTGTTACGCTGCAATGGCGCCCAGTTTTTGTAATCTGCTTGTTCGTTGCGCTTTATGATCACTGGTGGAGAACTTCGATGCCCATTGGATGTAATATACCATAAATCCTTTATTGTATAGTGTAGGTTTATTCTAAGTTACTATGCCGTAATTTCTTTATTATATATAGTAGGTTTGTTCTTAATTCCTACTAGTTACCGTATGTGCCATCATTCGCTATCTGGAAAAAAAAAGGCGAAAATCGGATGTAGGCGACCGGGCCGAAACATTCGCCTCTAACGGGGCTGCATTTCAGCGGGCCACAATTGGGCCGGACCGCAACTTTCTTGGGCCTGCGCTGACTAGCCATTTGGGCCCTTCGTGGACACTGTGCACCAGGCCCACAACTTACATGGGCCTTCATTGGGCCCAACATTTAGTTGGGCCTTCTGTGGACCCAACGCTTAGGTGGGCCCATGTAGCTTCGGGCCTTTAACAGGCTGAATATTCTCTTGGCCTGTTATGGCCCAGAAGATACCATGGGCCTTTAGCAGGCCGAAATGCATGTTGGGCCTCAATTTTCAATAGTTGTCCACGAGCCTTTAGCAGGCTGGAATGTAGACCGGGCCATTATTGGCCCAGTTATGTGACGGGTCGTTACCAGGCTGAAATATATCTCGGGCCTTAGTTGGCTCACTAATATCATGGGCCTTTAAAAGGCCGAAAGCTTAGTAGAGGCATCACGGGCCGAATTATATATACTACAGGCCTTTAACAGGCCCAAAGTCACATTGGGTTGAACTGTTGCCACCTTGATCACGGGCGGTTAGTGGGCTGGATGTCGCGTCGGACCATATATGGCCCATGGGCAGCACGGGCCATTACCAGGCCGAAAGTCACACCGGGCTGAAATAGGCCCATGTCTACATCGAGCCACTAACAGGCCGAAATCTCACTAGGCCGTAATTGGACCCAAAGACTCGATGAACAATTAACGGGCCAGATCTGGCGGTGGGCCATAAATGGGCCAGGTTTAATCAGGCTATTAGTGGGCCAGCCCACCGGTACCTGAGTAAATCAAACGGGCCTTGGATTGGGCTGGACTTTTTAACCTATATGTGCCTCTGTTGGGCCCTGCCATGTGTCGACGTATCATAGGCACATCTCCTCCATTGGACTGACGACATCTAGCCCATCACGGAGCCAACACGTGTTCCCTCCAGCCAATGAGAATTTTACACATGGAAATTGCCATGTGGTCGTTGCTGTTAACGGGTTATCAGATCCAAAAACGAAACCGATAGCTTAACGACGACCCGTTACGGTGGATGCCACGTGTCGGTTACCCTTGATGAAAGCACTTCCATGACGCGTCATTTATCGTCATGGAAGTGAACACTTCCGTGATGATAATTTGAGTATTGTCATGGAACACTTCTACGACAGCACATGTATGACTATCTTGATTCTGTCAAAAAATCGTCATGGATGTACATGCATGACAGAAAACGTTACCTACTGTGACAAACACGTATCATCACAGAAGTGTTTTTTTGTAGTGTGTTCAGATCTATTATGCTATTCAATACTGAAAGATCATGGATGTCGCCTAGAGGGGGGTGAATAGGCTCTTCAAAATAATTATGGTTTAGGCTTGAACAAATGCAGAATAAAACTAGCGTTTAATTTGTCAAGCACAAAACCTAAACCGACTAGGCTCACCTATGTGCGCCAACAACTTATGCTAAGCAAGATAAACAACTAAGTGATAGCAAGCTATAGAACATGAACCACTATGGCTATCACAAAGTAAAGTGCATAAGTAAAGGGCTCGGGTAAGAGATAACTGAGGTACGCAGAGATGACGATGCATCCTGAAGTTCACACCCTTGCGGATGCTAATATCCGTTTGGAGCGATGTGGAGGCACAATGTTCCCCAAAATGCCACTAGGGCCACCGTAATCTCCTCACGCCCTCGCACAATGCAAGATGCTGTGATTCCACTAAGGGACCCTTGAGGGCGGTCACCGAACCCGTACAAATGGCAACCCTTGGGGGCGGTCACCGAACCCGTACAATTTGGCAACCCTTGCGGCGGTCACCGGAACCGTACAAATTGCTCGGGGCAATCTCCACAACCTAATTGGAGACCCCGATGCTTTCCCAGAGCTTTACACCACAATGATTGAGCTCCGAGGCACCACCAACTATTTAGGGCGCCCAAGCACCCAAGAGGAACAAGCTCTAGGCTACCAAGCACCAAAGAGTAAAAAGCTTCTCAAACTTCACTTCCACATATCCCCGTGGAGAACTCAAACCTATGCACCAAATGCAATGGCAAGGGCACACTAAGTGACCAAGTCCCTCACTCTCAAATCCCACCAAAGCAATGAAAGCTATGGAGGAATATGAGAGGAAGAACAAGAAGGAGAACACCAAGAACTCCAAGATCTAGATCCAAGGGGTTCCCCTCACGTAGAGGAGAAAGTGATTGGTGTAAATGTGGATCTAGATCTCCTCTCTCTTTTCCCCCAAAAACTAGCAAGAATCCATGGAGGGATTGAGAGATAACAAGCTCCAAGAGGTCAACAATGATGGGGGGAAAAGCTTGCAAGAGGATTGGGATTGGACGTGGAAGAAGGGGGGTATAAATACCTCCAAGAAAAAAATGGCCATTGCACACAACCGCCACCCCGGGCACCCGGACAAAAGGGGTCCGGGCACCCGGACCCAACAAAGAAAAAGCCTTACAACCCCGGGCACCCGGACACACAAGAAATCAACAGGGCAGGGGGGTCGGGCACCCGGGGGTCTCAACCCCGGGCACCCGGTGGGGGCCAAGAGGAGGTAGCGGAGGAGCCCGGGCACCCGGGGGTCCAAGACCCTGGGCACCCGGGGTGATAATAGGAGGTTCGGGAGCGGCCCGGGTGACCCCAAGCACCCGGACCGGTCAGAAAGGTGTCTATGGAGGGGCTCGGGTTACCCTAGGCACCCGGGGGTCAAGGACCCCAGGCATCCGCATTAGGCAGAGAGACGCGAGAACCGGCAAAATTGAAACGGTCACAACTTTTGCAATTGAACTCCGAATTCGGTGAAATCAAGTTTGTTGGAAAGCTAAAGACAAGGGCTAACACGATCTTGATAGAAATATCAAGAAATAGAAATTTAAAAAATATCCAAAATAAAATGGTGAGACCCTTCCTCAAATAAGACCGGTAAAAACTCCAACACCGAAAACACAAAAGAAGAAGCATAGGAAATCGGTTTTCAAAGAACTAGAGCTTGTCACGAAGATAACCACAAGCTCTAAAACCTCACAAAGAGAAAAGCCAAACAAGAACCAAGAAATATGATGCCAAGGATGCAAAGGTTTGAGCTCTCTACGAACTATACGAATAAGCTACTCACTCGAGAGCCCCCCTTGATAGTATGGTTATATATCCTATAATCCGGTCTCCCAACTAACACCATGAGACTGGTAAAATAGAAAACCTATCAAGGACAAACCTTTGCCTTGCGCATAATCCATTTGAGCTAGATGATGAAGATCTTAACCTCCTCAAGTTGGACTACCTTTCTTGATTGTGTTGGCTTGATGAAGACAAGTAGATTCCTCCCCCATACTCCACTATGGGTGAGCCACTCTTCGGCACATCTTCACAAGTCCATTGTCACCACAATGGATGGCAAACTTCAAGCATGATCTCTTCGTGATGCTCCACTTGAACTTGCACACCGCAATCTTGATGACGATCACCACTTGATGTCATCCTCCATGGGTTATATGATATCTTCCTTTTGATGCACGACCATGGAAATATACCTAACCCCATAAACAACTATCACATAGACCATGTGTCAGTACACAAAGCGCAATGGACAATGCTTACCATACCATGAGATCACTTGATCCCGCTTGGTACATCTTCTATGATTTCTGTGTTGATCAACTTGAATCACTCTTTATAATTAGTCTTGATCAACCTTGTATATTTCCAACTCTCTTCATTAGGATGATGTCTTGAAGGTAAACATGAATGTTTGCACAATCTTCTTCTTCAAGACATGCTTGCAATAGGCTCAACTCTCACGTGACCAATCATTGGATAAATCCTGGAATAGCACCTTGGTCAACACATATTCTTCTTCTAATAACCTTGAAACCAACAAATTGTCTTCAAGCAATACCTATGGACAAACCCTTCAAATATAACTCAAGGCAACCATTAGTCCATAGAGATTGTCATCAATTACCAAAACCAAACATGGGGCACCACATGTTCTTTCAAATACCCCTCTGATCTTGGACATGAATATGATGTGTGAGTAGTCACTTTTGTTCTTGAGGACATGGGAGAAGTCTTGTCATAAGTAATCATGTGAATTTGGTATTCGTTCGATATTTTGATGATATGTATGTTGTTGATTCTCTTAGTGGTGTCATGTGAATGTCGACTACATGACACTTCACCATCTTTAGGCCTAAGGGAATGCATTGTGGAGTAGTAATTAGATGATGGGTTGCTAGAGTGACAAAAGCTTAAACCCTAGTTTATGCGCTATTCCGTAAGGGGCTGATTTGGATCCATATGTTTAATGCTATGGTTAGATTTATCCTAATTCTTCTTTCATAGTTGCGGATGCTTGCGAGAGGGATTAATCATAAGTGGGAGGCTTGTTCAAGTAAGAACATCACCCAAGCACAGGTCCACCCACATATCAAATTATCAAAGCAGCGAACGCGAATCAAACAAACACGATGAAAGTGACTAGATGAAATTCCCGTGTGTCCTCAAGAACGCTTTGCTTATTATACACTGGTACAGCGAGCTGCTATACAAACTGTTTTTAACCCCTCTTCGCGATGGCATTTTAAACTATCCCCTAGTGAGTGTGGGCGATAGGGGGGTCCTTCCCACACGACCCAAAAACCATCGGGGATAGGGAGTAGGAATGCACATGTTTTCCAGAACAAAGCGTATGCGATGCCCACACCTATCCCAAATGTGATTCTTCACACAACTGTTTGGGATATATCTAATATCCCAAATGCTCCATCCTTGCTACTCGTGTTTGCTGGCATTACCATCGCAGTCGGTATCATGTGGTGCTGCGTTTACGATGCGCGGCCCATCACAAACATTTCACGATTATAGAATGTGTATGATAAGCAGACAATCACACACATTCACTTTTCCCGAACCGTATGCGATAACTAATTAAGAAGATTAGCTAATCATCGTACGAGTGTCGGATAGGATTACGAAATGTCGGACCGTTGTAACAGTGTCGTATAGGATAACTATCGCACACGCTATTCTGTGGTGCAACGTTTACGATGTGTACCACATCAGAAATAGTTCATGATTGTAAATCCTTTACGATAAGGCGACTATCACAAACATTTAGTTTGCTTCCACCGTTCGTGATATTGTCTAACATCACACACGCATTGCAAACGGCAACTGTGTGCATGCTCGTACATGTTTCCTCTCTGTGAACCATGTCGGATTATGGTGTATATCACACATGTTTGTGTTTTACCGACAGTGTGTGCCGTAATGACCGGCAGAGCATAATTTCACCCTAATTTAATTGCTGCTATTTAAAATTGTACTGAATTTGAATTTGAAAGGATGCTATAGCTTTATTCATATCCATCTGGTTCAAACAACCAATGCATTATTCGATTCACAGGTACATATGTTCAATAATTACATAAGCACCAAATAAAGAATGATAAACCACAGTTGTATACTTGTACTATTAAAGATGGTAAAGGAAGAGCCGAAAGACATTCTGGTTGCTGAACAAGGTGAAGTGGAATGCCCATATTGTGCCCTCCTCCATGCAGAAGGCACGCACGACTGTAGTCCAACCCCTTGTGGTGGACGACCGCCCATCCTTCACTGTCATCCTAAACACATCTAGATAGTCATCATGTTCTGGTAGAAATACTTTAACCTTTGCATGCCCACCAATCATGTAGTTTGAGAGGTAATCTTGATTAAACTGCTTTGGGAACCACTGCAAAGGAAAAAGTTTCATACATTGTCATCTAACACAACTCATTATGGGCAGTAAAAAGAAGGCTACAGAGTTCTTACTTACCATCATGCAGTTCACTGTTGTCTTGGATAAAGTGTAAATAAATAATTTAATTGCCATCT
This sequence comes from Thinopyrum elongatum, assembly GCA_011799875.1. NCBI lineage: Eukaryota > Viridiplantae > Streptophyta > Magnoliopsida > Poales > Poaceae > Thinopyrum > Thinopyrum elongatum. The sequence continues at coordinate 39,339,929 of CM022300.1, read as the reverse complement.
TTTAACCCATTTTACTAACAATCTTTATCAGCTTCCTCACTTGACGATGGTTCATCCATATCTCATTGCCCCATACGCAGAACGGGTCGAAGCGCGGATCTTTACCAATGACATATGTACCTAAAAGCACCAAGTTAAGATTAGAAGCTAAACAGCAAATTGCACAATGATGTAGTAGAACACTTCCTATGTCCCATTATATAATATCTTATAACATCCAACATACTCACATATGGATGAATTAACATCTTATATTATGGGCCGAAGGGACTTTATTGCATTTTTACAAATTATCGGCCGAACATTAAGGTAACATTCTTCTACGTATATTAGTTAACTACTGTTGTGTTGTTGTTGTTACTGCTCTTCTATGTATATCTAGACATCATCAGAACATTAAGGTAACACTCTTACTTGTTGCTATGTAGCCTAGGATTGCATATTTAGACATTCAGTACAGTGCATGTTGCTATGTAGCCTCAGATATATTAGATATGGCCCTAGTTAACCTACCGATAAATGGGTTACAGATATATTCAATTAAAAGTCCAATTCACCGATTAATCCCTTATCAGCCCCCGGCCTATATGGTACCAACTACCAATATTCTGAACAGTGAGTATATATAAGCCAATGGATGAAACTAGCCTCGATGGAAAACAACAGTTGTTCCCAAAATTGCCATGTGTAAGTACATCGAGAGGCATGTTAAGCACAACAGGCTAAACATCAACCAAATATATCCAAGGTAGACAAAATAATCTCCAAACGATAGCTTCAGTGTGCAGGTTTAAGCACGCTAGTTAAGCATAACAAGTAGTGGAAAGGTGTGTTAACAGCAACAGGCCTAATATTTAACAACAAGCAAATATAGTCATTCAAACTGGTATTGTGCTGGTCTAAGTACACTGGTTATTGTTAAATAAAAATGGAAAGGCGCGTTAACTACAACATGCTTAACAACAACCAAATGTAGTCATTCATAGTGGTATTGTTGAAAGTGGTATTGATGAAATTGAACTGCACAATTCATACTTGCACATATAGAACATCACATTGTGAATAACTGGAATAAACAAGGCATACTATGAACAACCAAAGATAGCATTTGAAACTGGACATATGCTAACTAAAAATAACTGAACAACCAAAAACTTTAAAAGAGGCATATGCTAGCTATAACAGGCTTAATAGCAAGCAAATATATGCATTCCTATCGGTATGTTTCAAACTGGTATTGATGAAAATGTACTGCACAGTAAATAGTTGCACATATAGAGCATCACATTATGAACAGCTGAAATAAACAAGGCATATTGCAAACAACCAAATATAGCAATTAAAACTGGACATATTCTCACTACACTACAAAATGGACACGGCAAAACAAATCATGGGTTTCCTCACTTGTCACAGATGGGTTCGTTCCCATGGGAAGAGCACGGACCCTGGGTGCGCTCCATGTTGTCGCAGATGGGCTCCTTCCCCTTGGAAGAGCACGGCTATAGGGTGCCCTCCCTGATGTCGCAGATGGGCTCTTTCCCCTTGGAAGAGCCGGAGAGGGTGCCCTCCTCGTGGTCGCCGTCGATGAGGTCTGACTTGGCAGCTGTGGATCCCAAGCCAGCGTCGCAGAACGTGTCCTTTAGAAATGATAAAAGGGGCTCGATGGTGATGTAGGATGGCAAATTCTTGACAGCGAGCCAGAGGAGATCAGCGGCGGGGCCATGGATGAGATCGACGGCGGTTGAACCCAAGGGGTTGGCGGTGGGCCACTTAACCTGTGACATAGCCCGTGTCAGGCCGACGCTGTTGACGACCTCGATGTTGTAGGCGGCGGCCGCGACATACCAGCATACTCTAGCCCCCTGATTGAGAGCCTGCGGCCAATAATGGTCATCAGCTTCCTCGGTGGCCACCTCGGCGACGTCGGGCGAAGAGGCCGCGATACACCTCTTTTGGGCCAGTCGCTCCTCGAGCTCCACGGGAAGCGTAGTCGGGCTTAGGTTGCGATGCTCTAGAGTGGGGGATGGGGATGGGGATCTGTGGGTAAGGGGTGTTTGGCAGGTGTCATCTAAGAAACTCAAGGCGCCTAGGGTATGGAGATCGATGGGTAAGCTGCACGGGCAAACTGGCAGATGTTGACAATGGAGGCCTTGCGGCGGCGGTGGCGACCTTGCTAGGGTTTCGAGTGAGGGAGGGGTTGTGGTGGGGGGCGTGTGTGTGCGTGCGTGCGCGCGCGCGAGCGCAGAGTTTTTGGGGTGTGTGTGTGGAGGGGGGTTTGAGGAAATGACGCGGCTATTGAAAATTTTACTACGCGGGAGTAAAATGCCGGGGCTATTGAAAATTTGGATGATGCATCGCACATGGTCCCAAAATAACAACCGTGTGTTATCAAACTGAAAAACCCTCGAGCCGGGTAGATATTTTTGAGGGATGCAGGCGGGAGCGGGAACAACAAACATCACACACGGTCGAATCATAATAACCGTGTGTTATCAAACAGAAAAACCTGCAGGCGGGTAGATATTTTTTAGATTGCGAGGGAAGCCTCGTGGAGCCCAATGTAGTGTGTTGATGTGTGTGACAGGGGCACCGGCGTGGTACACGGTTAGTGTGAGTGAACCGTGTCTGGTGCATCATCCGACTTGTCTAATGTTCATAAATTTCACGAAAATAACGCGGGAAAGAGTTACAACATGAACACACTTGCATGTGGACCAAAAATATGTATGGAAAGGGTGGTTTGATGTTCAAATACCAAATGCAGAACTTCGATGTGGCACCTGTCTCACAAAGCGCACGGTATTGCTTGTCCCTCCCCCCCTTCGTGTCGGCAAGAGGGGAATCCTAGCTATGAACGCATGCCCGCCCCCACGGAGGTTCACCTAGCAAAGTGCGAAGTAGCAGTCTCCCCCCCCCATCACACACACACACACACACACACACACTTTCAGTCGGTGGGAGGCATGCTCGTTGCGCAGTGTCATCGGGAGGCGTGCAAGTAGCTATGTGAAATGACGGTAGGCATGCCAGCAGCCCGCTCCGCAGGCTCATCGGGAGGCGAGCCAGCGGTTTGACCGCCGCCCTGATAACCTACAAGTATAGGGGATCGCAACAGTTTTCGAGGGTAGAGTATTCAACCCAAATTTATAGATTCGACACAAGGGGAGCCGAAGAATATTTGTAAGTATTAGCAGCTGAGTTGTCAATTCAACCACACCTGGAGATTAATTATCTGCAGCAATATGATCAGTAGCAAAGTAATATGATAGTTTTGATAGCAGTAGTAATAGTAGCGGTAACGGTAACAATGATAGCAATGATTTTGTAGCAGTTGTGACAGCAGCAATAGCAATAGTAACTTAGCAGAAACAATATATGGAAAATTCGTAGGCCCTGGATCGATGAATTCGTTGGATGATATTCATCATTTAACAGTCATAACCTAGGGCGATACAAAACTAGCTCCAGTTCATAAATATAATGTAGGCATGTATTCCATAAATAGTCATACGTGCTTATGGAAAGAACTTGCATGACATATTTTGTCCTACCCTCCTGTGGCAGCGGGGTCCATAAGGAAACTAAGGGATATTAAGGCCTCCTTTTAATAGAGAACCAGAACAAAGCATTAGCACATAGTGAATACATGAACTCCTCAAACTACGGTCATCACCGGAAAGTATCCCAAATACTGTCACTCCGGGGTTTGCGGATCATAACACGTAATACATGACTATAACTTGCAAGATCGGATCTAGAACATAGATATAATGGTGATAACATAAACGGTTCAGATCTGAAATCATGGCACCCGGGCCCAAAGTGACAAGCATTAAGCATGGCAAAGTCATAGCAACATCAATATCAGAACATAATGGATACTAGGGATCAAGCCCTAACAAAACTAACTAGATTACATGATGAATCTCATCCAACTCCCTCACCGACCAACAAGCCTATGAAGGAATTACTCACTCCCGGTGGGGAGCATCATGGAATTGGCGATGAAGGAGGGTTGGTGATGACGAAGATCGAAGATTCCCCTCTCCGGAGCCCAAAACGGACTCCAAATCTGGCCTCCCGATGAAGAACAAGAGGTGGTGGCGGCTCCATCTCATGAAATGTGATAATTCTTCCTCCCCTATTTTTTTCTCTGAAAATAGGGTTTTATAGCATCGGAGATAGGGTCAGCGGGGCCACCAGGTGGGCACAACCCATCTGGGCGCGCCAGGAGGGGGGCGTGCCCTGGTGGGTTGTGCTCCCCCAGGGACCGCCCCTCCGGTGGTTCTTGGTGAAGGAAATATGCCCTAGAGGCAATAATAAAGTTGTTATTTTATATTTCCTTATTCATGATAAATGTTTATTATTCATGCTAGAATTGTATTGATCGGAAACCTAAATACATGTGTGAATACATAAACAAATACCGTGTCCCAAGTGAGCCTCTACTTGACTAGCTCGTTGATCAAAGATGGTTAAGGTTTCCTATACATGGACATGAGTTGTCATTTGATAACGGGATCACATCATTAGGAGAATGATGTGATGGACAAGACCCATCCGTTAGCTTAGCATAATGATCGTTTAGTTTTGTTGCTATTGCTTTCTTCATGTCAAATACATATTCCTTCGACTACGAGATTATGCAACTCCCGGATACTGGAGGAATACCTTGTGTGCTATCAAACATCACAATGTAACTGGGTGATTATAAATATGCTCTACAGGTATCTCCGAAGGTGTTTGTTGGGTTGGAATAGATCGAGATTAGGATTTGTCACTCCGAGTATCGGAGAGGTATCTCTGGGCCCTCTCGGTAATACACATCATCAGCTTGCAAGCAAACGACTAAGGAGTTAGTCACGAGGTGATGTATTATAGAACGAGTAAAGAGACTTGCCGGTAATGAGATTGAACTAGGTATGAGGATACCGACGATCGAATCTCGGCCAAGTAACATACCGATAGACAAAGGGAATTACGTATGTTGTCATAAGGTTCGACCGATAAAGATCTTCGTAGAATATGTAGGAGCCAATATGGGCATCCAGGTTCCGCTATTGGTTATTGACCAGAGAGGTGTCTCGGTCATGTCTACATAGTTCTCGAACTCGTAGGGTCCGCACGCTTAACGTTAGTTGACGATATAGTACTATATGAGTTATGTATGTTGGTGACCGAATGTTGTTCGGAGTCCCGGATGAGATCACGGACATGACGAGGAGCTCTGGAATGGTCTGGAGGTAAAGATTGATATATAGGATGATATGGTTCGGCCAAGGGGTAAAGCCCACGGGGCTTTTGGTCGGTGCAAAAGGAGTTTTGCGGAGGCCAGGGGGCCAAACGCCAGAGACCCTGGTGTTTGGCCCTGGGCCAGGCGCCGAGGCCCATGGCGTCTGGGCCAGATGCCAAGTATTATGGCGTCTGGTCCTGGAAGTCCAAGAAGGACTCTTCCTTGCGGGCAAAACCGACTTTGAGGAGGCTTTTACTCCAAGTTTTGACCCCAAGGCTCAACATATAAATAGAAGGGCAGGACTAGCACCTAAGACACATCAAGAAACACCAAGCCGTGTGCCGGCAACCCCGTCCCTCTAGTTTATCCTCCATCATAGTTCCCGTTGTGCTTGGCGAAGCCCTGCGGAGATTGTTCTTCACCAACAATGTCACCACGCCGTCGTGCTGCCGGAACTCATCTACTACTTCGCCCCTCTTGCTGGATCAAGAAGGCGAGGACGTCATCGAGCTGAACGTGTGCTGAACGCGGTGGTGCCGTACGTTCGGTAGTTGATCGGGATGGATCGTGAAGGTGTGCGACTACATCAGCTGCGTTGTCAAACACTTCCGCTTTCGGTCTACAAGGGTACGTAGATATACTCTCCCCCTCTCATTGCTATGCATCTCCATAGATCTTGCGTGAGCGTAGGAATTTTTTTGAAATTGCATGCTACGTTTCCCAACAGTGGTATCAGAGCCAGGTCTATGCGTAGATGATATGCACGAGTAGAACACAAAGAGTTGTGGGCGGTGATCGTCATACTGCTTACCACCGATGTCTTATTTTGATTCGGCGGGATTGTTGGATGAAGCGGCCTGGACCAACCTTACATGACCACGTTCATGAGACCGGTTCCACTAATAGACATGCAACTAGTTTTGCATAAAGGTGGCTGGCGGGTGTCTGTTTCTCCTACTTTAGTTGAGTCGAATTTGACTGCTGCCGGTCCTTGTTGAAGGTTAAAACAGCAAACTTGATAAATCACTGTTGTGGTTTTGATGCGTAGGTAAGAATGGTTCTTGCTAGAAGCCCGTAGCAGCCATGTAAAACTTGCAACAACAAAGTAGAGGACGTCTAACTTGTTTTTGCGGGGCATGTTGTGATGTGATATGGTCAAGACATGATGTGATATACATTGTTGTATGAGATGATCATGTTTTGTAAAAGTTATCGGCAACTGGCAGGAGCCTTATGGTTGTCGCTTTATTGAATGAAATGCAAACACCATGTAATTGCTTTACTTTATCACTATGTGTTAGCGATAGTTGTAGAAGCAATAGTTGGCGAGATGACCATGACGCAACGATGGAGATCAAAGTGTTGAGCTAGTGACGATGTAGATCATGACGATGCTTTGGAGATGGAGATCAAAAGCACAAGATGATGATGGCCATATCATGTCACATATTTTGATTGCATGTGATGTTTATCTTTTATGCATCTTATTTTGCTTAGTACGGCGGTAGCATTATAAGATAATCCCTTATCTAAATTTCAAGGTATAAGTGTTCTCCCAGAGTATGCACCATTGCGACAGTTCGTCGTGTTGAGACACCACGTGATGATCGGGTGTGATAGACTCTACGTTCAAATACAACGGGTGCAAGACAGTTTTGCACATGCGGAATACTCGGGTTAAACTTGACGAGCCTGGCATGTACAGACATGGTCTCGGAACACTGGAGACCAAAAGGTCGAATGTGAATCATATAGTAGATATGATCAACATAGAGATGTTCACCATTGATGACTACTCCATCTCACATGATGATCGGACATGGTTTAGTTGATTTGGATCACGTATCATTTAGATGACTTGAGGGATGTCTATCTAAGTGGGAGTTCTTAAGTAATTTGATTAATTGAACTTAATTTATCATGAACTGAGTCCTGATAGTATTTGCAAATTATGTTGTAGATCAATAGCTCGCGTTGTTGCTCCCCTATGTTTTTGATATGTTCCTAGAGAAAACTAAGTTGAAAGGTGATAGTAGCAATGATGCAGACTGAGTCCGTGATCTGAGGATTATCCTCATTACTGCACAGAAGAATTATGTCATTGATGCACCGCTAGGTGACAGACCTATTGCAGGAGCAGATGCAGACGTTATGAACGTTTAGCAACCTCGATATGATGACTACTTAATAGTTTAGTGCACCATGCTTTACGGCTTAGAACCAGGATTTCAAAAATGTTTTGAATGCCACGGAGCATATGAGATGTTCCAAGAGCTGAAATTTGTATTTCAAACTCATGCCCGTGTCGAGAGGTATGAGACCTCTGACAAGTACTTTGCCTACAAGATGGAGGAGAATAGCTCAGCCAGTGAGCATGTGCTCAGAATGTCTGAGTACTACAATCGCTTGAATCAAGTGGGAGTTAATCTTCCAGATAAGATAGTGATTGACAGAGTTCTCTAGTCACTATCACCAAGCTACTAGAACTTCGTGATGAACTGTAATATGCAAGGGATGACGAAAAAGATTCCCGAGCTCTTCGCGATGCTGAAATCGGCGAAGGTAGAAATCAAGTAAGAGCATCAAGTGTTGATGGTTAACAAGACCACTAGTTTCAAGAAAAAGGGCAAGGGAAATAAAGGGAACTTCAAGAAGAATGGCAAGCAAGTTGCCGCTCCCATGAAGAAGCCCAAAGCTAGACCCAAGCCTGAAACTGAGTGCTTCTACTGCAAAGGAAATGGTCATTGGAAGCGGAACTGCCCCAAATACTTGGCGGATAAGAAGGATGGCAAACTGAACAAAGGTATATTTGATATACATGTTATTGATGTGTACTTTACTAGTGTTCATAGTAGCCCCTGGGTATTTGATACCGGTTCAGTTGCTAAGATTTGTAACTCGAAACAGGAGTTGCAAAATGAACAGAGACTAGTTAAGGGCAAGGTGACGATGTGTGTTGGAAGTGATTCCAAGGTTGATAAGATCACCATCGCAGACTCCCTTTACCTTCGGGATTAATGTTGAGCCTAAATAAATGTTATTTGGTGTTTGCGTTGAGCATGAATATGATTGGATCATGTTTATTGCAATACGGTTATTCATTTAAGTTAAAGAATAATTGTTGTTCTGTTTACATGAATAAAACCATCTATGGTCTTACACTCAATATAAATGGTTTTTTGAATCTCGATCGTAGTGATACACATATTCATAATATTGATGCCAAAAGATGCAAAGTTGATAATGATAGTGCAACATGTTTGTGGCACTATCGTTTAAGTCATACTGGTGTAAAGCGCATGAAGAAACTCCATACAGATGGACTTTTGGAATCACTTGATTATGAATCATTTGATACTTGCGAACCATGCCTCATGGGCAAGATGACTAAAACTCCATTCTCCAGAACAATGGAGCGAGCTAATGACTTATTGGAAATAATACATACCGATGTATGTGGTCTGATGAGTGTTGAAGCACGCGGCGGGTATTGTTATTTTCTGACCTTCACAGATGATTTGAGCAGATATGGGTATATCTACTTAATGAAACACAAGTGTGAAACATTTGAAAAGTTCAAAGAATTTCAGAGTGAGGTGGAGAATCATCATAACAAGAAAATAAAGTTTCTAGGATCTGATCATGGAGGTGAATATTTGAGTTACGAGTTTGGCCTTCATTTAAAACAATGTGGAATAGTTTCACAACTCACGCCACCTGGAACACCACAGCATAATGGTGTGTCCGAACGTCGTAACCGTACTTTATTAGATATGGTGCGATCTATGATGTCTCTTACCGATTTACCACTATCGTTTTGGGGTTATGCATTACAGACAGCTGCATTCACATTAAATAGGGCACCGTCTAAATCTGTTGAGATGACACCGTATGAACTGTGGTTTGGCAAGAAACCTAAGCTGTCGTTTCTTAAAGTTTGGGGTTGCGACACTTATGTCAAAAGGCTTCAGCCTGATAAGCTCGAACCCAAATTGGAGAAGTGTCTTCATAGGATACCCTAAGGAAACAATTGGGTACACCTTCTACCACAGATCCGAAGGCAAGATCTTTGTTGCCAAGAATGGAACCTTTCTAGAGAAGGAGTTTCTCTCGAAAGAAGTGAGTAGGAGGAAAGTAGAACTTGATGAGGTAATTGTACCTTCTCTCGAATTGGAAAGTAGCTCATCACAGAAAACCGTTCCCGTGATGCCTACACCAACTAGAGAGGAAGCTAATGATGATGATCATGAAACTTCAGATCAAGTTACTACAGAACTTCGTAGGTCAACCAGAACACGATCCGCACCAGAGTAGTACGGGAATCATGTACTGGAAGTCATGTTACTAGACCAAGGCGAACCTACGAACTATGAAGAAGCTATGATGAGCCCAGATTCCGATAGATGGCTTGAGGCCATGAAATCTGAGATAGGATCCATGTATGAGAACAAAGTGTGGACTTTGGTGGACTTGCCCGATGATCAGCAAGCCATAGAGAATAAATGGATCTTTAAGAAGAAGACTGACGCCGATGGTAATGTTACTATCTACAAAGCTCGACTTGTCACAAAAGGTTTTTGACAAGTTCAAGGAGTTGACTACGATGAGACTTTCTCACCCGTAGCGATGCTTAAGTTTGTCCAAATCATGTTAGCAATTGCCATATTTTATGATTATGAAATCTGGCAAATGGACGTCAAAACTGAATTCCTTAATGGATATCTTAAAAGAAGAGTTGTATATGATGCAACCAGAAGGTTTTGTCGATCCTAAAGGTGCTGACAAAGTGTGCAAGCTCTAGCGATCCATCTATGGACTGGTGCAAGCATCTCGGAGTTGGAATATATGCTTTGATGAGGTGATCAAAGCATATGGTTTTATACAGACTTACGGTGAAGCCTGTATTTACAACAAAGTGAGTGGGAGCTCTGTAGCATTTCTGATATTATATGTGGATGACATATTATTGATTGGAAATGATATAGAATTTCCGGATAGCACAAAAGGATACTTGAATAAGAATTTTTGAATGAAAGACCTCGGTGAAGCTACTTACGTATTAAGCATCAAGATCTATAGGGATAGATCGAGACGTTTAATAGGACTTTCACAAAGCATATACCTTGACAAAGTTTTGACGAAGTTCAAAATAGATCAGTCAAAGAAAGGGTTCTTGCCTGTGTTGCAAGGTGTGAAGTTGAGTAAGACTCAAAGCCCGACCACGGCAGAAGATAGAGAGAGAATGAAAGTCATTCCCTATGCCTCAGCCATAGGTTCTATACGATATGCTATGCTGTGTACCACACCTGATGTGTGTCTTGCCACTTATCTAGCAAAGAGGGTACAAGAGTGATCCAGGAGTGGACCACTGGACAGCGGTCAAAATTATCCTTAGGTGCCTTAAAGAGGACTAAGGAAATGTTTCTCGGTTATGGAGGTAATAAAGAGTTCGTCGTAATGAGTTACGTCGATGCAAGCTTTGACACTAATCTAGATGACTCTAAGTCTCAATCTGGATACGTATTGAAAGTGGGAGCAATTAGCTAGAGTAGCTCCATGCAAAGCATTGTAGACATAGAAATTTGCAAAATACACACGGATCTGAATGTGGCAGACCCGTTGACTAAACTTCTCTCACAAGCAAAACATGATCACACCTTAGTACTCTTTGGGTGTTAATCACATGGCGATGTGAACTAGAATATTGACTCTAGTAAACTCTTTGAGTGTTAATCACATGGTGATGTGAACTAGATTATTGACTCTAGTAAACTCTTTGGGTATTGATCACATGGCGATGTGAACTATGGGTGTTAAATCACATGGTGATGTGAACTAGATTATTGACTCTAGTGCAAGTGGGAGACTGAAGGAAATATGCCCTAGAGGCAATAATAAAGTTGTTATTTTATATTTCCTGATTCATGATAAATGTTTATTATTCATGCTAGAATTGTATTGATCAGAAACCTAAATACATGTGTGAATACATAAACAAATACCGTGTCCCTAGTGAGCCTCTACTTGACTAGCTCATTGATCAAAGATGGTTAAGGTTTCCTAACCATGGACATGAGTTGCCATTTGATAACGGGATCACACCATTAGGAGAATGATGTGATGGACAAGACCCATCTGTTAGCTTAGCATAATGATCGTTCAGTTTTGTTGCTATTGCTTTCTTCATGTCAAATACATATTCCTTCGACTATGAGATTATGCAACTCCCGGATACCGGAGGAATACCTTGTGTGCTATCAAATGTCACAACGTAACTGGGTGATTATAAAGATGCTCTACAGGTATCTCCGAAGGTGTTTGTTGGGTTGGAATAGATCAAGATTAGGATTTGTCACTCCGAGTATCGGAGAGGTATCTCTGGGCCCTCTCGGTAATACACATCATAAGCTTGCAAGCAAATGACTAAGGAGTTAGTCACGAGGTGATGTATTATAGAACAAGTAAAGAGACTTTCCGGTAACGAGATTGAACTAGGTATGAAGATACCGACAATCGAATCTCGGGCAAGTAACATACCGATAGACAAAGGGAATTACGTATGTTGTCATAAGGTTCGACCGATAAAGATCTTCGTAGAATATGTAGGAGCCAATATGGGCATCCAGGTTCCGCTATTGGTTATTGACCAGAGAGGTGTCTCGGTCATGTCTACATAGTTCTCGAACCCGTAGGGTCCGCACGCATAATGTTCGTTGACGATATAGTACTATATGAGTTATGTATGTTGGTGACCGAATGTTGCTCGGAGTCCCGGATGAGATCACGGACATGACGAGGAGCTCCGGAATGGTCCGGAGGTAAAGATTGATATATAGGATGATATGGTTCGGCCAAGGGGTAAAGCCCGCGGGGCTTTAGGTCGGTGCAAAAGGAGTTTTGCGGAGGCCAGGGGGCCAAACGCCAGAGACCCTGGCGTCTGGCACTGGGCCAGACGCCGAGGCCCATGGCGTCTGGGCCAGACGCCAAGGATTATGGCGTCTGGTCCTGGAAGTCCGAGAAGGACTCTTCCTTGCGGGCAAAACCGACTTTGAGGAGGCTTTTACTCCAAGTTTCGACCCCAAGGCTCAACATATAAATAGAGGGGCAGGGCTAGCACCTAAGACACATCAAGAAACACCAAGCCGTGTGCCGGCAACCCCGTCCCTCTAGTTTATCCTCCATCATAGTTTCCGTTGTGCTTGGCGAAGCCCTGCGGAGATTGTTCTTCACCAACACCGTCACCACGCCGTCATGCTGCCGGAACTCATCTACTACTTCACTCCTCTTGCTGGATCAAGAAGGCGAGGATGTCATCGAGCTGAATGTGTGCTGAACGTGGAGGTGCCGTACGTTCGGTACTTGATCAGAACGGATCGTGAAGGTGTGCGACTACTGAGGGAGTCCTGGATTTAGGGGTCCTCGGGCGTCCGGGCTACGTGACGTGCGCTGGACTGATGGGCCATGAAGATACAAGACAGAAGACTCTCTCCCGTGTCCAGATGGGACTCTCCTTGGCGTGGATGGCAAGCTTGGCGTTCGATATGAAGATTCCTTTCTCTGTAACCGACTTTGTACAAACCCTAGTCTCCTCCGGTGTCTATATAAACCGGAGGGTTTTAGTCCGTAGGGGCAATCATAATCAGACAGGCTAGACTTCCAGGGTTTTAGCCATTACGATCTCGTGGTAGATCAACTCTTGTAATACTCATATTCATCAAGATCAATCAAGCAGGACATAGGGTATTACCTCCATAGAGAGGGCCCGAACCTGGGTAAACATCGTGTCCCCCGTCTCCTGTTACCATCGACCTTAGACGCACAGTTCGGGACCCCCTACCCGAGATCCGCCAGTTTTGACACCGACATTGGTGCTTCCATTGAGAGTTCTGCCGTGACATCGAAGACAAGGTTGATGGCTCGCCTTGTTGTCAAGGACAATATCACCTTCAGAGGAGCCCTGGCCTCAAGCCAAACCCTCCGGCTGGGCGGCTTTATCATGACCGCCCGTCCGGCCGTTAAGCCGACGATGACTTCTCGGGTCATCGAAAATCGCCTCCGCGTTGACTCTGAATACTCCAAACGGATGGATCCGATGGAGTTGTCGTCTTTAAATGAACTCCTGGATCGCATCGCCGTCTTGGGGGTCGTTACAGACTACGATCGGATTGGGCTTAAACCCGATCAGAGAGAAATCAAATCTCCACCGATCACCCATCAGATAGCGGTGGTAGAAGAGCAAAACAACAACTCTTCCCCTGTGTGGAGGACGAACTATGTTCGGATTCTTGAAGTGCCAGATACCTGTCTGCGGAACGGCACGCCCTGTCCTCCGAACCTAGAATCGGACGTTGGGCCCGAAAAATCAGTCGATATCCCGGAGCCTGAATTATTAAGCTCGGAAGTTTCTCAAACTCCGGATCCTAAATTGGGTCAGGGTTCGGATTCAAAGCCACCCACCCACCCAGACAGACGCGACCTCATGTACGTACGACAGCAGTCTCAAGAAGCAGTCCATCACTTTTGGGCCAGATTCCTCCTTGTCAAAGACAAGATTGAAGATTGCCGCGACGAAGACGCGATCTCAGCATTCTGCAACAATTGCACGGACGAAGGAATCCTCAATGCCATCAACCGCCGTCGCGTATCACACTTCGCTGACTTCGCAACCATAGTACAGAAGCACTGCGCAATGGAAAGCGCCTGGAAAACTCAGGCAGCTCATCGGGAACCACTGGTTCCCACTCAACCCCTTGTCCGAGCAAAAAGGATGCACCCCCATGGGGTGCCCGACCCAATAGTAAAGAAATCCAAGCCTATTACGGCGCGTAGAACCGTTCTGGAGGGATGGCTCGATAGGCCATGCAAAATACACACAACACCGGATACCGTACCAACTCACAGCCTTAGAGCATGTTGGATACTCCGGCAAGTGGCCAAGAGCGACGAGGATATCCTCACCAAAAACACCTCAGAACAACACCCCCCGGAAGACGACGACCTCAGAGTATTGATGGTCTTCGAGACCTTCGCTTCAAACAATAGGCGCAAAAGGGCACTCCGCGACCTCGCCGAAGTCTGCCAAGTCGCAACAATAAACCCCTGGAACGACACGGCCATAACTTTCAATGCCAGTGATGAACCAAAATCCAGGACAGTCCGGGCACCAGCTGCCTTGGTCCTCAGTCCAATCGTGGACGGCTTTCGGCTCACCAAAGTACTCATGGACGGCGGTAGCGGACTAAACCTCATCTATGAGGACACGCTCAACAAAATGGAAATAGACAGGAGCCGCATCGAGCAAAGTAGCACGACCTTCCGAGGAATCATTCCCAGTCGGGAGGCGCGGTGCGCGGGAAAAATCACATTCGATGTGGTATTCGGCACACCGGAGAATTACCGGTCCGAAGAGATGACCTTCCAAGTGGCCCCTTTCAACAGTGGATATCGCGCCCTATTGGGGCGAGATGCATTTACACGCTTCCAAGCTATACCTCATTACGGGTACATGAAGCTCAAGATGCCCGGGCCCAATGGTATTATCACCCTTTCCAGTGATATGGACATAGCACTCCGTGCCGAAAACAAAACCGCATCCCTGGCCCTCGAGGCATTGTCCAAAGCCCTCGCGACCGAAGAATTAGCCGCACTGCGCTCCACGGTGGATACGGACGATGTAATCCTGGACAAGCGACCCAAATCCACCTCCTTCAAACCAGCAGACGAAATCGTCAAATTCCAGGTCCACCCAACGGACCCCAAGAAGATAGCCTCTATCGGGGCATAGCTGGACCCAACGGTTGACGCCGCATTACAAGCGTTCCTACGCGAAAATTGGGACATATTTGCCTGGCACCCTTCTGATATGCCAGGAATCCCATGCAGGTTGGCCGAACACAGCCTAAATATATCGAAGGGACACAAGCCGGTCTAACAAACACTGCGGCGCTTTTCCGAACCCAAACGACAAGCTATGGGGGAGGAGCTAGCCAAGTTAATCGAGGCCGGATTCATCAGAGAAATAAAACATCCGGACTGGCTAGCAAACCTGGTGATGGTACCAAATAAGGATAAATCCTGGCGCCTATGCGTCGATTTCAAAGACCTCAACAAAGCCTACCCCAAGGATCCCTTCCCCCTCCCCCGCATCGATCAGATCATAGATGCTACTGCAGGACACAACTCACTGTGTTTCCTCGACGCATACTCCGGATACCATCATATCAAAATGAAGGAGTCCGATCAAGCCGCAACGGCATTCATTACCCCATACGGGCCTTTCTGCTTCAACACTATGCCCTTTGGGCTTAAAAACGCCAGCGCTACCTACCAACGCATGATTCAAACATGCGTGGAGAAGCAAATCGGCAAGACAGTTGAAGCATACGTGGGTGATGTCGTCATCAAAACTAGACACATCGAGTCATTAATAGACGACTTACGTCTCACATTCGACAACCTCCGTACATATGACATCAAGCTCAATCCGGAAAAGTGCATTTTCGGCGTTCTCGCTGGAAAGCTGCTGGGCTTCATTGTTTCCAGTAGAGGAATTGAGGCAAATCCAGCCAAAATTCGAGCTTTGTCACAATTGGCTATACCAACTGACCTTAAACAGGTCCAAAAACTAGCCGGATGCGTGGCAGCTTTAAGCCACTTTATCTCCAGACTCGGAAAAAAGGCATTGCCACTCTATCGCCTTCTCCGACACACTGATCACTTCAAGTGGACGGATGCAGCAACGGCCGGACTGGAAGAAATAAAGGCTCTTTTAGCAAGCAACCCAATCCTGACCGCGCCAAACGTCGGCGAACCAATGTTGTTATACATCTCTGCGACTCACTAGGTGGTGAGCGCAGTGCTCGTTGTTGAACGAGAGGAGGACGGACACAAATTCCCACTTCAGAAGCCGGTATACTATGTATCCAATGTCCTCACACCTTGCAAATCCCGGTACCCTCATTACCAAAAGATAGCATACGCGGTCTTCATGGCATCCCGGAAGCTACGACACTACTTCCAAGAATGCTCGATCACGGTGGCTTCCGAAGTACCACTCAATGACATAATAAACAACCGCGATGCTATGGGCTGGATTGCCAAATGGGCCATTGAGCTCCTGCCATTCGACATAACGTATAAACTGCGCCGAGCCATTAAATCCCAAGTGTTGGCTGACTTCATCGCCGAATGGACAGAGGCCGAACTCCCTAAAGAGTACGGCGCATATTCAAACTGGGTCATGTACTTCGATGGCTCTAAGATGCTAGCCGGTTTGGGAGCGGGCGTCGTCTTAACATCTCCAACGGGAGACACAGTCCAGTACATACTCCAAATCTTATATACAGACTCCAATAATGCAGCCGAATACGAGGCCTTACTGCATGGTCTTCGGATGGCCGTCTCCATGGGCATACAACGTCTGGAGGTGCGCGGGGATTCAAATCTCGCAATATCCCAAATAAATAGAGACTTTGATGCAAAAGATCCGAAAATGGCGGCCTATCATAATGTCGTACTCAAAATATCAGCCCGGTTCGAGGGACTCGAGTTCCATCATGTGGCTCGAGAAAGTAATCAAGCGGCGGATGTCCTTGCTCGCATGGGAGCCAAGCGTGACCCCGTCCTGCCTAACATCTTTCTGGAATGGCTCTTCAAGCCATCCGTGGTGTGGCAGGATGAAAGCGGCAACACTAGCCCGGACCCGATCATATCCCCTGAGTCCGAGCACAATACCGATATCATCGGGGGCTCAGCCACCGAAGCAACACCATCGGCCCATCTCATAATGGCAGTAATTGCCCCATGGACTGAACCCTTCTTGGCCTACCTTAATAGGCGAGAGCTCCCTGAGGATCCTAACGAGGCTCGCTGCATTGTCCGGCGCTCGAAAGCCTACAAGGTCCATGACGGTGAGCTCTACAAGAAAAGCGCTACCGGAGTCCTTCAAAGATGTATCTTCGAAGAAGAGGGGCGGCAGCTCCTGGCCGAAATCCATGCTGGCCTTGGCGGTCATCACGCCGCGGCTTGGGCCCTTGTGAGTAAAGCCTTCCGTACAGGTTTCTTTTGGCCTACGGCCCGAGCAGATGCACAGGACCTTGTCCAACATTGTGTCGGATGCCAGCTTTTCGCTAATCAAAGCCATATGCCGCCTACTACGCTACAAACAATCCCCATTACATGGCCTTTCGTGGTCTGGGGGCTTGATATGGTCAGACCCCTTAAAGGGGGAAGCCACAAGAAAAAATACCTGCTGGTCATGGTAGATAAATTCACTAAGTGGATTGAGGCCAAACCGGTTAAAACGGCCGAAGCCGGACCAGTGATAGACTTTATATCCGGTGTCGTACACTGTTATGGTGTTCCATACAGCATTATCACAGACAACGGCTCTAACTTTACAGCCGACGAGGTGAAAACCTGGTGCGCTAACCTGGGCATCAAGCTCGATTATGCCTCTGTCTATCACCCGCAAACAAATGGTCAAGTCGAATGAGCCAATGGTCTTATTATGAGCGGCATTAAGCCCAGGCTAGTGCGGTCTTTGAAAGAATCAGACAAGCACTGGGTTGAGGAGCTTGACTCCGTACTCTGGGGGTTGCAGACCACGCCCAACCGCACTACCGGATACACACCATTCTTCATGGTGTACGGCGCAGAGGCCGTGTTGCCCTGCGACATTATGCATGACTCACCACGAGTGTGCATGTATGAAGAGAGAGAGGCCGGGCTTGATCGGCACGACAGCTTAGATGCCCTGGAGGAGGAGCGCGGAGTTGCAAAGGCCCGTTTCGCATTGTATCAACAACAGGCTCACAGATATCACAGCAGAGAAGTGCGGGCCAAGACTTATAATGTTGGCGAACTCGTTCTACGCTTGCCAGAGAAGAAAAAGGACAAACTCAAGCCCAAATGGGAGGGTCCCTTCATCATTGACGAAGTTCTCACTTGAGGAGCGTACCGACTGCGTGAGGCATCAGACAATCGCTTGGAGCCGAACCCATGGAACGCCGCCAGACTCCGAAGATTCTACGCCTAGAGCCGGACTCTTTGTTCGTCTTCTTCTCCCTTTTTGTCCATTACCTTTTTTTTCCTCTCTTTCGTTTTTTTCTAGCTTTAAGCTCTTGAGCGGCTAAACCGCGCACCTATGACGTACACATCCTTGAATATGTACGTCCATAATACCTGGGGGCTTCTTGTACAGAAGCTTATTATTATTATTATTATTATTATTATTATTATTATTATTATTATTATTTTCCGAGCATCAAGCTCACCACATATGTGTCTTTTCCTCATATGTACCTTTTCTTCGCCATTATATGCATCGTTATGACTTAAGTTTTGGCCAAGCTGGGTTGCCTAGCTCCTGTGCTTATGCCCTACGTTCCCGTTAGTTTGGCTAGGGCATAAAGGGAGCACCTCTGCGATTGTTACTGCCGGGTCATCCGGATGTGTACCTCAGACTGGGTGAAGCCGAAAGCTAGTGTTCTTAAGGGAATATTCGGTCGGCGGACTAAAGATGTTTTTTCACTCATTACACTATGAACCCCCAGATGCTATGTATACTGCGATTTTGTAATCACAGTTCGGACATGAACATTAACGCATGTTCACCCAGGGAAAGGAACCCTTAACGGAACTATTCTCTCTGGAAGATGTTTCTTACGATCATACGTAATATAACATAGCTAGCCGGATACAACTTGTCTATTCAAGCAACTATGACCCCTACGCCTGGTTTCCACGCATACCCCGGTTTATATTACCGTGCGGGTATTCGGAAACACTTCGCACCTTCGGGTCCGGAGGTCGAAGCGAAAAGGTCCGCCATGACAATCGTTTTACAATCCGGCTAGGGACAAATTTGTGAATCGAAGCACATAGTCACTTAGACTCAAAAACTTCTTCCTCTATGCCATCCCACATGTTGTCTAGCTTACAATCCTGTTGGGACAATTCGGCGGCTACCTTTACTTGGTCATATACTAAACTAACTGGAACCTCTTTTCCGTCTGATCCTCGAGGTCCGACCTGAGCCATATGATTCGGGTCAAGCTTGGTATACCGTGTTTTCACCATGGCCCAGGCCTCTCGCGCACCTTCTCGGCAGGCCGATATCTTCCATAAACGGAAGCGCCTCCGCGCTCCTTTGAATAGCTGCACAAGTTCCTTCATACTTCCTGGAGGGGAGGCGGATGGCCACAAGGCCTTGGCAACACTCCGCATTGCCTGCCGAGCTCGCTCGTGCATTTGCGACAGCTCTTGTAGCAGATCGCCTGAAGATCCGGACATTTCCTCTTCGGGACGGCTGGTCAGCATACCTGCAGACATAAATCTGTTAGTTCCTTTCCTCGCCGAATTACACGGAGGTAAGTTTGAAAGCATACTGAATATGCCGCCTCGTAGCCTCTTATTTTCCTTCACGGAGTCAGCTAGCTGGGCTCGCACATCTTTCAGTTCTTCGCCCAGCAGGGTGTTGGAATCCTGCAGCTTGTTTTTATCCTCCCTGACCCATATCAGCACACGTTCGCCCGCGGCCAGTAGCCTTTTGGCTTCTTGTTTATCCGCTTGCGTGATTTCAAGTGCCTCCTTCAGCTGATCTGACAATCCTGCCATGAGATATGCAACACTATTAGCATTGCTGGTATATGATTATATTTTCTCGATGGAGGGGAACATTACCAGGCGACGCCTTCTTGGATTTCTCCAATTCGGCGGTGGTAGCAGTTAGCTGAGTCCGACACTTTTCCAGTTCTTGAGACAGCAGGTTGTTCTTCTCTGTAAGAACCTGGTTATACAATGATCCTTAAATCAGTTGTATCAACTGCTTCAAGTCTCGGGGGCTACTGGTATATAATTATCAGGTTTGTACGATGTAAACTTACCCGCATATCTTTCAAATGCTAGTCTGTGGCTCTAGCAAGCCCGTCTCGAGCAGCTCGGATGTATGCATCAGCCGAGCTGAAGGCATTGAATGCCTCTTTTGTAAAGTCGGGGTCGCGAAGAGCGGCCCTCCGGCGCCGATGATTCACGGCGCTCTCCACTTCTGAGTTTGTGATGGATACATCATCCGAATCCTCTGTCAAAGGACAATCCGGCGTCACTCCCGTACCGGCCCTCGTCCTAATGGCAGGTTCTGGGGCCTGGCTGTTGGGAGCGTGTCCTGCAGGAGCTCCGGACATAGTTCGGCGAACGCTCTTCCTGATGGGACACAAACAGACAATATCACAGTTGGATGTGACTGCCAAGGGGCATATTTACGAAAGATGTACCTCTTTGACGACGGCTCGGTCGTGACTTCGTTTGCCTTCCTCTTCGAAGGCTTGCCCGATGTAGGTGCCGTTCTCTTTTGAGTCGCCTCTAGTGTGACATGGCGCGTCGAGCGCCTCCCCTTTGGAACACGAGATAGTGTGGTGGGTGAGGCAAAATGAGGAAGCTCTTTCGGAGGAGAGGTCTCCTGATTACTTAAGTGTGAGGCAGGAAGGAGGCCAGGATAGTCTGCTATAATGGCCACTTCCGTGCCATCGTAGCTCGCCTGGTAAAATACTCCCTCCTCTAGCTTCACAAATATGTTCGGATCCTCCTCGAATCCGGGGTCAAGATCCTAGTTACGGTCCTCCGGCTGTGGAGCGGGGCTGTAGATCCCCGTGACGGCCTTTCGCCATTCCTGTTACAAATGGGCAGGTTAGTATCAGTCAAAAGTGACTCATGGAAAGGATTGAGTATGGTGGTGGGATTAAAACTCACCCAGCTGGGAATATTGTACATGGAAAATCCCTCTCGGCTTTTAAGATGAATAAATTCCTCTTTCTCCCCTTTGTACAGATCAGCCAATATTTTGGCCAAAGCGGCGGGGGTGTCCGGACCTTTCCGGCCACAGCGAGAGGCGTCATCTTCCCCATTGTAGTGCCACATAGGGAGCCCTCTAAATTGGAGTGGCTGGACACCCCGCACTATGGAGATCGCCATTACCTCGATTATTGTAATCCGGACTGGGCGAGCGTCTTTATCTTACTCATTAATTGATGGATTTACGCACTATCTTCCTCCTCGAGGCTCCTAGGGCGCCATCCATGGCGTTTCTTCAAAGGAGCACTGGAAAATTCAGGGAGACCCATTCGGATTGGGTCAGGGAGAGCGACGTCCTCAATATAAAACCACTCTGAGGGCCACTCCTCGGATGCCTTCTTCGGTGTTCCGGATAGGTATCCGGTTCCGGCTATGCGCCATACTTCGGCGCCGCCCACCTCGAATATGGATCCCTCTTGGGTACGAGGGACGAGGCAGGATAGTTTTCTCCATAAATCAAAGTGGGCTTCACAGCCTAGGAAAAGCTCGCAAAGGGCAATAAAACCCGCGATGTGCAAGATAGAGGCTGGCGTGAGGTTGTGCAGTTGGAGGCCATAGTACTCCAGGAGTCCTCGGAGGAAAGGGTGGATTGGAAACCCAACGCCTCTTAGCAAATAAGAAATGAAGCACACCCGCTCCCCCCTGGTTGGATTGGGGAAATTTTCCGCCAAAACTTCGCCTGAGAAGGAAGTCAAACCTGCTCGAACAGGGACCAGATCTGCGGGGGGAAGAAATCCCTGTGTTTGGAGCTCCACCAGCTGATCATGGGATAGAGAACATCTTTCCCAATCGCCTTTTTTGGAGCCGTGGGGGTGGGTGGAAGAACTGGGAGCACTAGCCATGTTGGAATGGTTTCTCCTAGCAAGCTTTGAGGATTTCCCGCTTGGCGTGGAATGGATCTGAAGATCCAATCTCTTTGAACAGACGCCTTTCTTACATGGTAAGGGAGTTATATGCAAAGATACCCCGACCTCTTGTATTCGTTCGACACATGGAAACTGAAGTCATGAAGGCGTGGAAGACGATGAGCACGGCATTAAATGGAGGGCCGAATACAGCTCCTTAAGTCAGGTACTTCGAAGTAATCGGAGGAGGAACCCGCCTTGCAATGCCAAAGACAATCTGTGCTCCGGACACATCATCATTGAAAGCCTGGTTCGGGGGCTACTGAGGGAGTCCTGGATTTAGGGGTCCTCGGGCGTCCGGGCTACGTGACGTGGGCCGGACTGATGGGCCATGAAGATACAAGACAGAAGACTCTCTCCCGTGTCCAGATGGGACTCTCCTTGGCGTGGATGGCAAGCTTGGCATTCAATATGAAGATTCCTTTCTCTGTAACCGACTTTGTACAAACCCTAGTCTCCTCTGGTGTCTATATAAACCGGAGGGTTTTAGTCCATAGGGGCAATCATAATCAGACAGGCTAGACTTCTAGGGTTTTAGCCATCACGATATAATATGACAACAGTGGTATCTCACTAGCCCTTTCTGAGACTGCAAAACATAAATGAAGAGCACCACCAAAGTTCAAGCAGCGACTATCATTGTAATTCATGGTAGAAAAGATCCAGTCATGATGCATCCAACATTAGCTATACACAATGCATGAGGATGACAATAGTGCTCTCAGATCTGGCGCTTATTTGAGAAGGTGATTACTCAACATAAAATTAAATAGATAGTCCCTTCGCAGAGGGAAGCAGTGATTTGCAGCGATGCCAGAGCTCAGATTTTTAAAATAGAGATAAATGAAATTTTGAGAAATGCACCCTTCCTATTTACTTCGCGACCATCAGTTATTGATATCTTCCATGCAAAACACATTAGTGGCGGTACCCAAGCGATAAAAGTAAAGGTTTACTCCCCCTCCACCAACAAACACAC
This sequence comes from Thinopyrum elongatum, assembly GCA_011799875.1. Classification (NCBI taxonomy): domain Eukaryota; kingdom Viridiplantae; phylum Streptophyta; class Magnoliopsida; order Poales; family Poaceae; genus Thinopyrum; species Thinopyrum elongatum. Next base: position 39,316,960 of record CM022300.1, on the reverse strand, counting down.
TCCACGGCTAGCCAAATCCACGGGTACCGTCCATACCAACAACAATCCTGGGGGAGTTTTGTTTAATTATTTGCAATTTTGGAATTCTAGACTGGGAATCCCTATTACCGCCCCTCTCGTGCAAGGACGAGTGAATAAACACTCATCATGAGAATAACCCGCTTAGCATGGAAGATATTGACTATCTCCTGTCACTCTATGAACAATCCAGACACACAAAAACGGATGTTTATTTGAAGTTTTTAGAGGTGGCACATGCAAATTTACTAAGAACAGCAGGGTAATACCGCATATAGGTAGGTATGGTGGACTCATCTAGAATAACTTGGGTTTTAGGATTTTGATGCACAAGCAGTATTCCCGCTTAGTACAGGCAAAGGCTAGCAAAAAGGTTGAGAAGCGGCCAGCTAGAGAGCGAAAACGGTCATGAACATGCATTATGCATAAGTAACATTGGATACTAGCATGAGTAGGATATGAACACCATGAACATAAATATCATAGAGGCTATGTTGGTTTTGATTCAACTAGATGCATGAACATGTGCCAAGTCAAGCCACTCGAACATTCAGAGGAGGATACCGTATCATCATACTACATCACAATCATTTTAACGCAATGTTGACATCCAAGATAAATCATTATCCACTCCTAGCTACTTAAGCATGGCATGAGAAACTATAATCTCTAATTGTCACTACAAACATGTTTGATCATAATAGGCTGAATCATGGATACTAGGTTAAACATATTTACAAAAATAGAACAAGTTGAGTTCATACCCGTTTCTCTCTGCCATAGCCAGTTCATCAAATATCGTCATTATTGCCTTTCACTTGCACAACCGAATGATATGAAAATAATAATAGTGCAAGAGTGCCGTGGACTAAGCTGGAATCTGCAAACATTTTATTCAAAAGGAGAAGACAAGGCAATTTGAGCTCTTTGTTAGATCAACAACAATACATATGAGAGCTACTCAACATTTTCATCGTGGTCTTCCCCTCGGTATGACTCAATAAAAAGAAAAGAATTTCAGAGAAACACACTGAAATATTTTTGGAGTTTTTTAGTTTTTCTTGAAGAAAGCAAATTAAAGAAAGGAGAAAAACAAAAAACAAGAAAAACTATTTACACGGGAAAGCTCCCAACAAGCAAAAGAAGAACAAGGAAATATTTTTGGGTTTTCTTCTAAATACTACAACTAACTAAACTAGAAAGAAAAACCGAAAACAAGCAAGAAATATTATTTTTTGGATTTTCTCAAAGTTTTTCAAACACACAAGAAGAAAGCAAGAAAATAAATCTAGCATGGATAATACAATGAAAAAGTGTGAACACGGACAACTGGAATGAAATGTGTGAACATGAATATAATGTCGGTGGAAATACGTACTCCCCCAAGCTTAGGCTTTTGGCCTAGCTTGGTAATCACCACTCGTAGTAGCCATCCGGTCCCATCTTGAAGTGTTGTGGAGCGGGCACTGATACGTCCATTTTGCATCATGATTTCCTACTGTTATTTATAATGTTTTTATGCATAATAATGTTTTTGGGAGTAATTCTAATGCCTTTTCTCTCATAATATGCAAGGTTTACACAAAGAGGGAGAATACCGGCAGCTGGAATTCTGGACCTGAAAAAGCACATCAGAGCTACCTATTCTACACAACTCCAAATAAGCTGAAACTTTACGAAGATTTTTTATGGATTATTTAAGAATTATTGGAGCAAATAACTACTAGAGGGGGCCCACCAGGTGGGCACAACCCACCTGGGCGTGCCCTGGTGGGTTGTGCCCTCCTCGGCCCACCTCCGGTGCCCCTCTTCTGGTATATAAGTCATTTTGACCTAGAAAAAATAAGGAGAGGACTTTCGGGACGAAGCACCGCCGTCTCGAGGCGGAACTTGGGCAGGAGCACTTTTGCCCTCCGACGGAGCGATTCCGCTGGGGGAACTTCCCTCCCGGAGGGGGAAATCATCGTCATCATCATCACCAACAACTCTTCCATCTTTGGGAGGGCCATCTCCATCAACATCTTCAACAGTACCATCTCCTCTCAAACCCTAGTTCATCTCTTGTGTTCAATCTTTGTACCGGACCTTAGATTGGTACTTGTGGGTGACTAGTAGTGTTGATTACATCTTGTAGTTGATTACTATATGGTTTATTTGGTGGAAGATTATATGTTCAGATCCATTATGCTATTTAATACCCCTCTGATCTTGAGCATGATTATCATTTGTGAGTAGTTACTTTTGTTCTTGAGGTCACGGGAGAACTCATGTTGCAAGTAATCATGTGAACTTGATATGTGTTCGATATTTTGATGATATGTATGTTGTGATTCCCTTAATGGTGTCATGTGAACATCGACTACATGACACTTCACCATATTTGGGCCTAAGGGAATGCATTATGGAGTAGTTATTAGATGATGGGTTGCTAGAGTGACAGAAGCTTAAACCCTAGTTTATGTGCTACTTCGTAAGGGACCGATTTGGATCCAAAAGTTTAATGCTATGGTTAGATTTTATCTTAATACTTTTCTCATAGATGTGGATGCTTGTGAGGGGGTTAATCATAAGTAGGAGGTTTGTTCAAGTAAGAACAGCACCTAAGCACCGATCCACCCACATATCAAATTATCAAAGTAGCGAACACGAATCAAATCAGCATGATGAAAGTGATATGATGAAATTCCAGTGTACCCTCAAGAACGCTTTGCTTATTATAAGATACCATTTCGGCCTGTCCTTTCCTCAAAAGGATTGGGCTACCTTGCTGCACTTTTGTTACCGTTACCATTATTTACTTGTTACAAATTATCTTGCTATCAAACAACCTGTCACCGACTATTTCAATGCGTGCAGTTAATACCTTGCTAAAAACCACTTGTCATTTCCTTCTGCTCCTCGTTGGGTTTGACACTCTTACTTATCGAAAGGACTATGGTTGATCCCCTATACTTGTGGGTCATCAAGGCTCTTTTTCTGGCGCTGTTTCCGGGGAGTGAAGCGTTCTTGGTAAGTGGAAATTGGTAAGGAAAAATTATTACTACGTGCTGAAATTTATTGTCACTTGTTACTATGGAGAATCATCCTTTGAGGGGTTTGTTCGGGGTATCTTCACCTCGATCGGAACCACAATTAGTTACCCCTCAACCTACTGCACCTACTGAAAATATTGGTTATGAAATTCCTTCGGGTATGATAGAACAACTGCTAGCTAATCCTTATGCAGGAGATGGAACTGAACATCCTGATATGCATTTGATATATGTGGATGAAATTTGTGGATTATTTAAGCTTGCAGGTTTACCCGGAGATGAAGCTAAGAAGAAGGTTTTCCCTTTATCTTTGAAGGGAAAAGCATTGGCATGGTATAGGCTATGCGATGATATTGGATCTTGGAACTGGAATCGGTTGAAATTAGAATTTCACCAAAAAAAAAATATCCTATGCATCTAGTTCATCGTGATCGGAATTATATATATAATTTTTGGCCTCGTGAAGGAGAAAGTATCGCTCTAGCTTGGGGGAGGCTTAAGTCAATGTTATATTCATGCCCCAATCATGAGCTCTCAGAAGAAATTATTATTTATAATTTTTATGCTCGGCTTTCTGATGATGATCGATCCATGCTCGATACTTCTTGTACTGGTTCTTTTATGAAGAAGACTATTGAATTCAGGTGGGATCTTTTAGAAAGAATTAAACGTAACTCTGAAGATTGGGAACTCGACGAAGGTAAAGAGTCAGGTATTAAGCTTGAATTTGATTGTGTTAATCTTTTATGAATACCGATGCTTTTCAAAAGTTTAGCACTAAATATGGACTTGACTCTGAGATAGTAGCATCTTTATGTGAATCATTTGCTACTCATGTTGATCTCCCTAAGGAGAAGTGTTTTAAATATCACCCACCTATTAAAGAAGAAATTAAAGAACCCGACATAGCTAAAGATGAAACTATCATTTACAATGTTGACCCAGTTGTTCCTACTGCTTATATTGAAAAACCACCTTTCCCTGTTAGGATAAAGGAACATGCTAAGGTTTCAACCGTGGTCAATAAAAGTCATATTAGAGCACCTAAACCTACTGAACAAATTAAAGTAGAATCTAGTGTTGCTATGGTTAAAGATCTCCTGGTAGAAAATATTGATGGGCATGTTATTTACTTTTGTAATGAAGCTGCTAGAATTGCCAAACCCGATGAAGAAGATAAACATAGACCTGTTGTTGGCATGCCTGTTGTCTTAGTTAAAATAGGAGATCATTGTTATCATGGTTTATGTGACTTAGGTGCTAGCGTGAGTGCTATTCCTTTTACCTTATATCAAGAAATTACGAATGATATAGCACCCGCTGAAATAGAAGACATAGATGTTACTATTAAACTTGCTAATAGAGACACCATCACACCACTCGGGATTGTTAGAGATGTCAGGCTCCCGCTTAAGATCAAAATCTTCCTATGGCAAATGTTTAGAAATCGCCTCCCAACGGCCGACAACGTTTCCAAGCGCAACGGCCTGTCTGATGGGTCATGTGTAGTGTGTGAGATGCTAGAGGATGCGAACCATGCATTATTCCAGTGCGCGTTAGCAAGATTTGCATGGAGTGGTGGAACCCAAAGAACTGTTAGCACTTCGTTGATCTGTCAATCAGCATACTCAGGAGTAGCATGAAAGGATCGCGGATTGCCAGAACTTTGTGAGATTCCACCATGCCGTTAAGATCAGGATTATGCAAATTCAAGGGAAGCACAGGAACATCGGGTAACAGATTTCATCTGCTACCCGCAGAAATAATTTTCAGTAATAGAACTCATCTACTACCTAATTATATTGTGCAACACCCATACATCTCTATGTATTCTAGATTGCAACCTGCATTTACGCATAGCACGGCTCATGATGCCACTGTAGGGGAACATAGCAGAAAACAAAAAATTTCCGACCTACGCACCAGCCCAGGACCACTATGGAGACTGCATACAAGGTTTGATCATTTCGTTACCGACTCGTAGCGCAGCGGAAGTAGAGTCGATGATGATCGTCGGTGCAGATCCCTGCAGCTAGGATTTACAACCTCCCAACCGCGAGGATGTACTCCCTCATCTGCACCTCGGACAGCCCTCTGGGAGGCAGTCAGACAGTCCCCCGGACGGTGTCGCGGACAGCCCTTCAGGAGGACCTTCGAAACTCGGACGGTCACTCGGACAGCCCTTCGGGAGGACTCACAGAACTCGGACCGTCACTTGGACAGCCCTTCGGGAGGCACTCTCAAAACAGCCCCTCGGGCACAAAGATCGAAACTACGACCTCTCTATAGAGTTGCACACACACGGTGTCATCTATCCGGCAGGGCTTCGCTGTCCAGAACTAGTTCCCACCGGAACCCAGACAGCCTTTCGGCTCTACGAAACTATTTCGCGGGGAGGGAGATAGAAGCCAGATCATTGCAATGGCACTTGTATGTGAGAAGGAGTGGGTTTTGGGCAGCCCCCTCCACCTCTATTTATAGGATAAGGAGGGGTGGAGGGGCTGAAATTTCAGACACATCCATCCATGTCATCTCCAAGATATTTTGGAGCAAAAGCCCAAAAAGGTGGCTTTCCAAAAAGTAACCCAAAAAGCACTTTCACTATTCATGACGACATTTTTCAGCGTCCGTTAGAACTGAAAATATTTATGTGGTCTTAGAACATTTCTAGTACCCACTAAAATAATTTTCAACGCGTTCCAAAACAATTCCGGTTTAGTGATTTTCATCTGCGAAAAGCATCTGAAGTGGTTCCGACAGCTCGGAACATTTTTGGTTTTTCTTCCAGAAAATTCCCAGAAGTTTCCAGAATGATTTTGGCACCCTCCAAGAATTATCAGGCATGTGCCAAAACCAATTTGACTTAATGGTATCCCCTGAAACAACTTCTCAGTTTTACCGGAACTCATCCGGTGACCTCTCTTTTCGGAACTTTTCCGCTGTATCCGAAAACTTTTTTCGGAAACTTTCTCTCAGACTCCCTGTCTAGTATTCAGCATATAGATGACCCTTAAGCGTGTGACCCTATAGGTTCGGCGAAGTATAGACATGACCGGAACCCCTTCCGATCAATGATCAACATCGGAGCCGTGGACACCCATATTGACCCCTATACCCACATGAATGAATATTCGAGTGAACCTCCAGTTGTTGTGTGCTATTCCTGTTGCTTCGTGATATGTTACAAATACCCGAGGTGAGACATGTTGGCACTCCCGTGGATCAACAACTTGTCCACTAAGCCAGTTACCTCGTTACCGGTATTGTTCTCTTTTCTCGTTACCGTGTTCTGGCATCCCCGTGATCAAATCACAAAGTGTCTGGCCAGACGATGATGGATACCGTAACACCGAGAGGGCCCAGAGATATCTCTCCATCGTCGGAGGAGCAAATCCCAATCTTGAGCTATCAAGTTACTTGACATACTTTCCCATGAACTCGTAAGCCGCCGTAATAGCCATCCAGTTAAGGATGATGTTTAACAAACCCCAAAGTTCATGAATCAAGCATGAAGAAACTCGATACTCTCATGGTCTAAGGAATCATGCAAACGTTAACCATCTCTGTGTTATTAACCATTAACTCATGATGAATGTATCTCATAGCATAACATTAATCCGGGTCGATTCAACACAAATGTTCTGCTAACATTGTGCCCTTAAAGTTGCTGGCATAGACATGCCCATGATCAGGAAAACAGAACCATCATGCAACACTTGAGCTAGTCTTAGAGGCCAGACCAGGAATACATTTTACCGTTTATTATTCCACACGTGCATATGAGTCTTCCTCCAAGCCTCGTTTTATTTGTAGACTCGAGAACCATAGCAGTTATAGCATGGAACATAAACCTAATTATGAACAGGGAGATAAATAATAACATTTATTATTGCCTCTAGGGCATATCTCCTACAGACTCCCACTTGCACTAGAGTGAATAATCTAGTTAATGCTAATGCACTTTACACCTATGGCACATTGGTGTAAATTATGCTTCGCATGTGGTATAGCCTGATGTCCAACGGATCTGACGACTTCAGCTCCGTGTGTATCTTTGCATATCCTCGTGTTTTCACGCTTTCACAAAATTCATATTTTGCGTGGACTTGGCTTTGTATGTATGTGAATCACAGGTCGAACCTGGATTCCTCAGACTGAGTTATGGAGCAACTACCTGCAGTAGTGTCCCATTGACAAAAGCCATCTTGGAACCGTACTAAGTTCATGAATGAACTATATGATTCAGCATCTTCTTTGTCGCTTCAAAAGCGGCAACATACTTAGCCTTTGTTATAGAATTTGCCACAGTATCTTGTTTGGAACAATTTCCAACTACCGTGCCACCATATTATGTATTACACAAAACCCTTTATTTAAATCAAAAATCGCATGGAGAAATGATGAAGACTGTATGATGTAACATTTTACAACAAACTCTTCATGATATCCACTTGCGAGAAAACATGTCATCAGTGCTACTCTAGCACTCAATGACACTTTTCACTTTTGTCCTATGATCAGTACTTTTGATCACTTTGGTATCTATACTCACAACATCTTTGGAGTATTGGACATATCTGGTTGTTTTACATACCATGGAATACATGATTAATCCAAACATGAAGGTGTGTGGAATCTCCATCATGTATTTTGCTCATCAGTGTTTTTTTTGGGACACCGAGTCTTGCAAAAACTCCTTCCATGTGACTTCGGCAAGAATCACTTCTTGGCATTTTAAATGCTAAATAGTTTTAGCATCTTGTCAATATGTATTCATTGCTTAGCCCCATTAGATAAATCTATCTCCATAGATCATCATGCCTAATATTGAGGCTATTTAGCCTAAGCACTTCATCAAAAAACTATTTTCAAATGAAGTCCTAATTCGTGTCAGGAAATTTATTTCCAATTAACAATGTGTCAAGCACACAAGGTTTTTAGAAATATTATTATGCTCCCACTTACTTTCTTGAATCACAAGCATCTTCGTTACCCATTGATGAAGTCAAAACCCTTTTTATCATTTCATCAAAACACGAAGATTCCAACTCCATTTTGCTCTCTTCTGTCCATCGCTGGAACTCTGAAGTATGCACACTCACTAGCATCCTCTGGACTGACAAAATACCTTGGACTGTAACACATGCAAGTCCTTGGTTTTATTTCCATCAGGTGGAAATCCTTTCGTCATCCTTGTTTCATATCTCATGATTGAAATATGTATTAATTGCTAGTTCAACCCGAACCGATTTCAACCATCGCTACAGTGAAACATCTTCATCGTAGTCAACTCTTTGAACTTGTTATTTCAACAAGTCGAGCTTTATGGATAAAACATTTTTATCCGTATCAGTTTTTAGTTCCATAAAAATTCGTTAGACTCTAAGTCTTGCGAAAGGTGTATCAAGATTTTAATCTTGAAACATTTATATGGAAACTATCTCGGATTGTATTGGCATTTAGCCAATTCCGGAGTCAGGGCCCATCAACGCTTCCTTGTGTATCATAGGTATACTGTTGTCTAACAACAATATCTCGTTTGCGCACCTGAGAGGTTTGCACGAGCCTTGCCTACGTGGTTCAGCTGCAAGTTCGACCGAAGTCCATACATTTTATTGCAGAGACTTCCGTATCAGTCGCAGTAGGAAACTCTGAAATCACTTCCAAGGTTTCTTTCCTTTGATTTGATGATGAAGATACTGTTTATCTCGTCGAGTTGCACTGTTCTCCTACTCGCCTTTTTGAAAAAAAACCATTTCCTTCAAAAAGCATACCGTTCTTTGTGGCAAACCTATTTGCCTCGGTATAGTGAGGGAGGAATACCCAATTACTTGGGATAACCTACAAAGTAGCACTTGTCTGATTTGGAATAGGTTTGTAACCTTTTACACAAGCCCCATATTCCAAATTTTTAAGAAAAGATATAACATGGTTGCGCGTACCATACCATGGCGTCATTTCAACAGACTCGATGGAGCTCTTTTCAGTGTAAAAGCCACAGTCTCTAAAGCATCACTTTAAAAGGGATAATGGCAAATTTATTTATGTCATCTTTGATCTTACCATGTCATAAATGGTTCGATTACATCTTCACGGACTTTCCACATGTAGTAGTGTTCCGGGAGGTGCAAGTTATGAAACCCCTTTCACAACTCATCAGACATTCGCTAAACTTCTAACTCAAATATTTCTTTCTGCAATCGAATTGTAGAAACATAATTTTCTTGTTACAATAACTTCTACTTACTTTTCGAAAACCTTTCGAATGATTTCAAAAGATCCAGACTTACGTCTCATCAAGTAAATATCCATATATCTACTTGAGTCATTTCTGAAGATAGATAAATCCACTACTAACAACATTTATCGGACTACACACATCAAATGTATGATCACCAATAAGTTTGTTGTTCGTTCCTTATGGCCTGTGAACGGTATTTCAGTCACTTCACTTTTCGGAGGAAATTTGCAAGTGTCAGATGATTCAAAATCAAATGACTTCAAAATCCATCACAATGGAATTTTCCGTGCGGGTTTATCCAATGTGACTAAATGCAGTGCCACACATATGTGGGATTCTTTTAGTCTTGCGACATTTAGTGTCAGTGTTATGGATGTATCATATTTCCATCAATATTCATACATACATCCCATCTTGGATGGAAGCATGGCCCTTCATGTCATTCATAATACTGAACAACAATTGTTGTTTTTATGAACAACTCTTTTGTAACAAACATTGTGCAATGGGCTAGAGTGTATGAAACTCTAAAATGAATTATGAAAGTAAACCCAGAGGTAATGTATTATTATCAACATTCGTAACATACATCTCATTCATAATGAAAGTATGGCCCTTATGTTATTCATAACACCGAACATCAAAAGTTCTCTTATGAACAACCTTCTTGCAAGATACCTTATGCAATGGGCTAGAGTGTGTAAAACTCTAAATGAATTATGAAAATAAATACAGACGGTAATACACCGATGGAAGGTATAGTAACATTTACTATGTTCCCTGTGTATACCTAAACCTCATTCCTGGCTAGTCTTTCAGGCCATAGTAGTTCTTACATCGAGTTGCAACAGAATGCAATCGAGCGGGTATCTTTGTGATTGACTCACAATACCCAAGAATTAGTGATTAACATGTTTAAGCATAATTCCCAAGAACTATATCTTTGACCAGCCTTCTATACATCAAAAACTTGTATGACATTCATACATGAGCTGGACATTCCAGTCTTCTATCTTATTGCCTTTATACTTCTAACAGTTTAACTTTCAGTATTTCTCCTACTCTCAGAAGAAGCATTCAACTTAAGAGTGGCGTTAGCCCCGGACTTCATAGGCGTGAAAGTTTCACTAACACCCTTCGGACACTTCCCTTCTTTTTAAGTTGTTGTTTTATTCATCTTTCATCATATGACAGGCGTTCTTCTGGATCCCTCTCTTATCAATCTAATGCATAGTAAACTCCTTTAATAATAGTTTGCAAACAAACATTGCTTTGGATATCTCATATCTTTTAGGCTTTGTCTGTCTCTGAAAATGATTTTCAGATTCCATGAATATCACATAACTATCCAAACTTTCAAAGTTTGGGTCTCATAGAAGCAAACATACTGCACTTGACTGAAACGGAATTCTAGCTTTTGGATCGAAGGACGAGAGTCACATGATCCATAGCATAAGCGAGAGAATACCAAAGTATGCGATAGGACAAAGTCCTTCTCGGCGCTCTTGAGGACAATCCTCACATTACGTTACCAACCATAAAGTTTTAACCAGATATTTAAAAACTATTCAATTTTAATAGGGAAGGTGGAAACACGAGCCATTATTCTACAACTATTATTCAAAACACACTTAGACGGTGTTCAAAATTAATTGCACCGAGAATTAAACAAGTTAATTCTAAAGTGCGCCCCCACTCAAATCAATATCTCTCATAATTGATTGTGAGTGATTCAAGATCCATATTACAATTCAACGCCAAGGATGCATCCATCTCAAGTGACGAGAATTGCAATCGGTAGGCCAACTTGCCAATCACATCTCTATGTGACTCTTATCCATCTTTCGATGCTTGTGTTCCGAGTTCATGACTCTCAGGCCTGAACGTCAAGACAACCAAGTGATCTCGCTGCGAGGTCTCAACTCACCCGCCTCACACATCCCTAATCGTTCGTACCCATGCATCCATGTGATACCCCGAAAAGTTAGGTGCCGTGACGGTGCTACACTTGGGAGAACACTAACTACTTGATATTTTTGTGAGAGATCACCCTAATAAAAAGCGACTACCACGCAATCAAGAAGGGTGCATTATAAGGGATAAACATCTCAGGCAATTCATAATAGCATGATATGGTATAGCCCTTTCTGACGGAGAAGTCTATCATTTCTTCGTCTCCGGCATTCACGTCGGTGTTCACCTTTGCAAAGATTGCCACCACCTTGTCGATGCACCAGATAATATTGCAATCTCTATAGCTAATAAAATAATGCATTACAACAAGGTTGACATGCAGGTCATTAAAGTGCAATCATATGGCTCCAGCCATCATGCCGAATCATGACACGCAGGTCATGTTAATAAATTTACATTATATAGTCATCTCATACATAATCAAATTATTATGAGCACTGCTATACCACATCACATGCACATGCAAACCCTCCTACAAAACCAAGTTAGACGTCTCTAATCGGTTCATGCAAAAACTTGTTTTTCGTGGCTTCTAAGGTTTCGAAACAAACCAAAGCTACCAACGTCCATCATCAAGTATGATAATTCAAGTCGCTAGATTAACAATGCGGGGTGTATGAAACACGAGATAATAAAATCTCGAGCCCCATACCGAACTTTGTCATACGCATGACCCCCGTGTAGATCATATCTGCATTGCCCTTTCGTATGCGAAACATCCATCTTTCTTTAACTATGGTGGAACCCAAAGAACTGTTAGCACTTCGTTGATCTGTCAATCAGCATACTCAGGAGCAGCATGAAAGGATCGCGGATTGCCAGAACTTTGTGAGATTCCACCATGCCGTTAAGATCAGGATTATGCAAATTCAAGGGAAGCACAGGAACATCGGGTAACAGATTTCATCTGCTACCCGCAGAAATAATTTTCAGTAATAGAACTCATCTACTACCTAATTATATTGTGCAACACCCATACATCTCTATGTATTCTAGATTGCAACCTGCATTTACGCATAGCACGGCTCATGATGCCACTGTAGGGGAACATAGCAGAAAACAAAAAATTTCCGACCTACGCACCAGCCCAGGACCACTATGGAGACTGCATACAAGGTTTGATCATTTCGTTACCGACTCGTAGCGCAGCGGAAGTAGAGTCGATGACGATCGTCGGTGCAGATCCCCGCAGCTAGGATTTACAACCTCCCAACCGCAAGGATGTACTCCCTCATCTGCACCTCGGACAGCCCTCTGGGAGGCAGTCAGACAGTCCCCCGGACGGTGTCGCGGACAGCCCTTCAGGAGGACCTTCGAAACTCGGACGGTCACTCGGACAGCCCTTCGGGAGGACTCACAGAACTCGGACCGTCACTTGGACAGCCCTTCGGGAGGCACTCTCAAAACAGCCCCTCGGGCACAAAGATCGAAACTACGACCTCTCTATAGAGTTGCACACACACGGTGTCATCTATCCGGCAGGGCTTCGCTGTCCAGAACTAGTTCCCACCGGAACCCAGACAGCCTTTCGGCTCTACGAAACTATTTCGCGGGGAGGGAGATAGAAGCCAGATCATTGCAATGGCACTTGTATGTGAGAAGGAGTGGGTTTTGGGCAGCCCCCTCCACCTCTATTTATAGGATAAGGAGGGGTGGAGGGGCTGAAATTTCAGCCACATCCATCCATGTCATCTCCAAGATATTTTGGAGCACAAGCCCAAAAAGGTGGCTTTCTAAAAAGTAACCCAAAAAGCACTTTCACTATTCATGACGACATTTTTCAGGGTCTGTTCGAACTGAAAATATTTATGTGGGCTTAGAACATTTCCAGTACCCACTAAAATAATTTTCAACATGTTCCAGAACAATTCCGGTTTAGTGATTTTCATCTACGAAAAGCATCTGAAGTGGTTCCGGCAGCTCCGGAACATTTTTGGTTTTTCTTCCAGAAAATTCCCAGAAGTTTCCAGAATGATTCTGGCACCCTCCAAAAATTATCAGGCATGTGCCAAAACCAATTTGACTTAACGGTATCCCCTGAAACAACTTTTCAGTTTTACCGGAACTCATCCGGTGACCTCTCTTTTCGGAACTTTTCCGCTGTCTCCGAAAACTTTTTTCGGAAACTTTCTCTCAGACTCCCTGTCTAGTATTCAGCAGATAGATGACCCTTAAGCGTGTGACCCTATAGGTTCGGCGAAGTATAGACATGACCGGAACCCCTTCCGATCAATGATCAACATCGGAGCCGTGAACACCCATATTGACCCCTATACCCACATGAATGAATATTCGAGTGAACCTCCAGTTGCTGTGTGCTATTCTTGTTGCTTCGCGATATGTTACAAATACCCGAGGTGAGACATGTTGGCACTCCCGTGGATCAACAACTTGTCCACTAAGCCAGTTACCTCGTTACCGGTATTGTTCTCTTTTCTCGTTACCGTGTTCTGGCATCCCCGTGATCAAATCACAAAGTGTCTGGCCAGACGATGATGGATACCGTAACACCGAGAGGGCCCAGAGATATCTCTCCATCGTCGGAGGAGCAAATCCCAATCTTGAGATATCAAGTTACTTGACATACTTTCCCATGAACCTGTAAGCCGCTGTAATAGCCATCCAGTTACGGATGACGTTTAACAAACCCTAAAGTTCATGAATCAAGCATGAAGAAACTCGATACTCTCATGGTCTAAGGAATCATGCAAACGTTAACCATCTCTGTGTTATTAACCATTAACTCATGACGAATGTATCTCATAGCATAACATTAATTCGGGTCGATTCAACACAAATGTTCTGCTAACATTGTGCCCTCAAAGTTGCTGGCATAGACATGCCCATGATCAGGAAAACAGAACCATCATGCAACACTTGAGCTAGTCTTAGAGGCCAGACCAGGAATACATTTTACCGTTTATTATTCCACATGTGCATATGAGTCTTCCTCCAAGCCTCATTTTATTTGTAGACTCGAGAACCATAGCAGTTATAGCATGGAACATAAACCTAATTATGAACAGGGAGATAAATAATAACATTTATTATTGCCTCTAGGGCATATCTCCTACATTCGACACTCTTAATTATCGAAAGGACTACGATTGATCCCCTATACTTGTGGGTCATAAGGCACCTGAGCGTCCCACTCCTGAGGCTCCTCCTCAGCCGCTGCCTGGGTGTTCCGGTAGGCAATGATGTCATCTGGCATGATCTTGTATTCGCCACTGGCAATAGAATCAAACAAAGCAGGTGCAGGCAACGAAATAATATCACGGGTAATCACACTGAAAACCAAGTTGTAAGGAATATCAATAGTAGTGTTCTCATCATCAATAAACTGATGATCTGCCATGGCCTGACGATCTAAATAAACCTTGGGCAAACGATAATCATGCTGGCGAATCTGGATGTTAAAGTGACTCGCTAAACGAGTGGCATAAATACCGCCATGAATTTTGCCCTTGGTCCTGTTAAGGTGCAAACGTTGTGCAACAATAGCCCCTGGGCTAAAGGTGTTATCGCCGTGTAGCACGCGGCGTAAGACAGCAAAATCGGGGGCACTAAGTGCACCAACCTTCTCTCTAGCAAGTAAACAATTCGTGATAAATAGAACAAAATAGTGCATAGAAGGAAAATGCAAGCTAGTGGCTGTGACACTCGATACCCCTCTCTCATCTCCCACTGACAACGTACGATAAAAGTCCTCAAACTCTGCATGCCTAGGCTCTCTTATTTCCCCATCAAAAGGGATCAAGCAAATGTCACAAAATTCAATAAGTGGTATCTGATGGTTTTCAGCATACTAATTAAACTGCACCTCAGGAGGGTTATTCCTACTCAGAAAATGAAAACTTTGCACAAATGAATTTGTAAGGAGATGATATTGTTCACACTTAGCTGTGATGAAGTTGGTAAGGCCAGCATTAGCAGCAAATTGTGCGAACTATTGATGGATCCCGGCTCCATCCATGAAGGGGCTATGCGGCCATTCACACGGCCGCACCTCCGCCCTTCTCCGAGGGTGGAGATCATTGTTCGATGATTCCCCAATGACTCCCTTGGAGCTCTTCTTGGAAGCAAACTTCCTAAAGAAACTCATCTTATTCCTATGAATAAAATTCTGAAATTTTTAGTCCACAAAATTTTTCGTCAACAAAATTTTGCAAGATTGATAGCAACTACCCATAGAGATGTATAGAGGCCATATTGAGCATTCAAACTACTTAGAACTCTAAGAATTCAACATGCAAGCTCATCTACAGCAGCACCAAGAGTAGCTAATTATTCAAAATATAATCCACTAAAGCAAAAACTAATTGGACCAATGGAGGAGTCACATACCAAGTAGCAATCCCCCAAAACAGTTTCAGAAACGGAGCTTCGAGCAAAGAGATCGAAATCCACGGGTTTGAGAGCAAGAACACGAGAGAGAGAGAGAGATAGCAATGGTGATTTTTTTCTGGAGGTAGGTGATGACATGGGCTAAAGAGAGGAGTGAGGGGCCCACATGGGGACCACAACCCACCAGGGCGCGCCTGGGGCTGCTGGCGCGCCCAGGTGGGTTGTGCCCACCTGGTGCACCCCCCCTCTGATGTTATTTGCATCAAAAATTCTTAAATAATCAAGAAAAAAATCGTATTAAATTTTCAGGTCATTCTGAGAACTTTTATTTTTGGGTCATTTTTTTATTGCACGAGAAATTTAGAAAAGAGACAAAGCATGGCATTCTATTTTATTTAAATAAGAAAAACAGAAAATAGAAGTTGGAAACAGAAAGGTGTGCTTACTAAATTCATAAACTTCATACCTCTCAAAAATGATCCATTAATAAGGTTGATCAAGTCTTATTAACAACCACTTTCGATTAGCATGAAATCGAAGAACTTTCGTAAAACACTAAGTTACCTCAACGAGAATATGCATGTCCCCAACAATAAGCATTTCATATTTCTTTTGGGCAATAGGTAGAGGTAGATGAAAACTTCCAATAGTGAGTGTCGGGGACTTTTCAATAACATTAATACCATTCACTTGGAATTGTTTCTTCGGAAAGTGCACCGTGTGCTCATTACCATTAATAAGCATTTCATATTTCTTTTGGGCAATAGGTAGAGGTAGATGAAAACTTCCAATAGTGAGTGTCGGGGACTTTTCAATAACATTAATACCATTCACTTGGAATTGTTTCTTCGGAAAGTGCACCGTATGCTCATTACCATTAATATGAAAAGTGACCTTGCTTTTATTGCAATCAATAACAACCCCTGTAGTGTTCAAGAAGGGTCTACCAAGGATAATCGACATGTTGTCATCCTCGGGCATCTCAAGTATAACAAAGTCAGTTAAGATAGTAACATTTGCAACAACAACAACAGGCACATCCTCACAAATACCGATAGGTATGGCAGTTGATTTGTCAGCCATTTGCAAAGATATTTCAGTAGGTGTGAGTTTATTCAAATCAAGTCTTCTATATAAGGAGAAAGGCATAACACTAACACCGGATCCTAAATCACACAAAGCAGTTTTGACATAATTTCTTTTGATGGAGCAAGGTATAGTTGGTATTCCCGGATCTCCAAGTTTTTTAGGTACTCCATCCTTAAAAGAATAATTAGCAAGCATGGTGGAGATTTCAGCTTCAGGTATCTTTCTTTTATTAGTGATGATGTCTTTCATATATTTTGCATAAGGAGCCATCTTTAAAATATTAGTTAAGCGGGTGCGAAAAAGACTGGCCTAAGCATTTCAGCAAAACGTTCAAATTCTTCATCATCCTTTTTCTTAGTTGATTTAGGTGGAAAGGGCATGGGTTTTTGAACCCATGGTTCTCTTTCTCTTCCATGTTTTCTAGAAACAAAGTCTATTTTATCATATCTTTTATTTTTAGGTTGTGGGTTATCAAGATCAATAGCTGGTTCTATTTCAACATCATTATCTGGTTCCTTATCATTGTCTAGTTGAGTGTCTTCATGAACATCATCATTTTCTTTTTCATTATCACTAGGTGAATGTTCATTACTAGATTGAGTTTCAGCATCAAAAATAGAAACATCATTGTTATCTTCAAGAGGTTTTTCTTTCCCAGGTCCACTAGAGGTATGCAAAGTCCTACCATTTTTCTTCTTCTTTTTCTTTTTAGAAGGACTAGGTGCATCATTATTGATTCTTTGTGAATATTGTTCAATTCTTTTAAGATGTCCCTTAGGATAAAGTGGTTCCTGAGTCATTTTACCTCCTCTAGTTGCTACTCTAACAGCAAAGTCATTTATATTATTATTCATTTCATCAAGCAATTCTCTTTGAGATTTAGCAACTTGTTCTAGTTGAGTTTGAACCATAGAGGCATGTTTTCCTACACCTCTAACATCATTGGAGATTCTAAATAACAAGTCACTCAAGCGAGCAATCATATCAGAATTATATTTTAATTGTTTCATAACATTGGCATTGAAGAGATCTTGTTTTCTAATGTAGTTGTCAAACTCATAAAGGCATTGGCTAGGATGTTTATTATAAGGGATATCACTTTCATAAAATTTCATCAAAGAATTTACCTCTACCACCTTGGGTGGTGGTGTGTTCAGTCCATGTATTTCTTCAATAGGAGGTAAATTTTTAACATCCTCTGCTTTAATACCTTTTTTCTTCATAGATTTCTTTGCCTCTTGCATATCTTCCAGACTGAGATATAAGATGCCCCTCTTCTTTAGAGTGGGTTTATGTGGTGGTTCAGGAAGAGTCCAATCATCATAATTTTTCAATATGTTATTCAATAATTCATCTGCTTGTCCAGCAGTTCGTTCCCTGAAAACACAACCAGCACAACTATCTAGGAAATTCCTAGAAGCATCGGTTAGTCCATAATAGAAGATATCAAGTATTTCATTTTTCTTAAGTGGATGATCAGGCAAAGCATTAAGCAATTGGGGAAGCCTCCCCCAAGCTAGTGGGAGACTCTCTTCTTCAATTTGCACAAAAATAAATATTTCCTGTAAGGCGGCTTGTTTCTTATGAGTAGGAAAATATTTTTCAGAGAAGTAATAAATCATATCCTAGGGACTACTCACACAACCAGGAGCAAGAGTATTGTACCATATCTTGGCATCACCCATTAATGAGAATGGAAATA
The DNA here is from genome assembly GCA_011799875.1 of Thinopyrum elongatum. Taxonomy (NCBI): domain Eukaryota; kingdom Viridiplantae; phylum Streptophyta; class Magnoliopsida; order Poales; family Poaceae; genus Thinopyrum; species Thinopyrum elongatum. The sequence goes on along the minus strand of CM022300.1, from coordinate 39,298,557 downwards.
ATTTGAGAATATAATAGTAGCGAATCTTCTCATCATGAGCAAATAGGGTGGCTATATCATTCAACTTAGTAAGGTGTGCCACTATAGTTTCAGTTTCATAACCATGAAAAGGATTAGATTCAACCAAAGTAATTAACTCTGGGTTGACAGAGAATTCATAATCCTTATCATCAACAAAGATAGGTGAAGTAGCAAACTTAGGATCACATTTCATTCTAGCATTCAAAGATTTTTCTTTCAATTTGCATAATAATTTCTTAAGATCATCTCTATCATTGCAATCAAAAAGGTCTCTAGTTGTCTCCTCATCCAAAACATAACCTTTAGGCATCTTAGGCAATTCATATCTAGGAGAGCTAGGTCTAATAGGTGTTTCAAGATTTTTAGTTTCAGGTATTTCATCAGTTTCAATGATCTCTTCAGTTTTGGTATTTTCATTTTCTTTAACTCTAGCAATTTGTTCAACAAGAAAATCACCTAGTGGCACACCATCATCAAGAAAGGTACTAGCATCATCATGAATAGTATTTATAGAAGTAGCATCATCAATAACTTGCGACATATCAGGATTAATAGCATGTGGTGGTGTTGCAAGTCTACTCAAAATAGACGGTGAATCAAGTGCGGAGCTAGATGGCAGTTCCTTACCTCCCCTCATCTTAGAGGGAAAAATCTTAGTCTTGGTATCCTTCAGATTCTTCATAGTGATAAATTGATAATAATCCCAAGTGACTCAACAAATATAGCTATGCTCCCCGGTAACGGTGCTAGAAAAAGGTCTTGATAACCCACAAGTATAGGGGATCCCAACAGTTTTCGAGGGTAGAGTATTCAACCCAAATTTATAGATTTGACACAGGGGGAGCCAAAGAATATTTGTAAGTATTAACAGCTGAGTTGTCAATTCAACCACACCTGGAGATTAATTATCTACAGCAATATGATCAGGAGCAAAGTAATATGATAGTTTTGATAGTAGTAGTAACAATAGCGATAACGGTAACAATGATAGCAATGATTTTGTAGCAGTTGTGACAGCAGCAATAGCAATAGTAACTTAGCAGAAACAATATATTGAAAATTCGTAAGCATTGGATCGATGAATTCGTTGGATGATATTCATCATATAATAGTCATAACCTAGGGCGATACAAAACTAGCTCCAGTTAATAAATATAATGTAGGCATGTATTCCATAAATAGTCATACGTGCTTATGGAAAGAACTTGCATGACATCTTTTGTCCTACCCTCCTGTGGCAGCGGGGTCCATAAGGAAACTAAGGGATATTATGGCTTCTTTTTAATAGAGAACCATAACAAAGCATTAGCACATAGTGAATACATGAACTCCTCAAACTACGGTCATCACAGGAAAGTATCCCGTACACTGTCACTCTGGGGTTTGCGGATCATAACACGTAATAGGTGACTATAACTTGCAAGATCGGGTCTAGAACATAGATATAATGGTGATAACATAAACAGTTCAGATCTGAAATCATGGCACCCGGGCCCAAAGTGACAAGCATTAAGCATGGAAAAGTCATTGCAACATCAATCTCAGAACATAATGGATACTATGGATCAAGCCCTAACAAAACTAACTAGATTACATGATGAATCTCATCCAACTCCCTCGCCAACCAACAAGCCTACAAAGAAATTACTCACTCCCGGTGGGGAGCATCTTGGAATTGGCGATGAAGGAGGGTTGGTGATGAGATGACGAAGATCGAAGATTCCCCTCTCCGGAGCCCCAAACGGACTCCAGATCTGGCCTCCCGATGAAGAACAGGAGGTGGCGGCGGCTCCATCTCGTGAAACGCGATAATTCTTCCTCCCCTATTTTTTTCTCCGAAAATAGGATTTTATAGCGTCGGAGATAGGGTCAGCGGGGCCACCAGGTGGGCACAACCCACCTAGGCGCGCAAAGAGGGGGGGCGCACCCTGGTGGGTTGTGCTCCCCCAGGGACCCCCCCCCCTCCGATGGTTCTTGGCTCCAGTATTTTTCTTTTATTGTATAAAAATTCTACAAAAAGTTTCGTTCCATTCCGAGAACTTTTATTTCTGCATGAAAACAACACCATGGTAGTTCTGGTGAAAACATCGTCTGTCCAGGTTAGTTTCATTCAAATCATGCAAATTAGAGCCCAAAACAAGAGTAAAAGTGTTAGGAAAAGTAGATACGACGGAGACATATCACGCCCGCCTCTCTCCCACTACTCCATATTAATCGTGCGCCCCAGCGGTCGCACCCCCCATCCTCGCCACACACACAATCCTCTCTCTCTCCTCCTGTATCCACGACGCCGCTCTCAGTCCTCACCGCCGTCAATGTATGAGGATGCCGCTGAAGCGCCCCATTGAAGGGAGTGGCAACGTCGGGGCTGCTGAAGCACCGGAGCCCGGCGTGACGATGGAGATAGAGGTTGCCGTCGCCGCCGACGAGGTCTCGTTGCACCTTGACGTCATCGACGGCGTCGTGCTTCCACAGCCAGAGCCGGAGGTCCACACCGACTCCGGCGACGACTCCGCCGACCACTCCGGTGATGACTCCGACGACGACGGACAACCGGTTAGTCATCTATACCCATTTATTTGTCAAATATATCCTAGGGTTTCTCTGGTTACTCCTGCCTCCCCCTTTTTGCAATAGAAATCCTATGGTTATGTTCTCTCAATCCATGAAATATGAGTAAGTTTTGTTAGATCTGTGTAGTGTATTGATTGTTTGAATGGTAGAAATGATAAGTGATTAGTTGCTTCATCTGTACAAATGATTTCTGCTAATAATCCGACTAGGGTTAGTGTTCGTGCTAATAATTCATAGCCAGGTCTTGACAATTGATTTTGAATGACCTACATATATGTTTGTGCCATTTTTTTCAAGATTGGTCTGTACGTCGATGACTTTGCTTAAAAATCAAACCATAATCTTTGGATATGTCTAAAAAATAGCCATAAAATCCATAAATTCCTAATCCTACTTTACGACATGTAAAAATTTATTTGATGCCAAATTTTGGCCATTGTCAAATGTTCGATAGAGATTAGTTTGTATTCCAAATTTGATGCCACATTTTTTTACTATATATATAGGTGCTATCTGACGATGTCGACAACAAGGATGAAGATGGCCAGAGGAGGTACAAGAGGCAAATCCTCAGGGAGCTTTATGTGGGAATTCATAACAAGCGTATCAGGACCTAGAACTGGGGCTTTCTATGCCCATTTTGCAACCAAAAGCTTCATGATGCATATGAAAGTGTTCTGGCGCATGCAAGAAGACGAGCCGTTGGCTCCTTCAGGCAGAAGTATTCTCGCAGGGTGGTGCACGCCGCGTACGCTGAGTACCTGGAGAAGCTTCACGATCATGCCGGCAGATGAGATGAGATGTGGGATTGAACTATGTATGGCTATATAGTGTCTTAATTATAAATGTGCTTGAGTATGCTTAATGACGGTTGAACTATATATGTTTAAACTATGCTAATGTATGCTTATTATCTATGCCTGAGTCTGTTTAATCTATGTTTGTTTATGTCTAAATGTGGTATATGGACGCAATCAGTTTGGTTGATGGAATTTTATGCATATTAGGGTGAATGTTTGATATGTCTCCAACGTATCTATAATTTCTTATTGTTCCAGGCTGTTATATTATCATTCTTGGATGTTTTACAATCATTTTATAGCAACTTTATATCATTTTTTGGGACTAACCTATTGACATAGTGCCCAGTGCCAGTTGCTATTTTCTGTTTGTTTTTTACTTCGCAGGAAATTAATATCAAACGGAGTCCAAACGCAGCGAAACTTTTTGGAGATTTTTTTTGGACCAGAAGACATCCAGTGGGCCAAAGAAGTACCGAAGAGGGGGCCCGAGGTGAGCACAAGACACCACGGCGCGCCTGGGCCCCCAGGCGCGCCCCGACGGGTTGTGCCCACCTCGGTGACCTCCCGCACCACCTCTTTGCTCTATAAATACCCCAATATTCCAGAAACCCTAGGGGAGTCGACGAAAATCAATTCCAGCCGCCACAAGTTCTAGAAACCACAGATCCAATCTAGACACCATCACGGAGGGGTTCATCATCTTCATTGGTGCCTCTCCGATGATGCGTGAGTAGTTCATTGTAGACCTACGGGTCCGTAGTTAGTAGCTAGATGGCTTTCTCTCTCTCTTTTGATTCTCAATACAACGGTCTCTTGGAGATATATTTGATGTAACTCTTTTTTGCGGTGTGTTTGTTGGGATCCGATGAACTTTGAGTTTATGATCAGATCTATGTTTTTATCCATGAAAGTTATTTGAGTCTTTTGATCTCTTATATGCATGATTACTTATAGCCTCATATTTCTTCTCCGATATTTGGGTTTTGTTTGGCCAACTTGATCTATTTATCTTGCAATGGGAAGAAGTGCTTTATGATGGGTTCGATCTTACGGTGCTTGATCCCAGTGACAGAAGGGGAAACGACACGTATGTATCGTTGCTATTAAGGATAACAAGATGGGGTCTATTTCTACATAAATAGATCTTGTCTACATCATGTCATTGTTCTTATTGCATTACTCCGTTTCTCCATGAACTTAATACACTAGATGCATGCTGGACAGCGGTCGATGTGTGGAGTAATAGTAGTAGATGCAGGCAGGAGTCGGTCTACTAATCTTGGACGTGATGCCTACATAATGATCATTTCCTGGATATCATCATGATTATTTGAAGTTCTATCAATTGCCCAACAGTAATTTGTTTACCCACCGTTTGTTATTTTTCTCGAGAGAAGCCACTAGTGAAACCTACGGCCCCCGGGTCTCTTCTTTAATATATTTACCTTCGCGATCTATTTTTATTTGCTTTTATTTTCAGATTTATTAATCCAAAAATACAAAAATACCTTGCTGCAATTTTTACTTATTTATTTTATCTCGCGTTCCCGCGAGATCTATTTATCCAATCTACTACAATTTTACCTATCCTTTTACCCGTGAGGGATTGACAACCCCTCTCTTACGTCGGGTTGCAAGTATTTGTTCTTTGTGTGCAGGAGTTGTTTACGTGGTGTTGCGTGGTTCTCCTACTGGTTCGATAACCTTGGTCTCATCACTGAGGGAAATACCTACTGTTGCTGTGCTACATCATCCCTACCTCTTTGGGGAAACACCGACGTAGTTCAAGCAAACATCAAAAGGAATTTCTGGCACCGTTGCCGGGGAGGATCAAGTCAAGATAGTCCCCCATCCACGTGCCATTTCTGGCACCATTGCCGGGGAGACATCATCAACATCTACCAAGTTCCTAATCACAAATCTCATCTCCTTGCAATTTACATTATTTGCCATTTGCCTCTCATTTTCCTCTCCCCCACTTCACAAAAATTTGCCGTTTTATTCGCCCTCTTTTTCGTTCGCCGTTTTCTCGCCATATTTGTTTTTTAGTGCAATCTTGTTGCGTAGTCACAATGACTCAAGAGAACACCAAGTTGTGTGATTTCTCCAACACCAACAACAATGATTTTATTAGCACTCCGATTGCTCCTCCTGCCACTAGTGCGGAATCTTGTGATATTAATGCCGCTTTGTTGAATCTTGTTATGAAAGATCAGTTTTCCGGTACTCCTAATGAGGATGCCGCGTCCCATCTTAACACATTCGTGGATTTATGCGATATGCAAAAGAAAAAAGATGTGGACAATGATATTGTGAAGTTGAAATTATTCCCGTTTTCTTTGCGAGATCGTGCAAAAATTTGGTTTTCTTCTTTACCTCGCAATAGTACCAATTCTTGGAATAAGTGCAAAGATGCTTTTATTACTAAGTATTTCCCGCCCGCAAAAATTATTTCCCTTAGAACCCAGATTATGAATTTCAAGCAACTTGAACATGAGCATGTTGCACAATCTTGGGAAAGGATGAAATTGATGCTAAGGAATTGCCCAACTCATGGGTTAAATCTTTGGATGATCATACAAAATTTTTATGCGGGATTGAATTTTGTTTCTCGAAATCTTTTAGATTCCGCCGCAGGTGGTACTTTTATGGAAATTACTTTGGGTGAAACCACCAAATTGCTTGATAATATTATGGCAAATTATTCACAATGGCATACCGAAAGAGCTCCTACTAGTAAAAAAGTTAATTCGGTTGAAGAAATTTCTTCTTTGAGTGAAAAAGTTGATTCTCTTATGAAATTGGTTGCTAATAAAAGTGCTCCTATTGATTTTAATGATATGCCTTTGTCTACTTTGATTGAGCAAAATAATGATGCCATAGATGTGAACTTTATTTCGCGAAACAATTTCAATAATAATGCTTATAGAGGTAATTTTAATCCTAGGCCTTTTCCTAGTAATTCCTCTAATAATTATGGTAATACCTATGGTAATCCTTCTTATAATAATAATAGGAACACCACTGATCTTGAGAATAATATTAAAGAATTTATCATATCAAAAAGTTTTCAATACTACAATAGAAGAAAAATTGAATAAGTTGATGATATTTCTAGAAGTATGATGAATTTCTCATGATGTAGAAAATCTCAATATGAAAATTTGTGTGCCTAAGGTTGAGGAATCAATTAAAGCTTTATATGTTTCTATGGATGAAAGTAAGAAAAGAACCGCTATGCTTAGAGCTAAAAGAGAATTTTTAGAAAAAGCATTTTCTAGTGATTGCTTTCATAAAAGTGATGAAGATCTTAAAATGATTGGTGCTTCTTCTATTGATTCCTTGTTTAGTAAAATTAAGATTGATGAAAAAGGGATTGGAGGAGAGTCAACTTTAGCTAGAAGGTGTCCCGATAATTTGGAGGGTGAAAATCTTGTTGAAAATTTTGATAAAAGTGGGTTTGAAGAGGTCAAAACTTTAACTAGTGATGTGCCCACTCTTTTGGATTACAAAGACTTTAATTATGATAGTTGCTCATTGTTTGATTGTATTTCTTTGTTGCAATCCATGATAAATTCACCCCATGCTTATGAACAAAATAAAGCTTTTACTAAACATATTGTTGATGCTATGCTGAAAGCTTTAGAAGAAAAGTTGGAATTAGAGGTTTCAATTCCTAGAAAATTGCATGATGAATGGGAACCTACTATCAAAGTCAATATCAAAAATTATGAGTGCTTTTCTTTATGTGACTTGGGTGCTAGTGTTTCTACAATTCCGAAATCTTTATGTGATGTGCTTGGTCTTACCGATATTGAAGAATGTTCTTTAAATTTGCACTTGGCAGATTCTACTATTAAAAAACCTATGGGAAGAATTAATGATGTTCTTATTTTTGCAAATTGGAATTATGTGCCCATAGATTTTATTGTTCTTGATATTGATTGCAATCCGTCTTGTCCAATTACTCTTGGTAGACCGTTTTTACGTACTATTGGTGCCGTGATTGATATGAAAGAAGGCAATATTAAATTTCAATTTCCACTAAGGAAGGGTATGGAACACTTGCCTAGAACTATAATTAAGCCACCATATGAATCAATCATGAGGGCATCTTATGGATCTCGAAACAAAGATGACAATACTTAGTTCCTTTGCATTATGCCTAGTTAGGGGCGTAAAATGATAGCGCTCATTGGGAGGCAACCCAACTTGTATCTTTTTGCTTTTTGGTTTTCTTGATATTTTAAATAAAATACCCAATTATTCCTCTTGTTAGATGTGTTTTTGTGGTTTAAATTAGTGTTTGTGCCAAGCAAAGCCTTTGGGATGATTTGGGTGATAGTTGATTTGATCTTGCTGAAAAACAGAAACTTTTAGGCTCAGGAAAACAATTCTTATTTTTAAAATAGGAGTGATTTTGATTTGATTATTTTTGTAGAAGATTAATAAACAAATTTCTCACATTTTCCTAATTTTTCAGAATTTTTGAAGTTAGATAAGTATTCTAAGTTTTCAGATTGCTATAGACTGTTCTGTTTTTGACAGATTCTGTTTTCTTTGCGTTGTGTGCTTGTTTTGATGATTCTATGGTTTCCTTTGAAGAGTTTTTGCCATAGAAAAGTTGGAATACAGTAGATATAATTCAAAATTAAAATATGAATGGGTTTTCAACAGTACTTATAGTAGTGATTTGCTTTCTTATACTAACGGATCTCAAGAAGGTTTTGTTGAGTTTTGTGTGATTGAAGTTTCCAAGTTTTGGGTGAGATCACGATGGATGAAGGAATAAGGATTAGCAAAAGGCTAAGCTTGGGGATGCCCGAGGCACCCCAAGGTAATATTCAAGAAGTATCAAGCAACTAAGCTTGGGGATGCCCCCGAGTGGCATCCCCTCTTTCTTCTAACGACCATAGGTATTTTACTTGGAACTATATTTTTATTCGTCACATATTATGAGTTTTGCTTGGAGCGTCTTGTATGATATGAGTCTTTGCTTGTTTTGCTTTTTATTTTGAGTCTTGAATCCTTGCTGAACACACCTTTTTGAGAGAGCCAAAAATTATGCTATGCTTGCTCCTATGCTTCACTTAAATCTTTAGAGCCTTGGAATTGCTCTAGTGCTTCACTTATATCTTTTTGAGCACGGTGTGCTTTATTATTTTTGAAGAAATGCTCTCATGCTTCACTTATATTTGTTTGGGAGTTAGTAAAATTTTGAAGAAATTCTATCTTGCTTCACTTAAATTAATTTGAGAGATAGAAATATGATGCTCATGTTCTTCACTTATATTTGTTTGAGCTTATTAAAAGCAACATATGAAATTAGTCCCAAAGTGATAGATATCCAAGGAGGATATAATAAAAACTTTCATGAAGATCATTGGACAAAATAAACTTGATTCTTTGTAATAGTTTTGAGATATGATGATAGTGATATGTGAGACATGTTGATGAGTAATTATGCTTTAGTAAGAATATTGATGTTAAGGTTCGTGATTCCCTATGCAAGCACGAAAGTCAATAGTTATGCAATGAAATTACATCCTACATGTGGTGCATTATTCGGTGTTAGTTATGCTTAATGCTCGCGTATGAGATTTTTCGTTTCTTGGTTGGATGCTTCTCAATCTTTTGCTAGCCTTCATTTTGCACTAAGTATGATCACTACTTGTGCATCCAAACCCTTTAAACCAGTTTTTGCCATATGAGTCCAGTATACCTACCTATATGCGGTATTTCCGTGCCGTTCTAAGCAAATTTGTATGTGCCATCACTAATTTTCAAAATAAACTTCTCTTTTGTGTGCTCGTACCGCTCGCGAAATGGTAGGGGGTGGCTAATATATTTCCATGCTAGATGTGTTATTCTCACGATGAGTGTTTATTCACTTGTCATTGCACGAGAGTACGGCAATGATATATTTCCATGCTAGATATATTTCCTAACGCTTTTCCTCTTGTTTTGGACTCTAATTTGCATGATTTGAATGAGACTAACCCGAACTAACGTTGTTTTCAGCAGAACTACCATGGTGTTGTTTTTGTGCAGAAATAAAAGTTCTCGGAATGGAACGAAACTTTGCGAGGAATATTTATACAATAAAAGAAAAATACTGGAGCCAAGAACCACCGGAGGGGGGCACCTGGGTGGGCACAACCCACCAGGGCGCGCCACCCCCTCGAGGCACGCCTAGGTGGGTTGTCCCCACCTAGTGGCCCCGCAGACCCTGAAACCGACGCTATAAAATCACATTTTTCCAGAAAAAATCAGGGAGAAAGAATTATCGCGTTCCGCGAGACGAAGCCGCCGCCACCTCCTGTTCTTCATCGGGAGGCCAGATCTGGAGTCCGTTTGGGGCTCCGGAGAGGGGGATCTTCGATCTTCGTCATCACCAACCCTTCTCCATCGCCAATTCCATGATGCTCCCCACCGGGAGTGAGTAATTCCTTCGTAGGCTCGCTGGTCGGTGAGGAGTTGGATGAGATTCATCATGTAATCGAGTTAGTTTTGTTAGGGCTTGATCCCTAGTATCCATTATGTTCTGAGATTGATGTTGCTATGACTTTGCCATGCTTAATGCTTGTCACTTTGGGCCCGGGTGCCATGATTTCAGATCTGAACCGTTTATGTTATCATCATTATATCCATGTTCTAGATCCAATCTTGCAAGTTATAGTCACCTACTACGTGTTATGATCCGGCAACCCGGAGTGACAATAGTCGGGACCACTCTCGGTGATGACCGTAGTTTGAGGAGTTCATGTATTCACCGTGTGTTAATGCTTTGTTCCGGTTCTCTATTAAAAGGAGGCCTTAATATCCCTTAGTTTCCAATATGGACCCCACTGCCACGGGAGGGTAGGACAAAAGATGTCATGCAAGTTCTTTCCATAAGCACGTATGACTATTTACGGAATACATGCCTACATTATATTTATGAACTGGAGCTAGTGCCGTATCGCCCTAGGTTATGACTGTCACATGATGAATATCATCCAACAAATTACCGATCCAATGCCTACGATTTTCCTACATATTGATCTCGCTAAGTTACTACTGCTGCTGTTACTATTGCACTTGCTACGAAACTACTGCTATCACTGTTACCGTTACTGTTGCTGCTGCTACTATTATCAAAACTATCATACTACTTTGCTACTGATCACTTTACTGCAGATAATTAATCTCCAGGTGTGATTGAATTAACAACTCAGTTGCTAATACTCTCAAATATTCTTTGGCTCCCCTTGTGTCGAATCAATAAATTTGGGTTGAATACTCTACCCAAGAAAACGGTTGCGATCCCCTATACTTGTGGGTTATCAAGACCTTTTTCTGGCGCCGTTGCCGGGGAGCATAGCTATATTTGTTGGGTCACTTGGGATTATTATCAAATTATCACTATGAAGAATCTGAAGGATGCTAAGACTAAGATTTTTCCCTCTAAGACGAGGGGAGGTAAGGAACTGCCATCCAGCTCCGCTTTAGATTCACCTTCTGTTATAAGTAAACTTGCAACACCACCACATGCTATTAATCCTGATATGTCGCAAGTTATTGATGATGCTACTTCTGCTATGAATGCTACTCATGATGATGCTAGTACCTTGCTTGATGATGATGTGCCACTAGGTGAATTTCTTGATGAACAAATTGCTAGAGTAAGACGACATGATATTGTTGAAACTGATGATGAGCTTGAAACTGAAAATCTTGAAACACCTACTAGAACTAGCCCTCCTAGATATGAATTGCCTAAGGTACCAGAAGGTTATGTTGTGGGTGAGGAGGCAACTAGAGATATTCTTGCTTGCAAAGATAGAGATGATCTAGAAAAATTATTAAGCAAGTATAAAGAAAGATCTTTGAATGCTAGAATGAAATGTGATCCTAAGTTCGCTACTTCACCTATCTTTGTTGATGATAAGGATTATGAATTCTTTGTCGACCCAGAGTTAATTACTATGGTTGAATCTGATCCTTTCCATGGTTATGAAACTGAAACTGTTGTGGCACAACTTACTAAGTTGAATGACATAGCCACCCTTTTTGCCCATGATGAGAAAATTCGCTATTACTATATTCTCAAATTATTTCCGTTCTCATTAAAGGGTGATGCTAAAGCCTGGTACAATACTCTTGCTCCTGGTTGTGTGTGTAATCCCCAGGACATGATTTATTACTTCTCTGGAAAATATTTCCCTGCTCATAAGAAATAGCTTCCTTGCAGGAAATATTTAACTTTGTGCAAATTGAAGAAGAGAGTCTCCCACAAGCTTGGGGGAGGCTTCTCCGTTTGCTTAATGCTTTGCCTGATCATCCTCTTAAGAAAAATGAAATACTTGATATCTTCTATAATGGACTAACCGATGCTTCTAGGGATTTCCTAGATAGTTGTGCTGGTTGTGTTTTCATTGAACGAACTATTGGGCAAGCTGAAGAACTATTGAATAACCTATTGAAAAATTATGATGATTGGACTCTTCCTGAAACACCATCTAAACCCACTCCGAAGAAGAGGGGTATTTTATATCTCAGTCCTGAAGATATGCAAGAGGCAAAGAAATCTATGAAGGAAAAAGGTATTAAAGCCGAGGATGTCAAAAAATTACCTCCTATTGAAGAAATACATGGGCTTGATCCACCACCACCACCTAAGATGGTAGAGGTAAATTCTCTAATGAAATTCAATGATAATGATAATCCTCACAATATGCACCCTAGCCAATGCCTTTATGAGTTTGAAAACTACATTAGAAAGCAAGATCACTTCAATGCAAATGTTATGAAACAGTTGAAATATAATTCTGATATGATTGCTCGCTTGAGTGACTTGTTATTTAGAATCTCAAATGATGTTAGAGGTGTAGGGAAGCATGCTTCTATGGTTCAAACTCAGTTAGAACAAGTTGCTAAATCTCAAAGAGAATTGTTAGATGAAATGAACAATAATATCAATGATCATGCTATTAGAGTAATGACTAGAGGAGGTAGAATGACTCAGGAACCACTTTATCCTGAGGGACGCCCAAAAAGAATTGAACAAGACTCTCAAAGAGTTGATAGCGATGCACATAGTCCTTCTAAAAAGAAAAAGAAGAAGAAAAATGATAGGACTTTGCATGCCTCTAGTGAACCTGAAGTAGAAAAACCTCCTGATAATGATAATGAAGTTTCTATCTCTGATGCTGAAACTCAATCTGGTAGTGAACACTCACCTTCTGATAATGAAAAAGATAATGATGAGGTTCATGAAGAAACTCAAACAAATAATAAAGAACCAGACAATGATGTTGAGATAGAACCAGCAGTTGATCTTGATAACCCACAACCTAAGAATAAAAGATATGATAAAAGAGACTTTGTTGCTAGAAAACATGGAAAGGAAAGAGAACCATGGGTTCAAAAACCTATGCCCTTTCCACCTAACTCAACTAAAAAGAAAGATGATGAAGAATTTGAACGCTTTGCTGAAATGATTAGGCCAGTCTTTTTGCGTACTCGCTTGACTGATATCTTAAAAATGCCTCCTTATGCAAAGTACATGAAAGACATCGTCACCAATAAGAGAAAAATACCGGAAGCTGAAATCTCCACTATGCTTACTAATTATACCTTTAAAGATGGAGTACCTAAAAAACTTGGAGATCCGGGAATACCAACTATACCTTGCTCCATCAAAAGAAATTATGTGAAAATTGCTTTGTGTGATTTAGGAGCTGGTGTTAGTGTTATGCCTTTCTCTTTATATAAAAGACTTCACTTGAATAAACTCACACCTACTGAAATATCTTTGCAAATGGCTGACAAATCAACTGCCATACCTATCGGTATTTGTGAGGATGTGCCCGTTGTTGTTGCTAATGTTACTATTTTGACTGACTTTGTTATACTTGAGATGCCCGAGGACGACAACATGTCGATTATCCTTGGTAGACCCTTTTTGAATACTTCAGGGGTTGTTATTGACTGCAATAAAAGCAAGGTCACTTTTCATATCAATGGTAATGAGCATACGGTGCACTTTCCGAAGAAAAAATTCCATGTGAATGGTATTAATGTTATTGAAAAATCTCCGACAATCACTATTGGAAGTTTTCAACTACCTCTATCTACTGTTAAAAAGAAATATGAAATGCTTATTGTTGGGGAAATTCATATCCCCGTTGAGGTAACTTAGTGATTTACGAAAGTTCTTCAGTTTCATGCTAATCGAAAGTGGTTGTTAATAAGAATTGATCAACCTTATTAATGGATCATTTTTGAGAGGTATGAAGTTGATGCATTTAGTGAGCACTACCTTCTGTCCCTACCTTTAGTTTTCTGTTTTTATTAGTTAAATAAAATAAAATGCCATGTTTTGTCTGTTTTCTGAGTTTTCCGTGCAATAAAAAATGACCCAAAAATAAAAGTTCTCAGAATGCTCTGAAAATTTAATACGATTTTTTTCTGAATATTTACAAAAATTTGGTGCAAATAATATCAGAGGGAGGTGCACCAGGTGGGCACAACCCACCTGGGCGCGCCAGGACCCCCAGGCGTGCCATGGTGGGTTGTGGTCCCCACGTGGGCCCCTCACTTATCTCTTCATCCCACATCACCACCTACCTCCAGAAAAAATTCACCATTGCTCTTGCTCTCGTGTTCTTGCTCTCAAACCTACAGATTTCGATCTCTTTGCTTGAAGCTCCATTTCCGAAACTGTTTCGGGGAATTGTTGCTTGGTATGTGACTCCTCCGTTTGTCCAATTAGTTTTTGCTTTAGTGGTTTATATTTTGAATAATTAGCTACTCTTGGTGCTGCTGTAGATGAGCTTGTATGTTGAATTCTTAGAGTTTTAAGTAGTTTGAATGCTTGCTATGGCCTCTATGCTTCCCTATGAGTAGTTGTTACCAATCTTGTAAAGTTTTGTTAAGAAAATTTTATGGACTAAAAATTTCAGAATTTTAGTTCATAGGAAAAACATGAGTATCTTTCGGAAGTTTGCTTCCAAGAAGAACTCCAAGGGGGTGATTGGAGAGTCATCTGACAGTGATCTCCGCACCCGGAGGTTGGCAGAGCTACAGCCGTGCGAATGGCCGCATACCCCGTTCATGGAAGGGGCCGGAATCCTCCAAGAGTTTGCACAATATGCTGCTAATGTCGGCCTCACCAACTTCATCACAGCTGAGTGTGAATAGTTTCATCTCCTCACAAATTCCTTTGTGCAAAGTTTTAATTTCCTTCCTAGGAATAATCCCCCTGAAGTGCAGTTTAATTTATACACTGAACCCCATCAGATACCGCTTACCGAATTCTATGAAATATGCTTGCTTCCTTCTGATGGTGGGTTAGTAGAGCCTAGGCATGCAGAGTTTGAAGGTTTTTATCATACTCTGTCTATGGGGGATGAGAGAGGAGTGTCGAGTGTCACCGCCACTAGCTTGCAATTTCCTGCTGTTCATTATTTTGCTCTTTTCATTACAAAGTGCTTGCTTGCTAGAGAGAAGGTGGGTGCACTCAGTGCCCCAGACCTTGCCGTTTTACATCATGCACTGGAAGGCGACAACACTTAGAGCTTGGGAGCTATTGTGGCACGCCACCTCCACATTAATAAATCCAAGGGTAAAATACATGGTGGTATCTACGCTATTCGCCTGGCAGCTCGCTTTAATATTCAGATACGCCAGCATGATTATCCTTTGCCCAAAGTCTACTTAGACCACGCAG
Source organism: Thinopyrum elongatum (assembly GCA_011799875.1). NCBI lineage: Eukaryota > Viridiplantae > Streptophyta > Magnoliopsida > Poales > Poaceae > Thinopyrum > Thinopyrum elongatum. The sequence continues at coordinate 39,283,446 of CM022300.1, read as the reverse complement.
CCATGGAACACCACCAGTTTATTGCTGCTGACTACCCTGATATTCCTATTCCTTATAACTTAGTTTTTAGTGAGAAAACTCGTGATATTATTCCGCTGCCTCAACTTGCTTTGTTTGATCCTTTTGCCAGGCACGGATACAGCATTATGCCTGAGGACATCATCGCTTACCGGAACAACCAGGCTGCAGCATAGGAGGAGCCTCAGCAGTGGGATCCACAGGTGCCCGCACCTCAGCACTTCAACATAGGACCTCATGGCTTCTACGACTGGTGATTACCAAACTAGGCCAAAAGCCTAAGCTTGGGGGAGTACGTATTTCCACCGACATTACATTCATGTTCACACATTTCATTCGTCGGTGTCCTCACTTTTTCATTGTATTATCCATGCTTAATTTATTGTCTCGCTTTCTTCTTGTGTGTTTGAAAAACTTTGAGAAAATGCAAAAATATTTCTCGCTTCTTTTTTATTTTTCTTCCTAGTTTAAATTCTTGTAGCACTAAAAAGAAAAACCCAAAAAGATTTCCTTTTGCTTGTTGGGAGCTTTCCCATGTAAATAGTTTTCTCATTTTCCCCCTTTTATTTGCTTTCCTTCAGAAAACCAAAAACTCCAAAAATATTTCAGTGTGTTTCTCTGAACTTCTTTTCTTTTATTGAGTCATACCAAGGAGAAGACCATGATGAAAATATTGAGTGGCTCTCATATGCATTATTGTTAATCTAACAAAGAGCCCAATTTACCTTGTCTTCTCCTTTTGAATAAAATGTTTGCAGATTCCAGCTTAGTCCACGGCACTCTTGCACTATTATTATTTTCACATCGTTCGGTTGTGCAAGTGAAAGGCAACAATGACGATATTCGATGAACTAGCCGTGGCAGAGAGAAACGGGTATGAACTCGACTTGTTCTGTTTTTGTAAATATGTTTAACCTAGTATCCATGATTCAACCCATTATGATTAAACATGTTTGCAATGACAATTAGAGATTATAGTTTCTCATGCCATGCATAAGTAGCTAAGAGTGGATAATGATTTATCTTGGATGTCAACATTGCGTTAAAATGATTGTGATGTAGTATGATGATATGGTATCCTCCTCTGAATGTTCGAGTGGCTTGACTTGGCACATGTTCATGCATGTAGTTGAATCAAAACCAACATCGCCTCTATGATATTTATATTCATGGTGTTCATATCCTACTCATGCTAGTATCCAATGTTACTTATGCATAATGCATGTTCATGACCGTTGTTGCTCTCTAGTTGGCCGCTTCTCAACCTATTTGCTAGCCTTCGCCTGTACTAAGTGGGAATTCTGCTTGTACATCAAAAACCTTGAATCCAAGTTATTCCAGACGAGTCCACCATACCTACCTATATGCGGTATTACCCTGCCGTCCTAAGTAAATTTGCATGTGCCACCTCTAAAAAACTTCAAATAAATATCCTTTTTGTGTGCATGGAGTGTTCATAGAGCGATAGGAGGTAGTTGGTATCTTCCATGCTAAGCGGGTTATTCTCATGATGAGTGTTTAGTCGCTCGTCCTTGCACAAGAGGGGCGGTAATAGGGATTCCCAGTCCCGAACTCAAAATGCAAATAATTAAACAAAACTCCCCCGGGACTGTTATTGGTATGGACGGCACCCGTTGTTTCGGAAAAGCCGTGGAGTGTGAATGTTGGTGGAGGGGGAGTAAACCTTTACTTTTATCGCTTGGGAACCGCCACTAATGTGTTTAGCATGGAAGATATTGATAACTGATGGTCGCGAAGTAAACAAGAAGGGTGCATCTCTCAAAATTTCATTTACCTCTGTTTTTAAAACTTGAGCTCTGGCACCTCTGCAAATCACTGCTTCCCTCTGCGAAGGGACTATCTATTTACTTTTATGTTGTGTCATCACCTTCTCAAATAAGCGACAGGACCTGAGAGCACTGCTTTCATGCTTATGCATTGTGTGTAGCTAATGTTGGGTGCATCATGACTGGATCTTTTCTACCATGAATTACAATGTTTAGTCGCTGCTCGGACTTTGGAGGTGCTCTGCATTTATGTTTTGCGGTCTCAGAAAGGGCTAGCGAGATACCACTATTGTCATATTATATCATGGTTGTTTTAATAACGTGTTGTTGTTCGAGATATCTTATTATTGCTCGCTAGCTGATTATGTCATTGTTATGAGTTAATATAATTTTTAAGATTTATTGTCAACATCGTTAGTTATAATCTTTGCTAAAAACCTGGGTGCTACTTAAGCTTATTTATGCAAACAAGAGCAAAAGAGTTCGTAAAAGTTTTTCTTTTTCACTTTCAGTTTATCAACTGAATTGCTTGAGGACAAGCAAAGGTTTAAGCTTGGGGGAGTTGATACGTCTCCGTCGTATCTACTTTTCCTAACGCTTGATACGTCCATTTTGCATCATGTTTTCCTATTGTTATTTATGATGTTTTTATGCATAATAATGCTTTTTCGAGTAATTCTAATGACTTTTCTCTCATAATATGCAAGGTACACACAAAGAGGGAGAATTCCGACAGCAGGAAATCTGGACCTGAAAAAGCTACGTCGGGCTACCTATTCTGCACAACCCCAAATAAGCTGAAACTTTACGGGGATTTTTTATGGAATAAATGAGAAATATTGGAGCCAATAAATACCAGAGGGGGCCCACCAGGTGGGCACAACCCACCTGGGCGCGCCAGGGAGCCCAGGCGCGCCCTGGTGGGTTGTGCTCCCCTCGGCCCACCTCAGGTGCCCATCTTCTGGTATATAAGTCATTTTCACCTAGAAAAAAATAAGGAGAGGACTTTCGGGACAGAGCGCCGCCGTCTCGAGGCGGAACTTGGGCAGGAGCACTTTTGCCCTCCGGCGGAGCGATTCCGCCGGGGGAACTTCCCTCCCGGAGGGGGAAATCATCGTCATCGTCATCACCAACAACTCTCCCATCTTGGGGAGGGTAATCTCCATCAACATCTTCAACAGCATCATCTCCTCTCAAACCCTAGTTCATCTCTTGTGTTCAATCTTTGTACCGGAACTATAGATTGGTGCTTGTGGGTGACTAGTAGTGTTGATTACATCTTGTAGTTGATTACTATATGGCTTATTTGGTGGAAGATTATATGTTCAGATCCAATATGCTATTTAATACCCCTCTGATCTTGAGCATGATTATCATTTGTGAGTAGTTACTTTTGTTCTTGAGGTCACGGGAGAAATCATGTTGCAAGTAATCATGTGAACTTGATATGTGTTCGATATTTTGATAGTATGTGTGTTGTGATTCCCTTAGTGGTGTCATGTGAACGTCGGCTACATGACACTTCACCATATTTGGGCCTAAGGGAATGCATTGTGTAGTAGTTATTAGATGATGGGTTGCGAGAGTGACAGAAGCTTAAACCCTAGTTTATGCGCTATTCCGTAAGGGGCCGATTGGATCCAAAAGTTTAATGCTATGGTTAGAATTTATTCTTAATACTTTTATCGTAGTTGTGGATGCTTGTGAGGGGGTTAATCATAAGTAGGAGGTTTGTTCAAGTAAGAACAGCACCTAAGCACCGGTCCACCCACATACCAAATTATCAAAGTAGCGAACATGAATCGAACCAACATGATGAAAGTGACTAGATGAAATTCCCGTGTACCCTCAAGAACGCTTTGCTTATTATAAGAGACCGTTTTGGCCTGTCCTTTGCCTCAAAAGGATTGGGATACCTTGCTGCACTTTTGTTACTACTATTGTTACTTGCTCGTTACAAATTATCTGGCTATCAAACTACTCTGCTACTTACAATTTCAGTACTTGCAGAAATTACCTTGCTGAAAACCGCTTGTCATTTCCTTCTGCTCCTCATTGGGTTTGACACTCTTACTTATCGAAAAGGCTACAATTGATCCCATATACTTGTGGGTCATCAAGGCTATTTTCTGGCGCCGTTGCCGGGGAGTGAAGCGCTTTTGGTAAGTGGAAATTGGTAAGGAAAAATATTACTACGTGCTGAAATTTATTGTCACTTGTTACTATGGAAAACAATCCTTTGAGGGGTTTGTTCGGGGTATCTTCACCTCGACCGGAACCACAATTAGTTACCCCTCAACCTACTACACCTACTAAAAATATTGAATATGAAATTCCTTCGGGTATGATAGAACAACTGCTAGCTAATCCTTATGCAGGAGAAGGAACCGAACATCCTGATATGCACTTGATATATGTGGAAGAAATTTGTGGATTGTTTAAGCTTGTAGGTTTACCCGGGGATGAAGTTAAGAAGAAGGTTTTCCCTTTATCTTTGAAGGGAAAGGCATTGGCATGGTATAGGCTATGCGATGATATTGGATCTTGGAATTGGAATCGATTGAAATTGGAGTTTCACCAAAAAAAATATCCTATGCATCTAGTTCATCGTGACCGGAATTACATATATAATTTTTGGCCTCGTGAAGGAGAAAGTATCGCTCTAGATTGGGGGAGGCTTAAGTCAATGTTATATTCATGCCCCAATCATGAGCTCTCAAGAGAAATTATTATTCAGAATTTTTATGCTCGGCTTTCTCGTGATGATCAATCCATGCTTGATACTTCTTGTACTGGTTCCTTTATGAAGAAGACCATTGAATTCAGGTGGGATCTTTTGGAAAGAATTAAACGCAACTCTGAAGATTGGGAACTCGACGAAGGTAAAGAGTCAGGTATTAAGCTTAAGTATGATTGTGTTAAATCTTTTATGAATACTAATGCTTTTCAAAAGTTTAGCACTAAATACGGACTTGACTCTGAGATAGTAGCCTCCTTTTGTGAATCATTTGCTACTCATGTTGATCTCCCCAAGGAGAAGTGGTTTAAATATCACCCACATATTAAAAAGGAAATTAAAGCACTGGTACAAGCTAAAGAGGAAACTATTATTTATAATGTTGATCCAGTTGTTCCTACTGCTTATATTGAGAAACCACATTTCCCTGTTAGGATAATGGAACATGCTAAAGTTTCAACTGTGGTCAACAAAAGTTATATTAGAACAACTAAACCTGATGAACAAATCAAAGTAGAACCTAGTGTTGCTATGGTTAAGGATCTCCTGGAAGAAAATATAGATGGGCATGTTATTTACTTCTGTAATGAAGCTACTAGAATTGTCAAACCTGATAAGTCAGATATTCGTAGACCCATTGTTGGCATGCCCGTTGTCTCAGTTAAAATAGGAGATCACTGTTATCATGGTTTATGCGACATAGGTGCTAGCGTGAGTGCTATTCCCTTTACCTTATATCAAGAAATTATGAATGACATAGCACCCGCTGAGATAGAAGACATAGATGTTACTATTAAACTTGCTAATAGAGACACCATATCACCAATTGGGATTGTTAGAGATGTTGAAGGCTTGTGTGGGAAAATGAAATACCCTACTGATTTTCTTGTTCTTGGTTCCCCACAAGATGATTTTTGTTCCACTATCTTTGGTAGACCTTTCTTGAACACCGTTAATGCTAAAATAGATTGTAAGAAACAAACTGTCGGTGTCAGTTTTGGTGATGAGTCTCATGAGTTTAACTTTTCCAAGTTTAGTAGAAAACCTCATAAAAAAGAATTGCCTAGTAAGGATGAAATAATTGGTCTTGCTTCTATTGCTGTGCGTCCTACTGATCCTTTAGAACAATATCTGCTAGACCATGAAAATGATTTACATATGCATGAAAGAAATGAAATAGATGAGATTTTCTTTGAACAACGTCCTCTGCTTAAACACAATATGCCTATTGAAACTCTAGGAGGTCCTCCTCCACCTAAAGGTGATCCTGTGTTTGAATTAAAACAATTGCCAGACACTTTGAAATATGCTTATCTTGATGAGAAAAAGATATATCCTGTTATTATTAGTGCTAACCTTTCAGAACATGAAGAACAAAGACTATTGAAAGTTCTAAGGAAGCACCGAGCTGCTATTGGATATACTCTTGATGATCTTAAGGGCATTAGTCCCACTCTATGTCAGCACAAAATTAATATGGAACCTGATGCTAAACCCGTTGTTGATCACCAATGTCGGTTAAATCCGAAGATGAAAGAAGTGGTAAGAACGGAAATATTAAAACTTCTGGAAGCAGGTATAATCTATCCTATAGCTGATAGTAGGTGGGTAAGTCCTGTTCATTGTGCCCCTAAGAAGGGAGGAATTACTATTGTTCCTAATGATAAAAATGAACTCATCCCACAAAGAATTGTTACAGGCTAAAGAATGGTAATTGATTTTAGAAAATTAAACAAAGCAACTAGAAAAGATCATTACCCTTTGCCTTTTATTGATCAAATGCTAGAAAGATTGTCAAAGCACACACATTTTTGTTTCCTTGATGGATATTCTGGTTTTTCACAAATACCTGTTTCTCAACCTGATCAAGAAAAGACCACTTTCACTTGTCCCTTTGGAAGTTATGCTTATAGACGTATGCCTTTTGGTTTATGCAATGCACCTGCTACCTTTCAAAGATGTATGACTGCTATATTCTCTGACTTTTGTGAAAAGATTGTTGAGGTTTTCATGGATGACTTTTCTGTTTATGGGAAGTCTTTGATGATTGTTTAAGCAATCTTGATCGAGTTTTGTAGAGATGTGAGCAAGCAAATCTTGTCTTGAATTGGGAGAAGTGCCACTTTATGGTTAATGAAGGTATTGTTTTGGGCCATAAAATTTCTGAAAGAGGTATCGAGGTGGACAAAGCTAAGGTTGATGCAATTGAGAAAATGCCATGTCCTAAAGATATCAAAGGTATTCGTAGTTTCCTTGGTCATGCTGGTTTCTATAGGAGATTTATCAAAGACTTTTCTAAAATTTCTAGGCCTCTTACAAATCTTTTGCAAAAGGACATTCCTTTCATTTTTGATGATGATTGTTTAGAAGCCTTCGAAACACTCAAGAAAGCCTTAATTACTGCACCTATTGTTCAACCACCTGATTGGAACTTGCCTTTTGAAATTATGTGTGATGCTAGTGACTATGCTGTTGGTGCTGTTCTAGGACAAAGAGTTGATAAGAGACTAAATGTTATCCATTATGCTAGTAAAACTCTAGACAGTGCCCAACGAAATTACGCTACTACTGAAAAAGAATTCTTAGCAGTTGTGTTTGCTTGTGATAAATTTAGATCCTACATTGTTGATTCTAAAGTGACTATTCACACCGATCGTGCTGCTATAAAATATCTTATGGAAAAGAAAGATGCTAAACCTAGACTCATTAGGTGGGTTCTCTTGCTACAAGAATTTGATTTGCATATTACTGATAGAAAAGGAGCAGAGAATCCCATAGCTGATAACTTGTCTAGGCTTGAAAATGTCCTTGATGACCCACTACCTATTGATGATAGCTTTCCTGATGAGTAGTTAGCTGCAATAAATGTTTCTAATAACACTCCTTGGTATGTTGATTATGCTAATTACATTGTTGCTAAATATTTACCACCTAGCTTTACATACCAACAAAAGAAAAAATTCTTCTATGATTTAAGACATTACTTCTGGGATGACCCACATCTTTATAAAGGAGTAGATGGTATTATTAGACGTTGTGTACCTGAGCATGAATAGGGACAAATCCTACAGAAATGTCACTCCGAAGCTTATGGAGGACATCATGCGGGAGACAGAACTGCTCATAAGGTATTGCAATCTGGTTTTTATTGGCCTACTCTCTTCAAGGATGCTCGTAAGTTCGTCTTATCTTTTGATGAATGTCAAAGAATAGGTAATATCGGTAAGCGTCAAGAAATGCCTATGAATTATTCTCTTGCTGTTGAACCATTTGATGTTTGGGGATTTGATTTCATGGGACCTTTTCCTTCCTCTAATGGGTATACTCATATTTTGGTTGCTGTTGATTATGTTACTAAGTGGGTAGAAGCTATTCCAACCAGTAGTGCTGATCACAACACCTCTATTAAAATGCTTAAGGAAGTTATTTTCCCAAGGTTTGGAGTCCCTAGATATTTAATGACTGATGGTGGTTCACACTTTATTCATGGTGCTTTCCGTAAACTGCTTGCCAAGTATGATGTTAACCATAGAATTGCATCACCCTATCATCCTCAGTCTAGTGGTCAAGTTGAACTTAGCAATAGAGAAATAAAATTAATTTTGTAAAAGACTGTCAATAGGTCCCGGAAGAATTGGTCTAAGAAATTAGATGATGCACTTTGGGCTTATAGAACAGCATATAAAAATCCTATGGGTATGTCTCCTTATAAAATGGTTTATGGAAAAGCTTGTCATTTGCCTCTTGAGTTAGAACATAAAGCATATTGGGCAATTAAAGAACACAACTATGATTTCAAACTTGCCGGTGAAAAGAGGTTATTTGATATTAGCTCATTAGATGAATGGAGAACCCAAGCTTATGAAAATGCCAAGTTATTTAAAGAAAAAGTTAAAAGATGGCATGATAAAAGAATCCAAAAGCGTGAGTTCAAAGTTGGAGAATATGTTCTTTTGTACAACTCTCATTTCAGATTCTTTGCAGGAAAACTCCTCTCCAAATGGGAAGGACCCTATGTTATCGAGGAGGTTTATCGGTCTGGAGCTATCAAAATAAATAATGCCGAAGGTACTAACCCGAAGGTTGTTAATGGGCAATGAATAAAACATTATATCTCAGGTACGCCCATTAATGTTGAAAGTAATATTATCCAAACTATGACACCAGAAGAACACATAAAAAAGTCCTTCCGGAACACTCTAGAATCGTGAAAAAGAGGAGGTACGTGATACGGTAAGTAAACGGACTCCGAAAAATCCGCAAAAATATTTTTTGCCAGTTTTGGAATATTTAGAAAATTAGGAAAATAAGAAGCAACCAGGAAGGCACCCCTGGTGGGCACAAGACACCAGCCAGGCACGCCCAGGTGGGTTGTGCCCACCTCGGGTACCTTCCGGACTCCGTTTTTCTTCCGTTTGCTTGTTTTCCAAGATAAAAAAATCTTTATATACACACCAAACCTATTGACCTCCATATCGCGGAGAAATCTCCTGTTCTCTTTTCTTGCTGTTCTTTGTCAAATCTGTTAAGCCAGGCATCATTTCTTCTTCTTCCTCTAACAATGTGGAAGAGGATGCTTGGTTGATGAAGATCGAGCTAAAGAGGGAAGAGGCCGTTGGAGCAGCCAAGGAGGACAAGGGCAAGGAGGCTACCGGAGATCAAATGCCGGTGATCGAACAAGCACTGCCTGCCGAGGAGGAGGAAGAAGATATCCTTAAACCTTACTATGCTCATCTTACCCCTACTTAGATTGAAGCCTTTCGGATCATCGAAATGGTTCATGTGCAAAATAAATATCTCACTCGTGAAAATATTCTGCATCAAGAGCACATCATCTTCCTCCAGAGCATCACCCGTAGATTGGAGAATCTCTTGATCTTGAAGGACAGGATCGCTACTACTCCATCACCACCACCTCCTTCTTCATCACCAAAAGAAAATTGAGTATCGGGTATGGGCACTCCCCTTGGCTTCCGCCAAGCTTGGGGGAGGTGCCCCGGTATCGTATCACCCCCACTATCTTTTGCCTTTACTTTTCTTAGTTCGATCCATGGTTATCTTTTGCTTTAGATGAATGAAAGTTTAGTTCGATCCTTTCTTTTTGAGAGCCTGCTTAGTAATCCATCCTTGTAATCGTGTGCGAGATATATAATAAAGTTTAGTTTGAGTTTTTGCTTTCTTTACTTTCATGTTTCAATAAAGAGAAAGGAAATAAATGAAAAGATCATATGCTAATCCTATGGTAGGTGATAACACCACATAAGGAAAAGTATAAGTAGAAAATTTTATTAGAGATTGACAAACATAGCATTAGTCAATGATGCAACTCATGAAAGAATTAATAAGGGAATAGAAGATTCACATATAAATACACTATCATGGAAATCTTTTGTGATTGTGAGCCCCCATCAAAATATTATATGCCAAAATTATGGACGTTGGACAAGGAAGACAACTTAATGATTTATGTTTGTTCATATTCACATAGAAGTTATATTGTCATAGATCCTTCAACATGTGGTGCTTTCCCCCCATCTTTGCTAGCCAAAAATTCCGCACTAAGTAGAGATACTACTTGTGCATCCAAAAAACCCTTAAATCCAAATCTTATTTTTGAGAGTCCACCATATCTACCTATGGATTGAGTAAGATCCTTCAAGTAAGTTGTCATCGGTGCAATAAGGCAATAAAAATTGCTTCTAAAAGTGTGAGATCATTTAGTGTAAGAGAAAATTGAGCGTTGTACGAACTTGTGATGGTGAAGAATAAAAGCGACAGACTGCATAATAAAGGTTGCCATCACAAGGGGCAATATAACATGACGTTCTTTTGCATTAAGCGGTTGAGCATACAAACAAAAAGCGCATGGCAACCTCTGCTTCCCTCTGCGAAGGGCCTATCTTTTACTTTTATGTATTTACTTTCATGCAAGAGTCAAAGTTTTTCTCTCTATTCCTTTTTACTTTCTCTTTTGGCAAGCATCATGTGGTGAGGAAAGATCTAGGCACATATATCCAGTTGAATATGGGTAGCATGAGTTATTATTGTTGACATCACCCTTGAGGTGAATACGTTGGGAGGCAAAACTATAAGCCCCTATCTTTCTATGTGTCTGGTTGAAACATTTTGCTCATGTGTATGCGGTGAGTGTTAGCAATCATAGAAGACTATATGATGGTTGAGTATGTGGACTTGCCTAAAGGCTCCGATACATGACCCTTCCTGAAAAGATGATGAATTGTAGTTCCAAAGTTGACTGAGAACATAGTTTGTTGGTTTCTAATAGAGTTTATGCTTTATACTTCGATTGTGTGACGAATTGTTACATATTCATGAGAAGTCTATGATAAAAGTTTTATGTTAAAGTTTGTTGCTGTTATAATAAAATTACATGATGCTTCTATGTCCGTATTTTGTTTTTATCGACACCTCTCTCTCTAAGCATGTGGACATGTTTTTCGATTTCGGTTTTCGCTTGAGGACAAGCGAGGTCTAAGCTTGGGGGAGTTGATACGTCCATTTTGCATCATGTTTTCCTACTATTATTTATGATGTTTTTATGCATAATAATGCTTTTTGGAGTAATTCTAATGCCTTTTCTCTCATAATATGCAAGGTACACACAAAGAGGGAGAATTCCGGCAGCTGGAAATCTGGACCTGAAAAAGCTACGTCAGGCTACCTATGCTGCACAACTCCAAATGAGCTGAAACTTTATAGGGATTTTTTATGGAATAAATGAGAAATATTGGAGCCAATAAGTACCAGAGGGGGCCCACCATGTGGGCACAACCCACCTGGGCGCGCCAGGGAGCCCAGGCGCGCCCTGGTGGGTTGTGCTCCCCTCGGCCCACCTCCGGTGCCCATCTTATGGTATATAAGTCATTTTGACCTAGAAAAAATAAGGAGAGGACTTTTGGGATGGAGCACCGCCATCTCGAGGCGGAACTTGGGCTGGAGCACTTTTGCCCTCCGGTGGAGCGATTTCGCCGGGGGAACTTCCCTCCCGGAGGGGGAAATCATCGTCATCATCATCACCAACAACTCTCCCATCTTGGGGAGGGTAATCTCCAGCAACATCTTCAACAGCATCATCTCCTCTCAAACCCTAGTTCATCTCTTGTGTTCAATCTTTGTACCAGAACTATAGATTGGTGCTTGTGGGTGACTAGTAGTGTTGATTACATCTTATAGTTGATTACTATATGGTTTATTTGGTGGAAGATTATATGTTCAGATCCAATATGCTATTTAATACCCCTCTGATCTTGAGCATGATTATCATTTGTGAGTAGTTACTTCTGTTCTTGAGGTCACGGGAGAAATCATGTTGCAAGTAATCATGTGAACTTGATATGTGTTCGATATTTTGATAGTATGCGTGTTGTGATTCCCTTAGTGGTGTCATACTAGTAAAAAAGTTAATTCGGTTGAAGAAATTTCTTCTTTGAGTGAAAAAGTTGATTCTCTTATGAAATTGGTTGCTAATAAAAGTGCTCCTATTGATTTTAATGATATGCCTTTGTCTACTTTGATTGAGCAAAATAATGATGCCATAGATGTGAACTTTATTTCGCGAAACAATTTCAATAATAGTGCTTATAGAGGTAATTTTAATACTAGGCCTTTTCCTAGTAATTCCTCTAATAATTATGGTAATACCTATGGTAATCCTTATTAAAATAATAATAGGAACACCTCTGATCTTGATAATAATATTAAAGAATTTATCAATACTCAAAAAGTTTTCAATACTACAATAGAAGAAAAACTGAATAAGATTGATGATATGTCTAGAAGTATTGATAGAATTTCTCATGATGTAGAAAATCTCAAGATGAAAATTTTTGTGCCTAAGGTTGAGGAATCAGTTAAAGCTTTATATGTTTCTATGGATGAAAGTAAGAAAAGAACCGCTATGCTTAGAGCTAAAAGAGAAGTTTTAGAAAAAGTGTTTTCTAGTGATTGCTTTCATAAAAGTGATGAAGATCTTAAAATGATTAGTGCTTCTTATATTGATTCCTTGTTTAGTAAAATTAAGATTAATGAAAAAGGGACTGGAGAAGAGTCAACTTTAGCTAGAAGGCGTCCCGATAATTTGGAGGGTGAAAATCTTGTTGAAAAATTTGATAAAAGTGGGTTTGAAGAGGTCAAAACTTTAACTAGTGATGTGCCCACTCTTTTGGATTACAAAGACTTTAATTATGATAGTTGCTCTTTGGTTGATTGTATTTCTTTGTTACAATCCATGATAAATTCACCCCATGCTTATGAACAAAATAAAGCTTTTTTGGAGATTTTTTTTGGACCAGAAGACATCCAGTGGGCCAAAGAAGTACCGAAGAGGGGGCCCAAGGTGAGCACAAGACACCAGGGCGCGCCAGGGCCCCCAGGCGCGCCCTGATGGGTTGTGCCCACCTCGGTGACCTCCGGCACCGCCTCTTTGCTCTATAAATACCCCAATATTCCAGAAACCCTAGGGGAGTCGACGAAAATCAATTCCAGCCGCCGCAAGTTCCAGAAACCACAGATCCAATCTAGGCACCATCACAGAGGGGTTCATCATCCTCATTGGTGCCTCTCCGATGATGCGTGAGTAGTTCATTGTAGACCTACGGGTCCGTAGTTAGTAGCTAGATGGCTTTCTCTCTCTCTTTTGATTCTCAATACAACGGTCTCTTGGAGATCTATTTGATGTATCTCTTTTTTGCGGTGTGTTTGTTGGGATCCGATGAACTTTGAGTTTATGATCAGATCTATGTTTTTATCCATGAAAGTTATTTGAGTCTTTTGATCTCTTATATGCATGATTACTTATAGCCTCGTATTTCTTCTCCGATATTTGGGTTTTGTTTGGCCAACATGATCTATTTATCTTGCAATGGGAAGAGGTGCTTTGTGATGGGTTCGATCTTACGGTGCTTGATCCCAGTTGACAGAAGGGGAAACGACACGTATGTATCGTTGCTATTAAGGATAACAAGATGGGGTCTATTTCTACATAAATAGATCTTGTCTACATCATGTCATCGTTCTTATTGCATTACTCCGTTTCTCCATGAACTTAATACACTAGATGCATGCTGGACAGCGGTCGATGTGTGGAGTAATAGTAGTAGATGCAGGCAGGAGTCGGTCTACTAATCTTGGACGTGATGCCTATATAATGATCATTGCCTGGATATCGTCATGATTATTTGAAGTTCTATCAATTGCCCAACAGTAATTTGTTTACCCACCGTTTGCTATTTTTCTCGAGAGAAGCCACTAGTGAAACCTACGGCCCCCGGGTCTCTTCTTTAATATATTTGCCTTCACGATCTATTTTTATTTGCTTTTATTTCAGATTTATTAATCCAAAAATCCAAAAATACCTTGCTGCAATTTTTACTTATTTATTTTATCTCGCGTTCCCATGAGATCTATTTATCCAATCTACTACAATTTTACCTATCCTTTTACCAGTGAGGGATTGACAACCCCTCTCTTACGTCGGGTTGCAAGTATTTGTTCTTTGTGTGCAGGAGCTGTTTATGTGGTGTTGCATGGTTCTCCTACTAGTTCGATAACCTTGGTCTCATCACTGAGGGAAATACCTACCGTTGCTATGCTGCATCATCCCTTCCTCTTTGGGGAAATACCGACGTAGTTCAAGCAAACATCAATGTTTAGCGTGGGTAAAATTTCAGATTCAACCGACAATGAAAAAGTGGAACCACCCTGAAACATGCTTATTTTCCCAAATTGGAACTGTGTGCAATGACTTCCATTTTCCCAGTTACGTCAATCACACACGGTTGGCTCTAGCAAATCGTTGCCTCCGAAACTCTTTGTGGGACAGAAAACCCTCACCACCTAATTCAAAAAGGAAAAAAGAAAACCCTCACCATCCCCATGTCACAAAAACCCTCACGCCGCCCGCCACCCCCTCTGGTCCCCGTTCACACCTGCACAAGGTCCTCCGCAACTTTGCATGACACCGCCTATCGCCACGGCAACCACTTAGCTCGACACCTGTCGCCGCCGCCAGGCTGCCGGCAAACCCCACCGCATTTTGCCACTTCCGCTTGCCACCGCCTATCGCCATAGACCTTCTCGATGCTGCTCGCCTTCGACCCAGCTCCGCCCGATTGTTGAATCCGTGGTATTGAGGGTTTTTTCTCATGGACAACAAGGTAACTAATTCACTGAGATATTCTCTCATCTCTTATCCCAGTTCATCTGCCTCATTTAATCACCCGGCTGAAATCACCGTGAACTCATTTTTATTCGAGATGATTTGAGGGTTTTCTTTCATTCATAGAGTGTACAGTGCGCGGACACATCAGTACTTTGCGGCCTCGACCAGACATCCGTGTAGTTCCATCTCACCGTACCAGATGACTTCAGGATGCGCACGGTATGTTCAATCTCACCCTACATCGGTTCGCATGGCCTACTTTCCTGAACATATACTATATATTGCTACATTTGGATAAAAGGTGCCACATGCAGCATATACGTCAAAGGGGATTTTTTCCCTTTTCTTTCTATATTAGGCAAATTAATGATGTATTGTTCTTTCGATTACTCTCATATTTCCATGACATCATGGTTACACTATCTGTTTAATTATAGTTTTTTTCCTGTGATTTCAACTGCTGTATTGTTCTTTCAATTTCGCCCATATTTGCATGTTACCATATTCTTTAACAATCCTACCATTTTCTGCAGCACATACCTTGCTATGCAACAACATCTGTAGTACACAATCTTGCCCTTTACATAACTCCAGACTACAGGGATGTCATACTGAACACAAACCATGGATTTACAATCGTTGCTTCTATAAGACTTGATGAACGTGGTCACTCCTATTTTGGCACGGGCCTTTGGACAGAAATTTCTAAGTTTTATGTACTGAAAGCTGGCAATAAAATTGCACTGCACATAAAAGAGCCTGGTCATGAGATATATGCTAACTTCCCCGACGATATCATCTGTCCAGACTTTGTTCGAAGTAAGTGTTCTTTTCAAGTATTTGCATGTTGACTTACCCAACAATATCAAAGGAATTGTGTAGTATTTAGTAACCAATTGTTATTCCATTTTCTTACTCTATTCCTACCTACTAACTTCTGGTTACCAATACACTTTTCTTTTGCCCTGTTTTAACTAAATATTCCTTGTACCCGCACTTCTATCAGAAAGCGCCGCTGACGAGGAGACTCCGAAGGTGGAGAACGAGGTTGCCAACAAGCGGAGGCGGGTCGAGCAAGAACCGCAAGTGACTCCAGCAGGCCTAGACTTCATCAGCAGCCTCCCCAATGATATGTTGATAGTCATCATCTCCCTCCTCCCAATCAAATATGGGGCGCGGACAACCGTCCTTTCCCAGCAGTGGCACCCCCTATGGCACTCCACCCCTCTCGACCTCATCGACGCCCACAAGCTCTGCCATGGCTATCACAAAAGCATGGACGCATTGTCCTAGATCCTCGGCAGTCACCATGGCCCAATCAGAGGCCTTAGCACGGGCAAGTTTCGTTCCAACGGCAAGGACCGAGCCAGGCTTGACGAGTGGTTTCGATCCCCCACCCTAGATCAGCTCGAGGAGCTAAGTTTTAATGATGGGCATATGCGCTCGTTGCCAACGTCCACGCTTCGCCTCGCCAAGTTCATGAACTGCCATCCCCCCCCCCTTAATGACGCGCCCACTCTTTTTCTACCACAACTGAAGCACCTCGAGCTCGTCGCCGTCTGCATCCCAAAGGATGACATGGAGCGCCTACTCCGCGGCTATACTACACTCGAGTACCTTCGTCTTCAGGTGATCAATGTGTTGAGTAGCTTCCACATCACCTCCATGACTCTTCAGACTATTTATGTGTGTTGCCGGTGCTGCAACAAGAGATCACAAAAGGTGTACCACAATATGGTCATTGAGGACACACCTTCATTTGAGAGATTACTTGTAGTTGATCAACAAGGTCCTACAAGAATCAATGTCATTTTTGCGCCGAAATTGACAGTGGTGGGCTACTCGTCTGTCAAATACTCCGAACTTGTTATTGGATCCACACCAGTTTAGGTACAACAGTCGTCTTCCACCTCTCCTTCTAGAAATTAACATTATTTCTAATTTTGAAGATATATGTTCATCTGTCATCCAACAAATGATTCCGACAAGCTTGACTCCGAATCTGCGTGCAGTGAAGGTCTTGGTACTAGAATCTATCGGCCCTAACCTGGACCAAGTTGTCAGTTTCCTAAGATGCTTTCCGTGCCTGGAGAAGCTATATATCGAGGTGATGTTCCTTTCCTGTTAAATGTTAACCATAAGGGAGTTCAATTTTTGGCACCTTTTCCCAAGTTTACAATGACAACGTACTACGATTTCTGAAGGAATTTTGGAGGATTTCAGTACATACATGTTTTTCCCCCCATATTGGTTGCTTGATTCATATGGTTACAATCCATAAGCATTTCTCCTTTTGGATTCATCTGTACTAGTTTTCTTAGGGAATTTTTTATCGACTCCAACCTCTTGTGAAGAAGGCTACATTTTTCTAGATTGTAATCAAATGCCCATGTTAATCATGTCAGATCGAAGATGGCACGTTAGTGCATTTTACAAATACTGCAAACCAAATAGGCATGTAGTAGTGTTCAAAACTGCATGTAGGCACTAATACGTTCTCTTCTTTTGCAGATAAGATTAGGCCCGATGGTGGATAATGTGATACAATATAGCAATCACATCGAATGCCTAGATCTGCATCTCTTAGAAATTACTTTGAACTCCTACCGAGGGACCTTACCGAAGATTATATTCGCCAGGTTCTTTGTTGTCAGAGCAAGGGTGCTGAAGGTAATGAGGTTTGCCCTACATTTATTTCGCAAAAATGAATGGTTTGTTGATCAGCGCCGGCGGCTGCAGCAGAATGGAAAAGGCTCCGAAAAAGCTGAATTTCATTTTGGAACTTCAACTGACAGAGTAATCGGAAGTCATTGTGTCAACCCCATACATGACTTGTCAGTGGCTGATCCCTTTGCAAAAATGATGAGGTTTCGGAAGTAGCCTTACAAGTGGTAATATTAGTTTGAACCTCTCTTATATCCATGTTCAGCTGATCAGCACGGGCATTTGCAGCTGAATGAGCTGAATTTCATTTCTAATATCAGTTTGAACCTTGTAATCTTCGAATTTGAGCCATATAACTCTGGAATTTGAACCTTGTAATATTTCGGGCTTTTGTGGTACAATCGTTGAAATGGCATCGTATGAGACTCGTATATTGGTAGTACTATTTTGACCTTAATATGCAATGGACTTAGATTTTATTAACCATTCTTGAATGTGTTTCCCTTGGCGATCTCATCGCAAATGATCTGTATAGCTAACTCGACTGCGATCGTAGACATTATTGCACATAGTTGGTTTCTTCAACCGTGTGCCCTGTAGAGCGCAGAATTAATTATCGCACTCGAGTGTCCATCATCACCCTTCTGTGTAACTTTGACCTCATCACCCATGGGTAAACTTATGATCGAAGTCATTCCACACACTTCGTTTTTGCAAAGCTTTTTGCCAATAAACGCCCACGATTTGCCCCTCTTCTAGACGACGCGTGGCTAAACTAGTCGGGCGGGAAGCTTGCGCAGTAAACTGCGGGGTTGCGCGGGAACAGGCTCACCAATGATACATTTGGCGCCTCTTCGAGCCCACGCGTGGTCAAACGAAACGCGTGTGGGGTGCTCAAGCGTGCACTGGAATCCTCCGCTATGAACGCGGTGACAAGACGTGACGATTACAGGCCGGCCGGCCCCCATTTATTACAGCAGCCTCTTAACCCTTGTGTCTCTTCAATCTTTCGATCTCACCCCAGTATTGCAAGAAGCACACCCACCATGACAAACTCTTAGAGGGTATCCTGCGCGGCTCCAATGGCGCTCCGAGCGGCTGCCAACGACGAGCATCAGTTCACCATGCATGCTGTGGTGGACAACCACAGAAGGTTCACGGAGCTCTCGGTGGTGTACACCAACAACCCGGTCTGGGTGGAGTACTCCATCCACATCATGGAGCTATTTCTTGCTGAGGAGAAGTACAAGGTGGTCGGGTTTGACCTCGAGTACACCCGTGCTTGTGCCGGGTCTCGTCCCAAGGTCGCCGTCGCCCAGATGTGCGTGCGCAATCACGTCCTCGTCTACCACTACTGCCTGGCCACAGGCCTTGTGAGCATTTTGCCAGGTTTGTCAACAGCCCCCACTACATGTTCGCTATGGTGGACATCACCAATGATGTAAAGGTGCTCAAGAATTCGGGCATCGCCTGCCAGAATCTTGTCGACATCCAGGGCCAATACAAGATCTGGGTGTCGGTGTAATAAATATTGGGCCTTTAGTACCCCATACTTGTGCACGGGCAGTTGTAGCCATACCCGCGGCAAGGCTTGTCAGGGGAACAGTTGAAGATCAATCCAAGGTTATCAAAGAGACATTCGAGACAAGGATCAGAAGATAAGGAGAACTGGAGACCAGGGGCTCGGCTCCCGGCAAGATCTTGCCGGGGTAGCCCGCCAAGCCCGGCAAAATTCGCACCCGGCAAGGTTCCGCCACTGTGCCAGCGCTCCAGCACAGCGACCGGCTTGGCATTCTGGTCCCATCCCTGGATGTGTGGCAAGGCGCTAGTGGAGGCGAGCTTAAGCGGTGCTGATGGGATGGCCCCTTTTTCCATCCCCAAGAAAGTAAGGACACCTAAACGGACACCTCACGGTGCATTAAATGCATTTGTCCAAAACCGTCAGTGGTTAGGTATGATAACCATGTAGCTACTTTACACCTCGCATATGAGCAGTTTGCCACTGTGGTGACCCCTCTGATCATATAAAAGGAGGCCCAAGGCAACTGCTACAGAGGAGAACACTCTCGGCCCATTCTGCATGCGTAGCTGCTGCACGAACACACTGTTCATTGCAAGCGCTCCAAGAACTAGGACGAAAACACTGATAATAAACTAAAGCAGGAGTAGGGTTTTACGCTGATTAGCGGCCCGAACCTGGGTAAAAATCCCCTCACGTTGATCATCGGTTCTGCTCTTTGTGCATACCTCTCTCCCTGCCGAACCATAAAGGGGTCCTTCGGATCCCATAGGTGTCGTACGCCGACATCTTTGGCGCGCCAGGTAGGGGGATCGAGGTTGCGCGAACCTGATCTGGTGATCAGCGCGTCAGTTTCTTCACCATCTTTGTCACTATGCCACCCAAGAAGAAGGGTGCGGCAGCGGTTGTTCCGTCTACGTCCGTCTTACCCGCGCCTACTCGGACGGGGGACGACGTGGATGCAGGAGGTGGAGGTTTAGAGCCTCCACGGCGTTCTGGTGATCCGAGCCAGGCGAGCGGCATCGTTCGCAGCAGCGATGACAACCCGCACGCCTCTAGATCCAGAGATGGAGCCGTGCTGCCTACGGGCGGCGCAGCGAACTCCAGAGATCAAAGGACGCATCCTAGGGTTCCCACGCCGGCGCAAGCGTCGCGGCCTTCCCAGGTGTAATCAACACTACTAGCAATCCCACAGGTACCAATCTGAGGTTTTGAGACAAAGATTGAATACAAGAGATGAACTAGGGTTTGAGATGAGATGGTGCTGGTGAAGATGTTGATGAAGATTGGTCCTCCCACGATGAGAGGATCGTTGGTGATGACGATGGTTTCAATTTCCCCCTCCAGGAGGGAAGTTTCCCCGGCGGAATCGCTCCGCCGGAGAGCAAAAGTGCTCTTGCCTAGGTTCCGCCTCGAGACGGTGGTGCTTCGTCCTGTAACCTCTCTTCTGATTTTTTTTTCTAGGTCAAATGGCACCATATAGGAGAAGATGGGCCCCGGAGGCCTGCCAGGGGCGCCACAAGCTCCGTGGGAGCGCCCCCAACCTTGTGGCTGCCTGGTGGGTCCCCCTCTGGTATTTCTTTCGCAATAATTTTAATATATTCCAAAATAATTCTCCATCAATTTTCAGCTCATTTGGAGTTTGTTCAGAAAAGGTGGCTTCGATATAGCCCTTTTCGGTCCAGAATTCCAGCTGCCAACAATCTCCCTCTTCATGTGAACTTGCAAAATAAGAGAGAAAAGGCATAAGAATTGTATTATAAAGTGAAATAACAGTTCCATAATGCAATAAATATCAACATGAAAACATGATGCAAAATGGACGTATCAAATAGCATACGGTGGGTAGACAAATTACTTGGGTAATTGATAGAAAAGTGCATAGTTATGACGTTATTCATGGCATGATCATGTATATAGGCATTATGTCCGTGACAGGTAGACTGACTCCTTCCTAGATCTACTACTATTACTTCACTTCGAGAGCGCTTCTATGCTTGCCCCTCTATGTATTAAGTTCATGACAAATAGAGTAATGCATGAAGTATGATGACATAATGTAGATAGAATAAAACCAAGCAATATGATTAAACCCCGTCGTTTTCTCCTTAGTAGCAACAATACAAATAGGTGCCTCGCTACCCCTTCTGCCATAAGGTGAGGACACCGCAAGATTGAACCTACTACTATGCATCACTTCCACTAAAGATCTACTCATCAACTTGGCCAAAGAAAACTCATAGATCGAAAAGCATTGCGTAGCTATAAAAAATCACACATAATAAAGTTCAGAAAAGACTTAATTACTTTCAGTGAATAATTTGATAATAAACCCACAATTCATCGGATCCCAACAAACGCACCGCAAAAGAAGATTACATCGAATAGAACTCCGAGGAGAACATTGTATTGAAGATCAGAGAAAGAGATCTAGCTAATCACTATGGACCCATAGGTCGTATGGGAACTACTCACACATCATCAGAGGTGTAGCAAGGTTGATGTAGAAGCCCTCCATGATCGATTCCCCCTCCGGCAAAGTACCGACGAAGGCCTCCAGATGGGATCACGGAAGAACAGAGACTTGCGGCGGTGGAATAAAAAATTTGGTGGTGCTTCTGGGGTTTTTTCAATATTAGAGAAATTATAGCGTTGGAATTAGGTCATACGAAGCCACAAGGGGCCCACAAGATATTAGGGCGTGCCCTATTGTCTTGTCGTCTCCTCGCTTCTCGTCTGGACTCCTCCCGAAGATTCTAGGGTCTCTTTTAATCCAGAAAAAATCGTCAAAAAGTTTCGTCATGTTTGGACTCCGTTTGGTATGGATTTTCTAAACCAAAAACAAGCAGAAAATAGCAACTAGCACTAAACACTAGGTTAATAGGTTAGTTCCCAAAAATGATATAAAATTTTATATTGATACATCCATTTTGCATCATGTTTTCCTACTGTTATTTATAATGTTTTTGGTCATTATTTCACCTTATGAAGCAATTCTAATGCCTTTTCTCTCCTATTTTGCAAGTTTCACATGAAGAGGAAGATTACCGACACCTAGAATTCTGGATCTGAAAAAGCTACAACAGAGATAGATATTCTCCGGAGCTCCAAATGACTTGAAAACTTACGGAGAATTATTTTGGAATTAATAAAAAATATTGGAAGAAGAATCTTCGGGAGGGGCCCGTAACTCCACCAGCAGGCCTCTGTGGCCCCCCTTCTCCTATAAGATGCTAATTGCCCTAGGAAAAAAATCAGAAGAAGACTTTCGGGACGAAGCATCTCCTGTTTTCGGGACACGCGCGAGCTGTACGTGCGATCGAAGCGACAAGGATGGAATGGACGGATGGTCGTGAACGGGCGGATGGCTATGTACGCACGCGCGCTGAGTATGTAATAGCTTCGTCTTCGTGCGTGCCGGTCGGCTGGGCGAGAGGAGGAGAGGACCATGTGAGGCTCGCCCGTCTCGTCTGTATGCGTACACGGGCTCCATCTCCGTGCCCATGGGAGTGGACGCACGAATGGCGCTGCAGTGTCATCGTACTTGCAGGACACTAGGTATCTTTGGTTGGTTGGCGCCAACAAACTGTTTAGCAAAACAAAAAAACAGGGGATGCTGAGATTAACCAAGTCAGTTTATTCTTAGCAATTATCCTTCGTAGTGGAATTCGAAAGTCTTCAATGGGGGTATCATCTTCGGTAAAAGTTGTAGTTGGACAGTTGGAGGCAGAGTGCAGAGCATGGAGACAGGCAGGACTGATCAAGGGTGATTTGGATCATCTACTCAGAGTGGTGCCTAGGTGGGTCAGGCGAGAGTAATCCTAAGTTTGTGAGTGGGGTATGGGTGGAGTGTTGTGTTAAAACTATGTAACACCACATGGTGGACATGTGGTATTTATCTCCCTCTATCTTTCTACATAATATGATACACACACTATTTGTATTCGAGAAAAAACAAGCTCGGGTGTAGGAACACCATGTACTAAAGAACATTATTTTCTGTCAAGAATGAGGAAAATGGAAAACAATATTCTTTTATGAATTCCTAAGTAAATCTAAAGACTTGAAGAAGTTATGAATTCCTGCAAACGGACATATGAAAATCTTGGCCACTTGTCTTACTCACTCTGATGGTCCAGAAGATACGAAGCACATGTTATTCCTCTGTAATAAAGCAAACGAGGTTTGGAAAAGGTTGAGGATGGATGCTATTATTGATAAAGCCCGTGAGGTTGATCGGGCTGGAGAAGCGGTGTTGGAGTATTTCCTTCTTCTACCAGAACAAGATTTGTGGATTATGAGTCGTCAGAATGTGCGTGAAATGATTGCTATCTCAGCTTGGTATCTATAGTGGGAAAGACGAAAATTGGTACACAAGGAGACAATTCGGAAATCTTATCAAACTAGTTAATTGCCCGTGCGTTGCACCGGAGCCACAAATATATTCATTAGTTCAACACCAATCATGTTAAACATATACTTTTGGGACTCATTCACACCAAAGCAACCTTGTCTACAGTTAAATCGCTCTTCTTTTCTTATTGTTCTTCTTCTTCCTCCTCCATCTACTATATCGGCTTCCCCATTGCAGCTCGCTCTCGCAGTCAATGGCACATCCTGCTCACAATCCTCCATCCCCCACTCAGAATTCTTCTTCTTCCTCCTCCATCTACTCTACCGGCTTCGAATTAGCTATTGTTTCATCGATGAAGGTGTTACAGTATCATGTGTGGCAGTCATGTCCTAGTCATACTGCCGAGCAGGTAGCAAGGATCCAATAGAGAAAGCACCAAGTACCAAACATAACGTAAACAATGCAACAGAGATGAAGATATTCAGAAACACATAGAGAAACATTAGGGTGTTATCACAAAGGTAAACATGCAGGTGTAATTCAATGAAAAGAGAGTAGCCAAAAGATTTGTTCATACTAAAAATAGGTGCCTCACCAGACAGGAGATGCATAATTCATACACAAGTATCCAATAACCAGTTTTGAACAGACTGCTGTGAACCTTAATAATATAATCGCCCAAAAGTTACCAGATTGTATATCCTTCTTTCGCATTAGTTATGCATTGTTGAGAGAGTTTCTCAAATTTAGCGCCCGTATGCCTTGGAATTATGATCCCTGACATAGTTTGGAAACAAAGGAAGGATAACGTACAAAATAAAAATGTCATGTCACCCGCAGAATTTCTAAGTCAACAACAAATGATAGGCACAATATGTACTGCAAGGTCTTACCATCCTCCCATTGATCACATTACCTAAATCCAAATTACTTTAGTATTTGCACGCATATGAATGAGATATCAATGAATCAGGTAACGAAGGAAGAACTTGGAAAATGCAGAAGCATAGAATGACATTTAATCTATGATTTCGAAAAAAAATACTACGATGTCGCTTTATATAATCAAATAATTAGTGTACCTACTGCTCTAGCATCTCTGAGCAAAATAACAACGATAAGGACATGTGCTCTCCAAGCAGAATAAGATCTGTACAGATAATGTTTTGTCACTTTGATCAAAACTCACATAAAGATGCAACCAGGGACCTAAGCATGGACGAATCGGGAAGGGGGAGGCAGAGAAAGATCAACCAGGCTTCCAAAAACTAACTAGCCTAGGGAGTAGTGTAGAACAGGGTTAACAGAAATCAACGGAGGGGTTGCTTGGCGTTGTCCTACTCAGGATTATGAGATAATGCGAAGCTCACTTCTTTATCTTGGTGCTTCTAGGTCTCTAATATCTCCTATTCTCCTTTCTACCGAACTCCCTTCTCATTCCGTTGGCACCATTGAGACTCACTTTTCTGTACAATGAAAAAACAATACTTTTGGAGAAATGAAGAATAGCGGATATTAGTAGCTTTGGCAAAATCTCAGAAGTGACTTCACATCAAGGAAATTCCATTTTTGTCACCTTCATAAAATCAAAATAATTGGATAGCCCATGTGATTCAGCTAATCTTTAGAACATAGGGTTAACACTGTAGTGTTGAAATGCAAACTTATTGCATCTCCTAATATGAATGGCACAATACATATTATACAACCATGGCTCTTGCAAGCATAAGAATTGATTGGAGATTTAACATGTCATTGTCAACAACTACCGAAAACCATTTTTTGACGTGCATCTGCACGTATACATGGCAATGCTAATAATTTCTTGGAAACAAAAATAATATAACTTGACAAGATCGTAATTTTGAAGAGTGTGAATTCAATCTTCCATCGCGTGTTTCACCACACATACTGCAAGCAAGATAAATAGTACTTGTGAGTTGTAACATTTGCCCATGTTTAGATCTTTGAAGTGAGCTACTTATCCATGATGCATGCAGTAATTTTATAACAAAATCATATCTACCAACTGAATGCCATTTGTCTTCCGCGATCTTTCGTCCTCGTCCAAGCAGTTGTGGGCGAGGGTGGTTGGTCATGGCCGCAGCTAGTGAAAGGGGACTCACGGTGGGCATGAGTCTGAGGATACAGGGAAGGGGCAAAGGAGGTGGTCGGAGGAGGGGGTCGTGGTTGTGGTAGGAGGTGGGCTACAGTGGGCAGAGAGGAGGCATGCGCGGGGTTGCGGGCGGACGACAGTGGTGGCGCCAGATCGGGGCTCCATTGGTTGGATGGAGGAGGTAGGGAGGAATGGGGCTGCATAGGAAAAATGAAGGGGTTTTGTGCAAAATCATGAAGCGGAGTGGCGGGCGTCTCTTTGTAAAAGTGCCACAGCTAGTGTCGCATCTGTTAGATGTAAATCAGACGGTTAAAATTGATGGATGGCAGGCACACCATCATCATCAACTGAGATTTTTATAGGAGTAGAGATATCTATGGATATACTAACTCTTACGCGCAAACTTTGTTACTTCCTCATCTCCAAAGGTCTCTATAAAAAGGAGGGCTGGTATTGCCCTCGAGTGGGCTTTGTGAAACTTAATGTTGATGCTTCTTTTGAGCATGATGGGGGCAGTCCCTAGAGATGACAAAGGCAGATTTATCACTAGGGGAATGGGAAGATAGACTATTGCGCGGATGTCGTGATGGCTGAAGTCTTGGCCCTCAAATTCGGTCTATCTCTGGCACAAAGGTCGGGATGCAATCGCCTTATTATTAGCTGAACAATCTGGAGTTGATTGTACCATGAAGGATGGAGGATGGTCGGCGGGTGCGGCGGCGGCAATTTTCGATGATTGTTTTCATTATGCTTGTGATTACATTATTACTAGGTTTGGACACTGTACTATGTAATAGAGAAGTAAATAAAGTTGCTCACAAACTCGCTAGATTAACTAATTTTTCTTTGACTTTGGTTTGAGGAGCCCTTAAGTGAAATTGTAACGATCCTTTGAAGCGGTGTATTGGTTATCTGTAATGTAATGAATAAAGCTTCTGGTTTAGATTATTTTTTATAAAAGCGGTGGAACGGCCGGACTGCACTGCCCACCACCGGTGTGTGTGGGGCGGGTCGTGGGTAGTGGGGATGCGCGAGTGGGAAGAGAATTCGGCCGCGACCACGGCCGCCCGGTACCACCCGACAGATTCCTCGTCTGAACCGTACTTGCGTTCCATTTCCGCCCCGCAGCGCCTCACTCAGATCCGCGTGCGCTGCGCCCCCAATTCCCACCCCCCACCACCCCTCCAACTCCAAATCAACCCCTCGCTCACTCCCACACGCGCAAAGTCGCACACGCGCTGCTCTGCCTGCGCTCGCGAGAGAGACAGCCGAGCCGAGCCAGCCAGCGGGCATGGCCACTTCCAGCGGCGACCAGTCGTCGCCCCGCGCGGCCTCCGACCTCGCCGTCCTCCCCTCCTACCCCGAGGCAAGCCCCCGCCGCCCCTCTAATCTAAACCCTAGCCGCCGCGGCCTCGTTCTTTCTCCAGATCTGCGGCCCGCCCCCCGACCGATCTGGGAAAATTGACTTCTTTGGCTCCTTGTGGTGGGTGCAGATGATCGTGGAGGCCATCGCGTCGCTCCGGGAGCCCAACGGCTCCAGTCAGGCCGCCATCGCGCGCCGCATCGAGGCGGCCCACGGCGCCGGCGGCGACCTCCCGCCGTCCCACCCCGCGCTCGTCGCTGCGCACCTCTCCCGCATGTCCGCCGCCGCCGAGCTCGTCGCCGTCGCCGGGGGCAAGTACGCGCTCCCCCCGCCGCCCTCCAGGTCCCCCGTCGAGGAGGAGGACATGGATGCGGAGGGGGAGGAGGAGGCCGAGGAGGAGGACGACGAATCCTCCGACGACGCGCCGCTGCCGCCCCCGCCTCCCGCCAAGCGCGGCCGCGGCCGGCCCCCGAAGGTGCGCCCGCCAGGCTACCCCGGCGGGCCTCCCGCCACCATCGGCGCCCCTCCTAGCGACGGACTAGCCGTCGCCGTCGCCACCGCGCCGCGCCGGCGGGGCCGCCCTCCCAAGCCGCGGGACCCAGACGCGCCGCCCAAGATCCCGCGCCCGCGCGGCCGGCCGCGCAAGAACCCGCTCCCGGACGGCATGGTGCCGGTCCCGCGGCCCGGCTCCACCACGGCCAAGCCGCGCCCGCAGTTCGCCGAGGTCGGCTTCGTGTGAGCGAGGCCGGGCCGGAGCGAGCGAGCTAACATTTCCACTTGTGCCTGGTGTCCGTTCTGTTAGGTGTGGGGGTCATTTCTCCGTTCGTGTGTTGTTCTAATTCGAGGTGGAAGACGAGGCAAGGCAGCAGCAGCAGCGTTTGTCCGGTGAGTGTAGGTGGTGTTTCAGTCCGTGGTGTGGTGTTGGTCGCCGGAGGGGTGTCGTCTCCCCCGGCGACGGTGTATCCCTGTATCTCTGTCAGCGCGCACACAATGCATTGCCACTTAGTCCATCGTTTCCTTTCCTTCCACCAGGAGGAAACCACGAGCTGAGGCGTCTGCTCCAGCGTGTACTGATGCTCTTCGCAGTTCATTTCAAGCGTGAATCACATTGATTTTTGTTCCTTTTGACCTCCATCTCCCATGATTATTTGGTTGTCGATCTGTGATGTGAACACTGCTCTCCAGTAGCTGTTAAAATGCATCAGCAAGTGTATGGAGTCGCAGTCGTTCTTGATGCTTCATTTCCTACATGATTTCAAACATTTGCTTGCATCTACATGTGTTTGTGTCTGTGTGCCCGATGGAGCTTCTTGTCCCTTGTGCAAGGACAAGGATCACGCATGATATGCCTTGCCTCTACTGTGGTGTTCTCTGGACCGCAAATGAGGTGTTGGTGCACGACAGAATCTGGTGATCTGCTGACGCGGGGAGGCGTTCCCGGAGAGAGAACGGATCAGCGATCAGATGCTGTTGTCCTGGCGATGGCGACGCTGAAGTAGCAGCAGCAGTCATACTCCTAGGTAGTTGTAAGTCAGCCCGGGCGTTCGGTCTTTTCGGTTTGTTCGGTCCGGTCTTTTCGGTCTTCCATAATTAAAGACCAAAATAATTTCGGTCTTTTCGGTTCTTCACTATTCGGTCTTCGGTCTTTACTATTCGGTCTTCGGTCTCGACCAAACAGACCAAATTAATTGCTACAACTCATATTCATGTTACTTCCAGTACCAAACTGCATGGAGTACAGAGGTGCATGTGTGTACAGAGGTGCATATATACAGAGAGAACAAATAGAGACAACAAATATGTGTATAGAGGTGCATCTGTACATAAGAAAATTCAGACAAGTAGCAGTTGTATTGTATGGTTTCTCACCTTCAGCTGCGAGATGGGGCACGCGAAGAGGACAGAAGGCAGCGAGCCGGCGACCAATGTGTAAGAGGACGAGGTGGTGACGGACTGTAGCTTGGATGGTTCTGAAGAACTGCGAGGTGGAGCACGGGATGGATGGCCGCGTCACGGGCAGTGGAACGATGCATGAGGGTCGGGGTTGGCGGTGTGACGCTCGGGGTATGGCAGTTGGCTGCTTGGATGGTGGTCAACTGGTCATCACTGGTCCCGGGCGCGGCTAGGGGTCCGAGCTTCATCGGTCAGGGGCGCGCGGCTCGCCTCGGTGCAGCGGTGGTCACGGGCTCACGGCTCACAGGGGACGGGGCATCGCGCCACAGTGGTGGCTGGCGGCTAGGGTTCATCGTGGAGAAAAGGAGGAACGAGAGTGCTGCAGCTGGCTGCCTATGAGATCTCGCTCGTGACCTTGGGCTGGCCGCCGGATGGGCCTATGGTAAATATGGTCTCGCACTCTTGTGTATGGGCTTTTAAAATTCGGTCTATATGGTCTATTCGGTCCTGAAGACAGGAGGATCGAACAGACCGAAATTAGTTCGGTCTTCTATTTGTGCAGACCGTATTTTATTCGGTCTTTTCTAATTCGG
Organism: Thinopyrum elongatum; assembly: GCA_011799875.1. Lineage (NCBI taxonomy): Eukaryota > Viridiplantae > Streptophyta > Magnoliopsida > Poales > Poaceae > Thinopyrum > Thinopyrum elongatum. The sequence continues at coordinate 39,254,222 of CM022300.1, read as the reverse complement.
TCTTTTCGGGTTCGATCTCGGTCTTTTCGGGTTCGGTTTCCGGTCTTCGGTTTTTATGCCCAGGTGAGTTGTAAGAATGTCCATGGCTGGCATCAATGCAGCTGCAGCTGCCGACGTTGTACGGACCACCACGCAGGTAGAGGTAGATCCGTAGATGGCTGAGCACGACATGGTCTGGGCTCCGGTGCTTATCATCTCTCTGGTCAAAGAGTGGTTCAATCCAATTCCATTCCATCATCCCATGTGGTACTGAGTTCGAGCTGCCAGCGGTGGTGATGGGGGCCATGGCTCCATGCGGTGCTGAGTTTGAGACGAGTTGCTCGCGTCGTCTTCTTCCTCGTTCATTTAACCGGCGGTCCTGTCAGCTAGAGAGTAGAGACTAGGGAGACTACTTGTCTCTTGCTTGAGCGAAATGGCTTCGATCTCTATTCTTACCTGCTCTGAAAGAAACGCGTGTTAGCTGGGAATGTGTGCGGCTTGGCTGCATCGGCAAAGCTCCAGTGATCGTGTATCCCGATGACCCTTTCTGCCGCTTCACTTTTCTCCCCTGCTACAGCAACCTTGGGCTATTTCTTTGGTAATTCAAACCCTCTGTTACTCTGTTTGGAACGCAGTAACTTCGACGTTTTGTGCAGATTTTGCTGTTGTCATCTCTGTCCCTCCGTTATTATCTGTTATGTTGCTAGTGAAATTTTTATGAAGCATGCGCTGAATCTTGCTGGGGCTTCAGGCGTGCAATTGGACGGTCTCTGGAGCAAACCGCAACTTGGGAAAAGGGACGACAGCGTATGAGCGCATCTTCGTCGTGAAGCTATGACCGCTTCGTCGAACTGCCGTGCGCTCAGTTCATTTTCCTAGTTCACCTCAACCTATCCACGAATGTTATTTTCCTCCTGAAAAATCAAAGAGAACTGGCATGCTTTATAAGAAAACACAAAAACAGTACAAAACAGGATTTCCGCCTGAAGAGCCTAACGGCATCTCCAAGGCGGACCCGCAAACCGCCCGGACCGCAGAAGGCATGCAACGCGGGTCTGTATCGGTCCAAGGCGCCGTCCAGATGCGTTTTTTCCCGCAAATTGAAGACAAAGTGAGGATAGGTTTGCGGGAGTCCGGACAACAGACACCCCCGGCCCACCTAATCCTCCTCCCGGTCTCATTTCCTTCCACTCGCCCCTTCTCCCCCTTACTTTGCATCCGCACCCTCCACCTCCGCCGCCGCTGTTGTACATCTTCTCCCGCCACAGAGGCATTGTCAGACGTCCGCAACCAGCACCGACGCACCCCCTCGCCATTACGACAGAGCTGTCCACCCTGGAGCCGTTTGTACCCAGGTACACTCCGCCCCCCTATCGACGACCTCCATGGCGGACACCACGCCCGATAGGTGTTCGGTCAAATACCATTGAGCTTTTTTTCAAATGCTATGTCGTCTTTTAGAGTATGAAGGATGGTGAGCTACTCGACCATGGAGGATGAGTTGTTATGCGATGAGTGTTTGGCCGTATTCGTGGATTACGTAGGCAGGGGTAGAGTGGAGCCCTTCTGGCAGCATATGCATGAAAAGTTTCACGCACGAAAGCACATTGCAGCCCACGACATGTACATCATTCAACAACGCAACTTGAGGTCGTTATCGTATCGCTGGTACACTATCCAGGCCAGCGTCACCAAGTTTTGCGATGTGGTTCGTCAACTCGAGGCAAAAAGGTGGCCATTGCACGCGGCAGAGGACGAGATCGTAAGTTTTGCTTCCTCTTCCCTAACTTGTTGATTAATTCATTCACTCAATGTTGGTCTATACATTGTATGTAGCCCGCACGCGCTGTCGTGGTGTATTACAGGACAGAGGGACGGCCATTTACGTGCACACACTGTTGGATGAAGCTGAAGGGGGAGTATTATGTGGAACGACATGATCTGTTGATGAAAAACTTGTTGGACATCCAAAATCTAGTCGAATTTAAGACATTGTTGTACTATACTTAATTTGCATGCTATGTATGGATGATTTGTCTATTTCCTATCCGAACTTTGATGGATATCGACCGGTTTGCATGAATTTTGTCTGGTTTGTTTAAATGCGGGTTGAAATGTATGCGAGCAGCGTTGTATGGCAGCCTCCCGCATCTGTGTCCGTGGACTAGTCTCTCCCTATCCGCGGACGGATGCGGGAGAAAATTTACAGGTTGCTTGTGGAGATGCCCTGCCTACGAGCAAGCCAACTACCTTGAAGCATCGTCGGACCAAAAAGCTGCACTAGCAAGGCAAACCTCCGATAGAGCTCCGGTGGCAGAGAGAGATTTCCGCCTATCTGAACAGCAAGAGAACATTGACAACCACCATGACCAGTGATGCTTGCTCGATGATGAGCTCTTGCTTTCCCAAAGTGGCAATACTGACAGACTCAAACCGGCCTCACAACACCATATCATGTCAAGGACTCCAAGGCGACGCTCCCTCCTACCACATGACACCATATCATGTCGAGGTCTCCAAGGCGTCGCCTCCTAGGAGGGAGGGACGCCATGAGCAGCTACTGTCATTCGATTTGACAAAACGAGATATGAGGTTTTCACCCTAGGGAAAAAGATGCGGTAGGGAAGTCGCCGAACCTACGAGTGTGTATGAATTTTTGTAGTTTCGCAATTTTAAGAAGCACGACCAAGATTTAGCAAATAACATGATGTAAGAATCTTAGATCTTGGTCTAGAAGTGTAAAATGGGCGGAAATCCATTTTTAGAATAAAACCATGGTCGACATGGATCAAACCCCATGTCAAGCACTCATATTTTTTCTGGCAAACTTGCCCTCCATAGAGGGCCGGTCCTATTTGGCGCATAGGTTGTGCGTGCCCCTTACGTGTGTATGTCCTCTGTATGGGCCTGCCGATGCTGGGTTTTTTCCACTGGTTTTGGGAAGGTTCTAGAACCTTCCTTGAACCTGTTTTTCCTTTGTTTTTCTCCTGTGTTTTCTTTCTTTTTATCCTCTTTGTCTTTCCTTTCTCTTTTTATTTATTTTTAGTTTTCCATGTTTGTTTTTTGTTTTTTATTTTATTTTTTCCTTTTCCTTTTTTTCATTTTGCAAACATCTTTCAAATTTGGGAATATTTTTTGATATCATAAAAAAAATTGGAAATCATGAAGATTTCGTAGTCGCAAACATCATTTTGAAATCGTGAACATTTGTCAAATTCGCAAGAAAGTTTTTGAAGTCAGGAACATTTTTCGGATTTGCGATCATTTTCTACAAATTCGCGAACTTTTTTTGAAATCGTGAACATATTTTTTGAAACTCAAGAACATTTTTAGAATATAGTTTTTTTTAAATTCGTGAACATTTTGTTTTTCTTAACAAAGATTTTTTTTAATTCATGAGCATTTTTCGAATTCATGACTTTTTTTAATTCATGAACGTTTTTCAAATACACGGTCATTTTTATTTCCCGAACATCTTTATGAAATCATGAAGATTTTTTCAACATGTGACATTTCTTTATAAATTCATGAACATTGTTTTGAAACTTGTGAACATTCTTTTGAAATGGTAAACATTTTTCAATTCATGAACATGTTTTGAATTCCGGATATTTGTTCAAATTTGGAAACATTTTTTAAATGCGCAAACGTTCTTTTAAAATCATTAACATTTTTTGATTTCCTGAACATTTCTTTCAAAATCATGAACAAGTTTGGAATACGTGAACATTTTTTGGATCTGTGAAATTTTTATGATGTCTTGAACATTTTTTTCAAATTTAACAATTTCCAAGAAATTTGGAATATTTGAAATCCCAAAATATTATAAAGAAGAATAAAATAAAGAAAAGAAAAAACATAGAAAAAATAAGGGGTGCCCTGTCCCTCACATGGGCTGCCCTAAAAGGGCACGCGTGCAAAGAGGGCGCACGTTGGCTTGTTCGCCAGAGTGCATCGCGCTAAAATAGGAGGTCCCTCCGTTGAGCGCCCCCCCCCCCCCCCCACTCTTGTTATAGTGGAAAGGCCTATTGCAAACTGGGCCAAAACCCAACAGATTATAAGATCAACGCTGCACGGTACAAGCAAAATAAAAAACACAAAAAAAAATGAATTACAGTTTTGCCAGGAAGAGGCACGTGTAAACAACTATAGCAAAGAAAGCGACACGTTGACCTCCAGGCCACCATGAAGGCCGACATGTGCTGATGAGTCTGGTTGTCCGCCGACCAAGGGGTTGATTGCCGACGCCGATGAACAGAAGCCCGAGCTCGTCACCGCCAGATATTGAAGAGCAGTAACACTATAGCCCATTAGCAAATCCTTCCACATAGGATTTGGAGGGAGAAGACGAGCTTGGCGTCGAACAACTTGGGTGATCACCATCGCCTATCACTGAGGAAACGCTCCTAGATAAAGTAGAGGCCGTCGAATGGAAATTGAAGGTCTGGGTCAAAGCATGAGAGAATTATTCAAGGCCCAAAAACCCTCGAAGGGGCCTACGATGGATGTTGAAGAGAAGCTGGATATGATCCCATCATGATTATCATCATAAGCTGAGCCCTCTCCAATGTGCAAAAGAAAGCAAAAGAATGCATCACCAAATCGAGATGAGAGGGACACCAGACACTAGGCATGAAGCCATGGGCCTCCTCCAAACCAGCTTGCTTCAGCTTCCAGATGACCTGCTCCGAAATCTGATCAAAAGCACGGAGTAAGAACAAACCGGATACTGAAGATAAGAGGGAACAACACCGCGCGAGAAGGGACCAACATGATGCATGTATTTTTTATTATAATAGATCAACTCTCCGCCCCTCTCCCCCAACGCCCTCTCATTTTGTTTCCCGTCAGCCCCTCCCCTTCCCGGCTCTCGCCGGTGACGTATAGGGTGTGGGACCCTTTTTCGCTTTAATTTGCTCCCTTCGTAAAGAAATATAAGATCGTTTAATTTACTCCTCTTATATTTCTTTACAGAGGGAGTAGTAGTTTCTTAGCACTCATGTTGGAATAAGCACCAATACAAATACCATTTGGTGCTTTATGTGAATTTGTACCGATGTTATTCCCAATACAAATTCCATTCCACACGAGAACCAATCCATAGTGGGATGTTTAGGAGGGTACTTGTACTCCGAGCCAACGAGCGATCTAATCATAGCTTTTGCCATCTTATTGTTCCATCAAAGCAGTTTGTTTTCAATAGGAGGTGATGTTTTCAATGATATCGAGATGCTAGTGGCGACATCGATCAATCTTAAAGCTCCGCGACTGCAGTCTTTGGAGGACATTGTACAAAGTGTTTGCGTGTGATGGTGGATGCGTACATGTGAGAGAGTACACGTTGTACCCAATATTTTATATAGAAAATACTGCCATCTAATTTAGAAAAATAAACAAAAATACTTCATTTTCGTCATGGGCACCCTCCTCGACCTTGGCGCAGGTACTTTATAGTTATCTAAAACGTCTTACATTTGTTTACGAGGCACTATTTGCTAAGAGGTAAGCACTTCTGTAAGCATGAAATTTATAATTTGTTACTCTACCGAAAATTGGTCATAACCAAACCGCTTATCTTAGCATTGCGGCAAGCGAGCGCGTGACTGACAACCTGGGCGCACCATTTCCGACGGCTCAGATCGCCCTCCCCGAGAATCAAACGGCGGCGCCGCCTCTCACCACCTCATCAGCGTCGGAAATCCAGATCTCCTCTTGCCCGAGATCTAAAGCACCTTCCTCCTCCCCACCTATCGGCCATTCCCTCCCTCCCTCCCCCTCCTCCGCCCCAGATCCACCGACCCCCCCTCCTCCGCTCCTCTCCGCGGCCAGGGCCAGGGGCCGCCGCCGTCGCCGGGGACGACGCGCCGCCGGCGGGGGAACGGAAGATGCTGACCAAGTTCGAGACCAAGAGCAACCGGGTCAAGGGCCTGAGCTTCCACCCGCGGCGGCCATGGATCCTCGCCAGCCTCCACAGCGGGGTGATCCAGATGTGGGACTACCGCATGGGCACCCTCCTCGACCGCTTCGACGAGCACGACGGCCCCGTCCGCGGCGTCCACTTCCACGCCACCCAGCCCCTCTTCGTCTCCGGAGGTACCGCCCCGCCCCGCCCCGCCCTGCTCTGCTAGATCCCGCTCGGCTCGATCGGTTCGTAGGCGATTTGCCATTTGCGGATTGATACAGAGCTGCGCGCTACGGCCCCGAGCCTTCCCTTGGATTGGAGGCCCTGTGCGCGAGTTTCAGAGGCCGTTAGATGTCTGTGTGATCCGTCGGCGCTGGTATTAGATCGCGCTTGATGTGTGCCGGTGGCTGTTAAGGTGTCATAAGTTGGTAGGATGGGTTGGTCGGATCTAGTGCTTACTTTATGATCTTTGCTGTTTCTAGAATTGTTCACTTGGAGCCTCAGGTGCCATTTGGTTTTTATTAGTGACTGGTATCACCACAGATTTTTAGCCAGTTGAAAGTGAATGTAGGATAGGTGGTAAAATAATCCAATGCATGCTCATTAGCATTCACAAAACAATGAAGGGATTGTGTGGCTGATGACACTGTGGCTGATGACACTCGGGTGCACTCTGGTTAGTCTGGTTCATGTTTTAGTTACTAGCTTAACAGTGAGTCAATGCTTGAACACTGAGTGAATGTAGAATAGGTGGTAAAATAATCCAATGCATGCTCATTACATTCACAAAGCTTGAACTAAGATTTTTGGTTGTGATGCAATGCAGGTGACGATTACAAGATTAAGGTGTGGAATTACAAGACACACCGCTGCTTGTTTACGCTTACTGGACATCTCGACTACATTCGTACTGTGCAATTCCACCATGAGTACCCATGGATCGTAAGTGCCAGTGATGACCAGACAATCCGGATCTGGAACTGGCAGTCACGTACTTGTGTGGCTGTGCTCACCGGGCATAATCACTATGTTATGTGCGCATCCTTCCACCCCAAGGAGGACCTGGTTGTGTCAGCATCGCTTGATCAGACTGTCCGTGTTTGGGATATTGGTGCCCTGAGGAAGAAGACGGTGTCACCTGCAGATGATATCCTGCGTCTCACTCAGATGAACACTGATCTGTTTGGGGGTGTCGATGCGGTTGTGAAATATGTCTTGGAAGGCCATGACCGTGGTGTCAACTGGGCATCATTTCACCCCACATTGCCACTCATTGTTTCTGGGGCAGATGACCGGCAAGTGAAGCTGTGGAGAATGAATGGTAACAGTGCAATCACTTCATTAACTATTTATGTCTGGTTTATTTTATTTTGTTGTATCTAAACAATAATTGCATATTTATGTACGCATCATTTCATTATTTTGTATGACAGTTTGAAACAATGCTCGTGAATTAGTCATTTTATTTTGAATCCTTTTGATTCTGTTTAAGCGATATTACTTGTACAGAACCTTTTACAGTTTGCTCCTCAGTCTATCTTAAGTAATATTGAGCAAATTATCAGTGGTCATCAAAACTAGCTGAACGCAAGAAGCATGTTTCATAATTACCAAATTACTTTTTTGTTAATTCTGAGTGATTACATGTATATAACCATTTAATATCCAGTAAAACGCTCTGCATATTGGTAGGACTGAACAAATTATAAACAAATTATCAAATTACCCTTGTTTGTTCAACATGAGAAATGTCAATTGAAGGTCTAGTCTAGCACTAATTATTTTTTTGTTGAGTATTGGTTGGGAAGTTGATACTTTGAGGGGGCACATACCATAAAATAATATTTGATATTTTTTGACAGATACCAAGGCTTGGGAAGTTGATACTTTGAGGGGGCACATGAACAATGTGTCGTGTGTGATGTTCCATGCGAAGCAAGACATCATTGTGTCCAACTCAGAGGACAAAAGCATTCGCATTTGGGATGCCACAAAGCGAACTGGTATTCAGACATTTAGGCGGGAACATGACCGTTTCTGGATCCTTGCCGCCCACCCTGAAATGAATCTTCTTGCTGCTGGTCATGACAGTGGCATGATTGTGTTTAAATTAGAGAGGGAACGCCCAGCTTTCAGCGTGAGTGCTGATACTGTGTTCTATGTGAAGGACAGATTCCTCCGGTTCTTTGAGTACTCCACCCAGAAGGAAGTTCAGGTGGCTCCAATAAGAAGACCAGGATCCGTCAGCTTGAACCAGTCACCCAGGACACTATCTTATAGTCCAACTGAAAATGCTGTGTTGATCTGCTCTGATGTGGATGGGGGTTCATATGATCTGTACATTGTTCCTAAAGATTCTGCTGGCAGGGCTGATTATTTGCAAGAGGCAAAGAAGGGAGCTGGTGGCTCGGCTGTTTTTGTGGCACGGAATAGGTTTGCTGTCCTTGAGAAGAGTAGCAATCAAGTTTTGGTGAAGAATCTTAAGAACGAAATTGTGAAGAAGAGTCCTCTTCCTATTGCGACTGATGCAATTTATTATGCTGGGACTGGTAATTTGTTGTGCAAAGCTGAAGATCGTGTGACCATCTTTGATCTACAACAAAGGCTAGTTCTTGGTGAACTGCAGTCAGCTGGTGTTAAATATGCAGTTTGGTCACTTGACATGGAGTATGTTGCACTGCTGAGCAAGCATGCAGTAGTTATAGCTAGCAAGAAGCTTGTCCATCGCTCTACACTGCATGAAACCATTCGCGTGAAAAGTGGTGCCTGGGATGAGCACGGTGTTTTTATTTACTCTACTTTGAACCATATCAAATACTGTCTTCCCAATGGAGATAGTGGGATCATAAAGACCCTTGATGTCCCTGTTTACATAACAAGGGTTATTGGGAACAACATTTTCTGTCTTGATCGTGATGGAAAGAACAAGCTGATAACAGTCGATGCTTCTGAATACATTTTCAAGCTCGCCCTTCTCCGGAAACGTTATGACCATGTTATGAGTATGATTAAGAGCTCACAGCTGTGTGGGCAGGCAGTGATTTCATATTTACAACAGAAAGGATTTCCAGAAGTTGCTCTCCACTTTGTGAAAGATGAGAAGACAAGATTTAATCTAGCTCTTGAAAGTGGTAACATCCAAATCGCAGTGGCTTCTGCAAAAGAGATTGATGACAAGGATCACTGGTACAGGTTGGGAATTGAGGCCCTGAGGCAGGGGAATGTTGGTATTGTGGAATATGCATACCAGCGGACGAAGAATTTTGAGAGGCTGACTTTTCTGTATCTTATTACTGGTTACATGGACAAGGTGGGCTTCATGTGCAAAATTGCCGGACAGAATAACAATTTGATGGGTCAGTTCCACAATGCATTGTATCTTGGGGATGCTAGGAAGCGAGCTGAGATCCTGGAGAATGCTGGACAGCTTCCTCTTGCCTATGTCACTGCTGCTACTCATGGGCTCACTGAAATTGCTGAAAGGCTTGCTGCTGAGTTGGGTGAGAATGTTCCTTCTCTACCTGAAGGAAAAACTCGCTCACTTTTGATTCCGCCCGCACCTCTCATATCCAGCGTTGATTGGCCATTGCTCCGGGTGATGCGTGGAATATTTGAGGGTGGACTGGATGCTACTGGGAGAGCAGAAGTTGAGGAAGATGATGAAGCTGCTGGTGCTGACTGGGGTGATGAGGACTTGGATATTGTGGATGCAAGTGATGCAGTGGCAAATGGGGGTGATGGTTTTGATCCCGAGGAAGGTGAAGCGAACGAGGAGGATGGTGAGGAAGGTGGTTGGGATCTTGAAGATCTGGAATTACCTGAAGCAGAGACCCCAAAAGCTGCTGGAAATGCTCGCTCCACTGTGTTTGTTGCTCCTACACCAGGAATGCCTGTCAGCCAAATTTGGACTCAGAAATCTTCTCTTGCTGGGGAGCATGCAGCAGCAGGCAACTTTGACACTGCAATGAGGTTGCTCAGCCGCCAGTTGGGCATCAAGAACTTTGCTCCCCTGAAACCCATGTTTCTCGATCTTCATATGGGCAGTCATTCATATCTTCGCGCACTTGCAACTGTTCCCGTTATATCAATTGCTGTTGAGAAAGGTTGGAGCGAGTCCTCGAGTCCTAACGTGAGGGGCCCTCCTTCACTAGTTTTCACCTTCTCACAAATGGAAGACAGACTCAAGGCAGCCTACAAAGCCACAACCGAGGGGAAGTTCCCAGAAGCGCTGAGACAGTTCCTCAGCATATTGCATACCATTCCCCTGATCGTGGTGGACTCACGGAGAGAAGTTGATGAAGTGAAGGAGTTGATCGAGATAGTGAGGGAGTATGTTCTTGGTCTAAGAATGGAACTCAAGAGAAAGGAATTGAAGGACAATGTCAACCGGCAACAGGAACTCGCGGCCTACTTCACCAACTGCAAGCTCCAGAGGGTTCACATGAGGCTTGTGCTCTCAAACGCCATGGCTCTATGCTACAAGCAGAAGAACTTTGCGACCGCCGAGCACTTTGCAAGGCTGCTCCTTGAGAACAGCCCTAACGAGGTCCAAGCGAAGAAGGCTCGGCAGGTGCAGCAGCAGTGCAACGGCAAGCAGGACAGCCATGAGCTCAACTACGACTACAGAAATCCGTTCGTCGTCTGTGGCTCGACGTACGTTCCCATCTACCGTGGCCAAAAGGATATCTCGTGCCCGTACTGCGGATCCCGGTTTGTTCCTTCCATTGAAGGGCAGCTTTGTACCATATGCGAGCTGGCTGTGGTCGGCGCGGACGCCTCGGGCCTCCTGTGCTCCCCTACACAGACGAGATGAGCGGAAGAGGCTAGTCGTTAGAGCTCCCCTATATTCTTTCTAGTCTCGTAAAGTCTTGTCTTATATTTTACCAGGAGGCTTACTAAATGTGTAAGGAATAAGCATAATAGTACATGGTTTTGTCAGAGTTTTTCTCATACTTCTTCTATCTCTTTATACCCCCGGTTTTTGTTTGCCTTGAGGATGCTGTTACATGCTTGAGACTTATCATGATCAACTCATGCAAACTTTGCCTACCCGTTGATGTATCATAGTTTCGCTCAGAGTTAGATTTTTGTTGTTGATGTCAAGTTACATGTGACATGTGAGATAGAAAACTTTGCCTATACATGAAGTTGTGCTATCCACGAGTTACTTAGTAGTTAAGATATTTTTCCATTGATAAAAAAAAGTTAGGATGCTGATAAGTCCCGAACATTCGGGATTTGACTATGGCAAACCAAACGTTTTTTGTGGCAATTTATATTTGTTGACCATGTCAAGTGTAGCTGGTAAGCATGACAAATCCCTTTTTTTGCAAGAAAATTGCCTTGCCAGCTCAATTTATCATCCTCGCGTCATCTAAAATTGACATCGAAAATGTTTGAAGTGCTATGGTTAAACCCTGAACGTTCCGGATTTATCATTCTGAAAAGTTATGGTTAGATATGTTTTCTTATCAATGAAAAATTATGGCGTTAACATTTAGCAAAAATGATAGTGTCAACTGTCAAGTCGGTTTTTTTTAGTGTAACTGTCAAGTCTGTTAACTCATTGGCTTCAGTTTTTTTTTTCTTTGAGAACATCATTCATTCATTCGCTTAGCTCTTGTCTACCGCAGGCCGATTAGTGCAAGATGGAGAAATGGCCTTGTATACTAGCGGCCCATGAGAAGAGCGAGACGTGCACAGCTGGTTTTTGCGCGTTCCTTTTGTCCCACATCGGTGAGCGAGCGAGGAGGGGGAGGTGGAGATGGCCAGATGGGTATAAGATGGCGAGGTGAGGCAGGTAATCCCATCTTTGCGCTTGGGGCAATGACGTAGCTAGTGAGGTTATACCGAGGCGCGTCAATTGCTGGTTGAAAACTATTTCCAAACCCCCTCTTTGGCCCTTTGGGGCCACTGAGAATTTCTGGAAGGGCTCCCTCTTCATCGGGAGAGGGTAAAACCCTATAAATCACAAACATAAACATTTACTTCCTCCATCCTAAAATAAGTGTCTTAACTTTGTACTAGCTCTAGTACAAATTTATACTAAGCTCAAGACACTTATTTTGAGACGGAGGGAGTATATTTTAATGATAAAGCCCTAAAAATCGCAAACATAAGAGCAACTTCAACAGTGGCGGCAAAAACCCCGCGCGCGCGGGACGTTATCGCGCGCTCCAGCGGAGGCGGGAAACGATTGCGCGCGCGCGGGAAATAGCGGGAGGTCGCGCGCTAGATTTGGCGCACCGCTTCCGGCGCGCCTATAAATTGCTGCGCCCGCCACACGGCCTCCCATCGCTATCCATATTGCCACGCGCTCTCTTCCCGCTTCCTCTGCCGCTTCCTCGCCCCGCCGCCGACGCGCCACCACCGCGCCACCATGCCGCCGCGCCGCCGGGGATCTTCGGGCTACCGCGGCGTCCGCGAGCGCCCATCCGGCGCCTTCTACGCTGAGATTCGGTCCGGCGACGTCCGCCTCGGCCTCGGCACGTTCGAGACTGCGCACGAGGCCGCCCGCGCGTACGACGCGGCGGCGTGGCGCCTCCAGAGGCCTCGCACGCAGATGAACTTCCACGACGTCTGGACGTGCGAGTAGGCGCAGGCGGTCGCCCCTCCGCCTCGTCTTATAACAGACCAGGACCGTGAGGAACACCGCAGATGCCAGCGCCGCCTCCTCATCGCCGAGGCGGACGAGCGAGCCATGGCGGAGTGGCGCCAGCGCTACGCGCAGGACGTGGCCGGCGAGAACGCCTTCTGGGCGGAGAGGACGGCAAGGCGCCATGCGGAGCGGGCGGAGAGGCGTCGGCGGAAGGCACTCCCGGAGGCGCAATGCGATCTCGTTAACGCAGGTGGGGAGTCGTTCTTCGACTCAGACGATCCTCGTTGGGAAGACGCGTGGCTCGATACCTCGGACGACACCAGCGAGAATGATGATGACGACTCGGAGTAGGTTCTAGTTGCACCGTAGTTTTTATCGTGTTGGACTAGTTTTTTTATCTATCTATGCTATGATGAACTATGTACGCTATGTGAACTATCTATGTACCGTCTTTTTGTCTATTTTATAATCTATGCATATTTTTTTAATATTTGTTCGAAGTGCATATGTTGTTTGTGTGACAGCGCGCGCGCAGTTTTTTGCAGCGGCTGCTGGAGCGGCTCTCGCGCGCTAAAATTTGCAGCGGCCGCTTGAGCAAACGCACCCCGCCGCACAAAAACAGGCGATCCGCGCGCTGCAAATGTGTTTTTAGCGCGTCGCGCGTAGCACGGCTGTTGGAGATGCTCTAAACATCTATATATATTCTTGTGGGCTGATTATGAAAGTGAAACGTTACCTTTCAGCTGGCGGATCGCGCTCTCGTGTCGGTCGGGTGTGGAGTCGAGCCGAACTTCGGCGGAAATCGACGTGCCTTGCCGGAAGGGCCACGCTAGGCGTCGGCCGGCAGATAAATAGAAAACATCTGCCGCCTCGTTGGCTGTTGGATGGACGCGGGGATGTCCATCCGATCTACCCATCCACGAGCGCCATCTCCCTTTTACAACAAGAGCGGTGTTGCAGAACAAGCTCCGCAACAAGATGCTTGTTGCAAAACGTCAGAACCGCTATTTACCTTTCTGAAACACGGTCTATGTTGCAGAACTTTTTTTGCAAATGAGGTTTTGTTACAGATTTTTTTTACGATAGAGGTCTATTGAAAAAAATTTGTCTTCACTTTTTTTGCAACATAGCTTATGTTTCGGGAGAAACTTCTGCAACACTGGTGTTGTTGTAGAAAAAATTGAGGGGAGCCATGAGGAGCCAAGGGCACATGTCACGTGGGACACGTGTAGTACGAGCGAACATGGGTTGTGTTGTAGATTTTTTTCGTCTTCATCTTTTTGTAACATAGATGATTTTACGGAAGGACTTTTGCAACATGGGTGGTGTTGCAGAATTTTTTACAACATAGGTCTAGTTACAATTTTTCATTTTTTGCAACGAAGGTCTTGTTACAGTTTTTTTCCTTGCAACAGAGGTCTTGTCGCAGAAAATTTTGTGACAAGTCTCGTTACAAAAGTCATGAAATTTGCAGGATTTTTTCGCAACAAAGGCCTTGTTGCAGAATTATTCTGCAACAAAGGTCTTGTTGCAAAAATTTATAGTCTTTTTACAACCGATGCCCATGCGAGCCGAGGCCTTGCAACTATTCCCGGGTGAGATGAGAGCAATACGATTGTGATGTTTCTGGGAAGGAAAGGTGGACAACGAGCAGGGCCACATGGACACGTGGTAGACAATGAAGGCGGTTAACGCTTCGGAGCAATCCGCCGATGGATGCTAATCATTTCCCTTGCCGGAGGGTAGGAAACAACTTAGCAAGACGACCTCGGGAGCGTGTTGCGTGCCATCGATTGTCGTTGGTACTCGCCAGAATCGGCCCGCGCAGCAGCCAAAGCGAAGATGTTTTTTTTTGCAAAACAAAGATCTTGTTGCAAAAAAAAAAAAAATCTGCAACATGAGTTGCAAAGATTTCTGCAACACGTCCTTCTTTACAAAAAAATTGCAACATTACCTGTGTTGCAGTGGGAAGGACAACACTCGGCCGCTCGGTGGCGTGAGATCTGACGGCTTGCGATCAGCCAGCGGACGCGTAGCACGCCCCATTATGAAAGGCTAAAAAAGGTTTGTCTATTCCTCTTTAGTGCAATTATATGTGTGGGTATGAATTACCATCGGAAATCTGAAATCGAACCTATAATCATAGATGATGCAAACAACCTAGTTATGCACATACTCTCTCCGTCCTCATTTTTGCAACGGAAAGAGTACAACTGAATCAATTGCTCTGAGGTGTGGCCTGCTGTTGTGTCGGCGTACGACACCTATGGGATCCGAAGGACCTCTTTACGATTCGACAGGGAGAGATGTATGCACAAAGAGCAGAACCGAGGACCAACACGAAAGGATTTTTACCCAGGTTCGGGCCGCTGATCAGCGTAAAACCCTACTCCTGCTTTAGTTTGTTATCAGTGTATTCGTCCCAGTTCTTGGAGCGCTTGCAATGAACAGTGTGTTCGTGCAGCAGCTACGCATGCAGAATGGGCCGAGAGTGTTCTTCCTCCCTGTAGCAGTTGCCTTGGGCCTCCTTTTATATGCTTAAAGGGGTCACCACAGTGGCAAACTGTTCATACGCGAGGTGTAAAGTAGCTACAGGGTTATCATACCTAACCACTGGCGGTTTAGGACAAATGCATTTAATGCACCGTGAGGTGTCCGTTTAGGTATCCCTACTTTCTTAGGGATGGAAAAAGGGGCCATCCCATCAGCACCGCTTAAGCTCGCCTCCACTAGCGCCTCGCCACGCATCCAGAGATGGGACCAGAATGCTAGGCTGGTCGCTGCGCTGGAGCGGTGGCACAGGGGCGGAACCTTGCCGGGTGCGAACCTTGCCGGGCTCCGCAGGCTACCCCGGCAAGATCTTGCCGGGGGCTGAGCCCCTGATCTCCAGTTCTCCTTATCTTCTGGTCCTTGGCTTGAATGTCTCTTTGATAATCTTGGATTAATCTTCAGCTGTTCCCCCGACAAGCCTTGCCGCAGGTATGGCTACAACTGCCCGTGCACAAGTACGGGGTACTAAAGGCACAATACTTAGTACACCGACAGGAGCCCCCGGGCCTAGGCCACACACGAGTGTGAGGCGTTCTTGGGCTAGGCCCAAACAGTGCACGGGCACGCGTGGCAGGGGTTAACTGCTTGTAATTATTCCGCTTACTACGCTTCCCCACTACGCGCGTTGAATGCGTGACGTGGGAAGCGTGCGCTGAACGGCCGCGGCCGCAGCGCGCTTGTATAGGCATGTTCACATTGGGCAGTAAAAGAGGCAGCCTCGCTCCTTCCCCGTAAAAAGGAATCCGCAGAGGCGCCGCCCATTTACCCCCCTCTTCTTTCCAATCTGGAATCCGCCATTACTTTCTTTCCCCCCCGAGCTCAGAGCAGAACTTCTCCTCATCCGCTCACCGCCTCCGCACCCGCTCTATCCTCGGCTTCCGCCTTCGCAATCGCCATGCCGCCCAAGGCTAGCAAGGGCAAAGGCAAGAGCAAGGAGACGAAGGCCGATGTCCCGGAGAGCGAGCTGGCGAAGATGCGGAAGAAGTACGTCGTCTTTGCTCCGTCGCTCGAAGCGAAAGCCTTAAAGAACCGGTACCAGTGCATGTGGGCGAGGGAGACGCAGGCTCACCCCGCAACTCGCGTGGCCCCAGGTTCTTCTTCCAAAGGCGGACCAGATAAATATCCCTTCTTCGTCGCTTACTTTTATTGCGGGCTCTGTCCTCCATTCTCCGATTTCTTTATTGACATCATGTACACATACGGCTTCCGTCTTCTGGATTTCACGCCGAATGCCGTAACATGTATGTCTATCTTTGCTCATCTTTGCGAAAACTTCGCCGGAGTAGTTCCCAACACTGCCCTCTTCCGCCATTACTTTGTTCCTCGCATCCAAAAAGGGGACGCCCTTTTCGGTTCTATCGCCTGGATCCCAAGGGCATGGAACAAGGAGATATATCCAGATGGGGTTTACCGCGAGAAGTGGGAAGAATGGCGGTCCGAGTGGTGCTGGATCAAGGAAGCAGATCCTCATCCATTCTGTTCGACCCGACGACAGAAAGTGGTCCGTGGCGAGGACTGGAGTAATCTTGATGCTCAAGACGACAAGCTCACGATCGCCACCACCAGGATTCTCCGTCTGAAAGCTGTCGGGCTCACAATAGAGATGATTGGGTCTGACTTCCTTCGCCGCCGCATCGCCCCTCTGCAGAATAAGGGGAGACCAGCTTGGGAGTTCCAGAACGCGGCAGACATCATGAGGCTGCGCCCCGGATTAAACAGTAACTTGACAATCATGCAGCTTGCCGCTCTCCGCCACAGGCTATTTCAGCGTGATGACAAGCATAAGTTGCCAGCGAGAATTATCCCTTTGTGCAACAACTCCGCCCTGGGGTCGATCATCGCCACGATGCCAATGTTCAACGCCCATGGCCTTGACGCAACTTGGGTGGAGCCATCTGAGGAGCACGCGCAAAAGTTCTTCGACAACTTGTCGGAGAGGGCCGTCCGGGAAGAAACAAGACTCGTCCGCGCCACCGCTGATGAGGAAGTGGCGTATATTGCCACCAGGGTGGAAGAGGCGAACCTTGCCGCAGAGGCTGGCGACGTCGGCTTCACGGAATGGGAAACCAGCGACGCAGAGGTCGTTTTGGAAGAAAATCCTGCCGGGGAGGATAAGGCTGCCGGGGAGCAGAGTGGCACAACCGCCGAAAGCTCGTCTGATGAAGACGCAGCCGAAGAACAGCCACAAGAGGAGCCGCCAGCTCCAAAGAGGGCAAAGCATGTCCTTCGAAAAGCCGTCTCTGATGCCCCAGCAAATCAACCTTCTTCGAGCAGTGATGCTCCCGGCAAGAAGGCGGCCGGCAAGGCTGCACCGCGGCAAGGAGTTCGACAGCAACCCGTGCAGCGCACGAGACACACACCTGCGGCAACCTCTGGGGTGGCAGGGACGTCTCACACAACAGCACCAGAGGTTGAGGCGGCAGAGTCACGCCAACCCCCTGCACCTGCCGCAGCCAAGCGACCCAGGACCCCTCCTCCGCCTCCTCATACGGACGCTGCAACGGAGGTCGATTTCGACATCTCCGGTTTTAGCCCGGAACAAGAAGAGGAAAAGTAAATATCCTGTCACAACCTTCATCTCCCAAATTCTGAATTCGATTGACCTCACTGTCTTGCTTTGTCTTGTTTCTGCAGTGACGTGGAAACTTTGGCGGAAAGGATGGTGAAAAGGGAGAAGACTTCCACGGGTGACGAGCCCCCGACAGGCTTTGCGAGCGTGCTAGCAACTATCGTCATCAGCCCGGAGCTTAGCCCTCAACGCAGCCCCCAGCGCGACCCCCAGCGTGAGTTCACTACTCACGTTCCGCTGGCGAGTGCTGAGGTTCCTACCTTTGCCGCTAATATCCTTGGGCTTGTAGGAGAAGAACAGCAACAGGGAGAGTCATTGGGGGACGCCCCCGTCGTGCCGCCTCCGTCAACCACGCCGCCTGCAAGCGCATCTCCGGCAAGAGCTCCTACCGACGAGCCTACCTTGGAAGAGGAGGAGCCGGCAAACATGGGCACCGGCGACCTTTCCCCAGCAACCCATGTTGCCGGGAGGGATGAAACCACCCCTCAACAGCTCGACGCAGGTGACTGCTTGCCTCAGAGCACTTGTCATTCTTTCCTTTATCTTTCTCTCTCTTTGTCTTCTTGAACTTCAATCTTGATCTTATTTTGTTTCCTTCCTTCATCCTCCAGAATTCCCTATGATGGAACACATGGACGTCGACGTTGTCATCAAGGAGACCGCCAGAGACGCCGCCGCCGAAGCTGACAAGATCGCTGCTAGCGAGGCCGCCAAAGACACCATTGTCGAGGTCAGCGAAGTTGCTGCCGAGGAAGCCGCCAAGGAATCTGCCGAGAGGGCCGGTGAGGAGACTGATGACCATACTGACGGCATTCCTGCCGCAGGAGCGCCAGGCGCTACATCGGCCGCAGAGCCCCCAGCCACCGGTGAGACGATCGTCGAGGATCAACCATCGACATCCGAGGCTCCCTCATCGAGCAAATATCTCAAGGTTGGCGACAACCTATTCATCAACTTGCCGGGCATGGCACGTATTGGAGCGCCGACCGAAGGGGAAACCTTTGATGAAGAAATCATCACCGCTGCCGGGCTCGAAATCGTCGATGAACCAAGCGCCAGCAACGGCAAATCTGAAGAAGATCAGCTCCTTCAGGCTATGGGCGATAATTTCCGCAAGCTCCAAGCACTCCACCGCGCTCGAAAGGAGAAGGCAGATTCCAGAGTTGCAGTTGTCGAAGCAGCCGAGGCAGATTTCCAGAAGCGCGTTGAGCAGATGCAGACCTGGTACGCCGAGGCCCTTCAGGAGTTGACTGCCAGCCGGGAACAAGTGAGCCAAAGCTGGACGGAGCTCCTCCTGAGACAATCCGACATAGAGAAGGCGCAAGAGGAAAATGCGCAAAGGATTGCCGCTGAGGAAGCCCTCTTGACGGAGCGCCGCATTGGGCTTGATGCTCATGAAGAAGATCTCACCGCGCGCGAGCAGGCACTTGCTGCCAAACTCTGCGGCAAGGACGAAGAAATTGAAAAATTTGTCGCGCAGCGGACCCAGGAGCTGGAGCAGAAACACAAGGAGGCGCTCGAAGCTTCAACTGCAGATCACGCCAGCAAGCTCAAGGAGACCATCGATGCCGCCGAGGCTGCAGAGGCCGCCAAGAACGAGCTGAGCAACAAAGTGAAAAAGCTGGAGGCGGATCTTGAGGAACACAGCAAGGAGCTCTCGATGCTCAAAGGCGACAGGGAGAAAACTCTCCACAGCCTGGCGGAGATGCAAATTGCTATATCCGACAAGACCAAGCAGCTCTCTTCAGCAAACGACGCCATTGCCGATCTGAGGCTGAAGCTAACCACGCTGGAAAAGTCCCTTGAGGACAGCAGGGCCCACGAGAAGGCCCTAAGCAAAGATCTTCAGGATGAGAAGAACTTGCTTAAGAGCGCTGCCGTCGCCCAAATTGACTATGAGAAGGGTGTGAAAATCTGGACTGATCGCCTTGTCGACACCGCGGAGAGGCTCACAGCACAACTGTCAACCATGGGCCAGGATGGCCTGCAAAACTTCAGGTATTCCTCTGAAGAAAGGATATCCTCGAGCGCCAGGCTGACCATGTTCTTCGAAAGCATCATTCATGCTCTGAAGCTGCTACAGTCCAACCGAGCGACCCAACTGGCCAATGAATCCTGCAAACTTTGCCGGGCCATCCTCCGCAAGGTACTCGTCAAGGTGGTGCATAAGAACCCTGGCGTTGATCTCACCAACGTGCTCGACCGCCTACCGAAGGATGCAGATCTCAAGGCACTTGAGGAGCTTGTCGCGCCCATCCTTGAGAAGGTGGATTCAATCAAGAGGGTCGAAGGCCAGCGCAGGGACTAGCCGTCTTACTTTTCCTTGCCACCACCATTCCATGCGAAAGACAATTTAGTCTTAAGTTAGAACCGCGGCAACTATCAATGTAATATAACTTGCTATGATTGAATACATGCATGCTATTTCTCCTATCCAATTTCTTTCCGTATGGTATACGCCCTATGCTAACTGGAAACTTGCTGGCGCGCAACCTGCCGCGAGCGCTGGGTGCGGGACTTCAGCAGCCTGCTGGAGGTGCAGCAGCCGGCAAGACACCTTGGCGCTCTTGGTGCAGCCACTTAAACTGTTGAGCGGACTCGAAACAAAATAAGGGCGCAACCAATTATGACAAGGGTTCCTTCACGTGTAGGTTTTCCATACAAGGGCCGAAATCGTCTAAAGAAAATAGCCTGATCGTAAAAATTGAAAAACTTGCTCAAAGTTTCGCAACTTAGCTTTCTGTCGCTGTACTCCTTCCGGCAAGACATCAATTCTGAACATTGCCCATTGGTATCCATACCTTCCTCCCCCCCCGGCAAACTTGTGCGCGAAGGAACCTTCTATCCTTTGAGAAAAAGAAAGAAGAGAAAATAAAGATATGGAACCTTGGTGGTTCGTTAATGCTTACCGGGAGCAAGTGTCATACAATATCTCAGACAAGCATGCATATATATAAACATGGAAATCAACAAGAAATGTACAATACTTAAGCTTATTCAACCGCGCACAGGGTATGCGCCTGGCTTTGTACAAAGGATTATATGCCTTGCCGGCAAAACTCGTACAAAAGGAGGTTGTCGGAAGCCCCCGGCAACCGCACCTTATGGGTAGAACTTGCGAAGATGTTCGATATTCCAAGAGTTACTCACTGGAACGCCATCCTCGGTCTCCAGGCGGACAGCGCCGGGCCTGGTGACTCGTACTACCCGATAAGGGCCTTCCCACTTTGGCGTCAACTTATTTGAATTCTTGGCGGACTGAATCCGCCGAAGAACAAGGTCGCCTTCCTCAAGACTTCGGGCATGAACTTTGCGGCTATGGTAGCGACGCAAAGCTTGCTGGTAGTGTGCAGCTCGCACAGCAGCCTGAAGACGATCCTCCTCAAGGAGCACAATGTCATCTTGCCGCAGTTGCTCTTGCTCAAGCTCATCATAAGCGAGCACTCGAGGTGACCCGTATATGAGTTCCGTGGGGAGAACTGCTTCCACTCCGTAAACCAGAGCGAAGGGTGTCTGGCCAGTAGCTCGATTTGGTGTCGTTCTGATTGACCAAAGAACCGCCGGCAACTCATCAATCCAGCGCCTTCCGCACTTTTTCAGCTTGTCAAAAGTCCTGATCCTGAGACCACGCAACACTTCAGCATTAGCCCTCTCTGCTTGGCCGTTGCTTCTCGGGTGAGCAACAGAGGCAAAACAGATTTTGCCGCCAAGATCCTGGACGTATTGCATGAGGGTGCGACTTGTGAATTGTGTGCCGTTGTCAGTGATGATCCTGTTGGGCACGCCGAAACGGCAAACTATCCCTTTAAAGAACTTGACGGCTGATTGTGATGTCACCTTCCTCACCGCTTCCACCTCCGCCCACTTTGTGAACTTGTCGATTGCAACGTACAAGTACTCAAAGCCCCCGGTAGCACGGGGAAAAGGGCCCAGTATATCGAGCCCCCAGACCAAAAATGGCCAGGAGAGAGGGATTGTCTGAAGAGCTTAAGCTGGCTGATGCAATTTCTTTGAATGAAACTGGCACGCTTCACACTTGGTTACTAGTGCAGCTGCATCCTGGAGAGCGGTGGGCCAAAAGAAACCTTGTCGGAATGCCTTTCCGACAAGCGCTCTTGATCCTATGTGAGAGCCACATATGCCTCCATGTATCTGTGCCAACAGCTCCAGTCCATCCTCCCGAGGAATACACTTCAATTTCACACCGTTCAGTCTCTTCCTGTACAGAACGCCATCGACGAACTGGTACATGCTAGACTGACGGGCTACTTTTTCCGCTTCTTCCTGCTCCTCAGGGAGTTCTCCTGTCTGAAGAAAATGGACAATGGGCCGTGCCCAAGCTGGAGCCTGGGGCTCGACAACTAGGACTAAAGGCATCTCTTCTGCCGGGGGAACGTTTGTCTCGACGGCAAGGGCCTGAGCCCCTGCTGGAGCCTGTTGTTCCCCAGCAGGCTTGTCGTTGATCCCGGCAACTTCCTTGCCGGCGGCTCCCGGGAGCTTTGCCGGAAAGTACTGACCAGAATTCAACTTCCTTCTCTTTTCTTGCCTCATTGATGGCGTTACAGATGGCTGAGTTAAGTGGAGCACAAAAGTTCCTGGTTCCACAGGTAACTTGAGGGCAGCGCGTTTTGACAGGTCATCTGCAATACTGTTTTCGGCACGAGGAATGTGCTTTGTTTGCAGGCCGTCAAAGCGCTCTTCCATTTTTCTCACTTCATCCACATAGGCTTGCATCAATGGACTTTGATAATATTTGTTGACTTGCCTGACAACAAGCTGCGAATCACCTCTGATGATGAGCTTCTTGATACCAAGGTCTGCCGCGATCCTGAGACCGGCAAGCAGGCCTTCGTACTTCGCAGTGTTGTTCGTCGAGCTCTCCCGGGGAAAATGCATCTGAATTACGTACTTGAGGTGCTCTCCGGTGGGTGCGACAAGCAGCACGCCAGCACCGGCGCCTTGCAGCGAGAAAGCCCCGTCAAAGTACATAATCCATTCTTGATCTGTTTCCTTGCCGGGAAGAGTCGTTTCTTGAATCTCTTCGTCTGGCGTTGGGGTCCATTCCGCAATGAACTCCGCCAAGGCTCTGCTCTGAATTGCTGAAGTACTTTCAAACTTGAGACCAAAGCTTGACAATTCCAACGCCCACTCCACAATCCTGCCGGTTGCCTCTGGATTTCGCAAAATCCGCTGCAACGGGAATCGAGTGACGAAGGTAATCTCATGTGCCTGAAAATAATGGCGCATCTTCCTCGAAGCCATAAGAAGGCCGAAGAGCAACTTCTACATACCAGAGTATCTTGACCTAGCTCCCTGTAGAAGGGAGCTGACAAAATAAAATGGACGCTGCACCATCTTCCTTTTTTGCACTGATTCCTCTGACTGCGCAGATCCTGTCTTGTTGGTACCACACCTTGCCGGGGAAGATCCCGGCGTGTCACCTGATGGTCCTGCCGCTGCTGTTGCCTCCTCATCAACTTCTCTTTGCGCCACTAACGCAGCACTAACCACTTGATTCGTTGCCGCTAGATACAACAGCAACGGCTCTTGTGGCCTAGGCGCGACTAGCGTCGGCAGAGAGGAAAGGTACCTCTTCAAATCTTGCAACGCTGCCTCTGCTTCCGGAGTCCATCTCATTGGACCTGTCTTCTTCAAAAT
Source organism: Thinopyrum elongatum (assembly GCA_011799875.1). Classification (NCBI taxonomy): domain Eukaryota; kingdom Viridiplantae; phylum Streptophyta; class Magnoliopsida; order Poales; family Poaceae; genus Thinopyrum; species Thinopyrum elongatum. The sequence continues at coordinate 39,230,966 of CM022300.1, read as the reverse complement.
TTTGAAAAAGGGCAGGGCGCGCTTAGCGGATTTGGAGATGAACCTGCTTAGGGCAGCAATGCAGCCGGCAAGACGACGTACATCCTTGACGCGTCTTGGTGCTTCAATCTGCTCAATAGCTTTGATCTTGTCGGGATTTGCTTCGATTCCACGCTGAGATACAAAGAACCCAAGAAGCTTGCCGGAAGGGACGCCAAACACACACTTCTCAGGATTGAGCTTTAAATTGATCTTGCGCAGATTTGTAAATGTTTCCTCTAGATCTTGTATGAGCGTCGCTTTATCCTTGGTTTTAACCACTATGTCATCCATGTATGCTTCCATATTTCTATGTAGCTGAGGCTCAAAACCAATTTGGACCGCTCTCGCAAATGTAGAACCAGCACTTTTCAACCCGAAAGGCATTCGTATAAAACAATACGTACCACATGGGGTGATAAATGCGGTTTTTTCTTCATCTTCTTTTGCCATGAAGATCTGATGATATCCCGAGTAGGCATCAAGGAACGACAGTAGGTCACAACCAGCAGTGGAGTCCACAATCTGGTCGATGCGCGGCAAGGGGAAAGGATCTTTTGGACAGGCTTTATTGATGTCTGTATAATCAATACACACCCTCCATTTCCCATTCGCCTTGCGCACTACAACCGGATTGGCCAACCACGTTGGGTGAAGCACTCCTCTGACCAAGCCTGCCGCTTCTAGCTTCTTGATTTCTTCGGCAATGAATTCTTGCCGCTCCAAGGCTTGCTTCCTGACCCTCTACTTGATGGGCCGCGCGTGAGGACAGACAGCAAGGTGGTGCTCAATTACCTCCCTGGGAACACCAGGGATGTCAGACGGTTGCCATGCAAACACGTCGACATTCACCCGCAGGAAGGCAATGAGCGCGCTTTCCTATTTGTCATGTAGGGTGGAACTTATGGTGAAAGTTCCTCCCGTTCCGTCCTCCTTGACGGGCACCTTCTTGATCTCCGGTGGAGCAGCCTTGGACTTCTTGTTCTTGCCGGTGGAAATCTCTGGTGCGTCCTCAACGGAAGCGCAGCACTCTGAGGAGGTGCGCTTGCCGGAGTTTGCGCCAGAGATCTTGCCGGTCTTCTTCTTCTTCCCCTCGGGAGTTCCAGCGGCAGGAGCAGATGCCTTAACGGCAGGTGCTGCAGCTGCCTCCCGGTATAGTTGGTCGGTGCAGATAAGTGCATCCTTCTTGTCAGAGTGGATAGTGATGACACTTACCGGTCCGGGCATCTTCAACACATTGTACGCATAGTGTGATGCCGCCATGAACTTAGCCAGCGCTGGGCGGCCAAGGATTCCATTGTATGACATAGGGATCTTGGCGACATCAAACACTACCTTCTCTGTCCTGTAGTTGAGCTCACTACCACCGGTAGCGTAATCTTGCCTTTTGGCTGGGTCTTTCCTGGATTGATCCCCTGAAACGTGCCCGTTTCCTCGAGATCTTCATCAGGAATTTGTAGCTTCTTGAGCACGTCTGGCGAGATTAAGTTCAGCCCGACCCCACCGTCAACTAGCATTTTTGTCACCTTGAGGTTGCGGATTGTTGGTGAGACCAACAAGGGCAAACACCCGACCGCAGTTGTGTGATCAGGGTGATCCTCGGCGTAAAAAATGATAGGTGTGCTGGACCACTTTAAAGGTTTGCGTGCATCAAATGACGGCTCCGTTGCATTAACCTCACGCACCCACTGTTTAAGTCGGCGATGAGAAGAATGCAACGAGGCGCCCCCGTCAATACACATGGCCTCTATGGCTTTCTGAAACTCGTGCTCACTGGATTCGTCGTCTTCTTCATCATCATCGCCTCCCTCGTCTTTGTCGCGGCCTCGGGCGGGCCTCTCCTTCTGTTGCTTAGCCTTGCCGCGGCGGCCTCCTCGACCACCACACTTCTTGCTAGATCCCTCAGCACCATCCTGGGCCTTCTCCTTGTCTCATCTTTCGTACTCAGCTCTCTGCTTCTAGACAAGCTGCTCAACTTGCCGGCAGTTTTGGAGATCGTGGCCCTTGGTGCGATGAATCTTGCAATACTGTTTGCCGAAGCTTTCCGACTTGTCGGCAGCCGCCAAGGCCTGGCAGGAGGCGCACCCGGCAACTTCCTTGCCGGGGTCGTCAACCTTGGCCTTCTTGGCGGTGCCGGGGTTGTCGGATTCCTCGACAGCAAGCACGGCCTTGCCTCTGCGCTTCTTGTTCCGCCGCCGGCCTTTCTTTGGCGGGGTTGCGGCATCCTCGTCTTCTGATTCGCCCCTTGCGCCAACACACTCGCCAAGGAGTTTCCTCCCTTTTCTTCAGCTCGAGCGCACTTGTCGGCCAAAGCGTAAACCTCGGCAATACTCCTGACTTTGTTCATCGCCAGCTCTTCGCGCTTCTTGCGGTTGCGCACGTTCTGATGAAACGTGCTAACAACAGCGGCAGGATGAACGTCTGGAATATTGTATTGCACCCGGCTAAATCTCTGGATAAACTTGCGCAGGGGTTCGCCCTCCTTTTGAGGGAGGAGATGCAAATCACTCTCTTGGCCAGGAGCTTGGTGGCCTCCAACAAAGGCGCCAACAAACTGATGGCACAGATCTGACCAAGAAGAAATGGAATTCTCCGGCATCAACCACGACATGACGTTGGGTTTGAGCACCAACGGGAAGTAGTTGTCAAGTATCTTGTCATCTCGGCCCCCGGCAGCCTGCACCGCAATGGTGTAGATGCTCAAGAACTCCGAGGGATGAGTCTTGCCGTCATATTTCTCCGGGACCTCTGGTTTGAACGTTCGGGAGTTGGGCCACTGGACTCGCCGCAGCTCACGGGTAAATGCTGGACAACCTACCTCATAGGGCAAGTCGCCTACGTGCCCTAGCGCAGGCTTGTCGACAGTAGGCCCTGCGCATTTATCGGACAGATGACGCGCCTCCCATCGCCGCTCGATGGTAGTTCGAGCGTCTTCTTTGCTTCGTTCCTGAAGAACTTGGCGCTGATCGCGGCGCATCCGCGGATCGCATGACGCCGTGGAATCGTCATCACGGCCGTCAGTCCGCCGGGTTGACGACCGCTACTGCTGTCGTGGAGGGGAGTGCACCATGGTCGCACCGCCTCCAGTCTTCTCACCATCGGCTCCCGTCGGATTGATAGACCGCTGCCGCGAGGGCCCCGCAGGCTGCGGCCCATCCTTGTTGACGAAGCCGATGAGGCTCTGGATAGTAGATCGCCACTCCTCCATCTTCTCCGGAGCGGGAGGGAAATCGAGGAGCAGCTGCGCACGTGCCAAGGCTTCTGCTAGCGTAGGTGGCGGCGACAGGTGCGAGGTACGTGAGGTGCTCTGACTCCTAACAGTGTTAGAAGGAGCACCATCACGATCACGCGACCGCGCGCCACTTCCATCGGCAGTTTGGCGTGCATGCTGGGCCTGTGCACCTTGGGATCGATACGCAGAAGTCTTTCCATGGGGACGTTCAGACCCACCAACGCCACGGCGCTGCTCATCGCGTGCGACCTGAGAAGGCCGCAATGCTTGCGCCGGCGTGAGAGTCTTAGAAGGCGTCCTCCGATCTCTGGAGTTCGCTGCGCCACCCGTAGGCAGCACGACTCCATCTCTGGATCTAGCGGCGTGCGGGTTGTCGTCGCCACTGCGAACGATGCCGCTCGCCTGGCTCGGATCACCAGAACGCCGTGGAGGTTCTAAACCTCCATCTCCTGCATCCAGGCCATCACTCGTCCGAGTAGGCACGGGCAAGACGGACGTAGACGGAACAACCGCTGCCGCACCCTTCTTCTTGGGTGTCATGGTGACGAAGACGGTGAAGAAACTGACACGCTAATCACCGGATCAGGTTCGCGCAACCTCGATCCCCCTACCTGGCACGCCAAAGATGTCGGCGTACGACACCTATGGGATCCGAAGGACCGCTTTACGATTCGACAGGGAGAGAGGTATGCACAAAGAGCAAAACCGAGGACCAACACGAAAGGATTTTTACCCAGGTTCGGGCCACTGATCAGCGTAAAACCCTACTCCTGCTTTAGTTTATTATCAGTGTATTCGTCCCAGTTCTTGGAGCGCTTTCAATGAACAGTGTGTTCGTGCAGTAGCTACGCATGCAGAATGGGCCGAGAGTGTTCTTCCTCCCTGTAGCAGTTGCCTTGGGCCTCCTTTTATATGCTTAAAGGGGTCACCATAGTGGCAAACTGTTCATACGCGAGGTGTAAAGTAGCTACAGGGTTATCATACCTAACCACTGGCGGTTTAGGATAAATGCATTTAATGCACCGTGAGGTGTCCGTTTAGGTGTCCCTACTTTCTTGGGGAGGGAAAAAGGGGCCATCCCATCAGCACCGCTTAAGCTCGCCTCCACTAGCGCCTCACCACGCATCCAGAGATGGGACCAGAATGCCAGGCTGGTCGCTGCGCTGGAGCGGTGGCACAGGGGCGGAACCTTGCCGGGCTCCGCAGGCTACCCCGGCAAGATCTTGCCGGGGGCCGAGCCCCTGATCTCCAGTTCTCCTTATCTTCTGGTCCTTGGCTTGAATGTTTCTTTGATAATCTTGGATTAATCTTCAGCTGTTCCCCCGACAAGCCTTGCCGCAGGTATGGCTACAACTGCCCGTGCACAAGTACGGGGTACTAAAGGCCCAATACTTAGTACACCGACATGTTGGCATGCCAAATAGGTATCCAGAAGCTAATTGTGCAGTCTGATTGATCGGTGCTCGCCGATTGTATGACGAATGAATTAGGTTCATTGTTGCCGATAGAAAATACCGACAGTTGACGCGCTAAATTGGGGTTGTGCACATATATTTAGATTGGATCCAGACAAACTACCTTCAACTTCGGCGACTTTGCTCCGGGCCAAGGCATTTGATGCTTACACCAGGTCTACTGGGATGTAAGATAGTTTCGCTCCCAACTATAGGAGTTTTTAGCTAGCAACAAGTTCCCCTAAATGAGAACCAAGGTAGTGTATCTCCTCCAATGATCAACTATGAAATACTAATAATACCTAGTTTTTGGAGTTGTGGCTTATGCATAACCTGCTTTGGAAATAATCCATAGATAAGCCGCCGTGAAAATAAGCCCATGAAAATAAGCTAGCCAGTTATTTACAGTTCATGTCCCTTCAGCTTTATTTGCGATATACTTAGAGAAAAGTCTATAATGCCCATCAACTGTATGTTCAGGTCAAATTCTATAGGGCCAGACGTGCGGCCCATAAGAGAAATCTGGGAAACTACTAGTTCCACATATACCCCTCCACCACTTCATGGAGGGATTAGATCCTTACATACAAACGAATGCTAGAACACCCAAGTGACCCCCTCTATCTTTCTCCTACATCAAGTCCAAAACCCTAGAGAGATTTGTGAGAGTTCTTGAGAGAGATTTCACCAGGTGATAGATCCACTTCCTCTTTATCTTTTGATCAAAGCGAATCGTGATTTGAGCAAGTCTTGAGCATTTCTCCCTTTGGTATTGTTACTCTTGGAGGTTGTAGATTCCTAGGCGGTGGGAGTGCTCCCTTGAGAAATCGACTTGTGATTTACCCCAGAAAGTTTGTGAAGGTTTGGAGGCCGCCTCAAAGTTTACCGGTAGTGGTTGGGAATCGCCTTGTAGTGCTATCTCAAGGAGAATAAGGTGAGCCTTCATGGAGTTGATGTGCCCTCGTGGTAACACCAACCCCTCCAACGGTGACTAGGTTCCCTCCAAGGAAGTGATCCTCGGGATACATCCTTGTCTTCGAAGTTTCGATTATCCCTAACCCTAGCTCTTACTTGTAGTTTATTTTGGCTACTTGACCTTGCACTTGCTATCACAATATGTTGTATTGCTCACCATATTATTGCTATCATCTATTGTTAGAAATTGACTAGCACTTGCCTAAAATTGCTAATAAGTAATTAAAATTTATAGTTGTATCTATTCACCCTCTCTAGGTCCATGTCGATCCTTTCACGCTAACGCGTCATTGTCCTCGCTCCCATACCGGCACTGGCCTAACCTTTTCGATCACATCAAGAAAGTCTTCGTGCACGTGCCCATAAGGATCAGTGTCCCGGAGCCATAGTCGTCAATGTGCAACCCTTGAATTGATCCGAAGAACATGACACCAAATCTCGCCGTCGTGTACGCACGGCGAGATACCCTAACATCACCGCCCCAAAGAGCCAACAGGAATCTACGCTAGAGCTCTGTCTAATCCACCCCGATGGACAAATTCGAGGATAATTAGAGCCCGGAAGACCAACTAGAAGATAAAGCATCGCCATCCATCCGAGCATCATTCCTACGAGGACTAAAACCCTAACCTATCCATCAACCGGCGTCGAGGTACCAGGATTCCCCTCCCAGCCACCGGCCGCCAGAGCGGTAATCAGTGGGCTCGCCGGCGGAGATTGAGGGGAGAAAGGTTTTGCCCTCGCTAACCTTCCACACATTTGAAATCCAAACATTGTCGAAACCATATCCGACGGAGTGGTAGCAAACATGTAAATAATATGTCATGTCGTTTCACAAGCTCACATTTTTTTTGATTAAAAGAGGGTTTCCCCTTCGATTTCCAATAGAGAAACCAAGCCGAAGTTCAGAGCTAGTAGTCTGTTACAAGCAAAACAACACAAACTAGACGAGGGTCTAGCCACTACAGCGGCTAACTCTCCCTACACGAACTAACCAGGCCAACTTAGAGGACATCACATAAGTTCATTACATTCCATCCAAAAGAGAAAGACTAAAAACTCAAGAAAGCAAAATGGCAAGATCCGAAGAAGTAGAAGCTTCTGCTCCCCGAAGCATCACATTTGCAGCCTTGGTACTCCGAAGCACCATCCCTGCGAAGCTTTATATATTTCACTTGCCACCTGCTCGATGAGTCTTGCCCCCAGCATCAGCGTTCTTTCCCCTGGGTCCCTTTTCTGCAAAATAGCCCAGTCAGCGATCCAATTGCACATTCTTTTGATGATCCCAATTGGGTCGTTTATATTTTTTCTACCAAATACAATATCATTCCTACTATTCCAAATTGCCCATAATAAAGCAGAGGTACCAGTCAAAACCATTCTCTTATCATTTTTGTTGAATTTATTCAACCGGCTTCCAAAAAAATCATTCAGATCCTTTGGAATAAGTTTAAGGTCAAAAGCACACCCAACCAGGCTCCAAATGAGTCTAGCAACAGAGCAGGAGAAGAATAGATGATCAATATTCTCCTCTTTTCCACACAACACACAGTGTTTGTCTCCTTTCCAGCCCCTCTTCAGTAAATTGTCTCTAGTTAGAATACTTTTTTTATTCAGGAGCCAGAGAAAAAATTTAATTTTTGCAAGTACTTTTGCTTTCCACAAAAATTTCTGTGGAAAGCCAATATTAGATTTAACAAGATGCAAGTATAAAGATTTCACAGAAAATTTTCTGTTTGCAGTCAACATCCACATAGGTTTGTCCCTCCCTCCATGCATTATGATTTCCTCACATCTCCTTTTTAAGCTATCCCAAAGAATTTCAGAATCCCCAAATATTGTTCTTCTGAAAGACATAGCCCCCCACCCTTTATCTATCACTTCTCTGATAGTGATCTCCCTGTCATTACTGATGGAATAGAGTGAGGGGTAAGCCTCCTTCAAGGGTTTATCATCCACCCACCAGTCTTCCCAGAATCTAGTGTTTCTACCATCACCAAGTTTTTTCTTAATGTGGGGGTAAACCAGTCCCCTAATTTTAAGAAGGCTAGACCAAAATTGTGAGTCTCCTTTTTTGTGTTTGACACCAGAAAGGCATTTGTCTTTGAGATATTTAGATCTAATTATATCTTGCCAGAGTCCATCTTCATCTTCTAGGTTCCAAATCCATTTGGCAAGCAGAGCAATATTGAAGTTTTCAAGATTTGTCACTCCCAGTCCCCCTTGTTGTTTTGGAAGACAACAAGTTTTCCAATTGACTAAGTGATATTTTTTCTTATCTTCTTCAGCTTGCCACACTAATCTGGCCCTATAGAAGTCAACTTTTTTCCTAACTCCAGCAGGGAGTAGGTAAAAAGACATCATATAAATGGGAATATTTGTAAGGCAGGATTGTACCAGTGTAACTCTACCAGCTATATTGAGCAGTCTGCCCTGCCAACAAGCACATCTCTTTTCAATTTTTTCAGTCACATTCCTCCACATTTTATTTCTATTTTTTTTATTGTGGACTGGTAGGCCTAAATATTTCAAAGGCATTTCTCCAAGGGCACATGTGAAAATCTCTTGATAGAGATTCCTCTTATTTTTGGCTTCCCCAAAAAGGTAAATGTCACTTTTATGAAAATTGATTGTCAGACCTGACATTTGTTCAAAGACAGTTAATATGAATTTTAGATTTCTAGCTGATTCCTCATCATCCTGTATCAGGAATATAGTATCATCAGCATATTGCAACATGTTCACCCCATTTTCATGAATGTCAGTAAGAACCCCTTTAATATATCCTTCAGTTCTAGCTTTATCCATTATCATAGCTAGGGCATCTACTGCTAGATCAAATAGCAGAGGGGAGAGAGAGTCCCCCTACCTAAGCCCTTTAAAAGTTTTGAAAAAATGTCCCACACTGTCATTAACTTTCACCCCCACCTGACCCCCCCCCCCCCTATGGTGTGCATCACCCAATCACACCACTTATCAGGGAAGTTTTTCAACCTGAGCATTTTGTGAACAAAGGGCCACTTAATTTTGTCATATGCTTTTTCAAAATCAACTTTGAATAACATAGCATTGTGCTTCTTTGTATGAATTGAATTTAGGGCCTCATGCAGGATAACCACCCCTTCCATGATATATCTACCTTTGACAAAGGCAGTTTGTATGGGTGAGATTACAGGGTTAACCACTTTACTAAGTCTGTTCATCAAGGCTTTAGTAATGATTTTAAAACTAACATTTAACAGACAGATAGGCCTGAATTTTTGAATCTGTTTAGCATCTTTAACTTTAGGGACCAATGTAATAATCCCATAGTCAAGTCTAATTAAATCTACCTTTCCACTATGAAAATCATCTAGTATTCTTTTTAGGTCATTTTTAACCATTTCCCAAAAGTTCTGATAAAACTTAATAGCAAATCCATCTGGTCCTGGGCTTTTATTCTTTTCCATAGAGAAGACGACCTCTTTAATCTCATCCATAGAGAAGGGTTTGATCAGCTCTTCTTGTGCCTAGAGAGAAATCCCCTCAGCCCCTTGAATGTTTAGGTTTATATTGGAAGTCTCAGCTTGTCCAAACAGATTTTTATAGAATTCAGTAATGTAGTCCATAAGTTATTTTTCCCCCTCAATCACTTTTCCATCTTGTTCTAATTTAATAATTCTATTTTTTCTCCTCCTCCCATTCACCTTAGCATGATAGTACCTAGTGTTAGAGTCCCCCTCTTTAATTTCTCTGTCTTTATATCTCTGCAGCCATTTAATTTCTTCCAGCTTAAGCAACTCCTTTAATTCTCTCCATAGCTCTTTTTGAATGTCTCTCTCCTGAGCATTAATTCCTCTAGATTCAACATTTTTGTCCATCACATCCAACATGGCCATCAATTCCCTTTTTCTTTTTCTATACATAGCATTTGCATTTAAAACCCAACCTTTAATTTTCTGTCTAATATTCCTAAGTTTTTTTTGCCAGGTGTCCATACTGGACCTATTGCAATTGATCTCCCAATTTTTCTCAACAAATTCTTTAAAGCCTTCCATATGCATCCAAGCATTTTTGAATCTGATAATGGGTGGAGCAGTTCTTTGCTCCCCTGAGTCCAACAGCAAAGGGGTGTGATCAGAAATCTCCCTTTCTAGTGCAGTAACCATGGTCATAGGGTATTTATCTTCCCAATCTGGGCAGATCAAGATTCTGTCTAACTTTTCATAAGTAGGTTCTGGTAGATTATTTGCCCAAGTATATTTCCTCCCACTTATAGGGATGTCTCTAAGCCCAGCATGTTCTATTATAGCATTAAAAACAAAGCTGAAATGGTTAGTCCCTCCTGGTTTGTTTTTCTCAGAGCTATTCCTGATGATATTGAAATCCCCTCCAACAACACATGGAAGAGGGTTATCTTGATATAATCTGGATAATTAAGCTAGAAAGGCTGCTTTCCCTTCTTATTGGGCATCACCATATACAGCCACTAAGTTCCAGCTAAATTTAGCTTTTTTGTCAAATAAGAGCATCCTTACAAAGTATGTCCCCTTTTCTACTTGCAGCAGATCAAAGTTGTCACTATTGATCCCAACTAAGATACCACCAGATTTGCCCCTAGGAGCAATCCATTCCCAGAGAAATTTTTTTCCTCCAGAAAGGTTATGAAGTTCATTTTTGTAGTAATCTCCTTTAATAGTTTCTTGTAATCCCACAAAATCTAAGTGTTTCTCTATAATAGTTTCTCTAATAAAATTTCTTTTAATGTCCTGCTTAATCCCTCTAACATTCCAAAACATCCCTATCATTGTTTTTTCTTATTTTTTTCCTCTTGCACCCCCCTATTGATTGGCATGCTTCCCAGCACTATTAGCTGAGGTGCCAATCTTAATTTTCCTGTTGCTAGAGAAAATCTTTTTCAAATTATCATAGTAATCCAGTTCTAATTCTGTATCAGAATGGTCATCTCCAGAACATAATTCTTCCAATATAGCATCACCAATGTCAATAGGACTTGGGGAGCTATTTATTTTTGTCTCTCCTTCTTGGTTCTTAATGTTCTGGAGATATAAATCTCTTCTAGCCTGTTCCATATTGGAAATCAGGTCTAGATTTTGATTGACTAGGTCAATAGTACATCCCAGTTCTACACCCACATTTTTTCCATAGCAAATAAGGAAATTCTTTCATCTGAAATGGTTGGAGACTTACCATAATTGTCTTTGTCAGCAGCTCTTTCCTTGGCCAAGTCTTTAATCCTAGCATCTTTTTTATCCAAGTTTCTGTCACTTCTTCTGGTAGGCCCTTCTTTGTCCTTGTCCTTGTCCTTGTCATCTTTAGTACTAATGCCCAATTTGGATCCCAGAGACTCCATAGAATCCTGGCTGGCATTGTAATCCACTGGTTCAGTGTAATTGTCTTCCATCAATGGATCCTGTGAGGTGTCTTTGTCATAATCATTTTTCTCTCCAAGGTCCTCACCAGTCAGCTCTTTTTCTTTCCACAACTCAATCTTCTCCATACACTTGTCTATTAGTTCTTGTTGATTCTTGATCATGTCCACCATTTTATTTTTCTCTTCCTCCCAGGAGTTATGCTTTTTTTCCTCTACTGCCCTCCAGGCTTCCTGTCTACACTTATTTTCTTCCATTTCCTGCAGCTTTTGTAACACTTTATCTAGATCAGCTTCCACCTTCTTCCTCAGTCCAACCTCAGCCAGATATTCTTTCTGAATATTAAGAATTTCATCATTCATTTTTTTCATTTCCTCAAATTGCTTGAGTCCCACACTGCCCAGGGAAATGTTTTCCTTGCTCCCCTCAGCATCCACTCCACCAATTTTGATTTTCTTTCTTATATCACCTGAGTCTGCATCATTGCCTGTCTCAATATCTTCATGTTTCCTTTTGTCCTCATACCATCCCTGCTCTATTACCTTTTCTAACTCCAGAGTCACTCTGTATATCATGAGATCCTTGTCAGTAACTTCAGTGTGTTTGGGAATTTTTTCAAAGTCTATCACCCCAACCTTGGCTCTGATCTTTTCCTGCAAAATTGTTGTCATGTCAATTTCCAGCACTGCGCCCATTGTAGCAGCCACCTCACAAGCACCAAAGAAGTGTCTAAAGCATTCAGGTATTTTCCCCATTTTCACCCACACAGTATGTAACTTTCCTATGGCTTGAGTGTCATATGTCCAGCTGTCAACATTTATGACAGCTTTTGTTCCTAGGAGATTGAAATTTCAAAATTTGTGGAGCTCTATCAGTCTGCTTTTATTTGGAAATCTCATAAGATAAGCTCTGTCCCCATGCTTCTTGCACCTTCACTGCCAATCCCATTTGAACATATAGTTGAAACCTTCCAGAAACTGAGTTTCATTGATTTCTCCAGAAGCAATATTAACAATTGCCATTGGATTGATTTGCTCACTGCTCACCACTTCCTTAGAATTTTGGATCAACAGCACTCCCAAACCCCTAGCTGCATATCCTACAAACTTAGGCAGTGGTTTCATCTGTTTCAGCCAGTTGCAGTCTTCTGTAATGTGAAATTTTTTCCCACAGATAATGCAATTGGGGAGTTTGCATTCTCTTGTCAAATGTCTGAAATCCTTGCATTTGTTGCACATCACCCTAAAGTTAGCTCCATTTTTGCTCTGATCAGTTCCTTCTCTCTGCACAAACTTAGCTGCCCCCCCAACTGCTCTAATTCTGTCTATATCCTACTCCAGTGTCAATCTCTCTCCCCTTATTGCTGTCTCTGTTATTTGCAAGGCTCCCCTTCCCATTTTCACCCTCAGGTTCTTTCAATCCTTCTGCTTGGTTTCCATTTCCTCCCTTAGCAACAGCACCTGCCCCCTGTTGTGCCATCTGAGCAAGGAGCGCACCAAACCACTGTTGTTACTGGAGCAGCTCGAGAGAGGGGTTGAAAGAGTGGACATGATCTTTACCTTTTCCTTCATGCCCTACTCGATCAACCTCTTGTTTAGTCTCCTCCTTCTCTTTGTCTTCATCAGTAACTTTTGTCCCTGATCTTGATCCCTCTCCTCCATCTCCCTGGTAGTTGAAGTTACCAGGAGTGAATCTGGATCCAAAGCCCTCCAAACTTCTGCCCTATTGTTGAAAATTTCCTTTGAATCTGTCCACTTTTTTTTTTCTGTATTGAAAATTTTCTCTCCCCCCACGATTGGATCTTCCTCCACCCCGATTTCCTCCAAAACCCCTGTTCATCTCTCCCTCTCCTTCTGTTTCTGGTGGCGGCGGGGGGAGGGGAAAACCTAGCTCCTCGAGGGGATCGCACTCTCCTCCCAACAGAAGGAGAGGCTCGTAATTTATACTAGCAAAGCTTTTGGAAAGCGTATTTGTCAAAGGCGTTTCTCTTCCTTTCCATTTTTGCCCCCCCCTTTTCCCTCATCGACAGCTCCCATTGGATCAGGGTTATGATTTTCTCTATTACCCAAACCTGTCTCAATTTCCATTTCATCAATATATATCGCCTCATTAGACCAGAAATCTGGAATTTGGGCGTATTGTTTCTTGCTCATCTTACTGATGATCTCCCTACCAAGCATAACTTGGCTTGGAGTAATCCCAATCTCACCCCCTCTCATAGGAACAGAATCAGAGCAAGCTCTTCCCCCATCATCAGCAGCTAATCGCCGCTGTTTTCTAATTTTAACTTTGCCAAAAGCCCCCACCGATGTAGGTTCAATGAGATACTTAGACAGAGGGGAAATCGTACCTTGCAGATCCAACGAGGACCCAGCCTCCTCGTTGGAATCCTCACCAGCGAGCAGCCAGAAGCGACTGCCCGCCGGTGAGGTTCCTACCCCCGTCCCTGGGAGCGAGCAAGGCTGAGCAGGCGCGGCGAATGGCGGGGGAAACGCGGCGACCTCCTCAGGATCAGCGGCATCTTCACCTTCTTCTTACCAGGCTTCGTTCCTTCCTTGGCCTTGTCGCTTCCCAGATCTGCCCGCATCTCCCTCGTCACCACAGGAGCTGCCCGCGTCTCCCTCGTTGCCGCAGGCACTGGTGCAGGGAGGCCCATCACCGCACCAACCACATACTCGGACGGACCTGCCAGAACGCAGCGGCGCGAGCGATATGCCTTCCACTTCATGGCCTGCTTGGGGTCGTCTGAAGCCGCCTCCTCCATTGCCCAGAGCAACATCCTGAGTGCGCCCACCGGCTCGCCTGACGGCGTGAGGCGCCAGTCCTCCGCCTCTGTGAGCTTCATGTAGGCCGCCCCCGCCGCCTCCTTCAGATCCCGTTCCTCCGCGAACCAGGAAATGATCTTCATCAGCTTCTCCATCTTCACTTCGTCCCCGTCGGCTATCACCCTTGCTCTCGCCTCGAGCCTCGGCTTCCAGGACGCCATGGATTCCCTGAGGCGGCGCGCTCGCTTGTGGAAGGGGAGGAGAGTGGATTTCGTCGAGAGGGGAAGGAATGGCCGCTCCGCACCGCGCCGCAGCTTTAATTCTCCGCCATTCCCGACGCTCCCTCTCTTCCTCGACCTCGATCTGCGCGTCGCGCCGCGTCTCCGCCCCGGCTCCAAGCGCTCTGTCCACCAGCACAACGTGACAGGGGAAACGTACCTGTGTCCCCTCCCGAATCACCTCCTCGCCGTGTACCCGCCTCGTGTCGACTCGAATCCCGCGGTCGTCGAGCAGAGTCAACCACGGGGAGCCGCCTCGTCGGAGGAGCATACCTCGCCTGAATAGCATCAACGCCGGCGCGGATAGGTTGGAGACGAGGTGGACTGCCCACCGTCGATCAAGCGAATTCGCCTCGTGTCGCCCTTCCATCGCGCCCCTCGGGGGTAGCAATCGCCCGCTCGAAATAATGTAGGTTCTTCACAAGCTCACATACATACGTGAACTTGTACTTCTAGAGAGAAACAAAAGACTGGATCATTTCCGTCGTGTCCAAAAAAGAGAGAAATACACGAAGATGTGATGAAACCTATGGCCCCGGACAAGAAACAAAACACACGCAATGGCGCATCGCTGTCGCCCAGCTTTGCCCGCCCCGACGCCGGCCGCCAGCCAGCCACCAAATGCCTCCTACCTACATACTAGTATAACATTGCAGCCTTTCTCAGAAGATCCTAGCGCGAGAGACAAGAAGAAGATGGCCGCCGGCAGCTTGGCAATGCCCGCGCTACTCGTGGCGCTGCTGGCCTGCGCCACCGCCCGGGTGGCCGTCGTCGCCGGTCAGTTCTTCTTCTTCTATGGCTTCTTGCTCAGTTGCAGGTGGAAGATATACGGTACGTGGTGACGCTATAAGCTGCTGTTTGTGTCTGGTCCTCTGTCGCAGGTGGCGCGGCGTGCGTCGGGGCGATCTGCGCCATGGGCGCCTGCAAGGAGCTGCCGCCCATCCCGTTTACCAACATCACGGGCTACGAGTGCGAGTGCTACCCCGGGTGGTCTTGGCCCAACATCACCTTTCCATCCCCATTGCCGCCGCACCTATTTCTGCCCTGCGCCGTCCCCCACTGTAAGCAAAAGCGATCCATATGATGACACCATGCATTGTATAATACTACTCCCTCCTGTCCGGTTTTAGTCTGCATATAAGTTTTGTCCAATGTTAAAGTATCTCTACTTTGATCAAACATATGGAAAAAAATGTCAACATTCACAATGCCAAAACAGTATTGTTAGATTCGTTACGAAATGTAGTTTCATTAGTATATCGATATCGGCTGTTAATCGCGCGTGCCAAAGTTAAAACCTTTGGATTTAACCTCCGGGAATATAATCGTTCCTCTCATTCAGGCGTATCGATACCGGAATTCACCTGCTACAGGCCGAAGCCGCCGAATGCCGCCAACGCATCCGTACTTGACCGTGCGTAAACTCGATCTCCCAACCTGCACCACGATTCAAACCTTGATAATTACAGTACCAATAGAGATCCACTGATTTCCCTTCGGCTTTTTTTGTGTGTGTCAGCCTGCTCATACACTGACTGTGGCTCGGAAGGCACGTGCGTGAGGGAAGAGGGCCTCCAGTTCCGGTGCCAGTGCAACCCAGGCGCAACCAATGTTGAAGGCAAGCCTTACATGCCTTGCATCAAGAACTGTAAGACCGCCCCATCTGAAAAAATTGTCTCAACATTCAAGGCTCTACTTTTTCTTCTTGTTGTTTTGAGACTTGCTGCTCGAGCGTGTAGGTGCCGTCGACGATAAAGGCTGCCCAGTTTCCAGCCCTACGACACCGCCGCCGCCGCCACCGCCGCCGCCTTCGTCGTCTACGGCGCCACCTGGTAATGATCACGAATCATCTGGACCAACTGCTCCCTCCAGCACCAAAGGCAATGCACCATCCATCCATCCAATTCATTCCATTCCGTGGAGATCGTCACACATGTACACTTGGACACACAGCCATGCATGCATCGATCCGCCTCCCATCTCCAGCCAGCATGAATGAAGAGAGGACATGGACTGCTAACTAACTAACGGCGCTGTGTATTTTGCAGGCTCTGTTTCTTTGAAGAATCGGCTCCGGCTGTCGGTGCTGCTGGCCTCGCTCGCGGCGCTTCACGCTGTGATTGTGTGATCAAGTGACAGGACGTACGCTGTGGCCTGTGATACGGACGTGCACGGATCAGGACTCAGTTTACTGCTAGGGCCGAGGGGGCTGCAACGTACGTACGCCAGTTCACAAGAGAAGATCGACGTGAACAAAGCGAACAATGGGGGTTTGCATAACCCGGTTTTGGCAAATTTTAGCAAATAACGGGGTGTGCATAACCTGGCACAATCTTTTTTATTTATTTATTTGCGCGGGTGGCACAATTTTTTTTAGAAGGAACAAACATACACCACAATAACTACATGTAAGCTGACTGAATTTGCAATTTAGCTAAGTCCATTTTATGTGAGGAGGAATGATTGAAGGAGAAAGAAAGTTGAAGGAAGAAAAAAAAAACCGTTGGATCTCAATTCAATGGTCTAGAAAATTGACTTACCCAAAAAAAAATTTTAGACAACTTAGGGCATCTCCAACGCCGACCCTTATACCCCCCGCATCCGTCCAGGCTACGCTGTTCGGACCGAGGAAGCAATCCAACGCGGTCCTGTATCGGTCTGCGGCGCGGTCCGGACGTACTTTCTGCCGCAGACCTGAGACAAACGTGAGGGGCTTTGCGGGAGTCCGGACCGCTCCCACACCCGCTTCTGACCACCCTGGCCCACCCATGCCCCTCCTCCCCCACCCGCTCGCGTTCCCACCCAAACTCTTCCTCGCCGAAGACCGCACCTTCACTTCACAAGTCTTATCGCCGGTGCTCATGGAGACGGCGGATGGAGGACGATACTGATGGCGAACATTGCATGAAAAAAAAAATCCTATGAAACACCCAAGATCTATTCTATGGAGATGCTAGCAACGAGAGGGGATTGTGTCTACATACCCTTGTAGACCGAAAGTGTTAATGATCTAGAGATCGTGGTTGGCTTAGTCGTACTCCTTCGCGATCCAATCCGATCCGAGCACCACACGAACGGCATATCCGAGATATGCACACGTGCGGCTCGGTGATGTCTCCTTCTTGATCCAGCAAGGGAGGGTGGAGAGGTAGATGGGATCTAGGCCAGCACGATGGCGTGGTGATGGTGGTGACATCAGAACACCGGCAGTGCTTCGCTAAGCGCTATGTAGAGGAGGAGTAACGGAATGGGGAGGCACCAATGGGTGAGAGGGCCGCTACCCCTGCGCCTCCCCACCTTTATATAGGCATCTGAGGGCGGGGGGCTGGGAGACTTGCTCCCCAGCCCAGACCTCTAGGGTCATTGTCCACGGGGGGGGGGGGGGGGGGGGGGGGGGGAGGATCGCTATCCCCCTTTCAGGGATCTTGATCTTATCCCTTCGGGATATGATCTTAATCCTTTTAGGTGGGGATCTTGATGCGCCTAGACCAGGGGTGTGAGGACTTGACCCACTACCCACGTTCATCTGGGTCCCCCATGTAGGTGGGCCCCACTCCGGAACCTTCTAGAACCTTCCTGATACAACACCGAAAAATCACGAACATTTTCCAGAACCCTGAAAACCACTTTCCATATATAAATATTTACCTATGGACTATTCCGGAGCTCCTCGCGATGTCCCGGATCCCATCCGGGACTCCAAACTACTTTCAGACTTCACCATATGAATATCTCAATACTACCCTAGCATTACCGAGCGTTAAGTGTGTGACCCTACGGGTTCGAGAACATGCAGACATGAACAAGACCCCTCTCCGATCAATAATCAATAGCGGGACCTGGATGCCCATATTGACTCCCACATATTCAACGAAGATCTTTATCGGTTTGAACCATGATGTCGAGGATTCAGTTAATCCCGTATAATATTCCCTTTGTCCGGCGTTATGTTACTTGCCCGAGATTCGATCGTCGGTATCGCCATACCTAGTTCAATCTCGTTACTGGCAAGTCTCTTTACTCGTTCCGTAATACAAGATCCCTGTGACTAAACTCATTAGTCACATGCTTGCAAGCTATTCACGATGGTGTATTACCGAGAGGGCCTAGAAATGTCTCTTCGTCACACGGAGCGACAAATCCCAGTCTTGATCCATGCAACCTAACAAACACTTTCTGAGATACCTATAGAGCACATTTATGATCACCCGTTACGAAGTGATGTTTAATAACCCACAAAGTATTCTTTCTGTATTAGGGAGTAGAATGATCTCATGGTCCAAGACATATGAAGCCCCTGGATGGAGTCCAGTAGTTGATCCATCCATCCGTCCACCTCTAAGAGGAAGAAGCAGAAGAATCAAAGAAGACTGTGATCTCTATGAGCTGATGGGTTCATCGTCGGAGGAGAAGAATGATCTCTTCTCTTCATCAACACGAAGAGCAACCACGACGCATCACTCAAGCACAGGTACCCCCTGATTCGTCCCCACCAAATCTTAATCTATTGTATTGTTCCCTGGGACTGGGAGTGGGAGGCGCATATCATTCAAAATTAGGATGACCATACATATGTTGATATGAGCGGTGCTTTGTATTGTCAAGTCTAGTAGTATGATGCTCAAATGAAGTGGCAATGGGATATGCAGGTAGTAATCAGATGCAAAAAGTGTAAAGTAGTATCCTTCTTTATCCAGAAGCCATATTTTAAACTATTATGCAGCTTTGGAATATGCGTTCCACTTTCGACGTATTCCTGTTTATCCCCATCTTTGTTGTGAATGAACTAGTGCTAGATTTGATTGATGTTTGACTACCACTGATCAAGCAAGTTCCATACAAAAATGAGTATAGGTGTTAAAAATTGTAGATCATGTGTAGGAGTAGTGTAACGTCCCAGATGTAACATTCCATATTTGTACCTCCAACTCTTGCCATTTTCGGCAATGCTATATGAATTCATCACGTGATTGGGATAGAGCTGCATCTTGGGCGTTACAAGTTGGTATTCAGAGCCATATCGACTATAGGAGCCCCTGCTTGATCGAACCGCTGGCGAGTCTAGAAGAAAACTGTTTTGAGTCTTAGTTATATCGGAGAGTAGGAATTCTTTTTACTCCTTATCCCCTTCGTCGCTCTGGTAAGGACTCGTGACGTAGGTGTTTTCCTCACTCTTCTTTCCTTTTTCACTCAAATTTTTTTAGGATCACGCGGGTATTGTGGAATCGTTCCGATATCATTGTGACGGGGATTCTGTCTTGGTGCCTCCTGACATTTAGGGGTTGTGGCAGTGTCCCGGGGAGTTGAGCTCGAAGGTGTTTTCGTCACAGTGTTTACCGTTTCAGTTCCGGAATACCAGAGGACGCCGACATCGAAAATGCTTCTATACTCTTTGTGGTGAGAGTAGTTTGACGACACCCAGTACTGGGGAGAGCGATCAGATGTATTGCCACAGCTAGTATATCGGATGTTTTCGAAGGTCTGAGGTACACGATTTCCGAAGGTTTCTTGGTTATGTGTTGATGGATGGATATAGTTGGAGTGTAGGGCTTGTTAGTTGTTTGAGATATTTGTGCCTCCCTCTATCCCCAACACCGGATTGCATAACCAGAAAGTTTCGGGAGTGAATAGGTGGGAATTCAAGTAGCTCTAGGTTATCTTTCCGATAGATATTTGGCATGAGATTGGGGAATCTCTACCATGTATTTGTTCCAGTTGTTACCTTGTTGTTTTATTCTTCAACCTCATTCCAAGTGGCTTCTCATTCAGATGGTCGAATCATATTAACTTTGGAATGCATTCGTTCAATCTCTATTCGGATGTTAATTGTGAAGACTGTATTGCAAATATCCAGCCTTTGATTCAGCTTATCTATCTTTTCTATGGTGGTTCTAACGGATGTCATCTTCTTCAGGATGGCTCCCCCAACGCGTCTGCATCCGGAACATACTGAAGGAGAGCAGTCGAACCCTCCGCCTCCTCCTCCGCCTCCAGAGGCATGGCAAGCTTTGATGGCGGCCACCAACGCCAATACTCAGATGCTGATTCAGCTCATGCAAGAGCGCAACCAAGGCCAAGGCAACCAAGGGAACCAAGGTCAAGGGCAATTCAACAATCAACCTCAGTTTGCTACACTCAATCAGTTTCTCGCAAATCAGCCAAAGGCTTTCAGTGCTTGTGTCGTGGCCATGGATGTTGATGATTGGCTCGTGGACATCAACAAGCATTTTGAGTGCAGCAATGTTAGACATGAGGACTACGTCAAGTTCGCTTCCTTCCAGCTCAAGGACCAAGCAGCAGATTGGTGGCGGCAGTACAAAGACTCCAGAGGGGGTCGAGTGATCAGATGGACCGACTTCTGCCGTGACTTTCGTGCTCATCATATTCCAACAAGTGTTGTCGAGAGCATGCGCGAGCAATTCCGTAATCTCAAGCAAGGCAACATGTCTGTGTATCAATATAACATCAAGTTTCAGAATCTTGCTCGCTATGCAAGGCAAGACGTCCCAGATGAGAACAGTATGATCTACTACTTCAGGGGTGGCCTCAGAGAGGACCTTCAGCTAGCCCTCGTTCTTGGTGAGCCTACTCAGTTCGATCAGTTCTATAACATGGCTCTCAAGCAAGAAGCTGCCCAGCTCAATTGTGAAGCTTCAAAGAAGAGACTCACGGATGCAGTCCACTCTTCTTCTTCCTCTCAAGTGGTCTCAAAGCAACAGAAGTTTTGGCTTCCTCCACCTCCTCCGTTTCGTCCGCCCTATCAGCAGAAGCAGTCAGGTGGTCATGGATCTTCCCACCCACCCAACCCAAGCTATCAGAACAAGTCTCAGTCTCAGGCTCCGAGGACAGGCGGTCCTCCTCCTCCACCTTTTCGTCCACTTTCAGAGGTCACTTGTCACAAGTGTGGTATGAAAGGCCACTACTCCAACAAGTGCTTCAACCAGAGGCGCCTTCCGCCTCCTCCTCCTGTCAGATCAGCAAGCAATGCAGTTGTCAAGCACAATCCCAAGTATGCAAAGGTGAACATGTTGAATGCAGCTCAAGCGGAGGAATCTACTGATGTGATAATGGGTAATCTCTCAGTTAATGACATTCCTGCAAAAGTTTTATTCGATATTGGTGCATCGCTTTGTTTCATGTCAAAACCATTCTTTTCAAAGCATGATTTCACTTCGGCATATCTGGATAAACCATTAGCAATTATTTCCCCGGGCAAGCACATGAGTTCTCGTTTGATGGTTCCGGATGTCACCATCAGGATGGGCAATTATGCATTTCTGGCTTCCCCGATTGTTCTCGGCGATTCCGATATTGATCTCATTCTTGGCATGAATTGGCTATCCAAGCACAAGGCTTTTCTTGATTGTGCTGCCAAGGAAATTAAATTGACTCATCCGCCTGAAGATGTGATTATCTTTGCGGCTCGTGATGAAACCATTCGGTTGTTCTCTCTTAATGAGAAAGGCGAGATCAACGCTATTTCTTAGATTCCAGTTGTTTGTGAGTATGAAGATGTCTTTCCAGAAGAGCTTCCGGGTATGCCTCCTCACCGGCCAGTTGAGTTCGTTATTGACCTTGAGCCCAGTACTGAACCCGTTTGCAAGCGCCCCTACAAGCTTGGGCCAGAAGAGCTGAAAGAGTTGAAGAAACAACTCGATGAACAAGAGCGTCTGGGTCTGATCAGACCAAGTTCTTCTCCTTGGGGTTGTGGTGTTCTCTTTGTCCAGAAGAAAGATGGCACGGACCGACTTTGTGTCGATTATCGCCCATTGAACAAGAAGACAATCAAGAATAAATACCCACTTCCCAACATCAATGAATTGTTCGAGCAACTCAAAGGTGCAAAGGTGTTCTCCAAGCTTGACCTCCGTATGGGTTATCACCAGATTCGCATTCGTGAAGAAGATATCCCAATGACAGCATTCAGAACGAGCTTTGGTTCTTATGAGTATACTGTCATGTCTTTTGGGCTTGCCAATGCCCCTCCTACCTTCTCGAGGATGATGAGCTTCATCTTCAACCCCTACACCAATGAATTCGTCCTAGTGTATCTCGATGATATCCTCGTGTTCTCCAAGAATAAAAAGGATCATGCCAAGCATTTGTGATTGGTGCTCGACAAGCTCAGAGAGTATCAATTCTACGCAAAGTTCTCTAAGTGTGAATTCTGGCTTGATGAAGTTCTTTACCTTGGTCACATCATCTCTGCCAAGGGCATTTCTGTCAATCCGGAAAAGGTTGCTGCAGTTGTCAACTGGGAGCCTCCTCAGAACGTCAAGCAGCTCCGCAGTTTCCTTGGGCTTGCAAGCTATTGCAGAAGGTTTGTGGAGAACTTCTCAAAAATTGCCAAGCCTCTGTCCAACCTCCTCCAGAAGAATGTCAAGTACTCCTGGACTCCTGAGTGTGATGTGGCCTTCAATACTCTCAAAGAGAAACTCGTCACAGCTCCAGTCCTAACTCCTCCTGATGAGTCCATGCCCTACCAAGTATTCTGTGATGCTTCGTTGCAAGGTCTCGGTGCTGTTCTTATGCAAGAAAGAAAAGTTGTGGCCTATACTTCTCGGCAGTTGAAGCCAAATGAGAGGAACTACCCCACTCACGATCTTGAGTTGGCGGCAGTTGTCCATGCCTTAATCACATGGAGACATCTCTTGTTGGGTAGGCAAGTGGACATTTTCACCGATCACAAGAGCCTCAAATACATCTTCACTCAACCCAACCTCAACCTCCGGCAAACTCGTTGGGTCGAGATGATCCAAGAGTACAATCCAAGCATTGAATATACTGCAGGCAAGGCAAATGTGATTGCAGATGCATTGAGCAGAAAGGCATATTGCAACAGCTTAATTCTCAAGCCATTCCAGCCTGATCTTGGTGAAGCATTCCGCAAACTCAACCTCCAAGTTGTTCCTCAAGATTTTCTTGCCAACCTTCAAGTTACTCCAACTTTGGAAGACCAAATTCGTGAGGCACAACTCCTTGATACCATGGTGAAGAAGGTGAAACATGGTGTTGCCAAGGGCTTATCCAAATACAAGTGCTATCGCATTGATGACAAAGACACCTTATTCTTCGAGGATCGGCTAGTGGTTCCTAAGGGTGATCTAAGGAAGGTCATAATGAATGAAGCGCACAATTCTCTTCTTTCCATCCATCTAGGCAGTTCCAAGATGTATCATGACCTCAAGCAGACGTTCTGGTGGACACGAATGAAGCGAGAGATTGCTCAATTCGTGAATGAATGTGATGTCTGCCGCAGAGTGAAAGCAGAACACCAGCGTCCAGCAGGACTCCTCCAACCTCTTGCTATTCCAGAATGGAAGTTTGATCATATCGAGATGGACTTTGTCACTGGCTTTCCCAAGTCCAAGCGAGGGAATGATGCTATCTTCGTTGTCATTGACAAGCTTACAAAAGTGGCTCATTTCTTTCCAGTCAAAGAATCTATCATGACAGCTCAGTTGGCAGAGCTATACACCTCCAGAATTGTCTCATTGCACGGGATTCCTCAATTGATCTCCTCAGACCGCGGAAGCATCTTCACTTCCAAGTTCTGGGACTCCTTCCAGAAGGCCATGGGCACCAACATTCGTTTCAGCACGGCCTTTCGTCCCCAAACGAGTGGCCAAGTTGAAAGGGTTAATCAAATCCTGGAAGACATGCTCAGAGCTTGTGTCATCTCTTTCGGTATGAAGTGGGAAGATTGCCTCCCATATGCCGAGTTCTCCTACAACAACAACTACCAAGCAAGTTCGGGCAAGGCCCCTTTCGAAATTCTATATGGCAGAAAGTGCCGTACTCCTCTCAACTGGTCCGAGACGGGTGAACGCCAACTTCTTGGCAATGACTTGATCACAGAAGCTGAAGAAATGTGCAAAGTCATCCGTGAAAATCTCAAAGCCGCGCAATCGCGCCAGAAGAGTTACTATGATCGCAAGCACCGTGACTTTGCTTTCGAGATTGGAGACCATGTCTATCTCCGAGTCTCTCCTATGAAAGGCACTCAATGCTTTGGCTTCAAAGGGAAGCTTGCCCCAAGATATGTGGGTCCTTTCAAGATTGTAGGGCAAAAGAGGCGACCTTGCCTATCAACTTGAGCTCCCTTCCAACTTCTCAAATGTGCATGATGTGTTTCACGTGTCACAACTTCGCAAGTGCTTCAAGAGGCCCGAGCGCACAATCAACTTTGAAGAGATTGACCTCCAAGAGGATTTGTCTTATCATGAGCATCCCGTTGCCATTCTTGAAGAAACCGAGCGCAAAGCTCGCAACAAGTCCATCAGGTTCCTGAAAGTTAAGTGGTCTCACCATTCCGACCGGGAAGCTACTTGGGAGCGCGAGGATCACCTCTGTTCCGAATATCCGGAGTTCTTTCAGTCCTAGATCTCGGGACGAGATCCTCTTGTAGTGGAGGACAGTTGTAACGTCCCGGATGTAACATTCCATATTTGTACCTCCAACTCTTGCCATTTTCGGCAATGCTATATGAATTCATCATGTGATTGGGATAGAGCTGCATATTGGGCGTTACAAGTAGGGATAGTGCCCTGGAAAATGGCCCTATGTCAGGATATGAAAAAGACCGAAATCTTGCTGGTTGCGAGCTTTGATACGTCCATTTTGCATCATGTTTTCATAGTGATATTTATTTCTTAATGGACTGTATTTAACTTTATAATACAATTCTTATGCCTTTTGTCTCTTATTTTGCAAGTTTCAAATGAAGAGGGAGATTGCCGGCAGCTGGAATTCTGGACCGGAAAGGGCTATATTTGAGATACCTATTCTTCACAACTCCAAATGACCTGAAAATTTGATGGAGATTTATTTTGAAATATATAAAAAATAATGGAGAAATAAATACCAGAAGGGGACCCACCAGGTAGCGACAAGCCTGGGGGGCGCGCCCACCCCCAGGGCGCGCCCCCGATCTTGTGGCGCCCCTGGCAGGCCTCCGGGGCCCATCTTCTCCTATATGGTGTCATTTGACCTAGAAAAAAATCAGAAGGAAGTTTTCGAGACGAAGCGCCGCCGTCTCGAGGTGGAACCTGGATAGGAGCACTTTTGCTCTCCGGTGGAGCGATTCTGTTGGGGAAACTTCCCTCCGGGAGGGGGAAATGGAAGGCATCATCATCACCAACGATCCTCTCATCGTGGGAGGACCAATCTTCATCAACATCTTCACCAGCACCATCTCATCTCAAACCATATTTCATCTCTTGTATTCAATTTTTGTCTCAAAACCTCATATTGGTACCTGTGGGTTGCTAGTAGTGTTGTTTACATCTTGTAGTTGATGCTAGTTGGTTTATTTGATGGAATATTATATGTTCAGATCATTAATGATATTCAATACCCCTCAGATCTGTAACACCCCTGTGTAACTACCACTGTGATCAGCTGCTAATAATGCCAAGTCATACCATTTGCAGTGCCTAGTCATAGTGGTTAACCAAATCAATTCAAATTCTATTCTGGAAATCACCTCAAATTCAAAAGTGCAAAATAAATTTGCTCAAACACTATTAGAAAAATGTTCACTTAATAGCAAATATTCCGGAAGCACTTATAAAATTATAAGTGATGATGCTGGGATTATCTAAATGACTCCAACAATTTGAAACAGCACCCAAAACAGGATTATTTAATCTAATTAAATTCATTTCAAATTAAAAGGAAATTCAAATTCACCCAAACCAGTTTTTGGTGACAAGGAATATTGCATTGTAATATTTGGGCCTAGTCTCATATTTTACAAAAGTGCAAAAGTGTCCTAACTAATACAAAACAGAAAATAAATAAAAGAAAAATAGAAAATAGAAATAGAAAAATAAGACGAGTCACTGTGCACCGGGCCTTAGTGCACAGTGCCCCGACCGCAGCCCACCTGGCCCGCTTACCTCTCTCCTTCGTCGTGTCGCCGCGCCCGTGGCTGAGCGCGCGCGCGCCGGCAACAGGGCGACACCGCGGCGTCCACCGACGCTGCAGGGGCGCGAAAGGATAAGGCCGAGGCCTCGTCCATTCTCCCCCTCCCTCCATCGCTCTCTCCCTTTCGATCCCGTCGACGCCCGAACGGATCCGCCGCCATGCGCCGTCGCCACCGTGGCCACCGTCATCCCCGTGCTTCGCCAAGCTGTCCATCGTCTCCGCCGTCCTCGACTACCCCTTCCTCGTCCACGCGCACGAGCAGGCGAGCTCTTCTCCGCCTGGATCGAGCCGCCCCCTTTGCTGTTGACGCCGCTGATCTTCGTCGTCTCCGGCGACCTCTGCAGCTACTAAGCTATCGCCGGGCCTTCTTGCGCCTGCTAGGTGATCCCCTCCGCCTCCTGTTTCTCTCCGCTTACTCCCCAGTGCGCCGTACCCGCCGCATAGCTCGAGCCCGAACGCACCGCCGTCGAGCTCTTCGCCGGCGTGGCCACAACCGCTGCCGTGCTCGCCTGAGCTCACCAGCGAACTCCTAGTACTCCCAGGAGCACCACGCAGTCACCCACACACCCTCCCGTGCTCTGTAATCCCTAGCTCGACGAGCGCCCGATTGCGTCGCCGCCTGCGCTCGTCGCCGGCGCCCTTCCGGTGACCAAATGGTCACGGGATCGAGCCCGTTATGCTCAACGCATCGCGCCGCACCTTCCCAGCCTTTCCTTTCGCTCCGTAGCATGCTACCTCGCCGTTCCCTTTTCGCGTCCGGTTCCGGCCGGCCGCCGCGAAGCTCGCCGCCGTCGATACACGTTGTTTCCGGCCCCGCCACCGCCACCACTCGACGCGCCGTCGAGTGGCTGTTCGAACGCGCCCGGCCCCGATCTTTTTGGTGGCCTGTAGGCAATTTCCGGCCGTCTCCCGAGCTGCGCCGCCACGAAATCATGCTCGCCGGCGTTAAACGCCGGCCGGCCGACGTGGCTGGATGGGGCCACCGCCTGGGTCGCTGGCAAGTGGGCCCAGAGGCCCCGGTTGGCCAGTTGACCAAGTCAACGCGCTGACGTGGCGGTCCAGTGACACTGACACGGGGGCCCCACCACTCTGTTAATTAACTAAAAAAATTTGTAAATAAGAATAAACTCAAAATGCTAATTAGCCTATGACATGTGGGGCCAGCTGCTAAATAACTCTCTGGTTTAGTTTTAATCAACCCTGTTAAGCCTCAGTCACTGACACGTGGACCCCACATGTCAGGTTTGACCTGGTCAGACGACTAGTTGACTTGCTGATGTCAGCATTACCTCATGCTAACATCATAATTCATTTCTGTTAATAAAATTAATTCCATAAAATCATTTAAACTTTAAAAATTAATAACTTTTAAACCGTATCTCGGATCGAAAAAGTTAAAACATGAAAGTTGCTCAGAACGACGAGACGAATCTGATCGTGTCGTCTGTTTCGATGCCGGAACCCCCTAAATAGAAGAACTCATAACTCCGAGCCTGATTCCAGTAGATGAATAGTGCATAATCACCGGAAAATAAATCCAACTTAATTCCTTAAATAATTAAAATGACCTAGATGCATCTTTAGGCAACCCTGCACTGCATACTAGGCATAGCATGCCCTATGTTGCATTTGTTTGCATTATGTTTACCTGTTTCTTCCCCCCTCTTCTCTTTCGGTAGACCCCGACGTTGACGTAGCTCCCGAGGCAGACGTCGCTCCGGAGAACGACTATGTCCCCTACGACTAGCCACTTGCCCCAGAGCTTGCAGGCAAGCACCCCCCCTTTTGAGCATTCTGATATCGCCCACTCTCTTCTCTCTTATGCTTGCATTAGAAGTTACTGCTGCTACTGTTATCCTATATCTGCTGCATAGCCTGTTTACTTGTAACCTGCTGTTGATACTTATCTGTTATCCTAAACTGCTTAGAATAGGTTGGGTAGAGACCATCAGAGACCCCACTTATCCTGACTGCCCCGCTGGATGATCAGAAGACCCATGCAACGGGATTGAAGACCAGGCCCTGACACCGCACGTCACATCCCCCTTAGTTGCCGACACTGCTGGGTTGAACACGAGGCGTGGCCGGGCATTCCTAGCCCTTGCCGCAAGTCCTCGAGACGGGGCGACGGGGTCACATATTTCATGAGTCTCTGCTCGTTTCCGCACTATCAACACACTAACGGTTTGGATATTTGATTCGAGGGGCCTCTGGCCCGATAGCACTAACCATCACGTGGGCATAGTATGGGCGTTCTGCGTCGTATACATCAGCCGAAGCTCTATTGACGTCAGCGAGGAGCGGCCTGCTTTGGATTGGACTGGGAATGCAACCGCGCTTGTATAAGGGGTTGCTAGGTCTGCTTTCGGAGCGTCCTCGCAATGTGCAGGGTTGCCAGGGTGAAGACCCAAGACCCCTGGGGGCATAGGTTAGTCCGGCGTGCTGACCTCTCTTTAGAGCCTAGGTCGGGTTGCGGCGTGTTGCTTAGTCGAGGCCAGGCATGACCCAGAAAAGTGTGTCCGGCCGGAGTTAAGCGAGCGTGGTGGGTAACTTGGTGCACCCCTGCAGGGAAGAAACAATCTATCGATAGCCTGTCCTACGGTAACGGACACTCGGAGTTGTATCCTGATCGGTACAACTAGAACTGGTGACTTGAGATGATACTAGATAGTATGGCTCTGGGTTTGCTTTCTCGCAGGGAGTCGAGGAAGAATCTCTGGGCGAGGTTGATACACTACTACTACTTTACATTATGTTAATCTGCACTCTTCTAATGCTGCAAGACCGATGAAGATGATTGAAGATACTAGTCTTCGATAGGACTAGGCTTTCCCCCTTTATTCTGGCATTTCTGCAGCCCAGTCCAGATGTACAGCTCGCTTTGAAAATGTTGCATATGTAGTGTAGATCCTTGCTTGCTGAGTACTTCGGATGAGTACTCACGTTTGCTTTATTTTCTTTTTCTCCCCATATCCAATTGACGCCGCCATATGACGGAGCCCCTGAGATAGCTGCCCCCGTCGATGACTACGGCTACTACTACTACCCTCCCGGCGAGTACTACTATGAGGAGCCGGCTGACGACCAGGAGTAGGATTCGGAGGGTCCTAGGCAGGAGGCCTACGCCTTTCGATCGTAGTATTTTATTTTGCCCCGCCTTTCTAAAGGCCTATCTGTTCTTCTGTAATATCTGTACCCAGATATCTGATGCTTCCGCTGACGCTTGTATGCCATCGAGCTATGTATTCGAGCCCTCGAGGCCCTGACTTGTAATATAAAGCTTGTATGACTTTATTTATGTTTTAGAGTTGTGTTGTGATATCTTCAAGTGAGTCCTTAGGCTTGATCGTGTGCATTTGCGTGTATGGTTAGTGCATGATTAAGCCGGGGTCGTCACATGATCTTGAACATGGATATGATTTATGAGTAGTTACTTTTGTTCTTGAGGACATGGGAGAAGTTTTCTCATAAGTAATCATGTGAATTTGGTATTCGTTCGATATTTTGATGATATGTATGTTGTTGCTTCCTTTAGTGGTGTCATGTGAACGTCGACTACATGACACTTCACCATCTTTGGGCCTAAGGGAAGGCATTGTGGAGTAGTTATTAGATGATGGGTTGCTAGAGTGACAGAATCTTAAACCCTAGTTTATGCACTATTCCGTAAGGGTCTGATTAGGATCCATATGTGATGTGGAGCATCCTACAGACATCACCATGTCAAGAGTTCCATTGCTAAGAGACACGCCCAACTCATACTTCAATCACACTAAGGTGAATTCCATCCTTAATGTGTGTCCTCTTAGTTCCCTCGAGGATGGTATACTACTTGACCGTCCTACCATGTGCCCATATAGGTTCGAGCCCAATGATGAACGTGCCATGGAGGAGGTCATCCACAAGTGAGCGCCTACACCATCCACGAGAGAAGCCTGGAAATGGAGAAGGAACCGTCAAGGAGAAGGCAACATTCCACCTGTACCGACAGGCGTCCACGAGAAGGCTGACAACAAGCTTCAGGATACCCCGTGCGCATGGGCCCCTGGACCCTGTGCACACGAGACCCCCGTGCGCACAGGCTAAGGCGCCAGGTCACTAGACACCCCGTGCACACGGGCTCCACTTACCCCGTGCGCATGAGGCCTCCTGCGTGTAGCTGTTGGGCTTTGCCTTGTATTACCATTTCACCCCTCTTTACCCCTTCATGTCTTGGACCTATATATACTCCTCCTCCTGCTCCATTTAGGGATAGCTAAGAATAGATCTGGACATTAGAGCTTAGCTCATGTACCTCCCCTTGTGGGATTCCTCCTAGGAGAAGATCCATGAGTGGATGCAAGACCTCTTCGAAGAAAATCCCTAGTGGATATCAAGACCCCTATTAGGGAAGGATCTACCTAGATCATCAAGACCTCATCTCCTTCATAGGATTTGGGATGAACTCTACCTTGTATCTTTCTCTTTGATTGTTCATGTACCTTGTGGATCTTGTGTGTTTTTTAGTCTAGTGGATATGTGATTGGACTTGTTCTTGAGTGTTTCTCTTGTGATTTTCCCTTGTGTTCTTCGCGTTCCTCTTCGTAGTCACCTCCAATTTGTGAACATTGGGACAAATCAGGGCACTTTGGCCCATGCCCTACACAACATAATGGATCAGAGCCAACTTGCTCTTGGTACATCATGGTATAATGAGCCAGGTTGACACGAATTTGGAGCCCTACCCCCCATGTTCTAGCCTAATTTTGCTTGTTTTTGTCCAATTTCAAAAATCCCCACCAAAAAGAGCCATACCAATTATTTTTGTGATTTATTGTTCCTAGTGCATTTTTGTTGATTTCAGTCCATGGATCCAGTGTTTAGCAAGTAGATCCACCTCCTATTGCGTCCCCATAGCCCAATTTTTCTTTATCCCCTTCGAATTTGACCTTGAAATCGCGAAATTTTTGCCACCCCCGTGCCCACGGGCCCCAAACCCCGTGCACACGCCTCCCACGAAGTTATAGGACACCCCATGCCCACAACACTTGTACCGTGCGCACGAGACCCCGTGCCCACGACCCTTAGACCCCGGGCGCACGACCCCCTACAGAACATCCGCCACCGCTTCACGTTTTTGCCCATATCTCCCACTTCCAAACTCTGGTTTGGTTGTTCTTGGGCTCGTTGGAAAGCTAGCGACGTGCCCGAGCTGCTCATCTTGGTTTTACCATCATTTGACTCCATAAAATTTTGTGTATTTTCACATCTTTGCATAGGTCCTCCACCATAACTTCTGCACGACCACCATAGACTTCTGCAACCTAAGCCATTTTGGTTCTTATGGCATTTGTGGTTGTTTGAGTTGTGATTTGAGTCTCCTAAGGTGTTTCGGCTACTTAGGGACGATTACTTCATCATCAACCATCGGAATATTGTATCGTTCCATCGACTACATCCACTACGAGCTTTTGCATCGATGACGACCATCCATCTTTTGAGACCATCTTCAACCGGAAGCAAGGCTAGTTACCCCCGACTTCGTGAAAGGTTAAGTGTGACGAAGGTATCCATTCTGTCATAAACTTTCCCTTCCTTGCCATTACATCTTGACAGCCCCACCATCTTTGCGAATACCTTCATACCTATTGAGACTAGCATTCTGAGTATTGTCGGGCTTCACGAAAACTGTGCACCTTAGTGATACGATATCATATTGTTGCATCATTTGATATATCATACAGTGCAATTGCTTGCTCCTGTGCATATCTTATGATACTCATCTCATGTTTGTGGTTGAGGCTCAATAAGAAAGTGGAAAGGAAGAGAAGACAAAAAAAGACAAAAAAAGCTTTTAAGCAAGAAAAAGATCATAAGCTTATAAGCAAAGGAGTGTTGAGCATGAAAAGAGATACTTGTGCATGAGGATACATGAAATAGGAAACATTCTTGTTGCATACATATAGGTCGGTGCCAAGTGGTGAATCATGCCCAATTGTGCAATCAAGCTAGTGCTCTGCTAGTGTTTGTGCAACACGAGCGTAGTCTTTGTTAGGCAATTTTGTATTGCTCATCCCTATAGTTGCACATGCCCCATTATCCCACCGTGTGTGTTTCTTTATTGCCCTCCTCTATATTTGTGAGCACTTGCTTTTATTTTGAGTCCTTTGGATTTATCTCAACATTTAAAATATCTTGGACTTCAATTTGCATGAATTTCTGCCACTTGTCCTAACCAAGCCACTCAATAAGCTTTACTTTTGTAGGTGTGAGTGAACAAGTCCGGTACCAATTCCACTATTCTTTCATTTCACATTGAGTGACACGGGATATGATACGTCCATTTTGCATCATGTTTTTATGTTGATATTTATTGCATTATGGATTGCTATTTCACATTATGGTACAATACTTATGCCTTTTCTCTCTTATTTTACAAGGTTTACATAAAGAGGGAGAATGCCGGCAGCTGGAATTCTGGACCGGAAAGGAGCAAATCTGAGATACCTATTCTGCACAACTCCAAATGTCCTAAAACTTTACGGAGAATTGTTTTGGAATAAAAAAATATTGGGCAAAGAAACAACAGAAGGGGGCCCACCAGGTGGCCACAAGCCTGGGGGGCGCTCCTCCCGAGCTTGTGGCCCCCTAGCCAACCCCCGGTGTCCATCTTCTGGTATATGGAGGATTTTGACCTATAAAAAATCATAAGGAGGCTTTCGGGACGAAGCGCCGCCATCTCGGGGCAGAACCTGGGCAGAAGCAATCTAGAGCTCCGGCAGAGCGATTCTGTTGGGGAAACTTCCCTCCGGGAGGGGGAAATGGAAGGCATCGTCATCACCAACGATCTCTCATCGTGGGAGGACCAATCTTCATCAACATCTTCACCAGCACCATCTCCTCTCAAACCCTAGTTCATCTCTTGTATTTAATCTTTGTCCCGAAACTTCAGATTGGTACCTGCGGGTTGCTAGTAGTGTTGATTCCTCCTTGTAGTTGATGCTAGTTGGTTTATTTGGTGGAAGATCATATGTTCAGATCCTTAATGATATTTATTACCCCTCTGATCATGAACATGAACATGCTTTGTGAGTATTTACCTTAGTTCCTGAGGACATGGGAGAAGTCTTGTTATAAGTAATCATGCGAATTCGGTATTCGTTTGATATTTTGATGAGATGTATGTTGTCTTTCCTCTAGTGGTGTTATGTGAACATCGACTACATGAAACTTCACCATGGTTTGGCCTAGGGGAAGGCATTGGGAAGTAGCAAGTAGATGATGGGTTGCTAGAGCGACAGAAGCTTAAACCCTAGTTTATGCGTTGCTTCGCAAGGGGCTGATTTGGATCCACATGTTTAATGCTATGGTTAGATTTATCTTAATTCTTATTTCGTAGTTGTAGATGCTTGCGAGAGGGGTTAATCATAAGTGGGAGGCTTGTCCAAGTAAGGACAGCACCCAAGCACCGGTCCACCCACATATCAAATTATCAAAGTAGCAAACGCGAATCATATGAGCATGATGAAAACTAACTTGACGATAATTCCCACGTGTCCTCGGAAGCGCTTTGCTTCATATAAGAGTTTGTCCAGGCTTGTCCTTTGCTATAAAAAGGATTGGGCCACCTTGCTGCACCTTTGTTACACTTGTTATTTGTTACCCGCTATGAATTATCTTACTATCAAACTATCTGTTACCGATAATTTCAGTGCTTGCAGAAAATACCTTGCTGAAAACCGCATGTCATTTCCTTCTGCTCCTCGTTGGGTTCGACACTCTTACTTATCGAAAGGACTACGATTGATCCCCTATACTTGTGGGTCATCATGACTCTTTTCTGGCACCGTTGCCGGGGAGTGAAGCGCCTTTGGTGAGTGGAATTTGGTAAGGAAAAACTTATATTGTGTGCTGCAATTTACTGTCACTTGTCACTATGGAAAATAATCCTTTGAGGGGTTTGTTCGGGGTATCTTCACCTCAACTGAAAGCACAAAGAGTTGCTCCTCAACCTACTGCACCTACTGAAAATATTTATTATGAGATTCCTTCGGGTATGATAGAGAAACTGCTAGCTAATCCTTATGCAGGAGATGGAACACTACATCCTGATATGCACCTAATCTTTGTGGATGAAGTTTGTGGATTATTTAAGCTTGCAGGTTTGCCCAAAGATGAAGTCAAGAAGAAGGTCTTCCCTTTATCTTTGAAGGGAAAGGCATTGACATGGTTTAGGCTATGTGATGATATTGGAGCGTGGGTCTGGAATCGATTGAAATTGGAATTTCATTAAAAAAAACCTATGCATCTAGTTCATCGCGATCGGAATTATATATATAATTTTTGGCCTCGTGAAGGAGAAAGTATCGCTCAAGCTTGAGGGAGGTTTAAGTCAATGTTATATTCATGCCCCAATCATGAGCTCTTAAGAAAAATTATTATTCAAAATTTTTATGGTCGGCTTTCTCGTAATGATCAATCCATGCTCGATACTTCTTGTACTGGTTCTTTTATGAAGAAGACTATTGAATTCAGACGGGATCTTTTGGAAAGAATTAAACACAACTCTGAAGATTGGGAGCTCGACGAAGGTAAGGAGTTAGGTATAAAGCTTGAATTTGATTGTGTTAAAACTTTTATGGATACCGATGCCTTTCATAATTTTAGCACTAAATATGGACTTGACTCTGAGATAGTAGCTTCTTTTTGTGAATCATTTGCTACGCATATTGATCTCCCTAAGGAGAAGTGGTTCAAATATCATCCTCCCATTGTAGTAAAAATAGTAGAACCTACTAAAGCGGAAGAAGAAGCTATTACTTAGAGCATCTCTAGCAGACCCCGCATAACGCCGACCCGCAAAACGCATTTGCAGTTCGCGAAAAAACGGCTTTGCGGGCCGGCGCGGACGGCCGCAGAGGCAGACCCCGCAAAACGGACCCGTATAAAGGGATATACGTGGAATATGCTCTTTTACGGGTCGGCTTTGTGGGGTCTGGTCTGGCGCCGCTCCCGCCGGCCCACAAATCCGAAATTTGCACCTCAATTTGACACAAGATAATACATTTCTTTGCTTTTTCAACAGCATTGGATACATAGGACATCACCAAATATTTGCTAGAATAGCAAGACCAAAGAAAACAAGAACCACAATTATGCATTTTAGAAGATTTCCAACTTCCATAACTGCTCCCAGAAGTTGGACCAATATCTTCTCCATGCATTCATTGTTGATCTGCGGAGTCTTGATTTTTCATTCTTCATTCTTCTTCTTTGGTTCTAAAGAAGTAGATGTTGCTTCCCCTCTAGTTGCACATGCAGCCGCTTCATTACCATCGATTCTACTAAGGAGTGCATGAACTTCTATTAAGTTTCTTTCTATCAATAAATCAATGTATTCGCCTCCCCAAAACCAAAATGAGCATCCATCTTCCTACACATATTATGATGTTCGAAATGAGCTATCGCAATTGAACCAAAGAATGCGGTGCCAAAGCCGAATGAAAACAACACGTACCCCGTCGTTTTCGCATTTAAAGAACACTCATCCGGGGTGCTTCGGCGTGCCCAAAGTTAGCCGCAGCACTGCCCGCGTGCAGTCATCGCACTGTATGAGCGGCATCGGCGAGCCGTAGAGCCGCTGCGCGAGTGCCGAGCCCGGCGGCCGGCCGGCCGAATCCATGCCGGCAAACCGTCGGCGGTGGCGACAGGATGAACCCGTACCTGCATGCAGCGATGGGACTTTGCCGGGGCTGCGCGAGGTGCTCCCCGACCATTCCATCGCTTGGCGCAGCCACCGGCGGCCGGAAAAGCCAAATCCGGCTGCCCGCAATGAAGGGTCGCAGATCTGTAACTTTTCGGCTCGCCGATGCAGGAGGGGGGCGGAGGGCAACCTCGTGCGTGTGAAGGCCTTTCGGCGTGATCCCGCCGGCTACTTTCGCCGGAATCATGGGCGGCGGCCCGGCGGCGGGGCGAGGGGGGAGAGGGGAGGTGATAGGTGGAGAAAAGCGCGGGCTGAAATGTCTTCCCCACCAACCGCTCCCGCTATATGCAGGGCACCGACGGGCCGGGGGGGACGAACCCGCATATTCGTGGGTTGGGGTCAAGATTTTGCCGCGCCCCTAAAAATTTTTTACGGGCCGGCCGCGTTTGCGGGGTCTGTTCGGGCGGGATTTTCCGCGCCGACCCGCATTTTGGCGGTTATTTTGCGGGTCGGGGCTTTTTACGGGGTCTGCTAGAGATGCTCTTAGAATGTCAATCCGGTTGTTCCTACTGCTTATATTGAGAAACCACCTTTTCCTGTTAGGATAAAAGAATATGCTAAAGCTTCAGTTGTGGTTCGCAAGAGTTATACAAGAACACCTACACCCTCTGAACAAATTAAAGTTGAACCTAATGTTGCTATGGTTAAAGATTTCTTGGTTGAAAATATTGATGGGCATGTTATTTATTTCTGTGAAGAAGCTACTAAAATTGCTAAACCCGATGAAAAGGATAAGCATAGACATGTTGTTGGCATGCCTGTTGTCTCTGTTAAAATAGGAGTTCATTGTTATCATGGCTTATGTGATTTGGGTGCTAGTGTTAGTGCTATCCCATTTACTCTATATCAAGAAATTATGAATGATATTGCTCCTGCTGAAATAGAAGATATTGATGTTACTATTAAGCTTGCTAATAGAGACACTATTACACCACTTGGGATTGTTAGAGATGTCGCAGTCTTGTGTGGGAAAATAAAATACCCTACTGATTTTCTAGTTCTTGGTTCCCCACAAGATGATTTTTGTCCCATTATATTTGGTAGACCTTTCTTGAACACAGTTAATGCTAAGATAGATTGTGAGAAAGAGACTGTTAGTGTAAGTTTTGGGGATGTGTCTCATGAGTTCAATTTCTTCAAATTCCGTAGACAACCCCGTGATAAAGAATTACCTAGTAAGTATGAAATTATTGATCTTGCTTCTATTGTCGTGCCTCCTACTGATACTTTAGAACAATATCTACTAGACCATTAAAATGACTTGCATATGAATGAAATAAATGAAATAGATGAGATCTTCTTAAACAAATGCCTGTTTTGAAACACAATTTGCCTGGTGAGACTCTTGGAGACCCTCTACCACCCAAGAGTGATCCTGTGTCTGAGCTTAAAAAATTACCGGATACTTTGAAATATGCTTATCTGGATGAAAAGAAAATATATCCTGTTATTATTAGTGCTAACCTTTCAGAGCATGAAGAAAAGAGACTATTGAAAACTCTAAGGAAGCACCGTTCTGCTATTGGATATACTGTTGATGATCTTGAGGGCATTAGTCCCACTCTATGTCAGCACAAAATTAATATGGAACCTGATGCTAAGCCAGTTGTTCATCACCAGCGGCGGTTAAATCCTAAGATGAAGGAACTGGTAAGAAATGAAATATTAAAGCTTCTGGAAGCAGGTATAATTTATCCTATAGCTGATAGTAGATGGGTAAGTCATGTTCATTGTGTCCGTAAGAAGGGAGGTATTACTGTTGTCCCTAATGATAAAAATGAACTTATCCCACAGAGAATTATAATAGGGTACACAGGATGGTAATTGATTTTAAAAAATGAAACAAAGCTACTAGGAAAGATCATTACCCCCTACCTTTTATTGATCAAATGCTAGAAAGATTATCAAAACACACACATTTTTTGCTTTCTAGATGGATATTCTGGTTTTTCCCAAATACCTGTGTTACAAGTGGATCAAGAAAAAACTACTTTTACATGCCCTTTTGGTACTTTCGCTTATAGACGAATGCCTTTTGGTTTATGTAATGCACCTGCTACCTTTCAAAGATGCATGACCGCCATATTCTCTGACTTTTGTGAAAATATTGTTGAGGTTTTCATGGATGATTTTTCCGTTTACGAAACTTCTTTTGATGATTGCTTAAGCAACCTTGATCGAGTTTTGCAGAGATGTGAAGAAACTAATCTCGTTTTGAATTGGGAGAAGTGCCACTTTATGGTTAATGAAGGTATTGTCTTGGGGCATAAAATCTCTGAAAGAGGTATTGAAGTTGATAAAGCTAAAGTAGATGCAATTGAGAAAATGCCGTGTCCTACAGATATCGAAGGTATAAGAAGTTTCCTTGGTCATGTTGGTTTCTATAGGAGATTTATTAAAGACTTCTCTAAAATTTCTAGGCCTCTTACTAATCTCTTGCAAAAGGATGTTCCATTCGTTTTTGATGATGATTGTGTAGAAGCATTTGAAATACTTAAGAAAGCATTAATCTCTGCACCTATTGTTCAACCGCCTAATTGGAATCTACCCTTTGAAATTATGTGTGATGCTAGTGATTATGCTGTTGGTGCTTTTCTAGGACAAAGAGTTAATGAGAAATTAAACATTATCCATCATGCTAGTAAGACTCTAGACAATGCTCAAAGAAATTATGCTACCACTGAAAGAAAAAAATCTAGCAGTTGTTTTTGCATGTGATAAATTCAAATCTTACATTGTTGATTCCAAAGTAATTGTTCACACCGATCATGCTGCTATTAAATACCTTATGGAAAAGAAAGATGCTAAACCTAGACTCATTAGGTGGGTTCTTTTGCTACAAGAATTTGATTTACATATCACTGATAGGAAGGGAGCTGAGAACCCAGTAGCTGACAACTTGTCTAGGTTAGAAAATATTCTTGATGACCCACTACCTATTGATGATAGCTTCCCAGATGAACAACTAGCTATCATAAACGCTTCACGTAATACTCCTTGGTATGCAGACTATGGAAATTATATTGTTGCTAAATTTATACCACCTAGTTTCACCTACCAACAAAAGAAAAAGTTCTGCTTTGATTTAAGACATTACTTTCGGGATGACCCACACCTATATAAAGGAGTAGATGGCATTATTAGACGTTGTATACCTGAGCATGAACAGGAACAAGTCCTACATAAGGGTCACTCCGAGGCATACAGAGGGCACCATGCGGGAGACAGAACTGCACACAAGGTATTACAATCTGGTTTTTATTGGCCTACTCTTTTCAAAGATGCTCGTAAGTTTGTCATGTCTTGTGATGAGTGTCAGTGAATTGGTAATATTGGTAGACGTCTAGAAATGCCTATGAATTATTCGCTTGTTATTGAACCATTTGATGTTTGGGGATTTGATTATATGGGACCTTTTCCTTCCTCCAATGGGTATACTCATATTTTAGTTGCTGTTGATTACATTATTAAGTGGGTAGAAGCTATTCGAACTAGTAGTGTTGATCATAACACTTCTATTAAAATGCTTAAAGAAGTTATTTTCCCGAGGTTTGGAGTCCGTAGATATTTAATGACTGATGGTGGTTCACACTTTATTCATGGTGCTTTCCATAAATTGCTTGCTAAATATGATGTTAACCAGAGAATTGCATCGCCCTATCACCCTCAATCTAGTGGTCAAGTAGAATTAAATAATAGGGAAATAAAATTAATTTTGCAAAAGACGATCAATAGGTCTCAAGAGAATTGGTCTAAGAAACTTGATGATGCATTATGGGCTTATAGAACTGCTTATAAAAATCCTATGGGTATGTCTCCATACAAAATGGTTTATGGAAAAGCATGTCACTTACCTCTAGAATTAGAACATAAAGCTTATTGGGCAATCAAAGAACTCAACTTTGATTTTAAACTTGCCGGTGAAAAGATGCTATTTGACATTAGCTCACTTGACGAATGGAGAACCCAAGCCTATGAAAATGCCAAGTTGTTCAAAGAAAAAGTCAAAATATGGCATGACAAAAGAATACAAAAGCGGGAATTTAATGTAGGTGACCATGTCTTGCTATACAATTCTCGTTTAAGATTTTTTTGTAGGAAAAATTCTCTCCAAATGGGAAGGACCTTACATTATCGAAGAAGTTTATCATACTGGTGCTATCAAGATCACAACACCGAAGGCAATAACTCGAAGGTGGTGAATGGGCAAAGAATTAAACATTATATCTCAGGTACGCCCATAAATGTTGAGACTAATATTATTCACACCATAACACCGGAGGAGTACATAAAGGAAACCTTCCAGAACACTCCAGAACCCTGAAAGGAATAGGTGTGTGATACGGTAAGTAAACTGCTACTTCTTGAGCTTGCGTTGGTTTTTCCTTTGAAGAGGAAAGGGTGATGCAGCAAAGTAGAGATAAGTATTTCTCTCAGTTTGAGAACCAAGGTATCAATCCAGTAGGAGACAACGCACAAATCACCGAATACCTGCACAAACAATCAAACAACTTGCACCCAATGCGATAAAGGGGTTGTCAATCCCTTCACGGTTATTTGCAAAAGTGAGATTTGATAGAGATAGATAAATGATAAAGTAAATATTTTTGGTATTTTTGTTTTATAGATCGGAAAGTAAAAGATTGCAAAATAGTAGATCGGAAACTTGTATGATGAAAAGTAGAAGATTATATGATGTAAAATAGACCCGAGGGCAATAGGTTTCACTAGAGGCTTCTCTCAAGATAGCAAATAATACGGTGGGTGAACAAATTATTGCTGAGCAATTGATAGAAAAGCGCAAAGTTATGACGATATCTAAGGCAATGATCATGAATATAGGCATCACGTCCGTGTCAAGTAGACCGAAACGATTCTGCATCTACTACTATTACTCCACACATCGACCGCTATCTAGCATGCATCTAGAGTATTAAGTTCATAAATAATGGAGTAATGCATTAAGTAAGATGACATGATGTAGAGGAATTAACTCAAGCAATATGATGAAAACCCCATCTTTTTATCCTCGATGGCAACAATACAATACGTGCCTTGCTGCCCCTACTATCACTGGGAAAGGACACCGCAAGATTGAACCCAAAGCTAAGCACTTCTCCCATTGCATGAAAAACCAATCTAGTTGGCCAAACCAAACCGATAGTTCGAATAGAATTACAAAGATATCAAATCATGCATATAAGAATTCAGAGAAGATTCAAATAATATTCGTAGATAAGCTGATCATAAATCCACAATTCATCGGATCTCGGCAAACACACCGCAAAAAAGTATTACATCGAATAGATCTCCAAGAACATCGCATTGAGAATCAAAGAGAGAGAAGAAGCCATCTAGCTACTAGCTATGGACCCGTAGGTCTGTGGTAAACTACTCACGCTTCGTCGGAAGGGCAATTGTGTTGATGTAGAAGCCCTCCATGATCGAATCCCCCTCCGGCAGGGTGCCGGAAAAGGTCCCTAGATGGGATCTCACGGGTACAGAAGGTTGCGGCGGTGGAAAAGTGTTTTCTTGGATGCCTCTGTTGGTTTGGGGATATATGAATATATATATAGGCGAAATAATTAGGTCAGGAAGTGCACGAGGGGCCCACAAGGGTGGGGGGCACGCCCTCCGTCCTTGTGGCCGCCTCGTGGTTCCTCCGACTTCATCTCCAAGTCTCCTGGTTTCCTTCTGGTCCAAGAAAAATCATCGCGAAAGTTTTATTCCATTTGGACTCCATTTGGTATTCCTTTTCTGCGAAACGCAAAAACAAGGAAAAAACAGAAACTGGCACTGGGCTCTAGGTTAATAGGTTAGTCCCAAAAATAATATAAAATAGCATATTAATGCATATAAAACATCCAAAACAGATAATATAATAGCATGGAACAATC
Organism: Thinopyrum elongatum; assembly: GCA_011799875.1. NCBI lineage: Eukaryota > Viridiplantae > Streptophyta > Magnoliopsida > Poales > Poaceae > Thinopyrum > Thinopyrum elongatum. The sequence goes on along the minus strand of CM022300.1, from coordinate 39,189,305 downwards.
AAAAAATTATAGATACGTTGGAGACGTATCAAGCATCCGCAAGCTTAATTCCTGCTCGTCCTCGAGTAGGTAAATGATAAAAACAGAATTTTTGATGTGGAATGCTACCTAACATATTTATCCATGTAATTTTCTTTATTGTGGCATGAATGTTCAGATCCGTAAGATTCAAAACAAAAGTTTAATATCGACATAATAACAATAATACTTCAAGCATACTAACAAGGCAATTATGTCTTCTCAAAATAACATGGCCAAAGAAAGCTTATCCCTACAAAATCATATAGTCTGGCTATGCTCTGTCTTCATCACATAAAATATTCAAATCATGCCCAACCCCGATGACAAGACAAGCAATTGTTTCATACTTTTGATGTTCTCAAACTTTTTCAACTTTCACGCAATACATGAGCGTGAGCCATGGACATAGCACTATGGGTGGAATAGAAGGTGGTTGTGGAGAAGACAAAAAGAGGGAGATAGTCTCACATCAACTAGGCATATCAACGGGCTATGGAGATGCCCGTCAATAGATATCAATGTGAGTGAGTAGGGATTGCCATGCAACGGATGCACTAGAGCTATAAGTTTATGAAAGCTCAAAAAGAAACTAAGTGGGTGTGCATCTAACTCGCTTGCTCACGAAGACCTAGGGCAATTTGAGGAAGCCCATCATTGGAATATACAAGCCAAGTTCTATAATGAAAAATTCCCACTAGTAAATGAAAGTGACAACATAGGAGACTCTCTATCATGAAGATCACGGTGCTACTTTGAAGCACAAGTGTGGTAAAAGGATAGTAACATTGCCCCTTCTCTCTTTTCTCTCATTTCTTTTTATTTGGGCCTTCTCTTTTTTTTGGCCTCTTTTTTTATTATTTTTTTGTCCGGAGTCTCATCCCGACTTGTGGGGGAATCATAGTCTCCATCATCCTTTCCTCACATGGGACAATGCTCTAGTAATGAAGATCATCACACTTTTATTTACTTACAACTCAAGAATTACAACTCAATTCTTAGAACAAAATATGACTCTATATGAATGCCTCCGGCGGTGTACCAGGATGTGCAATGAATCAAGAGTGACATGTATGAAAGAATTATGAACGGTGGCTTTGCCACAAATACGATGTCAACTACATGATCATGCAAAGCAATATGACAATGATGGTGCGTGTCATAATAAATGGAACGGTGGAAAGTTGCATGGCAATATATCTCGGAATGGCTATGGAAATGCCATAATAGGTAGGTATGGTGGCTATTTTGAGGAAGGTATATGGTGGGTGTATGGTACCGACGAAAGTTGCGCAGCACTAGAGAGGCTAGCAATGGTGGAAGGGTGAGAGTGCGTATAATCCATGGACTCAACATTAGTCATAAAGAACTCACATACTTATTGCAAAAATCTATTAGTTATCGAAACAAAGTACTACGCACATGCTCCTAGGGGGATAGATTGGTAGGAAAATACCATCGCTCGTCCCCGACCGCCACTCATAAGGAAGACAATCAATAAATAAATCATGCTCCGACTTCATCACATAACGGTTCACCATACGTGCATGCTACAGGAATCACAAGCCTTAACACAAGTATTTCTCAAATCCACAATTACTCACTAGCATGACTCTAATATCACCATCTTTATATCTCAAAACAATCATGAGGAATCAAACTTCTCATAGTATTCAATGCACTTTATATGAAAGTTTTTATTATATCCCTCTTGGATGCCTATCATATTAGGACTAAATTTATAACCAAAGAAAATTACCTTGCTGTTTAAAGCCTCTCAAAATAATATAAGTGAAGCATGAGAGTTCAATAATTTCTATAAAATAAAGCCACCACTGTGCTCTAAAAAGATATAAGTGAAGCACTAGAGCAAAATTGCCTAGCTCAAAAGATATAAGTGAAGCACATAGAGTATTCTAATAAATCACGATTCATGCGTGTACCTCTCAAAAGGTGTGTACAGAAAGGATGATTGTGGCAAACTAAAAATAAAAGACTCAAATTATAAAAGACGCTCCAAGCAAAACACATATCATGTGGTGAATAAAAATATAGCCTCAAGTAAAGTTACCGATAGACGAAGACGAAAGAGGGGATGTCTTCCGGGGCATCCCCAAGCTTAGGCTCTTGGTTGTCCTTGAATATTACCTTGGGGTGCCTTGGGCATCCCCAAGCTTAGGCTCTTTCCACTTCTTATTCCATAGTCCATCAAATCCTTACCCAAAAACTTGAAAACTTCACAACACAAAACTCAACAGAAAATCTCATAAGCTCCGTTAGTATAAGAAAATAAATCACCACTTTGGTACTGTTGTGAACTCATTATTTATTTAAATTGGTGTAATATCTACTGTATTCCAACTTTTCCATGGTTCATACCCCCCGATACTACCCATAGATTCATCAAAATAAGCAAACAACACAAAGAAAACAGAATCTGTCAAAAACAGAACAGTATTCTAAGATCCGAATTTTTATAATACTTCTGTAGGTCGATTTTTTTTTGAAAAATTAGAAAAACAGAGGAAATTTGTATATAAATCTCGTATAAAAAATTCAGGGTTTTTCATTGCTCCAGTGAATTATTAAAATTCTGGGACTGGACACAAAAGTTTCTGTTTTTCAGCAAGATCAAATCAACTATCACCGTAAGCCATCCCAAAGGTCTTACTTGGCACAAACACTAATTAAAACATAAAACCACATCTAACCAGAGGCTAGATTAATTATTTATTGCAAAACAGAACCAAAAAAGCAAAAACAAAAATAAAATTGGGTTGCCTCCCAACAAACGCTATTGTATAACGCCCTTAGCTAGGAAAAAAACACGAATAGATCTAGGTATAATCGTAATAATGATAGGGCAAATCTCAAAAACTCATCTCGTACTCCCTTCGTTCAGCGGAAAGTTTCTTTTGTGGTAAGCAAAAGTAATTAAAAGGGCTAAATTTAATGGGATAAGAATCCCCAAGATCAATCTCGGGAGGAATTGGTTCCTCCTTCGGCCCCTCATATTGTATAACCAACTCATCATTATAAGCATTCTTTTGGCAAAAAGTCATGAGCTTGTGTCCAAGAGAAAAACCCAATCCATTGTTTTGTATAGCAAAATTGTCATTAAGCTCAGAAATCTTATCAACTAAAACATTGGTGGGGACCCTCTTTCTTAAATTTTCATTATAAGCCACATGATCTAAATATCGTAAACGCATTATGTCTTCTTGGTTAAAGAGAATTCCCTCTATGGGCGGACGACCACCATCTACTTTATAATGTGCAAAAATTTCACTAGCTTCTTTCATAATAAATCTAAATTCATGAGCTAGAAATACAGTGGCGGCGTGCTTAACGGAAGAATGTTCAATATTAGAAAACTCCAGAAAAATCCTTTGTATGGATGGATGCATATGAACAAATTGTCTTTCAAGTTCAACCACAAGCAAAGATATAGCATCCACAAGACTACTAGTTTTATGGAGAATAGATCCACCTAAAGTGGGTAGTGCACCGGCACAAGTAAAGAAATCTTGAATAACCCCTTTTCCAATAATATTGCCGCTACCTATGTGAAGTTTTTTAGTGTGCAAGATAGTAGATTCTTCATGAGGATTAGTATTAGCAAAAGCATCAAAGTTTCCCCCATCGTCACTACTATCCTTTTCAATGATAACCTCCCCAATTTCAGACATGGTGGCAACAAACCAATCTAGCAAACAAGCAAACCAAAAACGAACGAAGAAGACGAACGGAAGAGGGGCGAAGAAAAGGCAAAGAGACGGGCGAAGAAAAAGGCAAATCTTTTCGAAAATCATTTTGGAAGTGGGGGAGAGGAAAACGAGAGGCAAATGGCGAATAATGTAATGCAAGAGATGAGAGTTTATGATGGGTACTTGGTATGTCTTGACTTGGCGTAGATCTCCCCGGCAACGGCGCCAGAAATTCTTCCTGCTACTTCTTGAGCTTGCGTTGGTTTTTCCCTTGAAGAGGAAAGGGTGATGCAGCAAAGTAGAGATAAGTATTTCCCTCAGTTTGAGAACCAAGGTATCAATCCAGTAGGAGACAACGCAGAAATCACCGAATACCTGCACAAGCAATCAAACAACTTGCACCCAACGCGATAAAGGGGTTGTCAATCTCTTCACGGTTATTTGCAAAAGTGAGATCTGATAGAGATAGATAAACGATAAAGTAAATATTTTTGGTATTTTTGTTTCATAGATCAGAAAGTAAAAGATTGCAAAATAGTAGATTGGAAACTTGTATGATGAAAAGTAGAAGATTATATGATGGAAAATAGACCCGGGGGCCATAGGTTTCACTAGAGGCTTCTCTCAAGATAGCAAATAATACGGTGGGTGAACAAATTACTGCCGAGCAATTGATAGAAAAGCGCAAAGTTATGATGATATCTAAGGCAATGATCATGAATATAGACATCACGTCCGTGTCAAGTAGACCGAAATGATTCTGCATCTACTACTATTAATCCACACATCGACCGCTATCCAGCATGCATCTAGAGTATTAAGTTCATAAAGAACGGAGTAATGCATTAAATAAGATGACATGATGTAGAGGAATTAACTCAAGCAATATGATGAAAACCCCATCTTTTTATCCTCGATGGCAACAATACAATACGTGCCTTGCTGCCCCTACTGTCACTGGGAAAGGACACCGCAAGATTGAACCCAAAGCTAAGCACTTCTCCCATTGCAAGAAAAACCAATCTAGTTGGCCAAACCAAACCGATAGTTTGAAGAGAATTACAAAGATATCAAATCATGCATATAAGAATTCAGAGAAGATTCAAATAATATTCATAGATAAGCTGATCATAAATCCACAATTCATCGGATCTCGGCAAACACACCGCAAAAAAGTATTACATCGAATAGATCTCCAAGAACATCGTATTGAGAATCAAAGAGGGAGAAGAAGCCATCTAGCTACTAGCTATGGACCCGTAGGTCTATGGTAAACTACTCACACTTCATCGGAAGGGCAATGGTGTTGATGTAGAAGCCCTCCATGATCGAATCCCCCTCTGGCAGGGTGTCAGAAAAGGTCCCTAGATGGGATCTCACGGGTACAGAAGGTTGCGGTGGTGGAAAAGTGTTTTCGTGGATGCCTCTGTTGGTTTGGGGATATATGAATATATATATAGGCAAAATAATTAGGTCAGGAAGTGCACGAGGGGCCCACAAGGGTGGAGGGCGCGCCCTACCCCCTGGGCGCGCCCTTCGTCCTTGTGGCCGCCTCATGGCTCCTTCGACTTCATCTCCAAGTCTCCTAGTTTCCTTCTGGTCCAAGAAAAATCATCGCGAAAGTTTTATTCCATTTGGACTCCATTTGGTATTCCTTTTCTGCGAAACTCAAAAACAAGGAAAAAACAGAAACTGGCACTGGGCTCTAGGTTAATAGGTTAGTCCCAAAAATAATATAAAATAGCATATTAATGCATATAAAACATCCAAAATAGATAATATAATAGCGTGGAACAATAAAGAATTGTAGATACGTTGGAGGCGTATCATAAACCGACTCCAAAAATTTCCCAAAAGCAATTTTACTCCATTTAGGAATATTTAAAAAATTAGGAAAATAAAAGTAGTCCAAATAGCGCACGAGCAGGCGACAAGCCTGGGGGGCGCGCCTCCCGAGCTTGTGGCCACCTCATGTGCCCTCCGGACTTCGTTTTCTTCCAGATTACTTGTTTTGCATGTTAAAAATTTATTATATAATCTCCCGAAGGTTTTGACCACCGCACCACATCAATATCCTATGTTCTTGTTTCGAGCTATTTTTCTGACAGATCTAGATCGCCATGACGTCTTCAAGCGGCCCCAAGGACAAGTTCTACAAGAAGGTCATCAACCCCTACCTTCCGGAGGTGATGAAACACCCTCAAGCCATTGAGATGCGTGAGGGGGTGCTTCACATCCGGGATGTTCAAGGGCCAAGGAAGATTGGAAGCGTGGAGGCCAGGCTCGAAGCGGTGGAGCAGGAGGTCTTTAAGTGCCATGGGATGGTGGAACATGGACTCAACGCCAGCCACTCCAGGATTATGAAATTCACCCGTGATCACAAGCTGGACGCCGCCAATATTGGAGAGGCCATCTTCAAGCTCCATGAGCGGATAGAGCACCTCTAAGTGCAGATCTATGATCTGTAAAACCAAAACTATGAGTATGAGTATAGATTTAAGAGGATGAGTTTGGCTGCAGATTTGAGGATTTTGGAGACTCGTTCATCTTTCTGTGACGGGGAGCCCATGCCTTGGAAGACTGAAGATAAGCTTCACGCATCATCAACTCCATCATCACCACCTCCGAAGAAGGAGACTTGAGCACACGGGTATGTGCACTCCCCTTGGCTTGTTCCAAGATTGGGGGAGGTGCCCCGGTATCGTATCACCATCACTTCCTTATCATTATCGTTTATCTTAGTTTGATCCTTTTGGTTATATCATTATCTAGTAGAATAAGAGTTTTGGTAGTAAATAGTCTTTAAGTTTTGCTTCGTGATCTATCTATGTAATCGAGTATGAGAGTTATATCATAAAGATTAGTTTTGTGTTGAGGGCTTGCTTTCTTGCTTTGATCTTAGAGAATAAAAAGAATAAAAGAAATAAAAAGATTATATAATGACCTTATGGAAAGTGATGACTTCACATATAGGAAGTATATAATGCATGGAACTCGTTTAAGGTTGACAAACATAGTATTGGTCATTATTGCAATTAATAAGAAGTGATAAAGGAAGAGATGTTTCACATATAAACACACTATCTTGGACATCTTTTATGATTGTGAGCACTCATTAAAATATTATATGCTAATAAGTTGATGTTGGACAAGGAAGACAACATAATGGGTTATGTTTTCTTATATCCGAATAGAAGTTATATTGTCATGGATCCTACAACACGTGAAGCTTGATTCCACCTCATACTAGCAAAAAATTCTGCACCAAGTAGAGATACTACTTGTGCATCAAAAAATCCTTAAACCTAGTTTCATGCCATGAGAGTCCACTATACCTACCTATGGATTGAGTAAGATCCTTCAAGTAAGTTGTCATCGGTGCAAGCAATAAAAATTGCTCTCTAAATATGCATGATCTTTTAGTGTGAGGAAAATAAGCATCGTACGAACTTGTGATGGTAAAGAAATAAAAGCGACGGACTACATAATAAAGGTTGCTATCGCAAAGGGAAATACAACGTGACGTTCCTTTGCATTAAAGGTTTATGCATCTAAATAAAAAGTACACGACAACCTCTGCTTCCCTTTGTGAAGGGCCTATCTTTTACTTTTAGTACTTACCTTTATGCAAGAGTCATGGTGATCTTCACCATTCCCTTTATTTCTCCTTTTTTCTTTTTGGCAAGCATCATGTGTTGGGGAAAGATCCAGACATACATGTCCACTCGGATGTAGGTGATCATGAGTTATAATTGTGGACATTACCCTTGAGGTAAATAGTTGGAAGGCGAAATCATAAGCCCCTATCTCTCTATGTGTCTGACTGAAGCTTTGATCAAAAGTATCGCATGAGTGTTAGCAATTGTGAAAGACTAAATGATAGTTGCGTATGTGAACTTTCCCAATAAAAGCTCTTACATAGACTCTTTCTGATATTATGATAAATTGCAATTGCTTCAATGACCGAGATCATGGTTTGTTAGTTTTCAATAAAGTTTTTGGTTCATACTTTACCTTGTGAATGAATTATCACCTTAGCATAGGAAGTTATATGACAATATATTGTTGTTCTAAGGATGATCATGATGCCCTAATGTCCGTATTTTATTTTATCGACACCTCTATCTCTAAACATGTGGACATGATTATCGATTTCGGCTTTCACTTGAGGACAAGTGTGAGAACCTGAAATTATCTTCTAGATCCTCCTGTGTTTAATTGTCAACCCCAGGATCATTGTTGACAACACAGTGAAATGGTATCATTGCAGAATACGTAAAAGCATTACAAGTAGTATATTTGTCACAAGACATACCTAGTGAAATGTCTCATGACATTTATTACAATCAGAAAACAGCGGAAAGTATAATGCGTAGCGACTCCATCTCAGCCACAGGCAGTCGATGTAGTCCACGTGACCTTACTCCTACGGATCGCCATTGTGACGACCCCAGCTTAATCGTGCACTAATCATACACGCAAATGCACACGATCAAGCCTAAGGACTCACTTGAAGATATCACAACACAACTCTAAAACATAAATAAATTCATACAAGCTTAATATTACAAGCCAGGGCCTCGAGGGCTCGAATACATAGCTCGATGGCATACAAGCGTCAGCGGAAGCATCAGATATCTGAGTACAGATATATTACAGAAAGAGAGATAAGCCTTCACAGAGGCGGGGCAAAATAAAACTCTATGATCGAAAGGCGTGGGCCTCCTGCCCTGGACCCTCCGATCCTACTCCTGGTCGTCAGACGGCTCCTCGTAGTAGTAGTAGTCTCCGGGCTGGTAGTAGTAGTGGTCATTGACGGGGACGTCAGGCTTCGGGGCTCCGTCGTCTGGATGCGACAAATGGAAAAGGGGGAAAAAGGAAAATAAAGCAAACGTGAGTACCCATCCGAAGTACTCAGCAAGCAAGGATCTACACTACATATGCAACATTTTCAAAGGGGGCTGTATATGTGGACTGGGCTGCAGAAATGCCAGAATAGAGGGGAATAGCCTAGTCCTATCGAAGACTAGCATCTTCAGCATCTTCAACGGTCTCGCAGCATTAGAAGAGAGCAGACCAACATAATGTAAAGTATAGCAGTAATGTCATCAACCTCGGCCGGGGATTCTTCCTCGACTCCCTGCGAGAAAGCAATCCCAGAGCCGTACTATCCAGTTCTCATCTCATGTCATGTTCTAGTTGTACCGATCGGGATACAACTCCGAGTGTCCGTTACCGTAGGACAGGCTATCGATAGAAGTTTCTTCCCTGCAGGGGTGCACCAACTTACCCACCATGCTCGCTTAACTCTGGCCGGACACACTTTTCTGGGTCATGCCCGGCCTCGGCTAAGCAATACGCCGCAACCCGACCAAATAATTAACAGAGAGGTCAGCACGCCGGACTAACCTATGCCCCCAGGGGTCTTGGGCCATCGCCCCGGACGCTCCTGCACGTTGCGTACACCGCCGGTGAGCAGACCTAGCAACCCCTTAATACAAGCGCGGTTGCGTTCCCAGTCCAACCCAGCGTGTGCCGCTCAATTGCTGACGTCTATTAAGCTTCGGCTGAAGTATACAACGCAGAACGCCCATACTATGCCCACGTGATGGTTAGTGCTATCGGGCCAGAGGCCCCTCGGATCAAATATCCAAACCGTTAGTGGATTAGGAGCGCACGGTAACGAGTAGAGACTCACGATCGATGTGACCCCGTCGCCCCGTCTCGAGGTCTGGCGGCAAGGGCTAAGAATGCCCGACCACGCCTCGTAGTTATCTCGCGGGCACCTCTCAGGTCAACTCGACTCCACATCACTTCGCATTTGTGCTCGCGCGGGTACCCCTCAGGGCCGACCCGTCTTTAGTATCATGGTTCATAGTCAAGTCATAATATCCAAGGTAGCTGTGTGTCTGACACCAAGGGGGAACCCTGAGGAATCACCCTCGTTGGAATTCCTGCTCGATGCTATCGTCAAGGTGAACGAATGAGGAATCACCCTCGAGGTCCACACTTGAGAGGTTGCGCGACGGCGTCGGTATCGGGGGTGGTGTAGGAGGAATCACCCTCACTTACCATGACCGATTAACTAACCTACAAGGTTATCATCATAAGTGCTGACGAGGTATCACCCTCGGCACTCGATAGTAACCCAGCAGTGTCGAGCATCTTAGGGGAGGTGACGTGCGATGCCAGGTTCTAATCTTCAATCTCGTTGCTCGGGTCTTCTGATATCTAGCGGGGCAGTCGGGATCAAGTGGGGTCTCTGTCGGGTCTCTACCAAGCCTATTCTAAGCAGTCTAGGATAACAGGCAGGTATCAACAGTAGGCTACAATTAAACAAGCTATGCAACAAATATAGGAAAACAGTAGCAGTAGCAGTTCTAATGCAAGCATAAGAGAGAAGAGATTAGGCGATATAGGCATGCTCAAAATGGGGGTGCTTGCCTGTCTGCTCGACGGCAAGGGAAGGGTCGTCGGGGACGTAGTCGTACTCCGGAGCGGCATCTGCCTCAGGAGCTACGGCAACGTCGGGGTCTACTGAAAGAGAAGAGGGGGAGGAAACAAGTAAATACAATGCAAACAGATGCAACACAGTGCGTGCGATGCTATGATGCAGTGCAGGGTTGCCTAAATATGCCTCTAAGTCATTTTAGTTATTTTAGAATTAATCTGGGATTTATTAACCGATGTGTGTGCACTATTCATCTACCGGATTCGAGTCCGGAGTTACGAGTTCTTCTACTTAGGGGGTTCCAGCAAAGAAACAGAAGGCACGATCAGACTCGTCTCGTCGTTCTGAGCAACTTTCATGTTTTAACTTTTTCGATCTGAGCTACGGTTTAAAAGTTATCAATTTTTAAAGATTTATTGATTTTCTGGAATTATTTTTATTTACAGAAAATGAATTATGACGTCAGCATGACTTCACTGTGACATCAGCAGTCAACAGCGTCGCTGACCAGTCAAACATGACATGTGGGTCTAGTAGGACCCACATGTCAATCTCTGTTGAGACTAACAGTGAGTTAGTTTAGCTAATAGGGTTAATTAGGGGGTGGACCCCACATGTCAGTGAGACATTAGTATTTAGATTTATTTTTAAAATCCTGTTTAGTTAATTAAGCGTGCGGGCCCACTGGTCAGTGACTGGGCGTTGCCCAGTCAGCATTTGACTGGGTCAACGGGACCCAGGGGGCCCAGTGGCAGCGTCTGTGGGGAGGCCCACGTGGGCGGCCATGTCAGCGTCGCCGGAACGGCGTCGGAATTGTCTCCGACGACCATTTTCGCGGCGTTTCTCGTCGGACTTGGCCGGAAAACGGCCGCAGGCCTCGATTTGCTATGGGGCTTGGCGCGTTCGAACGAGCGTAGCGAGGCGCATCTCGAGGTGGCGGTGGTTTGCTCGGAGATCGCCAAAATCGGGGCCGGCGACGAGCGGAGGCGGCAGCGCTCTCGGGCGATGCTCGGAACCGGCGATGCAGAGCGCGTGCGAGTGAAGCGAAAAGCTAGGCGAGGTCTACGGTGCTCCAGGAGCTCGTTGGAGCCACTGGCTCGAGCTGAGAAGCTCGGACGCGAGAGCAACGACATTAATGGCGGGCGGCGGAGCCCGGCTCGTGGCCGGCTAGCCACAGCAGAAACGAAGTGCAAGGGGGAAAAAGAAGGGCGAGGGAGGCTCACCGCACGGTCACGTAAGACCCGTGGGAGCTTAGTAGCAGCAGTGGTGGACGGGGATGGAGACGGAGCTCCGACGTCTGGAGGAGAAAGAAGACGGCGTGCGGGCGCTCCAAGGGGTTCCCAGCCCGCGTGCATGGTCTGAGACGACGTAGCGGACGGCGGCCGTGCCTCAGGGCACGTCGACGCAGCTCGAAGCGGTCGGTGGCCGCGGTGGATGGCGACGTGCGGCGGCGAACGCGCTCGGCTGCGCGGATCTGGGGAGGGGACGAGGGCGGAGCGAGCGAGAGAGAGAGAGAGGGAGAGTGATCGAGGGAGCCAGGGGGAGTGGTGGAGCTCGACCTTATCCCCTCCTCGCCTCCCTGTAGCGTCGGCGCCGTCGGCGTGTCGGCGCGTGGACGGCGCGCGCGCGCTCGACCAGAGGAAGGTTGACAGCGCGAGGGAGAGAGATGAGGTGGGCCTGCTGGGCCGGGGTTCGGGGCACTGTGCACTAAGGCCCAGTGCACAGTGCCTCGTTTTTATTTTTATGTTTCTGTTTCTCTTTTTCTTTTATTTTTTTCTATTTTGATTTAGCTAGGGCACTTTGCATTTTTGTAAAGTATGGGAGTTGACCCAAATATTGCAATGCAATATTAGCCTTGACCAAAAATTGGTTTGAGCCAAATTGGGTTCCATTTGAAATTGAAATGATTTTAAATGAATTTAATATTGCTGTTTTGATGCTGTTTCAAATGGTTTGAGTCATTTAATTAGTCCAAGTGCTACTGGTGTTATTTTTATGTGTGCTCTTGGAATATTTGCTAATTAGTGAACATTTTTCCAAAGGTGTTTGAGCAAACTTATTTTGCACTTTTGAATTTTGAGTTGAATTTCAGATTGGAGTTGATTTGCTTTAGTTAACCACTATGTTTAGGCACTGCAAATGATATGACTTGGCAATATTAGCAGCTGATCACAGTGGTAGTTACACAGGGGTGTTACAAGTTCTCCCCCTCTAAAAGAAATTCTCGTCCCGAGAATTTTAGGAGGTAGAAGGAAAGAGTCCGGGATATTCTTCCCGAAGATGATCCTCGCGTTCCCAAGTGGCTTCATCTTCAGTATGATTCGACCACTGCACTTTCAGGAACTTGGTCGTCTTCTGACGAGTTCGGCGTTCAGCTTCATCAAGGATGCATTTCGGATGCTCCTTATAAGATAAGTCGTCTTGCAACTGAAGCATCTCGTGATCCACTGCGCGGTGCGGAGATTCCTTGAAGCATTTGCGAAGTTGCGACACGTGGAAGACATCATGAATATGAGAGAATTGTGGCGGCAACTCCAATTTATAAGCCACCTGTCCATGTCTGGCAACAATGCGGAAAGGACCGATATAGCGAGGAGCTAGCTTGCCCTTGATTCCGAAACGACGGGTGCCTTTCATAGGAGTGACACGAAGATAAGCATGATCACCTGGTTGATAAGTCAGACCCCATCGCTTGTGATCATAATTGCTCTTCTGGCGGTCTTGAGCTGCTTTGAGATTTTCTCGAACAATACGGACTTGTTCTTCGGCATGTTGAATAATGTCCGGTCCCACGAGAGGTCGTTCCCCAGTTTCTGACCAATTCAGAGGGGTTCGACATTTACGTCCATAGAGAACTTCTAAGGGGGCCATTTTCAAGCTGGCTTGATAGCTGTTGTTATAAGAGAACTCGACATACGGGAGAGATTCCTCCCATTTCTTACCGAAGGATATAACACAGGCTCGAAGCATGTCTTCAAGCACTTGATTAACGTGCTCAACTTGGCCTTGGGATTGGGGATGATAAGCTGAACTCCATGTAATGTGAGTTCCCATAGCTTCTTGAAAACTTTCCCAGAACTTGGACGTGAAAAGACCACCACGGTCCGAACTGATCTCCTTCGGAATACCGTGGAGTGAAACAATTCTGGAGATATATAGCTCTGCTAGCTGGCTAGCAGTGATAGTCTCCTTGATAGGTAGGAAATGAGCAACCTTGGAAAGTTGATCGACGACGACAAGAATAGCGTCGTGACCTTTTTGAGACTTGGGAAGACCAGTAATGAAATCCATCTGCACTTTATCCCACTTCCATAGAGGAATAGGGAGCGGTTGAAGAATTCCAGCAGGCTTCTGATGTTCTGCTTTCACGCGACGGCATACATCACATTCAGCAACGTATCGAGCAATGTCCTGCTTCATTCTGGACCACCAGTACCTCTGTCGGAGATCGCGATACATCTTGGTGCTACCCGGATGGATAGACAGTGGTGTATCATGAGCCTCCTTCATGACCTTGTCGGTCATCAGCTCGAAACGAGGTACTATGATGCGGTCTCAAAAATATAATGTTCCATCTTCAGCAACTGAGAAATCCCGGTACTTATCTAGGTGAAGCTCTTTCTTCATTAGGTCAATCTCAGCATCTTTGGCTTGCGCTTCCTTAACATCCTTTTGAAGGTCTGGCTGTACCACAAGGTTATTAAGAGAACCTTGAGGAACAATTCGCAGATTTAGCTGATTCAATTCTGCATAGAGACGAGGTTGAGCTCGCCTAACCATGAGGTTGTTGCAATATGACTTGCGGCTCAGGGCATCGGCCATCACGTTAGCCTTGCCCGGGGTATATGAAATACTGCAGTCATAGTCCGTAATTGTTTCTAACCATCGCTGTTGACGGAGATTAAGATCCGGTTGGGTGAACAAGTACTTCAGACTTTGATGATCGGTGTAAATCTCACACCGATTCCCAAGAAGGTAATGACGCCATAACTTTAATGCATAGATCACTGCAGCAAGTTCAAGATCATGCACTGGATAATTTTCTTCATGCGGACGCAATTGACGTGAAGCATATGCAATCACTCTTCTCTCTTGCATTAGGACACAGCCTAATCCCTGACGAGAGGCGTCGCAGTATATGACAAAGTCCTTTCGAGAATCAGGAGGAGCAAGCACTAGAGCAGAAGTAAGCTTGTCCTTGAGGGTCTGGAAACTTTCCTGACATTTGTCTGTCCACTCAAACTTAACGCCTTTGTGGAGCAGATTAGTCAAGGGCTTGGCGATCTTAGAGAAGTTCTCGACAAATCGGCGACAATAACTGGTTAGACCGAGGAAGCTTCGGACTTGTTTGGCATTCTTCGGAGGAGTCCAGTCAAGGATAGCCTGAACACACTCCGGGTTAACGGCAATACCGTCTTTGGAAATCACATGTCCAAGGTAGGTCACTTCAGAAAGCCATAATTCACATTTGGAGTACTTGGCATATAACTTGTGCTCTCGAAGTCTCTCCAGAACAAGGCGAAGATGCTCGGCATGTTCTTCCTTATTCTTCGAATATACTAGGATATCGTCCAGATATACCATGACGAACTTGTTGAGGTAGTCCATGAATATGTAATTCATCAGACGGGAGAACGTAGCTGGAGCATTCGTGAGGCCAAATGACATGACGGTGTATTCATAAGAACCATATCGAGTAACAAATGCGGTCTTTGGAATATCCTCTTCACGGACATGGATCTGGTGATAACCTAACCTCAAGTCGAGTTTAGAGAACACCGAAGATCGATCAACTTGCTGGATCCTACTCTCCGTGTGCACTCTGATGCAGAATCCGGTCTCGAACTGTAAGAAGAGGTCCACGTGCAGGCGTGTGACCTCCCACAACAGGCCAATCGATCCCTGATGGCATCTCGGTCCTACTCGGGTAAAGAATGTGCTCCGGGTGTATCCCTGCACGAACAGCTGGTTACAACTGTGTCATAGCCTCGTAGAGTCGTGCTCGAGTGCGAACAACTCAACAGCAAGAGCGCGAACCGTGCGATCCAGAGCCTGAGTACAGTGAATCAGAACTCGCTGATCGTAGCGTCGAGGCTTGTAAGGGGCACAGACAGCTGTGTAGAATCCAGAAGCATCTCCAGCAGGGGCATACGGAATATAACGATACTCTGAGGCATCCAAGTCAGCACTGAACTGTCCTCGAAGACGTGCGACAGCAGAGTAGGCGGCATCATGAACTGCCATCTCAATCGTCACGCCGATACCGTGAAAACGGTGTAGCTCAGTGTCTGAGTCATCCTGCTGATCGTAGATGTGAACATCAGCATAGTACTGCTCCTGGTTGAACTCACGATAAACCTCGTAGACCATGTACTCGGGGCACCAGCGGTATCCGAGCCTGATCAAGAGGGCGATCAGAACAGCTGGAAACCCAGGGACGTCTCGAGCACAGGTGCGAAGCACAAGCTGCGTCGCAGGCCGAGGTGGAAACAGACGGTCCATCTGAAATAAGAAGGTTCAGGATTGTCATTCGACGACGAGAAATATAGAAAATCTCGAATTGAAAGGTTAAACAAAACAATGGAAAGGAAATGATTATCAGACTAATCAGATCAAAGACAGGGAAATCGCACTGAATCCAGCTCTCCGGGTGGATAGAATTTATGAGATCCTAAGTGTTGGTGTTAGTAAATTTATTAAACCCAAATAGAAGAGAGATCAGAGTCCCAGAGTAAAGACGAGGAATAAAAGATCCTAATACCGCCCAGTTGGCGACGTGGGCCCGTAAGCCACACAGTCAAGTTAGTAAAACAGTTTTAACCACTAGACTCAACTTCGGCCAAAGAGTTGGATAGGGGGACTCCTAGAGGCAGTCGGCTCTGATACCAACCTGTGACGACCCCAGCTTAATCGTGCACTAATCATACACGCAAATGCACATGATCAAGCCTAAGGACTCACTTGAAGATATCACAACACAACTCTAAAACATAAATAAATTCATACAAGCTTAATATTACAAGCCAGGGCCTCGAGGGCTCAAATACATAGCTCGATGGCATACAAGCGTCAGCGGAAGCATCAGATATCTGAGTACAGGTATATTACAGAAAGAGAGATAAGCCTTCACAGAGGCGGGGCAAAATAAAACTCTACGATCGAAAGGCGTGGGCCTCCTGCCCTGGACCCTCCGATCCTACTCCTGGTCGTCAGACGGCTCCTCGTAGTAGTAGTAGTCTCCAGGCTGGTAGTAGTAGTGGTCGTCGACGGGGACGTCAGGTTCCGGGGCTCCGTCGTCTGGATGCGACAAATGGAAAAGGGGGAAAAAGGAAAATAAAGCAAACGTGAGTACTCATCCGAAGTACTCAGCAAGCAAGGATCTACACTACATATGCAACACTTTCAAAGGGGGCTGTATATGTGGACTGGGCTGCAGAAATGCCAGAATAGAGGGGAATAGCCTAGTCCTATCGAAGACTAGCATCTTCAGCATCTTCAACGGTCTCGCAGCATTAGAAGAGAGCAGACCAACATAATGTAAAGTATAGCAGTAATGTCATCAACCTCGGCTGGGGATTCTTCCTCGACTCCCTGCGAGAAAGCAATCCCAGAGCCGTACTATCCAGTTCTCATCTCATGTCATGTTCTAGTTGTACCGATCGGGATACAACTCTGAGTGTCCGTTACCGTAGGACAGGCTATCGATAGAAGTTTCTTCCCTGCAGGGGTGCACCAACTTACCCACCACGCTCACTTAACTCCGGCCGGACACACTTTTCTGGGTCATGCCCGGCCTCGGCTAAGCAACACGCCGCAACCCGACCAAATACTTAACAGAGAGGTCAGCACGCCGGACTAACCTATGCCCCCAGGGGTCTTGGGCCATTGCCCCGGACGCTCCTGCACGTTGCGTACACCGCCGGTGAGCAGACCTAGCAACCCCTTAATACAAGCGCGGTTGCGTTCCCAGTCCAACCCAGCGTGTGCCGCTCAGTTGCTGACGTCTATTAAGCTTCGGCTGAAGTATACGACGCAGAACGCCCATACTATGCCCATGTGATGGTTAGTGCTATCAGGCCAGAGGCCCCTCGGATCAAATATCCAAACCGTTAGTGGATTAGGAGCGCGCAGTAACGAGCAGAGACTCATGATCGATGTGACCCCGTCGCCCCGTCTCGAGGTCTTGCGGCAAGGGCTAAGAATGCCCGGCCACGCCTCATAGTTATCTCGTGGGCACCTCTCAGGTCAACCCGACTCCACATCACTTCGCATTCGTGCTCACGCGGGTACCCCTCAGGGCCGACCCGTCTTTAGTATCATGGTTCATAGTCAAGTCATAATATCCAAGGTAGCTGTGTTACTGACACCAAGGGGGAACCCTGAGGAATCACCCTCGTTGGAATTCCCGCTCGATGCTATCGTCAAGGTGAATGAATGAGGAATCACCCTCGAGGTCCACACTTGAGAGGTTGCGCGATGGCGTCGGTATCGGGGGTGGTGTAGGAGGAAGCACCCTCACTTACCACGACTGATTAACTAACCTACAAGGTTATCATCATAAGTGCTGACGAGGTATCACCCTCGGCACTCGATAGTAACCCAGCAATGTCGAGCATCTTAGGGGAGGTGACGTGCGGTGCCAGGTTCTAATCTTCAATCCCGTTGCTCGGGTCTTCTGATATCCAGCGGGGCAGTCGGGATCAAGTGGGGTCTCTGTCGGGTCTCTACCCAGCCTATTCTAAGCAGTCTAGGATAACAGGCAGGTATCAACAGTAGGCTACAATTAAACAAGCTATGCAACAAATATAGGAAAACAGT
The DNA here is from genome assembly GCA_011799875.1 of Thinopyrum elongatum. Taxonomy (NCBI): domain Eukaryota; kingdom Viridiplantae; phylum Streptophyta; class Magnoliopsida; order Poales; family Poaceae; genus Thinopyrum; species Thinopyrum elongatum. Next base: position 39,171,311 of record CM022300.1, on the reverse strand, counting down.
AGCAGTAGCAGTTCTAATGCAAGCATAAGAGAGAAGAGATTAGGCGATATAGGCATGCTCAAAATGGGGGTGCTTGCCTGTCTGCTCGACGGCAAGGGAAGGGTCGTCGGGGACGTAGTCGTACTCTGGAGCTCCGACATCTGGAGGAGGAAGAAGACGGCGTGCGGGCGCTCCAAGGGGTTCCCAGCCCGCGTGCGTGGTCTGAGACGACGTAGCGGACGGCGGCCGTGCCTCAGGGCACGTCGACGCAGCTCGAAGCGGTCGGTGGCCGCGGTGGACGGCGACGTGCGGCGGCGAACGCGCTCGGCTGCGCGGATCTGGGGAGGGGAAGAGGGAGGAGCGAGCGAGAGAGAGAGAGGGAGAGTGATCGAGGGATCCAGGGGGAGTGGTGGAGCTCGACCTTATCCCCTCCTCGCCTCCCTGTAGCGTCGGCGCCGTCGGCGTGTCGGCGCGTGGACGGCGCGCGCGCGCTTGACCAGAGGGAGGTTGACAGCGCGAGGGAGAGAGATGAGGTGGGCCTGCTGGGCCGGGGTTCGGGGCACTGTGCACTAAGGCCCAGTGCATAATGCCTCGTTTTTATTTTTCTGTTTCTGTTTCTCTTTTTCTTTTATTTTTTTCTGGTTTGATTTAGCTAGGGCACTTTGCATTTTTGTAAAGTATGGGAGTTGACCCAAATATTGCAATGCAATATTAGCCTTGACCAAAAATTGGTTTGTGCCAAATTGGGTTCCATTTGAAATTGAAATGATTTTAAATGAATTTAATATTGCTGTTTTGATGCTGTTTTAAATGGTTTGAGTCATTTAGTTAGTCCAAGTGCTACTGGTGTTATTTTTATGTGTGCTCTTGGAATATTTGCTAATTAGTGAACATTTTTCCAAAGGTGTTTGAGCAAACTTATTTTGCACTTTTGAATTTTGAGTTGAATTTCAGATTGGAGTTGATTTGCTTTGGTTAACCACTATGTTTAGGCACTGCAAATGATATGACTTGGCAATATTAGCAGCTGATCACAGTGGTAGTTACACAGGGGTGTTACAGCCATAGTAGTTGTAGTCGTCACCTTCGTCTTCATAGTACTCTGTTGTTCAGCAAAATTATTGCCATGAGTACATTACGTACTCAACATGCCTCCCACGGGGAAGGACCTAATAGCTACATGTGGCTTCAAAGGAAGGCTGTATGGCTCATTTGCATAAATGCTAATTTTGTTTGCAAAATATAGCAGTCGGATAACAGCAGTTTTAGATGAAAACATGTTTTATCTCTAGAATAACTGTCATCAAAGTGAGGATCCTCGATCAACTCACATCCTTCATAGGTTCCAAGAATAGGGGCAAAGAGGGAATAAGCAAGACAGGTCCCGTATGTCAAGAAAGATTCATGTGTGGTCCATGACCGTGGACACGGCTATTCGAATAGTTTTACACTCTGCAGAGGTTGTACACTTTACCCACACGACACAATCCCGACTTGTTGCCACTAGCCGTCGCTAGCGTAGTACACCATCTGGTATACCGGCAGGGAGATTGTGACGAGGTCTTTCATTAGACCAAACTTACTGTGCCAAGCCCACTAGGTTTCAACATGGAAGTAACCGCAGTTCACAGTCCGGGCCCCCCTTTTGTGCCGAGGATACTCCTCGCAAGGCAGCTATCCCATCTGCGGTACGGCGATGACGACAATAAGAGTGAACTAACTAATTAACCAAGCCAGTGCCCATATAGCATGTGGCTGTACTGTTATCACAATCTTCAAATCCAAGACTTATTAGGCCTCATGCGGCATGGACGACTGATTGCCCCCTTCAACTCATGAAGGGCGGCCAATCGCTCCTTCAATCCTTGATTCAGCTGTCGCCCGCGCCAGTATTCAGATGGTAAGTTTCACCCAGAGTAGAAGAGAGTAGAGGAGATCAACAAGGGCCCATCGGCCTAGCTCAGCGAGCGCAGCAACAAGTTTCAACTGTCAATGAACCAAAGGTCATTCGACAAAGCACCTATAGGGTAATAAGCATGGCTAAGCATTTCTACTCTACAAGAATAGTATATACTTCTACTCAGGTGTCAAGTGAATAGGTGACAAGCGGATCAAGGTAATGTGTCAATCGACACGCTAGCTATGAGATTAAAAGGCATGCATATAGTAACCATAAAACACAATGCAATTTTGCAAAACATAGGATAAGTATGATCAAAGAAGGAGGCATGCCTTCGTTGTCGAGTCCTTCTTCGGTAACATGTTTCTGTCCATGTCCAACCTCGCCGTCACTCCCTACTCGTCGTAACGATAGCAAATGAAAATCAAATAAATACCAAAGCAAAACTAAATCCAATAACATCCAAAACAAATTAAGAGTGGATGGATAACAAGATATTGATCAAGATGGATATTACAGAACGAGGTAGTATGATAGGAAGATAAGAGAAAGGATTCAATGAAGTGACAGGGTTTAAGTTAACACGGCTCAGGAAGGCTTGGCGATCAAGACTAACGTTCTAATACGAACTATGACATTGACCACAAGTAGTGCCCACTACACATCAGACTAACTATAAAGGAAACTACTAAATAACCAACACAATGGCAACAACACACATGGAATGGAACCAACGTATGCATTTTAACTACACAATCACAACATGGCATCATGAAGATAAAATTTAATCACAAATAAATATTTAGATAGAATCTAAATATTTATAATGGTTAATAGCAGCCAAACATTTACATAAGCGATATGCTAATTCAAAAGGAAGCATACCCTAACACAGCCAGACCAACATAAAAAATCATACTAGTCAAGCAATCAAACATCAGTCAATAAAATGAATTGAATTGATCTGGGTCTAGCCCTAAAACATTGTTAAAGAAAAATAGGATCAACTCTATTATAACAAACCAATTCATCTGTCAAACAATTAACAAGAAACTATTGAACAGATGGAATAAATGGATGAACACCTATCCAGACATGATATGATTAAGATTATAATCAACCAACAAACAAAGACTAAACACCAATCATAACAACTATTAGCAAGCATTTCTATAATGAAGGAGAAACCAATGCTATCACAAAACTAATTGGACATCATACAAGGCATGTGAGTATAGAATCATGAAGAGGTCTTATCTAATAACACAAGCATTAAACATATGAGTGATCATGAGATGATACTAAACTAGGACAAGCTCTTTAAATATAGAACTAATACCAATAACCACTAGCAATAATATTAACACCACATGCTTAAAATAATAAAGCATGATAACACACCAAGTGTGTAATCAAAGCACAATTCTACTAACATGATATATGACTCGTCCTAAGCATATGAGTCATAGCAACAAGTATTAAAACACTCCTAATACTAGCATGTGATGAAGTTAACATCTATAAGGAAGATCTAAACTAGGCAACTATAACACACGCAACATCATAAGACATGAAAGATTACTTGCATGAAATATGTGTAGTCATATCGTAATTAGAAAGGTAAACACAATATATCGAACGCCAGGCATACAACAATGCAATGACAAGATAAACTAATATAAAGTGTAACATGGATGGTCATCACACGATACCACACTACGATATCAATACAACACAATACAACACCTAACTTAGTTTATATCGACTAACATAAGTAGCAAGCATGGCAATAGGACACAACTCTAGGAGACTAGTTGACGTGTATGAACATGGAAGCATGAAAGTAGCACACAACAATTGTTGTTTATAACATGCAAACGCATGAACACATCATACTAAGCATGTATGCAAATTAAACAACTAAATCATGCCATCAACAATATCAAGCAATATACTATACTAGAATGAGTTAACAAGATGGTATGCATTCCTATGTAGTACAACCTACACTTGCAAATACATAGCGGACACCTTAGGCATTAACTAATACATGAATTGGTACACCGCATGGCATGTCAATCAACTAAGCACGCATAGCTACCATCCTAGGTAAATAAAATACCTTAGATAATCAACAATAAGTAATAAACTAGGTTATATGCTACAAGCATAACCTGAATGTAGCAATGCAAATCTACAACATGACATAAAGAAACCAACACCATGTAATCTTGGAAAACATCATCTACGAAATAAGAGTAACAAATAGGTAATAATATTCTATGCTAACAAATAGGTAATAATATTCTATGCAACGAACTATAAGCGTAGTCATTTCCAAATAACAAAGCATTTCATTGACAACCACAATGAAGATAACTATGCAACAACACGTACAAAAAAAATATAAATATCTATCGTAAGCATGACACTGATTTCAAACCAATAAAACAAGCATGCGACATGGATGGAAATTAATATGTAAACCATATTTAAGATATATATCCATGCTAAGCAAAAATTTAAATAATCAAGACATGAAGTAATTCATGATTCAATAAACAAAGCAAAGCCTAGAATAATCCTACGGAATTATAAGCATGGCGAACATTCAATAAAAATGTGCACGTGTGCACAAGACATGACTACATGATGTATAAAGTAAAATAACAAGATGAGACATCGTACAAAACTATGAGAACTACAGAAATAAACCATTACAATAAATCTAGTCAATCATATCTAATTCCTAGAATTTATGAAATAAGTAGAAGTGACTCCTAGGCTTATAATGAACATACAAATATCATACTAGCATAAAAGTTCACCGATCAACTACAACGCGTGTTAATAAATCCAAGAGCTAATATGAAACAAAAGTATAACACACTACTACAATTAGACATGAATTATATACATGAAACCATACAAAACTATATTAAAATCTATAGACATGTCTAACACAAGACAATAAAAATATCAACTAGCGACAACAAAAACTGTAATTGGTAAACTAATAAATCTAATAAGTCATTTGCCACACGCAAAAATTATGAGACGATTAGGATGCACTCCTAGGCATATCGCAAACATATGAACAATACAAAATTTAACCGATGAACCGACCCCATTCAATCTTGGGCAAGAACGACTATAACAAAACTTATACTAAAATCCTATTGATGAAACTAGTGATATAACTCCACCATGGGGCTACTATGGGCATGAGAAACAAATCATATATTGAACACAAGATCATCCGAGGAACTAAAAAAAGTACGCGGACATGTCGATGGCATCCGTTCATGCATCGACGCGAGCAACGGTATAGATAGGATGAACAATGATGTCTACGGGATACAGTAGATGATGACGAGTACGCGTGCAAAAGGAATTTGATAGAGGCTCACTGAGTTTGACGGAACGGTGCGACGAACTTGATGAACAGTGTACGCGGACATGGGGAATTCTTCGTGTGTGGTTGAAGAATCGCGTTCCTTTTTCTCTGAATGGATTCACAACGTGGAGGAGGATCTTCTGGCGCAAGGGTTTGGACAGAACTAGTCTGCTTCCTCGGAATCAAGCTTCGGTGTCTATGGAGCACCATTGTTTGAGAAGAGTTTTGGGAGGATGGAGAAGAGATATGGCAGAAGGTGTTACGGGAGTGGAAGAGGAGGTGGAGGCGCACAATATGGTGCCTTTAGTTTTGGAAATGGTGGAGAGTTATGGGAACTAGTAGAGTGCCCGTGCGTTGCCATGGGCTCTTGAAAAAGTTTACAAGAGTTACATGTTAAATTTCACATGCACAAACAATATAACACAAACACGATTACTGAATAATTGAAGTCCATTTTGCAATGAAAATTGATAACAAAAAGAAAGACTAATGACATGTCCATGTAACAAACTGAGCGATGTTCCAGCTAAACATCTATTACAAAATTATCAATATCTAGATGATGCGCTTAAGAAATTCTTTAACAATATCAGGAAAGTTGTCTTTAGCTTCATTCCCACAGTGTTTTAGCAGGTATAATAAAAACTGCTTCCTCAACTCATACCCATCCTGCACAAACAATATATGTAGTTAGTATGCAAATTTCACGCCGAAGGTCTTAAAACATGTAACGGACAATACTCACCGTGCAAACCGGCTTGATCAATTCTGTACCGTTCCACCAGAGCATAGAATGAAAAACAAAATAGCCAGACACATTCCTGCAATATTTTAAATTAATAATATAAAAAATATAGTGATAACAAAAATAAATGTTTATTTTATTATGAATTCATTACCCGTCTATACTCGTTGGAATACCAAACGGAAATAAACGTTGCCATTTAGAAATATCGAAATTCCAACCAGGCAGCTTTATTTCGAGTGCTTCTTTGAAATCCTTTGCAAAGTTTTTTTATCATAAATTCCTACACATGCGAGTCTAGCATTTCTATCGTTGAGCAAAATTTGCACACAAGGCCCAAATTAGCTATCCACCACGGCCCAACCAGCACCGAAACTTAGCCCCCTAAAAAAATAACTATAAAAGAAATTACCTTATCCACAGTATTTTTTTTTTGAGGGATTGCAGTATACCTGGACAAATGGGCCGGCCCGACACGGCACGGCCCGGCCAGGATTACACGGGCCAGGCACGGCACTTCCCGGCCCAGGCACGGCAAAGTTGCCTCACGGGCCGGCTCGACGGCCCACCTGGCACGCTGGCCTCTGGGCTCACTGGCCACCCCTCGCCTTTTCCCCTGCTCCCGCCGCATCCCAACCCTAACCCCACTCACTCACCACTCTCCCCTCCACTCACTCACTTCCTCTCACACTTTCCCCTCCCCCGCCGCATCGCCGCGTGCCTCGACGAGCCGGCGCCCGCGCGACTCCGCCCGCCGGCCGCCGGATCTGTCCCATGCCGCGGCGGATCTTGGGGCTCACTCATCGGTCCTCTCCACTCACCCGCCACCTCTCGCCCTCTCCACTTCCCCCGCCGCATCGCCGCGCGAGTCGCCGAGCCCGCAACCGCGCGACTCCGCCCGCCGACCACCGCATCAGTCCCATGCCGCGGCAGGTCTTGTGGCTCATTCACCTCTCTTCTCCACTCACTCTAACATCTCGGCCATCTCCCCTCCCCCCGCCGCATCGCCGCGCGCGTCGACTGTGCGACTCCGCCCACCGACCACCGCATCGGCGCGGCTAGGGGCTCCGATGAGCTGTGTGCGGCACGACCAACGGGGACGGACGCAGCGAGCTTACTGACACGGGCGCGGGTGCTCGGTCCGGTCCCGTTCCCCTCGCATCCGCGGCGGTGTTTGTCTCCGGCGAGGTGGCAGGTGGATCCGAAGCGCGGCGGCTCGATCTACATCACCAGCAGCTCCGGTACGCCGCTCCCCCTTCTTGATCCGCACCCTCTCCTCCTCTTCTAATTTAACTTGATCCGCCCCCTCTCCTCCTCTTCTTCTTCCTTTAATTTCCTCCCTGATGTGGTTTCCTCTTACCTGATGTGCCGCGGCGCCGTGACCCGGCCTCACAGCAACGGCCAGGAGCGACGACTGCTCCCCAACTCTGCGGCATGGCGTGCGCTGACCGTTCGTCCCCAAGTCCCCAACGCTGCCACCGGCCAGACACACCACGGTGCTCTCGTCCGGCTCAAAGCACGCGCCGTCATGGCCTGCCTCCCGCTACAGCAGCTGGCAAAGAAAGCGGAACGCCCCCGCGCCGGCGACATCGGCATCTCCATCGACCGTCTCAGCAACTGCTACCTTGACAGGTGATGGTAAGCCCGAGCTAGCTGGGTTATCTGATTCAACATGCGTGGTCAGTATTTATTTAAATGATTGAACCATGAATACGTACGTACAATCATACGTACATACCATGCATGTTAAGATGAAACATAAAACAATCTTACTTGATATACTAAGGGGACGCAGATCAATTTTCCTCTGATGATCATCTCGTGTGGGTCCGTTTATCTGCCCCAGCTTGTGTTCTGACCCGGTATCGCTGCATTGTACCACCAGTTCCTTTCATGTATTTTTCTTAGTCTGATAAGACGTATGCATCCCGTCGCTTAAAGCATCACAACCTAAAATTAACAGATCAACAAACATGTCGTACGCTCTACACCAACATGAACACCCGTATGCATAAATTATGTCATATGAAAATGCGGATCGGTCTGTACCATATGAATCTTCTGGTACATAAGTGCCATAATCCAGTGTACGCAGTGACTGTTTCTGCCTCTTTCTCTTCTGTGTACGCGTGCGTGAAGGAAGAAGATGGAGCGCTCGAGGGCAGGCGATGGGAGTTCAGATTTGGAAAGGTAGCAATTAAAGAGAGAAAGATGAGGGGTTTCCATCATGCCTAAATGTTTCCTCTTCTGTACGTGTAGGTGGTCATTTCCCTTCTGTAGATTGGGAACCTACAGGAACCAGAGGAGGTTCGCTAGGTGGAGGAATGGGCCAGCCCATGAGAAAGAAGTGAAGGGAAATAAAATAAGAGAGGAGGAGAAAAACAACAGATGGGCTAGGCCCATGTGGTTGGGGAAAAAAATGGGAAGAGGTGGGCTGCTCACAGGAAGAAGATGTGTGGGGCTAGGAAATTCAACACATATAGTTTTGCAAAGAGAAAATGAAATGATTTCCTTTTAGGAAAGGAAAAATTCTAGAAGGGAATTAAAAGCTCGAACACATATAAAACGAACTGAGAAATCCAAGAAATTGCAGACTCGCATATTTAGATATGGCAAAGACAAAAATAAAATCCAGTTAAAAGAAAAGAACACAACTCAAATTAAATTTAAGTTGGTATTAGTTCAAATTAAATCCACCAATTTATGAAAACTCAATCTAAGTTTTGTTAACAAATAAAACAAACGAAATTTTCTCGCCCTATTTTTTGGAGAACTTTTTCTTGAACATTCCGAGAATCGGGATGTTACAACAAGCAAGGTCTAAGCTTGGGGGATTTGATACGTCCATTTTGCATCATGTTTTTATGTTGATATTTATTGCATTATTGACTGTTATTTCACATTATGATACAATACTTATGCCTTTTCTCTCTTATTTTACAAGGTTTACATAAAGATGGAGAATGCCGGCAGCTAGAATTCTGGACCGGAAAGGAGCAAATCTGAGATACCTATTCTGCACAACTCCAAATGCCCTGAAACTTTACGAAGAATTGTTTTGGAATATATAAAAAATATTGGGCGAAGAAACAACAGAAGGGGACCCACCAGGTGGCCACAAGCTTCGGAGGCGCGCCCTACCCCCCAGGGCGCGCCTCCCGAGCTTGTGGGCCCCCTGTCCAACCCCTGGTGTCCATCTTCTACTATATGGAGGGTTTTGACCTAGAAAAAATCATAAGGAGGCTTTCGGGACGAAGCGCCGCAGTCTCAAGGCGGAACCTGGGCAGAAGCAATCTAGAGCTCCGGCAGGGCGATTCTGTTGGGGAAACTTCCCTCCGGGAGGGGGAAATGGAAGGCATCGTCATCACCAACGATCGTCTCATCATGGGAGGACCAATCTTCATCAACATCTTCACCAGCACCATCTCCTGTCAAACCCTAGTTCATCTCTTGTATTCAATCTTTGTCCCAAAACCTCAGATTGGTACCTGTGGGTTGCTAGTAGTGTTGAATACTCCTTGTAGTTGATGCTAGTTGGTTTATTTGGTGGAAGATCATATGTTCAGATCCTTAATGATATTTATTACCCCTCTGATCATGCACATGAACATGCTTTGTGAGTAGTTACCTTCGTTCCTGAGGACATGGGAGAAGTCTTGTTATAAGTAATCATGTGAATTTGGTATTCGTTCAATTTTGATGAGATGTATGTTGTCTTTCCTCTAGTGGTGTTATGTGAACGTCGACTACATGACACTTCACCATGGTTTGGGCCTAGGGGAAGGCATTGGGAAGTAGCAAGTAGATGATGGGTTGCTTGAGTGACAGAAGCTTAAACCCTAGTTTATGCGTTGCTTCGCAAGGGGCTGATTTGGATCCACATGTTTAATGCTATGGTTAGATTTATCTTAATTCTTCTTTCATAGTTGCGGATGCTTGCGAGAGGGGTTAATCATAAGTGGGAGGCTTGTCCAAGTAAGGACAGCACCCAAGCACATGAGCAAAGAAGGACCCATGCCGGTCAATACATGTCTTTTGGATGGAAGCACTAGGAGGCATTTCCCCATAAGGAAGGCTACCAAGAATAAACAACTAGGTGTCGAATCCCACACATACCAAAGCATTTCAATAACATACACACAATATGCTCAATATGTGTAGATACAACATGGCATCACAACATAACTCTATGACTCAAAGTATTTCTTTAAGAAGCTCCAAGGAGCCATACATAGCATTATATTACAAACATGGGTCTCATGACCCAACATACAAGTCATACAAGCAACAAGCGGAAGCATAAACATGTGTGAGTACAGACATCTTAAAAGAAAGAAGGCTAGAAAGCCTGTCTATCTACAAGACCCTCCAAAGGAACCTTACCTCTGTCTGGGATTCCCAAGCTAATCGGTCAATGTCGAACTCATCACAGGAATGTAAAGTGACACTGAAGTCTCCTCTGCAAAACATAAATTGAGCAACGGTGAGTACAAAGGTACTCAGCAAGACTTACATCAGAACTAACTACTTATGCATCAGTATCAACAAGGGGCTTGGGGAGTTTAACTGCAGCAAGCCATCTTTAACTCAGTGGCTATCCTGTACTACGACTACCAGTATTTTCTTTGAGGTGAGAAAGCGCACACGAGTCCACATATTGACCACATCAATACTCCACTATGGATCCGCTCCCGTCTCCCTATGAGAAGGCCATCGATAGCACTCACACTTATCTTGCGCATTTTAGAGTATCCATTTCAACTTGTCTATGAATAATGTAAGCTTTCCAAGTAGTCCATATCCGTGACTATTCGAATAGATCATTTATAACCCTGCAGGGGTGTACTTCTTCACACACGCTCTCACCACTTATCGCCATTTACACAACATGTACTCAGCAACCTTCAAGTGGAAGCCCAGCGAGGGTGTCGGCCACGACCTGACTAACCACACAAGTCTCTAGTCCAGGTTTATCGCCTATTTGAGTTCCATCCACGAGGAAGTCCGGCCAAGGTTTCCACTACGACCCCAAATGATGTGTGCAGGGCTCCCAAGCCCACCAAATGGGTGCCTCGGTAGACCGTGCCACTGTGTCCATACCGCATCAGAGCCCACCCCTAGGGTCAGCGCTATGCACGACCTCCAACACATATCCTACAAACACTAGAAACTAGTTACAACTCCTGGACAAAGATCAAGGCGATTAATAAGTGGAAAGAGCTTGGAGTGCTCGGAGCCCAATGTGTGGTAGTAACTGTCTTGGATCACAAACACATAACTCAGTTCTTGAGGGCGGTCCCAATGAGACAACCCACCATGTACTCCTACATGGCCTCTCATCGTTACGTTTACCAAATCATGTTCACACACTTAGCTCACACACAGAAGGACATGTTCACCACCATTCCAATCCATCCCAGATGAATCAGACCTGACACAACATTAAGCATAGCAAGCAAGCATGAATGAGTAGGCACATCATGGCTCAAACAACTCCTACTCATGCTAGTGGGTTTCAACTATTTACAGTGGCAAAGTCAGGTCATGCAAAGGAATGGGTTCAACTACCGCAATAAGTAACAGCTGAATCGTTGTTGTCCTAATGCAGTAAAAGAGAGAAAGAGCGATAGGGTGGGATTGTATCGGAATGCTCCAAGGGGGTTTTCTCGCCTGGCACTTCTGAAGATAGCATTGTGTCTTCATCAGTGATATTGATCTCAACGTCGGAACAACGTCTACCGAGAGGGAACAAACACCGACAAACAAGGGAGCAACATTCAAGTCATGGCAATGATGCACATCCATATGCATGACATGACATATTAAGGTACTGAATTCACCTAATGCACTGGTTAGTCATATTAATTGAAAGTGGAATTCAAACATATAGCAAATTCCAACTCTGAAACTAATTATCAAAATTGCCCTAAACATGATTTGTCCTAAACAGCGAGGTTAACTTGTTCAAAGATGCATGAGCATGGCATAACCAGATTATTCATACTTTTTTGATGATTTTTCATATGTAAATTATTTTCATCTGAGTTATGGTTTAATTTTTGTGATTTTTAGAAGTTTTAAACATTTTCTGGAATTTCCTGGTTATTCTAAATTAAGTTAAATCCAGAAAATGACTTATTGCGTCAGCATGATGTCACTGTGGTGTGAGCAGTCACCAGGGGCGGCCCAGGTCAAACTGACCAGTGGGACCCGCATGTCAGTCTCACATCTAGTTAAAAAAGTTAATTAGCATTAAATTAACCCTAAACCTAATTTAGTTAGGGCTTGGGCCCACATTTCAGTGACCCACTGGGAGTTAAAACCGGTCAAACTAGCCAGATTTGACCGACGGTTAGCCGGCGACGATGGCAGACACGGCAGAGGACGTCGGAGATGCTCCTCCGGTGACCAAATCGGCGGCGGAGGCCACCTACGTGACGTTGGCGCTCGTGCACATCCAACGGTGCTAGCAGCAATAGCTGGGGCGAGCTAAACCAATGGTGGCGACGATGAAGGTGGCAGACGTAGTTCGGACCTCGACAGGAACGATGCTACGGCATGCAAAACGATCGTAGCTTGTTACCTACGGCATCTACGCGTGCTCATGAAGCCACTGGGCACGATGGAGTGACTAGGAGGATGCCGGGATGACGCCGGTGGCGAGTCCGAGCAGAGGTGAGCTTTAGCTCCGATGGCGCAATGGTTAGAGGACGCAGCCAAGCGCGGGGAGAGAGTGGAAAGAGGCATGGGCTCACGGCGAGTCCAGCAGAGGCAACGGCGAGGCCATGGACGGTCGGACGACGACATGGCATTGTCGGCGATCTCCAAGCAGAGGCGGAGGTGTCGTGCTTGATAGCGACGCTTCACGACCTATGGCGATGTGTGGCTCGATGTAGAGGACGGGAAAGATGAGGCAGACCTAGTGGATATGCAGACGAGGCGAGGGGTGGGCGGTGGTCACGGGGTTCACGGCGGTGCATCCATGGCGGTGTAGGCCGTGGTGGAGGAGAGTGATACATCTCCAACGCATCTATAATTTATGAAGTATTCATGCCATGTTTACAACAATTTTATATGTTTTTGATATGATTTAAATGGAACTAACCCGGACTGACGCTGTTTTCAGCAGAACTACCGTGGTGTTGTTTTTTGTGCAGAAATAAAAGTTCTCCAAATGCAATGTAACTTTTGATGATTTTTTTGGAACAAAAGAGGCACTAGAAGCTTCGTGGGAGGACCAGAAGGTGAAGAAGGTGGGCACTACCCACTAGGGCATGCCAGGGCCTTGGGCGTGGGCTGGTGGGTAGTGGGCACCCTGTGGCCCATCTTCGCGTGAAACCGACGCCGAAAAATCCTATAAATAGAGAAACCACCAGAAATAACCCTAGAACTTGGACTCCGCCGCCGCACGCCTCCGTACCTTCGAAATACCATCTGGAGCCCTGTTCCGGCACCCTGCCGGAGGGGGAAATCATCACCAGAGGCCATCTTCATCATCCCGATGGCCACCATGATGAGGAGGAAGTAGTTCACCCTCGGGGCTGAGGGTTTGTACCGGTAGCTATGTGTTTGATCTCTCTCTCTCTCTCTCTCTCTCTCTCTCTCTCTCTCTCTCTCTCTCTCTCGTGTTCTTGATTTTGCACGATCTTGATGTACTGCGAGCTTTGTTAATATAGTTGGATCATATGGTGTTTCTCCCTCTCTATCTTGTTGTGATGAATTGAGTTTTTACCTTTGAGGTTTCACTTTTATCGGATTGAATACCTTGTTGGATTTGAGAACACTTGATGTATGTCTTGCATGTGAATACCCGTGGTGACAATGGTGTATTATATTGATTCACTTGATGTATGTTTTTGCGTTCAACTCGCGGATTCCCGAGGTTACATTGGGGTAATCTATGGATAGGGGTTGATGCATGTTTTCGTCCTACTTTCTCTAGTAGAAATCTTGGGGCACTCTTTGAAGTTCTTTATGTTGGATTGAATATTATAAATCTGAAGTTGTTTGATGCATATCGTATAATCAACTCATGGATACTTGTGGTGACATTGGAGTATCTAGGTGACATTAGAGTTGGTTGATGTGTATCATATGGTGTTATTTTAGTACGAACTCTAGGGTTGTTTGTGACCCTTATAGGAATAGCTCAATAGATCGATCGGAAAAGATAACTGATGTCTACTACGCAACCTTCTTCTTGTAGACTCGTGTTGGGCCTCCAAGCGCAGAGTTTTGTAGGACAGTAGCAAATTTCACTCAAGTGGATGACCTAAGGTTTATCAATCCGTGGGAGGCGTAGGATGAAGATGGTCTCTCTCAAACAACCCTGCAACCAAATAACAAAGAGTCTCTTGTGTCCCCAACACACCCAATACAATGGTAAATTTTATAGGTGCACTAGTTCGGCGAAGAGATGGTGATACAAGTGCAATATGGATAGTAGATATAGGTTTTTGTAATCTAAAAATATAAAAACAGCAAGGTAGCAAGTAACAAAAGTGAGCGAAAACGGTATTGCAATGCTTCGAAACAAGGCCTAGGGTTCATACTTTCACTAGTGCAAGTTCTCTCAACAATGATAACATAATTAGATCATATAACAATCCCTCAACATGCAACAAAGAGTCACTCCAAAGTCACTAATAGCGGAGAATAAACGAAGAGATTATTGTAGGGTACGAAACCACCTCAAAGTTATTCTTTCTGATCGATCTATTGGGCTATTCCTATAAGTGTCACAAACAGCCCTAGAGTTCGTACTAATATAACACCTTAAGACACACATCAACCAAAACCCTAATGTCACCTAGATACTCCAATGTCACCACAAGTATCCGCGGGTTTGATTATACGATATGCATCACACAATCTCAGATTCATCTATTCAAACCAACACAAAGAACTTCAAAGAGTGCCCCAAAGTTTCTACCGGAGAGTCAAGACGAAAACGTGTGCCAACCCCTATGCATAAGTTCACAAGGTCACAGAACCCGCAAGTTGATCACCAAAACATACATCAAGTGGATCACGTGAATATCCCATTGTCGCCGCAGATAAACACATGCAAGACATACATCTAGTGTTCTCAAATCCTTAAAGACTCAATCCGATAAGATAACTTCAAAGGGAAAACTCAATTTATTACAAGAAGGTAGAGGGGGAAGAAACACCATATGATCCAACTATAATAACAAAGCTCGCGGTACATCAAGATCGTGCCAAATCAAGAACACGAGAGAGAGAGAGATCAAACACATAGCTACTGGTACATACCCTCAGCCCCGAGGGTGAACTACTCCCTCGTCATGGAGAGTGCCGGGATGATGAAGATGGCCACCGGTGATGATTCCCCCCCTCTGGTAGGGTGCCGGAACAGGGTCCCGATTGGTTTTTGGTGGCTACAGAGGCTTGCGGCGGCGGAACTCCCGATCTAGGTTTATTTCTGGGGGTTTCTATATTTATAGGAATTTTTGGCGTCAAGAACAAGTCAGGGGGGTCCACGAGTCAACCACAAGGACGAAGGACACGCCCGGGGGGGGGGGGGGAGGCTCGCCCTCCAACCTTGTGGTTGGCTCGGGACTCTTCTGGCCCAACTCTTTTGCTTCGGGGGCTTCTTCTGGTCCATAAAAAATCTCCATAAATTTTCAGCTCATTTGGACTCCGTTTGATATTCCTTTTCTGCGAAACTCAAAAACAAGGAAAAAACAGAAACTGGCACTGGGCTCTAGATTAATAGGTTAGTCCCAAAAATCATATAAAATAGCATATAAATGCATATAAACATCCAAGATCGATAATATAATAGCATGGAACAATAAAAAATTATAGATACGTTGGAGACGTATCAAGCATCCCCAAGCTTAATTCCTGCTCGTCCTCGAGTGGGTAAATGATAAAAATAGAATTTTTGATGTGTAATGCTAGCAAGTGCATAAGTTTGATCAATGATAATTTCAATCACTTTTTCTAGCATCATTATAAATCATAAACAGTAGCTCATCTCATAAAACTTCTCATGATCAAGTAGCAAACTATTCACATGTTAAAGCATAGATCATAAACTTTCTTGAAAACTAACAAACTAGGTTCTCAGTCATCAAACAATTGCAATTCATCTTATTTTCAGGAAGGGTCTATGTAAGAGCTTTGATTTAGCAAATCCCACATACTCAACTATCATATAGTCTTCCATGATTGCTACCACCCAAAGCATATTTTTAGAACAAATAGCATCCATTGAACACAGAGAAAGATAGGGGCTTAATGTTTGGGCCTCCCAACTTATTTATCATATAGATAATTGTCAACAATAATAATTCATGATCAAATATATTTGAATGGCCATATATGCTTAGATCTTTCCCCATCACATGATGCTTGCCAACTAAAGAGTTGGTTGGAATGAGAAGGAATACTACTGACTCTTGCATAAAAGTAAAAGATAGGCCCTTCGCAGAGGGAAGCAGGGATTTGCAGAGGTGCCAGAGCTCGAAGCTTTTAAACAAAGATGAAAATAATTTTGAGAGGTATGCTTTCATTGTCAACATAACAACCAAGAGTTCCCAATATCTTCCATACTAGATACATTATAGGCGGTTCCCAAATAGAAAGGTAAAGTTTTTTACTCCCCCTCCACCAACAATCACACTCCACGGCTTGTCCGAAACAACGGGTACCGTCCAACTATCAACAATCCTGGGGGAGTTTTGTTTGCAATTATTTGCGATTTTGTTTTTGATCTTTTGATCATAGGACTGGGCATCCCAATTACCAGCCACTCTCTTGTGAATGATAAGTGAATAAACACTCATCATGAGAATAACCCACCTAGCATGGAAGATACTGACAGCCCCTAGTCGCTACATGAGGGATTCGGGCATACAAAACAGATTATTATTTGAAGGTTTAGAGTTTGACACATGCAAATTTACTTGGAACGGCAGGTAAATACCGCATATAGGTAGATATGGTGGACACTCATGGAAGAAACTTGGTTCAAGGATTTTGGATACACAAGCAGTAATCCCGCTTAGTACAGAAATTTTGGATAGCAAAAGATTCTAAATAGCAAGCACCACATGTTGGAGGATCCATAACAATATAACTTCTATACAAATATACCTAAGCATAACTCATATGTTGTCTTCCTTGTCCAACTTCAAATCATTTGATCAAGTTTGAAAATAATTAATGGGGCTCACAATCATAGAAGATGTCCAAGATAGTATATTTATATGTGAAATCTCTCTTCCTTCAATATTCTTTCATGAATTGTTCAAGTGACCAATACTATGTTTGCTAACTTTCAATAAATTTACCACCTCCACTTCTTATGTGCGAAGTCACTACTCCCCATTGTATAAGCATATGAAGCATATATAATTTCAGATTTATGATGTTCAATTCATTCAACCATTTACTCATAGGATATAAGTGAAGCACACGAGTAAATGACAAACTACTCCAAAAGATATGAGTGAAGATCAATGAGTATTCAAATAATTAAGTAGCTATGTGAAGACTCTCTCTCATAAAGAAAATTTAGATCTTAAGTACTTCATTCAAACATCAAGAAAAACAAAATAAAATTACATTCTAAGGATAGCACATATCATGTGAAGAAGCAAAAACTTAGGCTCAACCGAGGCTAACCGATAATTGTTGATGAAGAAAGGTGGGATGCCAACTGTAACACCCCAAAATTTAACCATAATTTATTAATTAAAATTTTGCCGGGAAATTAAATTTTTATTTTCTGGATTTATCTTTTGATTTCAGAATCCCTCTTTTCTTCTGAATTGTGGAGTTTTTCCCTCCAAATGGAAACTTTTCAAAAAAAAATATTTTTGCACTTGACTGCATACTCAAGAATATTTCTTTTATCAGTGGAATTATTTCTATAATTATTTTCCTGAGCTTTATTTCTTTTAAAATGGTTTCTCATAAGTTTTAGAGTCCCATTTGCACTATAACCTTTTGATAAATTCAATTAAGAATTCCACCAAAATTTGGGGATGACATGTGATGTTCCTAAATCACTTTTATGCAAAAACTTCTCTTAGTCATTTGGGGATTTTGAGCCCTACCTCAAGTTTTCAAATCTGGTTCAGTTTGTAGTTTGCACTACAACCTATTTATATATTTCTTTAAAACTTCCATAAAAATTTGGAGATGTTTGTAGTAGTATATAATTCTTTTCTATGCAAAAACCCATTGGTGTTCCTTGGAAGATTTGAGCAAACCATCCTCATCTTCATTCTGGTTCAGTTTGGTAGTTTGTACTGCAACCCCTCTTTATCTTGCCCTATTGCCCATGATTTTTCTCCTGCTTATAGACCACCCTACCAAAACCTTAAGTCCAGGATTTGGGAACCTTTTGAATATTTTTGGTCCATGCAATAATGACATTTATTTTCTGTCCAGATTTGGTTTTCTCAAAAACTTGCACTAGGGAGTTTCTGCTCTGGCCAAACTAACCTGGCCACCCTCTTTATCATCTAAAGAGACCCCAACCTGGAGATTTTGGCTACCAGGAGAGATGCCTAGATGCCCTTGGCATTTCATCAAGCAGGTTAGGAGCATGGCCAGATTTGGCATGCTTTTGGTCTGGCATTGTGCAGTTGCTCTAATGACCTAACCCGCATGTCTATTAGCTCTCATATGCTCATTAGCCTAGTCCTGTTTAGTTTCATAAGCATCAGATAGGCCTAGAGTGCGTTGGCATTTCGTCGAGCACATGGCCTGCGTGCTCTAGGCGCGGCCAGAGCGCGCGTTTTGCACGTGCGTGCGCCCAAGTCGCCGTGTCCCGCTGCCACCTCCCCGCGCCCGTTCTGATCCATTCCCACTCACAGCCAACGTGCCCGACCCCTCTCTCATCGCAGAGTCGCCCTGGCCACCTCCTGGAGCCTCGCAGCGCCATCGTCAGGTCGGCCATGGCGGCTAGCAGACGACCGCAGCGGGCCCCGGCCTTGGCAGCGCCGCCCGAGCCTTCCCCGCGCACCAGCTGCCCTCTGGAATAGCTCGAGCTCATCCGCGAGCTCGTCGGTTAGCGCCGACCAGCGCCACTTCGCCCTGCTAGCAACAGAGCGGCGGTTCGCCGGCGTTCTTATCCACTGCCGCCGTCGAACCGACCTTCCCCAGCTATAAATGGCCCCAGACCTCGCTCGAGCTCGTGAGCATCCTCGGGCAAGCCGTAGAGTTTTCCCCCTCGCTCAAATCCATCTGGAACCACCGCCTTCCCCGCCTCCGGTCAGGATTCCGCCACCACCATCGTGGTCAAATCCGGAGCCCCCTACTGCTCTTCCCCTTGCCTAGTGCTTTCCAACCGGGTCCCTCAGTTGCAGAAGACCCGTTGCCATTCCCTCTTTCCACCTAAAACCACCATAGGAGGAATGCCCCAAGGCCCGAAGCTTCCCCCTCCACCATGGAGGAAGGTGCTCTCACCCTCAAGCTCCCCCGCGCTCCTAACCACCGCGGATGGATGCGGTGCCTCCTCCCGATCATCCCCATATCGAGAGCGCGTCGAATGGTGGCTTGTGTCGCCGGGGATCGCCGTTGGAAATGGCCCATGTCTCTGTCGAGGCGCGCGCAGGGGGTAGAAGACGAACCCGACAGGTGGGGACCACCTGTCGGTGAGCCAACCCAAGCCACCAGTGGCGCAACTCGGCTGATGCGTTTTCCCTCTCTTAGAAGCGTATTTCCTGTAAGTACGCGACCAATCTCAGAAGGCGTATTCCAGGCGAACCGTTTTCCTTTTTCTGTTTTTTTTAAATCAGATTTTGACCAAAACTTTGACTGGCTATAACTTTTTAAATACAACTCTGTTTGACTTGATTCTTTTTCTGTTGATTCTCAAATTTTGTCTAGTTTATTTTCATATTTATTTGAAAAAAAAATCAAACAACGTTTTTGTACTGTTTTGAAACTATGTGTTGATTTGAATATTTTTCAAAATTAGGAAATGGAGAGGGAAGCAACCTTCAAAAGTTTTGTGGTGCACCCTACCTCTCCACACACTAAAGGCAAGCATTCTGAACCCTAGTATAATATTTGCCGTGTGTTGTTTTGATATGGCTACAACACCGAGCTGATTGGAAACATGCATTATTTCATGTGATGTTATGATCATGTCCCTGTGTGCATGATGGAAATTCCTTGCTGTTGGAATTGATATACTTGTGACAGTATTCACCCACGTATGCCTTTCATGCCTACCGGAAGGAATCCGGAAAAGTCTCTGTCGTGGGTAGACACGAGCTTGATACTGATATTTCGTTGAGATGAGCATATTCAGTAAGGCATGGTGAGGTATGATGAGTGGTGATTCTGTCTGTTGGTGTGGAATATATTTGTTATGCTAATCATGCAGGGAATACTTTAACCTCCTGAGTCGACCGTAGATCGAGTCTTGAGCCAGTAACCCCCATTCTGGTTTCGTGCTACCACTTGTCCCTACTACAGGTAGGGTACGGTTCAGTAAGCTGTCAACCCCTTTCTTAGCACACACTGTACAGAGAGGCCAAAGTGAAAGATACCAGTGGCCCCTGGTAGTCATGTCACTTGGTCCGGGGGCATGGGTGTTTCCGGTTGGAGCCGAGGGGGTAGCTCCCCTAGTTTGTGCGCGTTATAAATTTTGTGATCCCATGCTAGTCGAGGTTGTAGCCTCCCCACTTAGAGTTTTGCTTAACGGGTGTCATGGGTGATTCCAGACACCGGTAAGTTAAGCTAGTGTGTGCGGGTCAGGTGTGTTTTCAAGTAAAAGACCGTAAACGGAATTAGTCCCGATGGACTAAAGGAATCCGTTACTCGTGGGTAAAGAGTACACCCTCTGCAGAGACTATATCTATTCGAATAGCCATGTCCATGGTTAAGGACTACAGTCTGGGACGGGTGAAGCGTCGGTCTTAGTGTCGGACTTCGGAAGGAAAAACTGCTAAACCAGAACATTGATCATGACATGTGACATATGATGATTATGATTATTATTATTATGGACTAACCATTTGTAGTATTTGAATTATTGAGTATCCCTGGGACTGTTCTACCTCCTAGATATTCACTGTGGTTATTCTTATATAAGCCCTTTATGTGGTGTCGCTCAGACGCCCGACTGTGGCATGTTTGTTATTTACTTCTTTATAAGCCCTTTTTGTGGTGTCGCCGAGACGCCTGACTGTGGCATGCTTGTTATTTATTTTCTTTATAAGTCCTTTATGTGGTGTCGCAGAGACGCCCGACTGTGGCATGCTTGTTATTTATTTTCTTTATAAGCCCTTTATGTGGTGTCGCTGAGATGCCCGACTGTGGCATGCTGATTATTTAATCTTCTTTATAAGCCCTTTATGTGGTGTCGCTCAGACGCCCGACTGTGGCATGTCTTATATTATTATCCTTTCGAGGCGTCGCTTCAGACACCCGATCGGTTTATTTTATTCTTATTATCTAGATTACTTTTCATATTCATTAACATGTTTGCATGCGGCATGAATTTTACTTTGTGACTGGCTAAGTGATCATGAAAATATTTCAGAGCATGATTATCATCTGTTATATTATACCTGTGTTCATAATGTTTGCGAGTACATTCAAAGTACTCACTGGCTTGTCCCTGGCTATTGTCTTGGCCAGATTTCTTGCTTGGAGAGGAGCGCTGCGATGACAGCCCCGGAACCTAGGCAATGATGATAGCAACCTCGCGAAGATAGGAGTTATCCAGGTCAGCTGTTCCTGTGGGAAATGGAGTCACATAGACGCTGATGAACCGCAAACCGCTTCCGCCATCAACCACTAGAAACCATTTGTTGTACTCTTAGGCCAGAATGGTCTTGTACTACATATTTTGTATTTTGCTTGGAATTTCTGCATCAAGTTGGTGTCTCACCAGCTATCAGTAATCCTGGGGCTGGTGAGCACAAGGGCCATTTACTGGGAAATTAATATCCTAGAAAACCAGTCCCGACAACCTTGGTATCAGAGCCAGGCTGACCATTGGCTAATCATATCTTAGCCAGGTCGATAAACCTAGGTTAACCAACCCACCAGACCTTAACCTAAACCCAGTCAAGCTTCTCGTGTAAGATAGCCACACAGTGACCCCGACACCTTTTTGGCAGTCGGTGCCTAACCTATCGGCCTAGCCTGTCGATCACGCGCCAGTGACCGACACCTAAATTGTCTCATTCGCAAGCGTGCGAAGGAAGACTCCGTCCTCTTTTTCTATAAAAAGGGAACGCTAGCCCCAACGCAGCACCGCACAGCCTCTACCCCAAAACCGAGCCAAGATGCCTGGCCCCATTGTTCACAATGAGACCACAGCAACCAACCTTTGAGGTTTTGTGACCGTGCTAGCAAACCTCACCCGCCGTGCCTTTGCATTAGAAGAGCCCCCAGAGTATGTTGTGTACCAAGGGCCCATGAGCGGTGAGAGACGCCAATTCTGGGCCACTGTACACGTCTATGGTAGGGGTATATCGCCAGAACGCCCCTACAGGTTCATCGGAAGGACAACTTCCTTTGAGCCACAAGCCATTCAGCTAGCTGCTCGAGAGGCTATAGTTCAACTCCGACACCTGCCGCCCAGAGTTAACTGCCGCTCGTTCTACTACTACCCCAGCCGTGATGGGTACAGTAGGCCACCCCAGGTTGCCAACGGAGACCACGAGACGGACCCTGCATTGCTGCATCTGGTGCGCTATGTAAGTGCACTAGAGGCATTATTCGATCAGATCACCCTTGATCTGATCGCCGCTCGTGGAGAGCTTGTTCGCCGAGCCCCGGCAAGAGGAGAAGAGGAGCCCGACACTGACAACCCAGTTGTGTTGTTCGGGCAACCGATCGACTCCTTGAGGTCTGCCCCGGCCATCGACCGGAATGCTTTGGTCTCCCCAGAAGTGCTTCGTCGCCTTTTGGGAACACACTCCAACGGGATTGTGGCCAACAACCCCCGCGATGGTCATCATCGCTACCCCGACCCTGCCGCTCCACAACCCCGCCCAGCAAACCACGATGGTGAAGCCCATGGAGAAGCCTTGACGTCCACAAGGCACGCCCGCTTAGATACTAACGAGGTAGACTAAGCCACTCGAGTAGTATCGAGTCTTAGTATTTCTACGCCTTGTAATAGTGTGACCTTGTACTCGCCTTGAATGGATGCAGACTGCTTGTGCGCCTTTGTTTGGTTTAGTAGCCCCGCATAAGTCTGTTGGCATGTGGTTGCATTTTTAATTCCGGGCGTAGCTACCGAAAACCACCCCGACGACACCCACAGTAACACGTCACTTTGGTGAGATATGTGTATCTGTGGCTTTGACCCCGACCCCATAGAGCAGAACCGGCAAACTAGTTGCCCCCACACCGTGATAAGTAACCCAGCCCTGATGCTATATAAAAGGCCACCTCGTGACCTTACCAAGCATCCCTCACTTTGTGCACAGCTCACACAGCCATTTCTTTGCCATGCCGAGCCCTAGTATTTATCTGAGAACTCCAGATGCAACCCCAGGTAGTTTTGTAAAAATATTGTGGGACTTTACCTGCAGTACCATGAGTTCTACCCATCCACCCCAGTACGAGCTGCTCAAAACGAGGATCACCCCATCCACCTCGAAATATTGGGCAGTAGTGCACATCCCTCCCGCAAACCCAAACCAAGACCCAACGGAAGTCTCCTTCGTGGGGAAATCTATGCCGACTCCGCAAATGGCCATAGAAGCTGCTGCGTGCGAAGCGCTTGCTCGCCTTCGATTTGCGGTACCCTATGCCAGCGAACGAGGGTATTATCACTTCCCGAGTCATGCAGCACCCGGGGAAGTGGCATCTTTTCCTCGTGGACAAATTGAGAGGGACCCAGTACTGGCCAACCTTGCCCAGTATGTCATCGCTCAAGAGCGTTTGACCCAGCAAGTAATGGGTTATCTCCAGAGCCTCGCTGATTTAAATCCTCAGATCGCCATTGGCAGACCACTGAGGCCAGACCAGGAGAGGCGCGTTCTTAGACTGGCCAATCCACTTCCTCCGGTAGTAGAGGAGTGTGCCCCAGTGCCGGAGACGTTTTCTCAGGACCCTGCCTATTTTCCGTTTACATTGTAGACGCCACTGCTATATTTGTTATCCTAGCATTTATTTATGTATTACCGCTTATGCGTTGTATCCTAATTTTGTGCTATGAATAAATTGTTTGGTTTTGTTGAATGTGAGTAAAAAAAAATTTCTTACTGCTGTGATTTTCGATCAACTGTTTCCTCTCTCAGTAAATCTTGAAGTTGGATTTTCTTTGAGCCGTTGAAACAAATATTTCTCCATGACATGAATTTTTAATTCACGCAGCACCCGTACGTCCACTAAAGTTGCACCAATTGTTTTTCCCTCTCGCAGTAACCTCAATGTATTGCGTGATTAGGATATTTGTTTTTTTTAATTAATACTTTGTGGTAGTAGGAGTAATACTTTTGAAACCGCCCTTAGCAAATCTCAAGGACGAGATTTTTCTTAAGGGGGGTAATGTTGTAACACCCCAAAATTTTAACCATAATTTATTAATTAAAATTTTGCCGGGAAATTAAATTTTTATTTTCTGGATTTATCTTTTGATTTCAGAATCCCTCTTTTCTTCTGAATTGTGGAGTTTTTCCCTCCAAACGGAAACTTTTCAAAAAAATATATATTTTTGGACTTGAGTGCATACTCAAGAATATTTCTTTTATCAGTGGAATTATTTCTATAATTATTTTCTTGAGCTTTATTTCTTTTAAAATGGTTTCTCGTAAGTTTTAGAGTCCCATTTGCACTATAACCTTTTGATAAATTCAATTAAGAATTCCACCAAAATTTGGGGATGACATGTGATGTTCCTAAATCACTTTTATGCAAAAACTTCTCTTAGTCATTTAGGGATTTTGAGCCCTACCTCAAGTTTTCAAATCTGGTTCAGTTTGTAGTTTGCACTACAACCTATTTATATATTTCTTTAAAACTTCCATAAAAATTTGGAGATGTTAGTAGTAGTATATAATTCTTTTCTATGCAAAAACCCATTGGTGTTCCTTGGAAGATTTGAGCAAACCATCCTCATCTTCATTCTGGTTCAGTTTGGTAGTTTGTACTGCAACCCCTCTTTATCTTGCCCTATTGCCCATGATTTTTCTCCTGCTTATAGACCACCCTACCAAAACCTTAAGTCCAGGATTTGGGAACCTTTTGAATATTTTTGGTCCATGCAATAATGACCTTTATTTTCTGTCCAGATTTGGTTTTCTCAAAAACTTGCACTAGGGAGTTTCTGCTCTGGCCAAACTAACCTGGCCACCCTCTTTATCATCTAAAGAGACCCCAACCTAGAGATTTTGGCTACCAGGAGAGATGCCTAGATGCCCTTGGCATTTCATCAAGCAGGTTAGGAGCATGGCCAGATTTGGCATGCTTTTGGTCTGGCATTGTGCAGTTGCTCTAATGACCTAACCCGCGTGTCTATTAGCTCTCATATGCTCATTAGCCTAGTCCTGTTTAGTTTCATAAGCATCAGATAGGCCTAGAGTGCATTGGCATTTCGTCGAGCACATGGCCTGCGTGCTCTAGGCGCGGCCAGAGCGCGCGTTTTGCACGTGCGTTCGCCCAAGTCGCCGCGTCCCGCTGCCACCTCCCCGCGCCCGTTCTGATCCATTCCCACTCGCAGCCAACACGCCCGACCCCTCTCTCGTCGCAGAGTCGCCCTGGCCACCTCCTGGAGCCCCGCAGCGCCACCGTCAGGTCGGCCATGGCGGCTACCGGACGGCCGCAGCGGGCCCCGGCCTTGGCAGCGCCGCCCGAGCCTTCCTCGCGCGCCAGCTGCCCTCTAGAATAGCTCGAGCTCATCCGCGAGCTCGTCGGTTAGCGCCGACCAGCGCCACTTCGCCCTGCTAGCAACAGAGCGGCGGTTCGCCGGCGTTCTTATCCACTGCCGCCGTCGAACCGACCTTCCCCGGCTATAAATGGCCCCAGACCTCGCTCGAGCTCGTGAGCATCCTCAGGCAAGCCGTAGAGTTCTCCCCCTCGCTCAAATCCATCTGGAACCGCCGCCTTCCCCGCCTCCGGTCAGGATTCCGCCACCACCGTCGTGGTCAAATCCGGAGCCCCCTACTGCTCTTCCCCTTGCCTAGTGCTTTCCAACCGGGTCCCTCAGTTGCAGAAGACCCATCGCCATTCCCTCTTTCCACCTAAAACCACCGTAGGAGGAATGCCCCAAGGCCCGAAGCTTCCCCCTCCGCCATGGAGGAAGGTGCTCTCACCCTCAAGCTCCCCCGCGCTCCTAACCACCGCGGATGGATGCGGTGCCTCCTCCCGATCATCCCCATATCGAGAGCGCGTCGAATGGTGGCTTGGGTCGCCAGGGATCGCCATTGGAAACGGCCCCTGTCTCTGTCGAGGCGCGCGCAGGGGGTAGAAGACGAACCCGACAGGTGGGGACCACCTGTCGGTGAGCCAACCCAAGCCACCAGTGGCGCAACCCGGCTGATGCGTTTTCCCTCTGGTGGAAGCGTGTTTCCTGTAAGTACGCGACCAATCTCAGAAGGCGTATTCCAGGCGAACCGTTTTCCTTTTTCTGTTTTTTTTAAATCAGATTTTGACCAAAACTTTGACTGGCTATAACTTTTTAAATACAACTCTGTTTGACTTGATTCTTTTTCTGTTGATTCTCAAATTTTGTCTAGTTTATTTTCATATTTATTTGAAAAAAATTTGAACAACTTTTTTGTACTGTTTTGAAACTATGTGTTGATTTGAATATTTTTCAAAATTAGGAAATGGAGAGGGAAGCAACCTTCAAAAGTTTTGTGGTGCACCCTACCTCTCCACACACTAAAGGCAAGCATTCTGAACCCTAGTATAATATTTGCCGTGTGTTGTTTTGATATGGCTACAACACCGAGCTGATTGGAAACATGCATTATTTCATGTGATGTTATGATCATGTCCCTGTGTGCATGATGGAAATTCCTTGCTGTTGGAATTGATATACTTGTGACAGTATTCACCCACGTATGCCTTTCATGCCTACCGGAAGGAATCCGGAAGAGTCTCTGTCGTGGGTAGACACGAGCTTGATACTGATATTTCGTTGAGACGAGCATATTCAGTAAGGCATGGTGAGGTATGATGAGTGGTGATTCTGTCTGTTGGTGTGGAATATATTTGTTATGCTAATCATGCAGGGAATACTTTAACCTCCTAAGTCGACCGTAGATCGAGTCTTGAGCCAGTAACCCCCATTCTGGTTTCGTGCTACCACTTGTCCCTACTACAGGTAGGGTACGGTTCAGTAAGTTGTCAACCCCTTTCTTAGCACACACCGTACAGAGAGGCCAAAGTGAAAGATACCAGTGGCCCCTGGTAGTCATGTCACTTGGTCCGGGGGCATGGGTGTTTCCGGTTGGAGCCGAGGGGGTAGCTCCCCTAGTTTGCGCGCGTTATAAATTTTGTGATCCCATGCTAGTCGAGGTTGTAGCCTCCCCACTTAGAGTTTTGCTTAACGGGTGTCATGGGTGATTCCAGACACCGGTAAGTTAAGCTGGTGTGTGCGGGTCAGGTGTGTTTTCAAGTAAAAGACCGTAAACGGAATTAGTCCCGATGGACTAAAGGAATCCGTTACTCGTGGGTAAAGAGTACACCCTCTGCAGAGATTATATCTATTCGAATAGCCATGTCCATGGTTAAGGACTATAGTCTGGGACGGGTCAAGTGTCGGTCTTAGTGTCGGTCTTCGGAGGAAAAACTGCTAAACCAGAACATTGATCATGACATGTGACATATGATGATTATGATTATTATTATTATGGACTAACCATTTGTAGTATTTGAATTAATGAGTATCCCTGGGACGGTTCTACCTCCCGGATATTCACTGTGGTTATTCTTATATAAGCCCTTTATGTGGTGTCGCTCAGACGCCCGACTGTGGCACGTTTGTTATTTACTTCTTTATAAGCCCTTTTTGTGGTGTCGCCGAGACGCCCGACTGTGGCATGCTTGTTATTTATTTTCTTTATAAGCCCTTTATGTGGTGTCGCTGAGACGCCCGACTGTGGCATGCTGATTATTTAATCTTCTTTATAAGCCCTTTATGTGGTGTCGCTCAGACGCCCGACTATGGCATGTCTTATATTATTATCCTTTCGAGGCGTCGCTTCAGACACCCGATCGGTTTATTTTATTCTTATTATCTAGATTACTTTTCATATTTATTAACATGTTTGCATGCGGCATGAATTTTACTTCGTGACTGGCTAAGTGATCATGAAAATATTTCAAAGCATGATTATCATCTGTTATATTATACCTGTGTTCATAATGTTTGCGAGTACATTCAAAGTACTCACTGGCTTGTCCCTGGCTATTGTCTTGGCCAGATTTCTTGCTTGGAGAGGAGCGCTGCGATGACAGCCCCGGAACCTAGGCAATGATGATAGCAACCTCGCGAAGATAGGAGTTATCCAGGTCAGCTGTTCCTGTGGGAAATGGAGTCCCATAGACGCTGATGAACCGCAAACCGCTTCCGCCATCAACCACTAGAAACCATTTGTTGTACTCTTAGGCCAGAATGGTCTTGTACTACATATTTTGTATTTTGCTTGGAATTTCTGTATCAAGTTGGTGTCTCACCAGCTAACAGTAATCCTGGGGCTGGTGAGCACAAGGGCCAATTACTGGGAAATTAATATCCTGGAAAACCGGTCCCGACCCCAACCGGGGCATCCCCAAGCTTAGATGCTTGAGACTTCTTGAAATATTAATTAGGGATGCCTTGGGCATCCCCAAGTTTGAGCTTTTGTGTCTCCTTAATTCCTCTCATATCATAGTTTTCCGGAATCTTAAAAACTTCATGCACACAAAACTCAACAAGAACTCGTGAGATAAGTTAGTATAAATCAAATGCAAAACCTTATCATTCTCTACTGTATCAAATCACTAAAAATATTATTTAACATTGCATACTAAATGCCTCTACATATTTAATACTCCTATTCTCAAATAGAGTCATTAAACAAGCAAACATATGCAAACAATGCAAACATAACAGCAATCTGTCTAAACAGGACAGTCTCTAAAGTGTGCAATTGTACTCATAATTACCTAACTCCAAAAATTCTGAAAAATTACTACACTGTATAAAATTTGTTGTTACTCATTGTGTAAAAATTTCAAGATTTTATCATGTTCTGACTTTCCATAAGAATTCAGACAACGATAGAAAACTTTCTGTTTTCAAAACAGCAACATATAGACTTGCAAAATAAGCATGGTAAAGGCTATACTTGACCTTTTTATTGAAATAAAAGATGCAAAACATTACTATAAATAACAGCAAGCAAATACTAATAAAAGAAAATGATGCTCCAACTAAAACTCATATCATGTGACGAATAAAAATATAGCTCCAAGTAAGGTTACCGATAATGTTGAAGACGAAAGAGGGGATGCCTTCCGGGGCATCCCCGAGCTTAGTTGCTTGGATCTTCCTTGAATATTACCTTGGGGTGCCTTGGGCGCCCCCAAGATTAGGGTCTTGTCACTCCTTATTCTCCTCATATCGATAGCTCACCCAAAACTTGAAAACTTCAATCACACAAAACTTAACGGAACTTCGTGAGATGGGTTAGTATGATAAAACAAATCATTCACTTTGGTACTGTCAAGACAAGATTAAATTTTTTTATCACATGATACCTAATTTACCCTATAATTTCTACAATTTATATTGAACAATATAAGCCATAGAAACTAAGAAACAAGCAAACTATGCATCGAAAACAGAATCTGTCAAAAACAGAATAGTACGTAAAGATCTGAATTAAGGTCATACTTCTGTAATTCAAAATATTCAGAAAAATTTGGACAACGTATAAAATTTGTATACCAATCAACTTTAAAAATTTCAGAAGTTTTCCACGTTCTAGTAAAATATAGGAATTTCTGCACTGGACGCATAAGTTTCTGTTTTTGCACAGAATCAAATCAACTATCATCCGCACTATCCCAAAGGCTTTACTTGGCACTTTATTCAAACAAAAGCTATAAAACATGATTAATACAGTAGCATAATCATGTGAACACACAAAAACAGTAGGGGTAAATATTGGGTTGTCTTCCAACAAGCGCTTTTCTTTAATGCCTTTTTAGCTAGGCATGATGATTTCAATGATGCTCACATAAAAGATAAGAATTGAAACATAATGGGAGCATCATGAAGCATATGACTAAAACATTTAAGTCTAACCCACTTCCTATGCCTAGGGATTTTGTGAGCAAACAACTTATGGGAGCAAGAATCAACTAGCATAGGATGGCAAAACAAGCATGACTTCAAGATTTTCAACACATAGAGAGGAAACTTGATATTATTGCAATTCCTACAAGCATATATTCCTCCCTCATAATAATTTTCAGTAGCATCATGAATGAATTCAACAATATAACCATCACATGAAGCATTCTTTTCATGATCCACAAGCATGCAAAATTTACTACTCTCCACATAAGCAAATTTATTCTCATGAATAGTAGTGGGAGCAAACTCAACAAAGTAACTATCATGTGAGGCATAATCCAATTGAAAATTAAAATCATGATGACAAGTTTTATGGTTATCATTATTCTTTATAGCATACATGTCTCATTATTCTTTATAGCATACATGTCATCACAATAATCATCATAGATAGCAACTTTGTTCTCATAATCAATTGGAACCTCTTCCGAAATAGTGGATTCATCACTAAATAAAGTCATGACCTCTCCAAATCCACTTTTATCAATATAATCATCATAAATAGGAGGCATGCTATCATCATAATAAATATTCTCATCAAAAGTTGGGGGACAAAAAATATCATCTTCATCAAACATAGCATCCCCAAGCTTGTAGCTTTGCACATCATTAGCATCATGAATATTCAAGGAATTCATACTAACAACATTGCAATCATGCTCATCATTCAAAAATTTAGTGCCAAACATTTTATAGACTTCTTCTAATACTTGAGCAAAATTTTCCTTTCCATCATTTTCACGAAAGACATTAAAAAGATGAAGCATATGAGGCAACCTCAATTCCATTTTTTTGTAGTTTTCTTTTATAAACTAAACTAGTGATAAAACAAGAAACTAAAAGATTCAATTGCAAGATCTAAAGATATACCTTCAAGCACTAACCTCCCCGGCAACGGCGCCAGAAAAGAGCTTGATGTCTACTACGCAACCTTCTTCTTGTAGACTCGTGTTGGGCCTCCAAGCGCAGAGTTTTGTAGGACAGTAGCAAATTTCCCTCAAGTGGATGACCTAAGGTTTATCAATCCGTGGGAGGTGTAGGATGAAGATGGTCTCTCTCAAACAACCCTGCAACCAAATAACAAAGAGTCTCTTATGTCCCCAACACACCCAATACAATGGTAAATTGTATAGGTGCACTAGTTCGGCGAAGAGATGGTGATACAAGTGCAATATGGATAGTAGATATAGGTTTTTGTAATCTAAAAATATAAAAACAGCAAGGTAGCAAGTAACAAAAGTGAGCGAAAACGGTATTGCAATGCTTCGAAACAAGGCCTAGGGTTCATACTTTCACTAGTGCAAGTTCTCTCAACAATGATAACACAATTAGATCATATAACAATCCCTCAACATGCAACAAAGAGTCACTCCAAAGTCACTAATAGCGAAGAATAAACGAAGAGATTATTGTAGGGTACGAAACCACCTCAAAGTTATTCTTTCTGATCGATCTATTGGGCTATTCCTATAAGTGTCACAAATAGCCCTAGAGTTCGTACTAAAATAACACCTTAAGACACACATCAACCAAAACCCTAATGTCACCTAGATACTCCAATGTCACCACAAGTATCCGCGGGTTTGATTATACGATATGCATCACACAATCTCAGATTCATCTATTCAAACCAACACAAAGAACTTCAAAGAGTGCCCCA
The DNA here is from genome assembly GCA_011799875.1 of Thinopyrum elongatum. Lineage (NCBI taxonomy): Eukaryota > Viridiplantae > Streptophyta > Magnoliopsida > Poales > Poaceae > Thinopyrum > Thinopyrum elongatum. The sequence goes on along the minus strand of CM022300.1, from coordinate 39,139,329 downwards.
AAGTTTCTACCGGAGAGTCAAGACGAAAACGTGTGCCAACCCCTATGCATAAGTTCACAAGGTCACAGAACCCGCAAGTTGATCACCAAAACATACATCAAGTGGATCACGTGAATATCCCATTGTCGCCGCAGATAAACACATGCAAGACATACATCTAGTGTTCTCAAATCCTTAAAGACTCAATCTGATAAGATAACTTCAAAGGGAAAACTCAATTCGTTACAAGAAGGTAGAGGGGGAAGAAACACCATATGATCCAACTATAATAACAAAGCTCGCGGTATATCAAGATCGTGCCAAATCAAGAACACGAGAGAGAGAGAGAGATCAAACACATAGCTACTGGTACATACTGAAAGGACCACGATGTCGCCTAGAGGGGGTGAATAGGCGTTTTAAAATCTTTTATGGATTTGGCTATATCCTAATGCGGAAATATACTAAGCGGATACTTTTCAAGCACAAATCCTAAATATACTAGGCTCACTAAGTGCACCAACAACTTAGGATAAACAAGATGAGAACAACGAGGATATGAGTAAGCACAAGTAAGTTACACAAACTTACTCAATGTATATCACCAGATATGGAAATGAATAATACACACAACCACAAGTAAGCAATACAAGCTTACACAAATTGTATCACAATATATGGAATTGAATGATACAAGCAAACTCAAGTAAGCACTACAAGCTTACACAAGTTATGTCACAAGATAGAACAATCGTAGCAAGTATGAATTGCGGACTATAAAGTGTAGGCCTAAATAATCTCTACAAGAAAATGGCCAACACAATATAATGAACCACCACAATATAATGAGGACAACAAGATATAGTGAATGCACGGTCAAGTGGCCAAAGTAAACCACAAGTAAGGAGAAAGGGTTAGGGATAACCGAAGTCACGAAGACGAGGATGTATCCCGATGTTCACTTCCTTGGAGGGAAGCTAGTCACCGTTGGAGAGATGGGTGTTACCACGAAGGCACACCAACACCACGAAGGCTCACCCTATTCTCCTTGAGATATCACCACGAAGGCGATTCCCAACCACTAGTGGTAGACCTTGAGGCGGCCTCCAAACCTTCACAAACTTTCCAGGGGACAAATCACAAGTTGATTCCTCACCGGAGTACTCCTACTGCCTAGGAGTCTCCAACCTCCAAGAGTAACAAGACCAAGGGGGAAATGCTCAAGACTTGCTCAAATCACAAATTGCTTTGGTCAAAAGAGAGAGGAGGAGTGGATATATGCTTGGATGAAATCTCTCTCAAGAACTCTCACACATCTCTTTGGGATTTAACACAAGAACGCTCAAATCCCTCTCTATCAAATCCCAACAAAAGCAACTAATGCTATGGAGGGATGGGAGAGGAGAGGAACAATGGAGGAGGTCAACAAATGAACCCTAGATCCATGGGATAGTTTTCCCCCAAATGGATTGGAGCTTTTAGGCTTGGGGAAGGAGGAGAGAGCTCTCAAGAATGGGGAAATTTTGGATGTGGAAAACCTAGCTTGTTGGGGAAGAAGGGTACCTTATATAGTGCCCCCACCAAATCTGCCCATTATGCACAGAAAAACGCAGCCCAGAATTTCCGGGCAAGCCCGGAACTTCCGGGCCCCCTATTGGACACATATGTGCAAACTCTCTGGTTAGCCCGGAACATTCCCCGGAACCTGCCTGGAACTTCCGGCCCCCGGAACTTCCGGGATTCCCAGAACTTCCGGCCCCCGGAACTTCCGCGATTCCCGGAACTTCCGGCCCCGCAGAAAACAGCCAGTATACCGAAAGTAAAACATGCATAACTTTTTCATACGAACTTCGATTTTGATGATCTTGGGCTCGTTTTGAAGCTATGGAAAAACCCCAGGTCTTCACATAGAGAACCATCCAAGATCAACCAAAATGGAGGATGCCAAATATGCAAAGGTGTTATCATATATTTGGGAAATCTATTTGGCTTTGGATTTTGTTTGGTATATAGGATAGGAGTGGAATTGTGTAGAGAGGATGTTGACTTGAGCAAATCCATCACGAACCCCTTTGATCCCCTCTTAATAGTGCGGGATCCCTATAACTCAAGAATCATGAAAGAGCTATACTACATAGCTATCGAGAATCCATTCTTGAGTGTATGTGTTTCTTCGGTGGTCATCATTCCACAAAACTAACGTCAAAGGAACTAATACCTTTGACTCGAGCCTTTCACTTGAGCTTGATGTTGATGTTTCTTCTTGGCTCAAGTTGAAGGCAAGACATTGGTGAAGTCTTCAAGTAGCTCCCCCATACACAATGTGGGAAGCTTTGCTTTGTATTCATCTTCACGTGTCCATCACATGACCATCTGCAAGCTTCAAGCATGTAATTCTCCAGACTGCCTATCATGAACTTGCCCTTGTAAACCATGATCATCATCACTTGATGTCATCCTCTCATGGGCACTTGAAATCTTTCTCTTGATGTAAGTCCATGAGAATCACCTAACCCACACAGACATAGAAAACACATAGAATGAGTTAGTACACAAAGCACAATTGACAAATTCTAACCATACCACAAGATCTCATGTGGCACATAATTTGCGCTTGTGTGTTGACCATCTTTGAATTCAATCTTCGATCTTCATCTTGGTCAACATTTATCTTTGCTCCATGATTAATTTTGATGCACAACTATATGTATATGGCATTCATTCTGAATCCATTCAATCTCCTTCTTGCATCACCCATGGGACAAACCTTCCTATATAACTTGATGTCATTGTTTCTTCATAGGAATTGTCATTCATTATCACGTCTCAATGCATATATTTATGTTGATGGATTTCATCCATCAATTCATCCAATATTCTTCATGCATTGCAAATGGAACTTTCCTTCAAATGTATATCTCAATGCAAACATTAGTCCATTAGGATTGTCATTTAATTACCAAAACCACACATGGGGACTAGATGTACGTTCAATCTCCCCCATTTTGGTAATCGATGACAATCTCAACAAGAGGGTTTATATAATGAATTTTTAAACAAGCATGCAATTTATCTGAGGATAAATTGTATACTTGGGATGGTTGTACTATCATCAAGACACTACACAAGCATTTGATGATAGTAGACCCATAGTATATAGAGCAAACTCCCCCACAATATATGCATGTGTGAATGAACTTTGAATGTCATTGCATATAGTGGTTGACATAAACTAGGAGAAGATTTCTCTATATACAATACTCATGCATGCAACAAGAATATATGACAAGGGTAGATATGCATGAGTGACAACAAGTACTACAAAAATACTTATCTGAAACCCTCTAAACTTCTGCCCCATTGGCAACAAATGCCAAAATGGACGGAAAAAAAAAATAGAAGACCAATATAGTATGAGTTCCTCCTTAATGTGTGCATATCGCGAATATGTGAGTGAAATCAAATGCACATATTTAATGATTAAAAATTTGAGGAGCTCAACCCATATTTAGGATCTATTAAATGCAACAAGATAGTATGATATGAAAATAAGATTAGACATGGGAAGAAAACATTCAAAAGATCTAAAGAACATATTTTGGACAAGATAAAATAGGAATATCCAATGTGATCATCATGTCAAGTATGGGTCCAAAATACATCCAAAACACATGAGTGTGCAAGGATATATGCAATGCATACAAGTACTCACTTTCAACCTCTTACCAAAACCACCAAGGAGCTAGAAGGAACCAAACCAAGTGGCCGACAAGGAATAAATGATACCACAGAAGGATATGAACTTTCTTGTGTATAAAAGGTTCTAAGTGACCAATAGTCAGCATGATATGCATCCACAAAGAAACTCGCATACACAAAATAGTTGCAATAGATAAGAACATGATATCCACAAGTGAATCCATTATTCTACAACTTTAATCATAGCATAAGAGCAAGGCACATGGCACAAATTGATCTCATTTGCATAACACAAAGTGAAGCAAGCAATCAAAAGATTCGACGAGCCAAAAGGATAAAAGAATATTATGATTTGAGCAAAGGAGTGTTCTAAAGAAAAATAGAAAAGCTCCCCATGATTTGTGCACTATTTAGAATTTTTGTATTTGGATACAAGTGCACAAAATAGGATCATCACTCCCCCAAAATCAATAGGAACACAAAACAATTGCAAGCAAGCATACACAAGAAAAGAAGCCTAGCATTTGCAACAAACATATGGTTGAGCAACATGTAAATGAGGCAACCTAAGAATAGGCACAACCAAAATGATGTGTGTGAGTCACGTTAAAGCACTTGAGAAGACTAGTATAAGGATGAGAATTAAGCATCAACATAGTCTTGAGTAAATGAGATATAAGGTGCAAGACATGTCCTTCCCACACACACGAAGTTAAGAAGGTCACACACACATCAAGCAAATGGGTTCACAAGCTCACTAATAGCAAATTAAAAATCAAAGCTTGTGACAACCCATGATGAAGATAGGAAATAATAGGCTTGTCAAGACAAGTACGAGGACAACAATCTTCACCAAACATGAGTGCACTAAGATGCAAAGAGGTAAGACACGCACTCATACAACAAATGCTTCCACAGAGCCACCAAAGATATAAAAGAGAATGAAACGGTGGACATGAAAGAATAGGGATATCAACTAGAGATGTAACTTCTCTCATGTGTATAAGATTCTAGGTAGATGATATCCACAAAGAAGGATGTACACATGAAATAGTTACTAAAGGAAAGAATAAGATATCCAAACGGGAGTCATAAAATGTACCAATGAGATCTTTGCTTGAAAGCATAGCACATGGCTTAGTATAATCTTATTGTATATTAATGAACTCCAAACACACAACCATCAAAGACATCACAACTAGCAACAAGAGATCATTGTTGGGATGCTTTGAGAAAGGAAACAAGTATCACAGGAACGAGTCAAGAAATTCATGCCATGATGCAACCTACACAAGGTTGACCCCATTTCTATATATATGCATGAAGTAAATACTTGTTACCGAGATAGCATTGGGATGATGTAGTAGGTAATGGTTCAAGCTTGGCTCTAATTTCCTCATAGTGCCACCACCTTCATGAATAAGCCAAGCACCCAATGCTTCTCAAATATACCTAAAATAATTTAAGTACAATATGGTCCCCAAACTTATTGGGTCTGAAGTAGTTAGCATAACTACAAAACATAGGGTAAAAACACTTAAATATGTGCATATTGATATGAATTTGAATTTCATGCACATCTTAGCTATTAAGAATTTGATGGATTTACCATATATATATTGGATCAAATAAAGCAAACAAGGCATGCGAATTTACACATAGTAAATATGCATGCACAAGCCTACCAAAATCCAGGGAGATACAAATTGGACAAATGAACACATAACCGTTAATACTTCCAATAACATCACTAGTCATTCATGTTCTCCAAAATGACTCAAAGTGACAAATCAACATATGATAGCACATAAAGTTCAACATATGAACCAAGGAAAACCAATGAGCATATAAGATATGCATTGCACACATACTCATGGTAATATCTCACTCAAGTAGATATAGGACACTATAAACAATGAGATAACAAACTACCATAACTCCATACAAACCAATCAGATGAACTCGAACAAAAATGGTGTTTTGAGTTATCATTCGGTGTAGAAACCAAATAAGTACATGATCATCTATACTAACACAAGCATAACATGAGAATTTAGAAATAAACACAATGCTTGGATAGCATATTATTAACATTCCAATTAGATAGATCCTCATGCAAAGCAACAATTGGAATGGCTTTAATCAAACGATTTTTAAGATAACCATGGGCAAAACCGCACAAGAATGCCATATGTAAACAATGCATTGCATGCCACATAGATATAAGATAATCTCAAATATAAATGCTAAGTAGCATTCCTCAGTTGTTCACATTTACAAGGATTGTGATATGCACAAAGCACATCGCTCCCTCATAATGTGATTATTCATATATTATCAACAAGAGGCAAGTGGAATCCAACCAAAGATAATTAATGAATGAGAATTTGAATTTCAAATGAGCTTAACATACCACATGGTAACTAGATAATATTGTACTTAACAATACTAGGAGGTATCCCACATATATACACATTTAAGGTTTGTGATATGTATAAACATAACACTCCCCCATAATGTGATGATCCATTAATATCTCACAAGAGCCAAATAAAATTCAACTAATGAAGCAATAAAGGCTCGGAACCACACACACAAATATATGAACTGCATTGCGACGTACACATGCTAGATAACTCAAATCAAGCATAATAGGAGGCACAACATATACAAACACATGCTAAGTACAAAACCTAAACATGAGAGGGACTGGTAACTTTCAATGTAGACAATATAAATACAAGTTACCGCCACGAGGAGCATTGGAATGGCAAATATGATGATAATCCACTTGACTTGGCTTGAACCATAATACATGGTGAAAATCATTTTTCTACATGAACTAGCCAAGTCTCCAATGTCCTCCACACACCTATTGATCAAGTTTGAGCTTGACGGTCCCCAACCAAGTTGGGTCCTAAGAAGTTAGTCATAATAGGTTTGGCAACCCAAATGGTCTTACCAACTTTCAAACCACTTTGGACACCAACAAACTTGGCAAACAAATTGCCAACATTATCCTTTCTAAGTGAATAATGATCATTGACAATTGGAGGCTTAGATACATTACCGTTGGGACATGATGAAGATATGTGTCCCTTCTCACGGCAAATATAACAACATGTGCTCCCCTTTCTCTTCTTCTTTACCTTCTCAACTTGGAGAACACTATCATGGTTAGGCATGGGAAGAGGCCTTTCATTATCTTGAGATTGAACTTGAGGCCACTTCCCTTGATGCTTCACACTTGAAGCCTTCTTCTTCAATGGACAAGATCTTACATGGTGTCCAACATTCTTGCACTTGAAGCAAATAATGTTGGCTGAATTCTTGACTTGATCTTGTCCCTTCTTCTTGTTCTTGGACTTCTTATTGTTGGAGATGAAATCAAGTCCTATTTTGTCTTGAGGGTCCTTTTGCACACTCAAGATATTATCACAATATTTTTCCAAGTCTTTCTTCAAACTAGTGACTTGGGCCTTGAGCTCTTTATTTTCCTCTACAAGGTTAGTATTAACAAAAGAACTAGAGGAAGTAGAAAATTCATTGTTAGAGCAACAAGGCATGGTGAGCAATTCATCACAAGATGTACCAATATCATGTAGAGAGGAATTGCAAGGACTAGCACATGGCAATAAGGCATTTCGAGAAGATGTGCTAATATCCACATGAGACTCACATGATTTTACCTTGGTGACCATAGCCTCATGAGCTAACTTTAACCCATCATGAGAGATTAGAAGATCCTCATGAGTGCCTGAGAGATTTTTATGACTTCCTTCCAATTTCCAATAATTGCTAGTTAGCAAATCAAGTTGAGTCCTCAGCTCAACATTTTCTTTTAATATCGATGCTTCACACAAGATAGAGTTAGTAGCACAAGCATCATTATCAATATGGGAGGAGCATGTAGAGGCTAGAGACTCCGCATGAGTAGCTTGAAGTTCCTCATGAGACTTAGAGAGTTTGGTGAGCTCTCCTTTGACCTTCTTGTAGTCAAGGTCAAGGTGCTCAAAATCCTCTTTAAGTTTACAATGAGTAACTTCAATCTCTTCTTTTAAAGACCTCAAGTCTTGAAGACATTGATGAGCCATAGCAAGTTCATGTTCAAGTTGTTCACTTTTTGCTTGCTCGTAAAGAAATAAGTCATTACGTTTTTTAAAGCAAGCAAGAACATCTTGGAACCTTTTATAAGTGTTATTTTTAGCTCTACGAAGAGTTTTCCCAATCTCATAGAGATTTTGAGTCAAGACTTCATCATCTTCCTCATTACAACTATCATCATTATCACTAAGAGAAGATGATACCTCGTCATTACCTCTTGCCATGAGGCACATGTGAACACAGGGGGTTGATGATGATTCTTTTGGAGAAGAGGGTTCTTCATCAACCAAGCATGCCTCATTTTTCTTGATTTCCTCTACATGGTTAGTTTCACAAAGAGAACTAGAGGGAATCACGGCATTTTGAATATGGCAACACAAACGACCAAGCATATCATCACAAGAATTTATGAATGCATCATTAGATGATATGCATGGACTCTCTACACAAGAATGTATGATATTTTCGGTGTTAGATATGCTCGTGTCCATAGAAGATACATCACTAGTATCAACATAAGAAAGATCATCAATGATGAGCTTAATACCATCATCACGAGATATTTCTTCACTCACCATGTCATTACCTTGTGGTATGCCACATGTTGGTGAAGTAAAAGATGTTGAGGTATGCAACTAATCGGAGGTGGAAGCAATAGAGAGCTCTTCATGATTTAAAAATGTGGAGAACTCCTCCATTAACTCCCTGAAAAGAATATTGTCTTCATCAAGATTGGACCCACCATATATATCTTCAATTTTGGTCCAAGCCTCATGAGCCAACGAACAAGACGAGATTGACTTGAACACCTCGAACGTTATAGCTTGGTGAATGACACTTAAAGCTTCACAATCAAGATGCATATCATCAAGTGATGAGATTGTCCATCCTTTAGATTTGAATTCCCTACAACCACAATCCACAAAGCATTTGGACCCATGGCCCGAAAGTGACAAAGCATGCGTAATCTCCACATAATGTAATTTGTGCCATTAAAACAAAATGTGTCATCGTCCACTAGTTCACTAGTCGACATCATTACTCTCTAGGCGGTTAAGCCTAATAAGGAGAGAGCTAGCTCTAGTACCAATTGAAAGGACCACGATGTCGCCTAGAGGGGGGTGAATAGGCGTTTTAAAATCTTTTACGGATTTGGCTATATCCTAATGCGGAAATATACTAAGCGGATACTTTTCAAGCACAAATCCTAAATATACTAGGCTCACTAAGTGCACCAACAACTTAGGATAAACAAGATGAGAACAACGAGGATATGAGTAAGCACAAGTAAGTTACACAAACTTACTCAATGTATATCACCAGATATGGAAATGAATAATACACACAACCACAAGTAAGCAATACAAGCTTACACAAATTGTATCACAATATATGGAATTGAATGATACAAGCAAACTCAAGTAAGCACTACAAGCTTACAAAAGTTATGTCACAAGATAGAACAATAGTAGCAAGTATGAATTGCGGACTATAAAGTGTAGGCCTAAATAATCTATACAAGAAAATGGCTAACACAATATAATGAACCACCACAATATAACAAGGACAACAAGATATAGTGAATGCACGGTCAAGTGGCCAAAGTAAACCACAAGTAAGGAGAAAGGGTTAGGGATAACTGAAGTCATGAAGACGAGGATGTATCCCGATGTTCACTTCCTTGGAGGGAAGCTAGTCACTGTTGGAGTGATGGGTGTTACCACGAAGGCACACCAACACCACGAAGGCTCACCCTATTCTCCTTGAGATATCACCACGAAGGCGATTCCCAACCACTAGTGGTAGACCTTGAGGTGGCCTCCAAACCTTCACAAACTTTCCAGGGGACAAATCACAAGTTGATTCCTCACTGGAGTACTCCTACCGCCTAGGAGTCTCCAACCTCCAAGAGTAACAAGACCAAGGGGGAAATGCTCAAGACTTGCTCAAATCACAAATTGCTTTGGTCAAAAGAGAGAGGAGGAGTGGATGTATGCTTGGATGAAATCTCTCTCAAGAACTCTCGCACATCTCTTTGGGATTTAACACAAGAATGCTCAAATCCCTCTCTCTCAAATCCCAACAAAAGCAACTAATGCTATGGAGGGATGGGAGAGGAGAGGAACAATGGAGGAGGTCAACAAATGAACCCTAGATCCATGGGATAGTTTTACCCCAAATGGATTGGAGCTTTTAGCCTTGGGGAAGGAGGAGAGAGCTCTCAAGAATGGGGAAATTTTGGATGTGGAAAACCTAGCTCGTTGGGGAAGAAGGGTACCTTATATAGTGCACCCACCAAATCTGCCCGTTATGCACAGAAAAACGCAGCACGGAACTTCCGGGCAAGCCCAGAACTTCCAGGCCCCCTATTGGACACATATGTGCAAACTCTCTGGTTAGCCCGGAACATTCCCCGGAACCTGCCCGGAACTTCCGGGATGCCCGGAACTTCCGGCCCCGCAGAAAATAGCCAGTATACCGAAAGTAAAATATGCATAACTTTTTCATACGAACTCCGATTTTGATGATCTTGGGCTCGTTTTGAAGCTATGGAAAAACCCCAGGTCCTCACATAGAGAACCATCCAAGATCAACCAAAATGGAGGATGCCAAATATGCAAAGGTGTTATCATATATTTGGGAAACCTATTTGGCTTTGGATTTTGTTTGGTATATAGGATAGGAGTGGAATTGTGTAGAGAGGATGTTGACTTGAGCAAATCCATCATGAACCCCTTTGATCCCCTCTTAATAGTGTGGGATCCCTATAACTCAAGAATCATAAAAGAGCTATACTACATAGCTATCGAGAATCCATTCTTGAGTGTATGTGTTTCTTCGGTGGTCATCATTCCACAAAACTAACGTCAAAGGAACTAATACCTTTGACTCGAGCCTTTCACTTGAGCTTGATGTTGATGTTTCTTATTGGCTCAAGTTGAAGGAAAGACATTGGTGAAGTCTTCAAGTAGCTCCCCCATACACAATGTGGGAAGCTTTGCTTTGTATTCATCTTCACGTGTCCATCACATGACCATCTGCAAGCTTCAAGCATGTAATTCTCCAGACTGCCTATCTTGAACTTGCCCTTGTAAACCATGATCATCATCACTTGATGTCATCCTCTCATGGGCACTTGAAATCTTTATCTTGATGTAAGTCCATGAGAATCACATAACCCACACAGACATAGAAAACACATAGAATGAGTTAGTACACAAAGCGCAATTGACAAATTCTAACCATACCACAAGATCTCATGTGGCACATGATTTGCGCTTGTGTGTTGACCATCTTTGAATTCAATCTTCGATCTTCATCTTGGTCAACATTTATCTTTGCTCCATGATTAATTTTGATGCACAACTATATGTATATGGCATTCATTCTAAATCCATTCAATCTCCTTCTTGCATCACCCATGGGACAAACCTTCCTATATAACTTGATGTCATTGTTTCTTCATAGGAATTGTCATTCATTATCACGTCTCAATGCATATATTTATGTTGATGGATTTCATCCATCAATTCATCCAATATTCTTCATGCATTCCAAATGGAACTTTCCTTCAAATGTATATCTCAATGCAAACATTAGTCCATTAGGATTGTCATTTAATTACCAAAACCACACATGGGGACTACATGTACTTTCACATACCCTCAACCCCGAGGGTGAACTACTCCCTCCTCGTCATGGAGAGTGCCGGGATGATGAAGATGGCCACCGGTGATGATTCCCCCCTCCGGCAGGGTGCCAGAACAGGGTCCCGATTGGTTTTTGGTGGCTACAGAGGCTTGCGGCGGCGGAATTCCCGATCAAGGTTTATTTCTGGGGGTTTCTACATTTATAGGAATTTTTGGCGTCGAGAACAAGTCAGGGGGGTCCACGAGTCAACCACAAGGATGGAGGTCGCGCCCTCCAACCTTGTGGTTGGCTCGGGACTCTTCTAGCCCAACTCTTTTGCTTCGGGGGCTTCTTCTGGTCCATAAAAAATCTCCGTAAATTTTCAGCTCATTTGGACTCTGTTTGATATTCCTTTTCTGCGAAACTCAAAAACAAGGAAAAAACAGAAACTGGCACTGGGCTCTAGATTAATAGGTTAGTCCCAAAAATCATATAAAATAGCATATAAATGCATATAAAACATCCAAGATTGATAATATAATAGCATGGAACAATCAAAAATTATAGATACGTTGGAGATGTATCAATAACTTTAAGGTGGTTTCGTACCCTGCAAACAATTTCATCTTATGTTCTCCGCTCGATAAGAACTTTGGAGTGATTCTTCGTCGCACGTTGAGGGATTGTTATATGATTCAACTATGTTAGCACTGTTGAGAGATTGCACTAGTGAAAGTATGAACCCTAGGCCTTATTTTCAAGCATTGCAATACCGTTTGTGCTCACTTTTGTTACTTGCTACCTTGCTATTTATTATTGTTCCTATTACAAAAACCTATATCTACTATCCATATTACACTTGTATCACCATCTCTTCGCCGAACTAGTGCACCTATACAATTTACCATTGTATTTGGTGTGTTGGGGACACAAGAGACTCTTTGTTATTTGGTTGCAGGGTTGTTTAAGAGAGACCATCTTCATCCTACGCCTCCCACGAATTGATGAACCTTAGGTCATCCACTTGAGGGAAAATTGTTGCTGTCCTGCAAAACTCTGCGCTTGGAGGCCCAACACGAGTCTACAAGAATAAGTTGTGTAGTAGACATCAGAGAGCGAGGGGAAGGAATGGAGAGGTTGGGGTGATCGGGATAGCTCTGCGATGTCATCCGCGACAAGGACGTCGCGGGGAAGGTAGGTAAGCAGGTGCGGCGTGTCACGCGGAGCGCGCGCGCGTCGAGCACATGCCCAATCCTTCTGGCACAAGTTGGAATAGCAGGCCGAGGTAAGTTCTCTCTCTCTCTCTTTTATTCCTGTTCTGTTTTTCTATTTTCTGAAGTTTGTTTTGATTTAATTCAAACATCAAATCATTTTTAAACCTTCTGAAAAAGTATAAATGGACTGAGGGGACTTGTCCAGAACCATCTAACAAATTTCAAAATTATTGGATTCATATTCTATTTAATATGAATATAAATCCAATTCAAATACATATTGATTGATTGATTGCAATATGTCTTACAATGGATGCCTTGTGTGATGCATGATTACAAGTATGAACTAGATGAGAGAGCACTATGGTGGTGGAGATGGCTATGGTGATGGAGATGGCAGTGGCTAGGATTTGCGGATGAAAGATGATGATTGTGACGCCCTCGATTCAATCGTACACTAATCATGCACGCAAATGTGTTCGATCAAGATCAGGGACTCACGGGAAGATATCACAACACAACTCTAGACACAAATTAAAGTCATACAAGCTTTATATTACAAGCCAGGGGCCTCGAGGGCTCGAATACATAAGCTCGAATACAAACGAGTCAGCAGAAGCAACAATATCTGAGTACAGACATAAGTTAAACAAGGTTGCCTTAAGAAGTCTAGCACAAAAGCAACATGATCAAAAAGGCAAGGCCTCCTGCCTGGGAGCCTCTTAACTACTCCGGTCGTCGGCGGCCTCCATGTAGTAGTAAGCACCCTCGGGGGTGGCGTCTGGCTCCTGGGCTCCACCATCTGGTGCGACATCCGGAAATAATGGAAAAGGGGGAAAATAGGAAGCAAAGCAACTGTGAGTACTCATCCAAAGTACTCGCAGCAAGGATCTACACTACATATGCATCGGTATCAATGAAATGGGTAGTATCTGTGGACTAAACTGCAGAATGCCAGAAGAGAAGGGGAAAGCCTAGCCTATCAAAGACTAGCATCTTCAAGAATCTTGCAGCATCAGAAGAGATAAGAGTGGCATATTATAATATTAGTAAGTATGTTGTAACCTCGCCCAGAGATCACTTCCTCGACTCCCAGTGAGAAAGCAATCCCGGAGCCATCATTTCCATTACATGCCTCAGCATCAAGTTCTAGTTGTATCGATCGGGATACAACTCTGAGGTCCGTTACCGTGGAGACGGCTATTCGAATAGATTAATACTTCCCTGCAGGGGTGCACAAACTTACCCAACACGCTCGATCAACTCCGTCCGGACACACCATCAGGTCATGACCGGCCTCGGCTGATCAACACACCGCAGTCCTACCTAGGCTCAATAGAGAGGCCAGCACGCCGGTCTACATCCTAAGCGCGCAGGGGTCTTGGGCCCATCGCCCTTTGCACTCCTGTACATTGCGTACGCAGCTGGTGAGTAGACCTAGCCCCCCTTATACAAGCGAGGCGTTCTAGTCCAACCCGGTGCGCGTCGCTCCATCGCTGACGTCCGTTGAGCTTTCGGTTGATACATACGACGCAGAGTGCCCATACTTATTCCCGCGTGGTGGTCAGTGCAAAAAAGGCCAGAGGCCTACTCGGATCAAATATCCAAACCATTAGTGTCTTGGTAGTGCGCGGTAACGAGCAGAGACTCACGATCATGTGACCCCGTCGCCTCGTCTCGTGGACTTACGGCAAGGGCTAAGAATGCCCGGCCGTGCCACATAATTATCTCTCGGGTACCCTCCAGGTCAACCCGACTTCACATCACTCGCGGGTACCCCTCGGGGCCGACTCGATGTCATCATGGTTCTGTGGTAAGTCAAAGTAACCGTGTGTCCGAAACAGCAAGGGGGGAACCCGAGGAATCACCCTCAATGGATTCCCACTCGATGTAACCGTCAAGGTGGATTTGGAGGAATCACCCTCAATGGTCCACACTTCAGGGGTTACATGACAGAGTCGTTATCGGGAGTGGTGAAGGAGGAATCACCCTCGATGACCATGACCGAATAGCTACACTACAAGGTTAACATCAGAAGTGCTGACGAGGTATCACCCTCGACACTCGATAATAACTCTGCAGAGTCATACAACTAAGGGGGGTGATGTGCGGTGTCGGGGCCTGGACGTCGATTACATTGATCGAGTCATCGAACACAAAGAGGGGCAACTGGGACAAGGTGAGGGATCACACATGGATCAATAACCAACCTATACTAAGAAGTTTAGGATAAACAGGTAAGGTATGAAAGCAGGTAACAAAAATAGGCTATGCATCAGAGTAGGATCATACAAAAAATAGTAGAAGTTCTAATGCAAGCATGAGAGGGAAAGAAATGGGCGACATAGGGATGGTCAAGGGGGGTTTGCTTGCCTGGAAGCTCTGTAGACGAAAACGGATCCTCAACGGTGAAGTAGTCGATCACCGGATAAACAGCGGTCTCGGGGTCTACCGAAAAAGAAGTAACGGATGGGGAACATAATAAATAACAGAGCAATCAAAAGCATCACAAAGCAAGACATGGCAATACGCTGTGCAAGGGGTGACCTAACGCAGTGCTACACGTTACATTTGGAGTGGGAATATTTTCCGGGCTCCGGGCGTTTATCAGTCAAACGGTCCGAAGGGGAAGGTTTCATGTTCAACATTCTAGGGGCATCTGACAGGTATTTGGATAGCGTATTCGGGTTCGTTGGATTTTTTTGAGCAATTTTCGTATATAAAACTTTTTCATCTGACTTACGGTTTATTTTCTATTAATTTTCAAAGATTTAAACAATTTCTGAAATTTACTAGATTAATTTTAATTCAAAATAATAGCAAAAATGCTATGTGCACACACTGAAGTGTACACAGCAGGGGGCTATAGAGGCTGATAGGTGGGCCTGTTGACTGAGTTGTCCAGTCAACGTTTGAATGGTCAAAGGATGAATAGTGAACCATGGGACCCGTATGCCATTGACTCCAACTTTAGTAGTTTATCTAATTCTATTTAACTAACAGGGGGGCCATCTGTCATTGAATTAGCAGTCTAAACTAATTAAAAATAAATTAACTGACCTTATTAGTGGGAGGGGGCCACAAGTCGGTGGGTGTTTTAGCTGGGTACTTACGTACTATATGGGGAATAGCCCCAACTAATTAGCATGGCCTGGCCTAATCAGGCAGAGGGCCAGCCGGCTTTGGCCGGCCACGGTTGGACACGGCCGCCGGCGAGTGAGGGCAGGCGGCGTAGGCTAGGTGGCGGGCGCGTGGGACGTGGACGGGGCGGCTGAGGGGCGCGGGCCGACGGCAGAGGTTAGCGGCAGCAAGAAGCAGTAGAGCATCGGCGGAAGCAAGCAGCGACAACGGTTGTGAGCGGGTGAACGGGTAGGGGGGTGCTCCGGCGCGAGCAGGGGCGCCAGCAGCGGGCTTGGCCCAGGGTGAGCGCAGGCGCTGGGTGCCACGCGGCGGCAGACAGCGAGGGAGGCGGGAGCAGAGGCGCAGCAGCGGACCGCGGCAGCGAACGGCGGCGGATGTGCGTGGCGCAAGGGGACCAGCAGGAGCTCTAGCGCTGCCATGGGTGAGCACGCGGGCGCGCTGCGAGGGGCATGGGCACGGTGGAAGGCACGGCCACGGCGAGCTCGTAGCCATGGCGGGGACGGTTTCGGCCATGGTGGAACTAGTGGCGATTACAGCAGGGAAAATGGAAGGGGAGAGGGGGAACCAGCGAGGGGCTCACCGCGTAGGCACAAGGAGGCCCCGTGATTGCTTAGGAGCAGCAGAGGGCGGCCGGTTCAACGGCGGACGACGGTGACGGAGGCGGTCGGCTTCGGGGAAGAAGTGGTCGAGGGCGACGGTAGGAAGGCGTGGCGTAGTGGTGCTCCTCGGCTAGGCTCATGGTCGAAGGCGACGAGGCGGAGGGCGGCGAAGGCCTTGGCGCGGCCCTAGGTGACGGGGACGGCGGAAAGCGTGTCGGTGTCGGCGGTCATGGCGGTGGTGCGATGGATCTGGAGAGCGAGGGGGAAGCGAGGGTGAGAGAGAGAGGCGAGGGAGCGGTGAGTGGAGCAGGGGGAGGAGACTGAGGAGGCAGGGGGGTCAGCCTTATCCCCTCCAGGGCATCGCCGGCGAGGAGGTCGGGTGGGAGCGAGCCCCTGTAGCGACGCGGCTCAGGGAATAGGAGAAGGCGACCGGGGGGGAAGTGGGCCGGCTTGGCTGGTGGGGGAAAGGCCCCGGGGGCAGGGGCTTCCTTTCTTCTTTTTAGTTTTAGTTTTCCATTTAAAACTTCTCTGCTTTCTTTTATTTTCAAAAAGCAAAACAGTTTTATAAAATACAAAGCTTGAACCTAAATTATTATCATAATTTAGACTACTGCCACAATTAGTTTGGTAGTTAAATAAATTACTTTAGCATTTTTATAAAACAAAAAGGCATTTAAATAAGTGTTTTAACCACTGTTTTAATTACTTTAGGGCATTTAAACACTTTGCAAAAAGTTGGTTCACCACCAATATTAACAAGTGATTATTTGTCACATGATGAACATTTTTGTTTTCATGTTTGAGAAGTTTTGAATTTTGACTTTAAATTTGGATTTCAATTTGAATTGTGTTTGAATGCCAATGAGGATTAGCAACAGTAAGAGTGATGACATGGCACAATCAACAAGGGATTACTGTAGCATGATTCTCCGGGTGTTATAATGATGAAGAGGTTCTGGCTCGTGTGCTTGTCGTTCTATTGACATTTCTACGGGGTCCCTATAATGAAAGTTGTTCAGATGTCTGATCTGCCTCAAAATACACGCCAAAGAGCGCTCATACGGGCGCATGCATCCCTATGGAATGCCGTCTTTTGTGCTGTGTTCGCAGAAACACCTCCCGTTGATTCCTTCTTCCTCCATTCACTACAAAAAAAACACTTCCATGATGATACATGTTTGTCACAGTAGGTCACGTTTTCTGTCATGCATGTACATCCATGACGATTTTATGACAGAATCAAGATAGTCATACCTGCGCTGTCGTAGAAGTGTTCCATGACAATACTGAAATTATCATCACGGAAGTGTCCACTTCCATGACGATAAATCACGCGTCATGGAAGTGTTTCGTCAAGGGTAACCGACACGTGGCATCCACCATAACGGGTCGCCGTTAAGCTATCGGGTTCCGGTTTGGATCCGATAACCCGTTAACAGCCAGGACCAATGGGGATTTTCCACGTGTAAAATTCTCATTCGCCGGAGGATCCACATGTTGGCTCAGCGTTGGGACAGATGTCATCCACTTATTATACGGGAGGCGCCTATGATACGTTGACACATTGCAAGGCCCAATAGTGGCCCATTTAGGTGAAAGAGTCCGGCCCAGTCAAAATTTGCAGGCCGGCCCATATAGGCCTACTTCTGTCTGGTCCATTTAGGCCCACGGCCCATACGAGATGTGCCAATACAGGCCGTCAACGGCCCGTTAACTATTTGACACCATTGCAGCCCATCGTCAGTTCGCGCCCGTTAACAGCCCGCTATATATTTGGGCTCAATATCGGCCCGACGTAGTTTCAGCCTGTTAAGAGCCCATCCAAGGGATGGGCCAATTTTTAGGATGTACGTCTTTCGGCCTTTTAGCGGCCCTTTTAAGTGTTGGGCCAATTTCCTGCCCGGTGTGTCTTTCAGCCTGTTAACAGCCCATAAACGAGTTGGGCCATATGCAGTCCGACCTGAGTTTTGGCCTCTTAACGGCCCATGCTCTTCATGGTCCAATAACAGCCCTGTTTCGCTTTTGGCCTGCTAAAGGCCCACAACACAGTTGGGCCGTATACAGTCTGACCTGACTTTCGGCCTCTTAGCAGCCCATGCTCTTCATGGTCCAATACCAGCTCGATGTCTCTTTCGGCCTGCTAAAGGTCCACAATACAGTTGGGCCATATACAGCTCAACCTTAGTATCGGCCTATTAACGGCCCGTGAAATCGAATGGGCCCACTTATTGCCCGCTTCGATTTCAGCCTGTTAACGACCCGAGAGGTAATTGGGCCAAGCATTAATTGTTGGCTCATTTCAATTATAGCGGCCCAATAGAGCTTTCGGCCTTGTTAGGGCCCATCAACTTATTGGGCCTGCTAAAGTTCGAACCTGTTTGGAGGCCCAATTAAAATTTGAGCCCATTACGAGCATTTATGAACAGTACAAAAACCGATAAATCAAAGCACGAAGAGAATTTTGGCCCATGCGAGCCCATTAGGGGGCCCATTAAGGCAGTGGGTCGCTATCTTTCACAAAGGGCCCACGACCGTTCGTGCTAGCTATTTTTTCACAACTTTTTTGGCTTCCTAGCGACCAGTTAGCTCGAATGCGAGGCGCGCTAAGCAAATGTATGGCATAATGGGAAAACCGTAGCACATCCAGCATATACTATAGGAAATTGCATCCACTGGGCAATCAAAGATTGATGCCAGTGCAAATAAATGAACAGAACTTAACGATCTATACCCTCACAATCTGCAACCTCAGCGCGGATGACGCCCATAAGCATGTGAGCAAGTTCTTCCTTCTTTGCTACACTGTCTCTGAAAACATTGATCAGTTGTTGTTGCGCAAGAATGTGTACCTCTGATTCCTCCACGATTTCCATCATTGCTTCAGCCAGTAATTGGTTCAAAAACATACATTTTTTCCGTTGGATTCGAGACAGAGGAAACTGAACAGATTCAGATGGCGATTTCGGCAGGCTTGTATTATTGATAGTGGAGAGTGTCTCGACCACTGCATCATAACATAAAATAGGAGGGGAACCGAACAGATTTGTAACATCCCAAATTTTTAATTTGGAATGTTATACATAGATCATTCACTGCATGTCATATTTTATTGCATTTCGTTTTGCGATCCTCGAAAATTCTAAGCAACTCAAGGACCCACGGAGAGAGTTGGGGATTTCACCGTTTTCATATTTGAATTTTCTCAAATATTGAAACAGGGATCAATTTGGTTTAACTATTTTTCTCTCCGAAAATATTTCATATTAAAAATATATGAGAGGAGATAATATGACTTCTCCAAAATAAATGGAATATTGGAGGAAAAATATTAAAATCAAATAAATAATTTATTTGGATTTTATTGCAATTTTATTTGAATTTAGAAAAAATATGCATTTTTCAAAATTGCATTAGAGTCCCAAATAAATGTTTACCTTGTCCGGGAGATTTTAGAGGACGGGGAAAATTTATTTCGGGAATTTTGGAGTCCGTTTAGTATTTCTTTTATTTGTTTTTTCTGCGCGGAATTATAAAAAAAAAAAACTCCGCCGGACCGAACTGGGCCGAAGCCCAGCCGGCCCAGCAGGCCGCCGCCGCCTTTCCTCCCCGTGGCGACCGGGACTCTCCCGGAGTCCGTCGCCGCCGCACCTCTCCCGTCGCCCCTTCCCCAAGCCGCCACCCCTCCCCCTCTTTAAAAGCCGACCCGGGCCCCCCCCTGGAGCCCCAAGCCGCCGCTCGCCGCCGCCGCGTCCGCCGCTCGCCGCCGCCGCTGCAGCGCCGCTTGCCGCGCCGCCTCGCGCGCTCGCCGTCGCCCGCACGCCCCGCCCCGTCGCCTCGCCGCTCGCGCTGCCGCCGCACCCCGCCGCCGCTGCAGCCTCGCCTCGCCGGAGCCGCCGCTCGCCGGATCCGACGCCCGGATTTTTTTCCGGTTAACCGTTCGGTTTTTTTTTGGTAAACCCTAGATCTAGATTCGGTTTTTTTAAATTCCGGTTTATTCTATTTAGATCGGTTTTCCGTCGGTTTAGTTATTTAGCGGACGTTCGTCCGTACGTTCGTTTTAACGAACGGTTTTCACCGTTTAACCGCAGACAGCGAACGTTCGTTCGTTAGCCTGTTCGTTAGTTTTTCTTTTTCTCGGATTTTCCGCGGTTATTTTCAATCGCGATTTCTGATCCGATTTTCGTTTTAGTATAACTTTTCGCTCGTTTGTCGGAATCAGGCGATTCAAGCGCCTAGATCTTCGTCTCGAAGCCCTCTTTCTGTTTAACCAACTTAAACAAGTTTTCGCTACTGTAAAATTTGACTTTAGTCCAGATTAGCAATCAAAGCTTGTTTCTTTCGCAGTTTGAGTTTAGTTGCTCCGTTTGATTTGATTCTTTTTGCAAACCAGAGTTCTTCAGTTGAACTTTCTGGTTAGGTCTTCTCATTTGGGTTTTACCCGTGCATCTTCGCTTGATTGCTTATGTATGCTATTGTTTGTTTGCGATAGAGTACCCGGAGTGCGAAGCGTGCTACTACGAGTCCCTAGGTTTTGCGGATCGTCAGCAAGGCAAGTAACACATTGATCATACTTCTTCGTTACCCAGTTTTTATGCATTAGTTTCGACCCTCAAACATTGCATGGTTAGGATGTATTTAACTTGTGGGTATTGGGAAGTAGTTGATGAGGTAGGAACCTATTGACTTGCATTCAACCCCTGGGAGTTACTACGTTATGCTTATACTGATATGCTATGCTCGTAGACGTGGATTGGGTTTGAGTGTATCCATGACAGATGTGAGATTTTTAATTAATGGTCAACTTAAGGTGGCAACTTTAATACACATCTGGGTGGATTGCTTGTTTGGGCACCTGGGGATATACCAGTGTTGTCCTAGGAGATCCCGGGGATATACCGTGTGATCCTCCTACGGTCCGCCACCCAGGCTCAAAGGGATCATAAGATTATTCATGCTAGAAACTTCCGTGTGCAGCCACAAGCTATTATGGGCTCTAGCATAGTTGAGTATGTTACATGACCTCTTTCAGTGGTAGGCTAGCAGATGTAGGGGAAAGTAGGTGTAACGGTCTACCCGGAGTAAAGAGTAAATGTTTCTGAAAGACTGTGTCTCGGTCATCCGTTTCTCAAACACCATGTAGTGCGAGAAATCCAACGGAGGAGATCGAGTCTTGTGGGGAAAAGTGCACAAACCTCTGCAGAGTGTACAAACTAATCATGATTAGCCGTGTCCCCGGTTATGGACATCTTGAGTATCTGGTTCTTGGATCATCATATTGAATCCCATCACTCTAAATTAATTTGTTGGGATTAATGATTACTTTTAATTGGGATTGGGAGGGGGTTTTACCTTCTCAATGCTCAACAACCACCATGATAGTTAAATAAAATATATTCCTTTGTTGTAGGGAAAAATTGGCTTTTCGCAAAACAGTATAACCCTAGAGCTTTTCCACCAGCCAAATATGCATGTAGTATTAGCAATTATTCTGTTCATTGCTCTACTGTGTTATATTGCCAGCATATTCCATGTGCTGACCCGTTTCGGGCTGCAACGTATCATGTTGCAGACTTTTCAGATGAAGAGTAAGGTGTGCTAGGTCGTTGTCGTGCACTCAGCTATGCCGTTGGAGTTGATGGACTCACTTTATCTTCCAAGCCTTCCGCTGTTATCTTATTTAGATGGCCTTAAGCCATATTTATTGTAGTCAGTTCTCTTTTGAGACATTCGATGTAATAAGTGTGTGATTGCACTCTGTTATAAATCCTTCGAGTACTGTGTGTGTCAGCATTACCGATCCAGGGATGACACTTGAACACAGAGATTCGATCCATTCGGGTCGGGTCGCTACAAGATTAATCAAGAGTTATTGCCATATTACCTGCCCTAGATTTATTGAAAAGAAACAATGGGGTTACCCTGCTGTTTTCAGAGTGTGTCTTCTTATCTTCAGCAGCCTGCACCAAATTAACACACTAGCATTGCTATCATTGGCCAGGTCATATAATAGGAAAGCAACATTGACACAATGAACGTTTGGGCAACCAGACCACACCAGGCTACACCAAATTAACACAATATGGCACAGCTATCATCAGCCAGATAAGATAATAGGAAAGCAACATTGACACAATGAATGATTGGACAACCAGACCACAGCACTACAATTTAGTAATGTGCATGATATGAGATGGTACACTCATGCAGCTCAGTATGCAAAACTACCAGGCAGTTTTCCTTACAAAAATCAACATTGTCGCCTTTAATTATACATTTTGCTACAAGTAAATTTAGATCAGATAAAGGTTGGATTCACGCCGATTAACAAAATACATGCTGATGTAAAAATAAAGTGATATACAATAGGTACTTACATCAGCATTGGAGCACAGAGAATTCCCGCAAGATACTTTCCTTGAACACGATCCGAGTATAGAAAGTCTTCTATCCTTTAAGCTTGTTTTCTACAAGAGAGATGGG
Source organism: Thinopyrum elongatum (assembly GCA_011799875.1). NCBI lineage: Eukaryota > Viridiplantae > Streptophyta > Magnoliopsida > Poales > Poaceae > Thinopyrum > Thinopyrum elongatum. The sequence goes on along the minus strand of CM022300.1, from coordinate 39,116,483 downwards.
TAAGAAACATGTAGAAAATATGATCTGAATGCTATAAAATTTCTTGATGCAAGGATACGCAGACACTTCTTAGAATGGAGTTGACATATTTTTGCTGGCCTGGAGCAGACTAGTTCTCTGGCCACTGGAATCTACTGATTATCAGGAGGAGTTGGGTTTCTCTGTGCTGTAGTAGTATCTACGAACACTGGAGTTGGTTTACTATCTCCTGGCGTTTGGATCTTTTGCAAAGACCTTGTTTGTAGCATTTCAGATTCTAACATAGCCGTCTTCCCCTTGCACGCCTTATATAGAAGAATGGTGCTTCAATTATAAAACATACTACGGCAGAGAGATGGAATAGGTACTAAAGAATAGAAAGGTATGACATATTGACATGTATTCCCTCCATCCGGAAATAAATGGATGTGTCTAGGCGTATTTCAGTTATAGATACATCCATTTTTATCCATTTCTGTGACATGTAATCCAGATGGAGGGAGTATGATGTAAGAGCTAGTGATACGACAGGACAACAGAGTAAAAAAAACACTAGTTGAATGTAAAACTATATGATAGCTGAATAGGTATAGAAAAACACGAAGGCAACATATGCGTGTATGATTGGGAAACTAAGATAGCATTGCAACAGACCAGTAGAACATCACTTTAATGTAAAAAAAATGGTATGGTAGACGGATGGAGTACATACTGATGAATAACAATGCATAAGATATTAAAAGCATGATGTCCAGACTAAGCAGATGGCATTGCGACAAAGTAGAATGAGAGTACTTGAATTTGAAAACATGTTATCATGAATGGAATAGGTACTGAAAAACAGGAAGGCATGACATATTTACATGCATGATCAGCAGGCTAAGCACATGGCATTGCAACAGAGTAGATGCACTCCAGGACATTATATGCATGATGTACCCATATCACGGGCCAAGTTAGAGCAAGGACCTTGTGGGGTGAATAGGATTCATCATCTTTCTGCAAGTCTTCTGAAGAACTGCCGTTAACTGTTCCATCATATTGGGTATCATTGACGTCAAGTTTGTTTGCCGTTACATTGCTCTCGAGGTTCTTGTGGATATATCAGTGTGTGCAATTATATTTGACATGCATGGAAGACAACTAGTAGTTAGATTATGTAATGAGTGCCTGTAGGAGATGACATAAATAATAGAACTGGACTTAACTAGCAGCAACAGGTCTCAAAAACTAAAGGGAGAACACAAATGACCAGAATATGTATTGTTTGTACTCGAAATTAACTTGATTGCGCACAAAATTATTAAAGAACAACAACACAGGTAATATTAGAAGTGGTATAATCACCAACCTGTGGGATAGCATTGGCTGATGGATGATAAGTATGGAACAACGTTAACACCTGAACAAGTCTCTTATCTGAACTATGGAACAACGTTAACTCCTGAACAAGACTCTTAAGACATCAGCATGAATATACAGTGACATGTGATAATCTATTTTCCATGCTTAGATGAATAACGAAGCCATAAATGTTGCACACAAGTAAGATGAGGGTACAACCTATCTGGCTGCCATCCATAGGAGTGAGCATCATCTGCTGACTTTTTGATGGCCCTGCGATTGTTGTGGTTGTCCATGTCAGGCACGCACATTCCAGGCAGGGAACTGTTGAGTGGGGACTATAGCTCCATTCTGGTGTATGCTTCCCTTGTTGGAGCAGCTGCGGTGAGAAGGAAGACGGTGTGGCTGAAGATGCAGAAAACACATAATGTTAAGAACGACACATATCTCTGATCTGAAGAAATACCCTAAGAGATCAACAATAAGGTACGAGACTGGTGACACGTCTGATAACTGAAAACTAAATTGGGGTCACATGATTTTTTTTTGGTACTGCCCGATCTACGCCCGATGGCCGTCTTGTGCCTCCCGGCTGATACTGTTCAGAATCTTCCCCGAAGAGCCAGCGACCACCGGCAGAGCAGCCTGCCTCCCACGTCCCTGGCCATGAGAGCTTCGACCAAAACCCCACCCCCCGCCCCAACGCACTGCCGTGGTTGCGCCGCCCCATGCCAAACCACAAAGACTTGCCGTCATCCAGATCTGGCGGCAGCAGTACCTTCAACCCACGCAACTCTATGATAGCCACCTAAGCGCTTCTTCCGCGACGAACTTGCACCCCGGAACCCCTACGACAGAGACCGAGGCACTGCTGCCCCAGCCAATTGTGCCACCCCTGCTCAGAGAGACCGGAATGCCCCGTATTCCAGCCCAGAGATCGAGGAGAAGTCCTCGGGAATACGGTACTGCTTAGCATAGAACAAATCAACTCTTTATTACAATCTATATGGATACAAGGGTTCCGATATAACATAGAATTACATCGGCATGACGACACTACGCCTACCACAGTTGCTCTATGCAAGCAGCAGAACAACTCGAAGCAGTGGAATGACTACTAGCAGCAGAACAGCGACGACGATGATGGACTCCACTCCGCAGGGACTCTGGCTGGGACACGATCTAGCTAGCACGAACGGTAACCTCGACAAGCAATCAATCACGGCATCACCTGCAATCTGGCATGACACGCCAGGTTAGTACATTGAATGTACTTGCAAGCTCACAGCAACCAAAGCAATCAAGACAAACAACAGCATGGCATTCACAGGTTAAAGCAATGATGAACATGATACTACCAGAACCTTATAATCATTGCATGAACATGTTGAACATAACACATCTAGCATCACATGAAATGAGCATGGCAATGTTACTCATGATATGCACAAGATGATACTAGCATGCAACATACTTAGCATGATCCACTTACTCTGTTCGGGGTTACCTTGTAACCACCACATGTATCAACTTACCCACTTGGGCATCACACGATCATCTCAGGACCAACCAAGCTTGGTATTAACAATACTGTAGTGATCATATGAACACAAGGAGCTTGATCTTTACCCGGGATTACCACATGACACCAGAAATATCAACCAACTTCGGTATCCACGATACCACTGTGATCCTCTCATGAACCAGGGTTGTTCATTTAATCAGGTTATTATTACTGTTGACCCATAGTGTGACCTACTACGAACTGGGCCCATATCCGTGGGCGCGGCTATCGATAGATTATACACACTCTGCAGAGGTTAGCACACTGTACCCGCACCACGGGACCCAAGGCCTCGTGCTCCCATTCGGGTGGACCAAAGGCGTTCGGACAAAACTGATCTATTGCAATGACACTCTCCCGGCCACTCCGACAAACTCCCCTTTGGGCTAAGTCATGGGTGGCTCCGATGTCACCGCGTGACATCCAACGGCCACCGTCGTGGCAAAACAAAACGGTCCCAAACGGGGACATGAGCTCAATACCAACACGGGCACACAAGGCTTATGTCCGCCTACCTGATCAGGGTAGCGCGCGCCCATAACCTTCCCTAGTTGGAGGCACCGGCGAGAGGCATGACAATAGACCCAGTTAGGACCCCCTCCCCCATAAAGGCAAGTGTGGCTGCACTGGTCAGTTCGATTTCGATGGCACTATGACTCAGCCAACAGGTGTTCAAGTTTAATTAATGTCTGATTAAACTTGAATGCAAAAGATGCTGAGTCATAATAACATGATGAAATAATAATGCACATGAGCATGATATTAACAGCAACATAACCATATGAATCATTAGCATCAATAATAATACAACACTTAGACCACTAGATGCAGATGAACATGGCATAGCGATGATCATGCATATCACAGATACTCTCCATAACTGACGATAATCATGCATCCGATGAACATCACTATCACTAGCATGACATAAGTACCAGCATGAAATACGAGAGCAACACTACTAGTAAGTAATCATACGACTAACAGAGTGCAGCATAGCATAACATGATGATAAGTAGGGATCCACAAGCATAACCGAAACAACAACATCAGTGGTAAAAGAGCAAACATTTATTAACAAATTTAAGTAGAAACCATGGCTACTGTAAATCCATCATGCAAGTGGCTGTCGTGGCTTGCCTGGGGTTGAAGGATACTCCGGGAAGAAGTGCGGTGAAGTCGCGGAACGATTCGCCGAAACGCTTCTCTCTCGGAGGGGGCTAGATAAGGGCAAGGGCATAATGGTCATTTATAGTATGTGAACACATAGTGAAAATGATACCAACAGACAGATCTCGACGAGACGAAGAAGTGGGCGTTGGTTTCACCTCGATCGGAGTTACGGTCACGAAGATACGAGGTGAAGAAGGAGAGGGACCGATTTGTAATAAAAGTTACTACAAACAAGTCCCTGGGAGGAAAAACTGAAAGCGCCTTCGGGCCAAATACGTTTTCTGAAAGAGAAAGTGTATATTAGGCTGCAGTAGATAGGAATACGCTTTCCAGAAGGGAAAACGTATTTTAGACAAAAGAAAGGAAGAAATACGCTTTCAAAAGAAGGAAACGTATTCCTGGAAAATACGTTTCCACTTACGTGACGTGGCGGGGCGCTGGGCCACTGGCGCGTGGGGCCCAGGGGCAGGGGGAGGGGGCCAGGGCATCGTCGTCTTCTTCCTCCTCGCTCCTGTTCCTCGCGTGGAACAAAGCAGAGACAGGGGAGGGGCGCGGCGAGGGGCCCGGCCGGCTCCGGTAGCCTTCAGCCACTGCGAGGGCGTCGGCGGGACCGCAGGGACCTGGCGCGTCCATTCCCAGTGGAGGGAGGCGCGGGGGAGGCCTGGAGGTTGCGGGGGCGGATAAGAACAGAGGAGGACCAAGGTGGACGGGCGGCGAGGTTCTCCGGCGATGCAGGCGCTCCGGCGAGGGGGCAAGGGGGTGGGGCGGCTCTCTGGGAGGAGGGGAAGGCAGTGGAGGTGTCGAGAGGAGGAGAGGTGGTCCAGGCGCACTGGGGAGGAGCGAACTCCGGCGATGTCCGCGGCGGCCCGAGAAGAAAACGGTGAGGAGAGGCAACTCCGGTGGGCTAGAGAGGCGGAGGAGGAAGTGGTGAGGAGCGGAGGGCTCGGGCACGCCTTAAATAGGCCGCGGGGAAGCCTCTAGAGCTCACGGGCGAGCTTGAGTGTGGCTCTAATGAAGGACAGGGGAGGTTAGCGTCACGGGCAGCTCGTCGGCGACGCATTCATGGCAAACCAGGATGAGGCAGAGGCACGGGTCGATGCAGAGGCTGACGGGGGAGCTACTAGACATGGAGGGACATCGAGACGCGGAGGGAGCGGATGAGAACAGCGGCCGGAACGAGCCAGAGCTCGCTATTTGCATGACGCAAGCATGATCACCGCGTGCACTGGTGCAAGTGGCGCGTTTTGGCCAGACCGACCATGTCCAGTAGATAGTCCATACTACCCTTAGTATCAATGAAGAAAGAAATGAGCTCAGGGGCAAAGAAGAGAAATGCACTGAGTGCCAAAGCAGATCAACAGCAACCTGTTTGTGCTGTGGTGAGGAAGATCCGAGCCGGGATAGACTCTGGTCTTTGGCATGGTGTTATTACATGCTAAGATCACTGAGGTGGCCAAGTATCAGCTTAAGAGGAGGGGTTTAGCTGGTACTTGTTGTAGAAAGTGCCACACTGTCCAGATTTGGAAAACATGAAGTAGCTCTCACACAAATGCTTTGCATGAGCTGAAACTTGGAAGAGATGAGTTATTTTATTATATGAAGCTGCTGTAAAATTTTCATACCATTTGAAAATACCAAAATGGTACTTGCTTCACAGAGCTTCAATCTGGATAGAAACTTAGGAAAATTTCACAAGGTAAATGGCTGGATAAATTGATCCAAAACTTGGTGGAGAGAGTTAACATGGATAGGGGAATGTCCTGGTAAATTTTCAGCTTAATTGAAGCAATATAAAATATAGTTACTTCACAATCTGAAAATCTGACCAGAAACCAAGATTTGATGCTGAGCTCACATAGTGTGATGCAATGAGCACAAATCTTGAGGACATTGATGATTTGATCATATGAAGGACCTTGCAAAATTTCAACTCATTTGGACACTCCTAGCTAGTACTTCCTTCACAAAGGCTTCCCTCAGACAGGAACTTTGGAAATTTGCTGAGGAAGGTTCACTAGGCAAATTAATTTGAATTTTGGCATGGGGCAATGATATGGATAGGAAAAGGTGTCCAAAAAGTTTGGGGTGAATCCAGCAAAGATAAATGACACTTCATTCTCAAAAAGCCACTTAGGGCAGAATGAGAAAAGGAATATTTGTGAATTATCTTTGATGATGCCAAGGAAGGATTCTGCCATATCCGTGGAACATATGACCCAAACAATTTATGAGAATTATTTGGAAATTTTTGGAGTGACAGAAATATAGGTTGTTTCACAACCTAGGGCTAAAAGAATTATTCCTTTAATAGAAAAGGAATATTCCCAACAAAAAAGAATATTGGGATTGGACTAAGATGAAAATGACAAGGTCTTGGGATGGTTTTGAAGATGAAAAGCCACTATGAAACCTAGGAAGATATGATCTTCCCAAGTTTTAGGATCACAGAGCCACGGAAAAGCAATACAATTCAAAAACCCAAAGAAAAACAAAAGAAAAAGAAAGGGCCAAAATCCAGGGTGTCACACCAACCGGCAGCCTAGGAGCTCCACCGCCTCGAGGGGTGTTGCTTCCCATTGGCCCAGAATAAAAATCCAGGCAACTGACGCCTAAATAAAGTGATTTAAGATGAGTGTACGACCTATCTTGCGGCCCAGTGAAGTAGGCAGCTCCAGCTGCCGAGTCGGTGAGGCCGGCGCGGTTGCGGTGGCTCTCGGCGGCAGCAAAGTAGATATATCACGACGGTCGACGGCTACGGGGAAGCTGCGCCGGGGCCCTGGAAGCGTCCGAAGTTGGAGCCGCTCTGGCGCCGTGCACAATAGCGTGGGTGAATCGGCTCCGGGACGGTTCACGCGGTCGTCATCAAGGCAGCTCTGGCAGGACGGAGCAAGAGGCACACGGCCCAGTACACGACGAAAGCCGGACAGCGGCTCCGGCATTAGGGTGGAGGGCGGCGGTGATTTGGTGTGGTGGGGTGCGCCATGGAGGAGGGGCTGAGGTCTCGCGGTTGGGGAGAAGGTGATTTGGCGCCCACTCTGTATGAATGGGGAATCGGGAGGGGGAACCATGTCTTATGGACGCATTTGTCTAAAATGTGGAGGAAGTTATAGTTCTACCCCTGCCTTTTGGCTTCTGGGCTTGGGTCTGTGTCTTGAGGGTCGGGGATAGTAGGGTAACTTTGCTTCTCCCAAATAGTGGGCGCGAGCGATTTCGGACGAGGAGGGCGTGTTTTGAAATAGTGGGCGCGAGCGATTTCGAGCGAGGAGGGCGTGTTTTGAAATAGTGGGCGCGAGCGATTTCGGCCGAGGAGAGCATGTTTTGCCGCCCATGGTTTATGAATTATTCGGCACTTGCCATTTCGGCCGAGGAGGGGGCGCGCTTGGATGAAGTTACAAACCCACCCTCAATGTACAACGGGCCAATTGATGTGTGTCGCACATAGGCCAGTAATTTCGCGTCTCCCATTTATTTGCTTGGGCGAATTCCAGCGAGTAGAGGGTGTTTAGCGGTTTGTTCAAATTTTGGGAGAACGAGCATCCACGTCTACCTTACCAAATCGATTCGAATCAAATTTATTAGCTTGCCACTTCTTTTTTAGATGGTGAGATGATGCTCGGGACCAATGTGCTTTTACATGCTCGTTGCCAATGATTTTCTATTTCACAAAAAGTTGACCCACTCAAAAATGGGAATCAAACCCAAAATGAAATATCTCGATTCAATGAAATAGTTCGTTCACTCGGTCAAAATTGTGGACTAAATCCAAAATTGAACACCTCAATTGAGTAGCATGTTGTATTATAGTACTCCATGAACATGCTGAAAGTCAAATTAATGAACTTGTTTGATACGCATATCTCCGTTCATGTGTGGATTGCAAACACGATGTTCTCCAATTCGAATATTTGAATGCAAATTTATATCGAAACATGGTTTATATCAGTCTTCGATGCATAAACGCCTCTCCCGGACTCTTGTTCTCTCTCCGATAATCTTCGTTTCTATCGCACTCATACAAACACAAACCTTGTCGGTCCCTCCCTCTCTCTCTCTCTCGGTCTTTCTAGTTCGCATGCACACTCCATGTATAGGTCTCTCTGGCACAGAATGTATGATTCTCTAGTCCAAGCTAAATATCTAGGGTGCACTCATCGTACGCGCACAAATTCCCTAGCTCGTTATCCGTAACTCTCTCACGCACCACTCCGCCGTCTCGGGGCTCTTCCCCCTCTCTATCTCTCGCTTGAACTCTCCATCTCCCTAGGTCACACATACACATGCATATCTCACTCGCACGAGATAGACCTATCTAAAATTCTCTCTCTCCCTCATTGTCTCTCCATCTGACACACACACACAATCTCACGCCTAGCAAAGTATGATTGTCTCTCACTCCATTGTAGGCACACACAGTCCCCCTCTGTATATGACTATTTCTCAATCTCCATCATAAAACATACGCTTTGCCTCTTTCCCTCACTTGGTCTATCTCGATTTCTCTCGGGGCATCTATCTATCGCACACACACCTCGTCCCTTGATCTCCCACCCATATAGTCCCCTCACGATCTCGAGGGGATCTCTCTATCACAAACACACCCTCTCTCCCTCCCCATGCGTCCATCTTCTCCATATGTCCCTCTCGACCTCTGTCCCTTGTTGGCCACACCTCTATTGGACAGGTGCTATAGGGGGGTCTCTCTCCGTTCCAAACAACCACGCACTAGCTATCTCCATGTATCTCATCACCTCGCTTTTCTATCTCGGAGATTCATGCGTGATATGTTTGCATAAGACACGCACACACACTCTCTCTATTTTATCGTTTGTTGTCCCTTTCTCTTTCACACACACACTCTTTTTGCACACTCACTCTTTCTCCTTCACATGCACTTGATCTCTCTCGACTTAGGTACTCTCTTCAGTCCATGGCATATAGATTTATTAAAAAGTCAAACTTCACAAAGTTTGACCAGGTACGTGGGGAAAAACATTTACATCTAGAACGGCAAACATATATCATTAGATTCATCACAAGATGTAGTTTCATATGATGTATCTTTGGTATTGTAGATAAAAAATAATATTTTGTGTAAACCTGGTCAAAGTTTCCAAAGTTTGACTTCTAGAAAATTTATATGCATTGCACTATCGAACAGATCGATGGAGTATCTCTTTCCCTCTCAGCTATCTGACGCACCACTCAGCCGTATCAGGGCTCCTCTATCTCTCTCAAACTTTATATCTCTCTCTGGTTCGCACATACACATATCTCGCTCGCACTACATAGACCCATCTAACAATCTCCGCCTTGTTCTCTCTCTATGTGACACGCACCCCCCCTAAGTACCATAATCTCTCGCTCCATCATAGGCACACACACTCCCCCCCTAAGTATGACTATCTCTCACTATCCATCAGGAAAACATGTATTGTCTCCTTCCATTCCTACATCTATCTCTCGGGGTATCTTCTATCGTGCACACACCTTGTTAGTCGATCTCCCACCCATGTAGTCCCATCACGATCTTCAGGGGATCTCTCTATCACAAACACACACACTCTCCGCCCCATGTCTGCATTTTCTCCATACGTCTCTCTCTCGACCTCCCTCCCTTGTTTGCCAGACCTCTCTCCCTTGTTTGCCAGACCTCTCTTGGCCACGTGCTAGGCGTCTTTCTCTCTCGGTTGCAAATAACCACAAACTATCTCCTCACCTTGCTTCCGCTGTCGAAGATGCATGTGTGATATGTTTTCATAAGACACACAAACACACACTTTTTCTCTACTTTATCGTGTGTTGTCCATGTCTATTTCACAAACGCACACACACTTTTTTCACTCACTCTTTCAATCTCACACACACACTCTCTCTCTAGTTAGGTACTCTCTCACGTCCATAACATATGGATGTTTTGAAAAGTCAAACCTCAGAAAAGTTTGACCAGGTATATGTAGAGAAAAACATTTACATATGGAATGATCAATAGATTCATCACAACATGTACTTAGTTCATATTACCATTTATCTCTTGTATTGTAGATATAAGTAATTTCTTTATAAACTTGGTCAAAGTTTCAAAAGTTTGACTTAAAAAATTATAGGCACTACATTATTGAACGGAGGGAGTAGCTCTTTCTCTCTCTGTACTATCTCTCTTTTTTTCTTTGGCATGGCTCTCTGTACTCTCACTCGATATCTCTTTACCGAGGGATTATACGCTCACTGTGTCAATGTATAGCTTCATATATTGTTTAGTTGACTAGGCAACCAATCCACATGCTGGCTTGTCAGCTCGTGTTCTCTATCTTGGTGTGCTGGCCCATGTGGCAGTGGGTGAAAATAAATAAACTAGAGGCCCATCTAACACACGGTGAAGTAAACAAAGTTGAAACCACTCGCGGTAGCACCCCGCACGATAGTAAATTGAGGGCACAGTTCTTCCGCGTGAAGGACGCACTCGTGCACACCACACCACTGCGCGGCGACATGCAAACAAGGACGCACTCGCGCAGACCCAGCACACAATACACACCAGCACACGTGTACACCGGAGTCGCCGCCGGCTGAGATGGACGGGGAGGCAGCCAACAAGCAGAGGCGTCTTGAGCCAAAACCGCATCGGGCGAGCCTAGACTTCATCAGCAGCCTCCCCGACGACATGATGCTCGTCATCATCGTTCTCCTCCCCACCAAATCTGTTGTGCGGACCACCCTGCTCTCCCTGCGGTGGCGCCCCCTCTGGCGCCGCGTCCCCCTCAACCTCACCATCGACAGCTGCCTCTGCGACGGGGATTGCAAACGCATGGCCGCAGTCTCCAAGATCCTTGCATCGCACACCCTGGGCCAGCCAGACGCCTTGACATCTGCATGTTCAGTACCAAATGCAAGGTCCAAGCCAAGTTTGACGAGTGGTTCTTATCCCCCGCCCTAGATCAGCTCAGCAAGCTCAGCTTTGAAGCTGGACGATGTCGCTGCCTGCCGCCATCCAAGCTTCGCCTCACGCCAATGTTGCGCCGCGCTAGCTTCAGCTCCTGCTATTTTCCCCAGATTAATGTCGCGCCCGCCCTTCTTCTCCCTCAACTCAAGCATCTCGACCTCTTCGACATTGGCATCTCGAAGAAGGCTATGGAGCACCTGCTCCGCAACTGTACTGTGCTCGAGTACCTTCGTCTTCGGCAGATCCACGAGTTCATTAGCCTCCACATCGCCTCGATGAATCTCCGACGGATTTATGTGTCTTGCTGGCCCCGCAACAAGACATCAATTGGGAAGAGATCACTTGAACTGTTCCATGTTATGGTCATTGAGAATGCACCTTTCCTTGAGAGATTGCTTGTATCTGATCTAGAAGGCCCAACAAAAATCAGGGTCATTGACACGCCGAAATTGACAGCGTTGGTGTACTCGTCTGCCAAATTCTCCAAACTCTTTATTGGATCCATAATCGTTCAGGTACAACACACATCTTCTTCTCCATCTTCTTGAAATTCACATTTTTTAATTTCTTCTTGATGTATTTATGACTGTCATCCAGAAAATGATTCCCACAAGCTTGACCCGGTCTGTGCGCACAGTGAAGATCTTGGCAATAAAATCTATCAGCCCCAATCTGGATCAAGTTGTTGGATTCCTTAGACGCTTTCCGTGAACGGAGAAGCTACTCAACAAGGTGAAACTTCTTTCCTATTAGTAAACGGTAATCACAACGTAGCTCAATTTTTTCATAATTTTCTTAAATTACGATGACAAGTGTAGTGTTCAAAACTGCATCTACGCACTGCACCGAAAGAAATGTTTTTAGTATTTTTTCTCACGTGATCACTTGCATCATTTTTTTTTGTTGTACTAGTAGCCTAGGCTACTCATAGTGCCAAGTAACTTAGACTAGTAAATCTTTGGTTAGCCTAAGAGCAAGTACTACCTCCGTCCTGGTTTACTCTTCGTATTTTCTAGTATCAAAATTTGACCATAGATTAACTGATAAAATGTTAATGCATGTCACTAAAAATTATATCGTTGGATTCGTATTTGAACATAATTTCAAATGGTATAATTTTTGGTGACATGCATTGGCATTTTCTTAGGTAAATCTATGGTCAAAATTTTACACTAAATACGAGGTAGTACAAAAGTGGGCTATAACGGCCCTCCACTCTGTAGGCCAAAACACGTGCCAAATTCACTTCTGATGCATTTGGCATTGATGCCCTCCATTGCTCACCTGGTGCCCCAATCTGGATCACCTACTTTGCTCCGGTGCCAAATTAACTCACGCAATGAAAAAACACTTGCGTGGGAGAGGGAGAGGACTGAGGCAATAAAAAACACTTGTTTGGGAGAGGGAGAGGCTGGTGTAGCTGGTTTGATTGATTTGTTTATACATGTGGGTCTATGTGCACAGCGGTGCCAACTCTCTTGCTAGAGTGGTGCCAAAATCTTTTGATTTGACATCGATGCGTATTATGTGGCATACTTTTGAGAAATATGGCATCGGCCACATAGTGGAAGGCAACAAATGCCCAAGCTCTTCACGTGCTCCTAGGTAAATGAGAGGAAAGAGAAAGAGAGAGACAATGAAAAAATATCACTAGCCTTAGAGCCAACCCTATAGCCAACCCTATCATATAAGCGAATGATATTGGTAACTCTTGATGACATGGTAATCTTATACAGCCAGCTGCTCTAATATGTTCTCTTCTTTTGCAGATAAAAAAGACCCGAAAGTGAAAAATGTGCTGCACTGTAACAATCTCATCGAATGCCTTGATCTCCATCTTACAGAAATTGATTTGGTCGACTACCGAGGCAGCACAACTGATATTAAATTGGCCAGGTTCTTTGTGCTGGAGGCAAGTGTGCTTAAGGTAATGAGGTTTGGCATTCTCTAGCGCAACAATGAATGGCGTGCTAGTCACCGCAAGCGTCTAAGCCTAAATGACAAAGGCTTTGCAGAAGCTAAATTTGTTTTTGAAACATCAAGTCACAAGAGACTCAAAAATTTATTTGCCCATTAGTGACTTGTCAGGGCGGTGGATTTTAGTTTGTACGATAATGCTGCATCCACCTAAAGTAATGAAAGTTCTTACATAAACTTCCTAATAATTCCCTCTTCGTAGGTGCAACATTACCCCTAGCATTTGTAATACCAGTTTGAAACTTGTAATATTACGACTGTCCAGCACAAGGTACTATGTTACGAGAAATGTTCGTGTGCATAGGTGCGGCAACGATATACCCATTACTCGAGTACAATATTTATTATTACTCGTGGCAATGCACGGGAAATTATGTCGAACACGGCTAGTTGTAAGCAGGCTAGCTCTACAGCCATGATGATAGTGACTGCACACGGGGAGTCTGAATTTGGTATGCCAAACACGGCGCCTACACTCAGGTGTCATCTCCGGCGCAGGGTCTTGTCACTTCACTATGAGGAGCAGCACGTAATAATTTAACCAACGGGTAGTACAGTACTACTAGTACATTGGTAGTACTACTAGTACTAGCACCACCGTCTGGATTTAGTAGTACTACCACCTCTATCTGGAGTACTCCATCCTTTCCGGTTTATAGGGCTTAATTTGAAAATCTCTTCAACCAAGGTAGATGATGAATGGTGGAATTAATTCCATAGTTTGCAAAAGTACTTAATTAGTACTCTCATTTTTTTTAAAAAATTGTGTAAACCAATGCATTAATTACACCACATGCATGCATGACCACTTAATGACCAAGAACTTCTACATGCATTGGTGAGTTTTTTCTTCATCCTTGCATGTAGTGATTTAATACACCTTGAAATCTGAACATGTGATGGTAAGTAGTAGAATTGAGACTTAGAGGGTGTTTGTTTACAGGGACTTTTTGGTGTAGGGACTAAAAAAAGTCCTTTTTAGTCCCATCTAAACCAAACCTGAGGGACTTTTAGGGACTAAAAGTGGGCATTTGGGACTAAAGAAAGAATACCCTGAGGGAGAGTCTTTTTGGGACTTTTTCCAACAGTTGCCCCTGCCCCGCACCGCACCTTATCTCTATTAGTTCATTACTAGGGGTAACATGGTCTTTTAGCATGTCATTTAATAACCTCTAGTCCATGTTTAGTCCCTGGAACCAAACAGGTAGGGACTAGGGACTTTTTAGTTGGGACTAAAAAAAGTCCTAGGACTTTTTAACCAAACAGGGCCTTATAAAACGGAAAAACAAACTTTTTGAGATGAGCCCTATAAATCGGAAAGGAGGGAGTATCTAGTAATGCATGTCACAAAAAATATACTACTCCCTCTGTAAATAAATACATGGAGTCTTGTTTTATTCGGTCTTGAATGTAGTTCCCGATGATATTATACACTCTCCCTTGTGGTAGATGGCTCAAATCTGAAATCTCATGAATCAGACTACTATTGTACTCCCTCCGTACTGGTGCATTAGTCACGTTACAAAAACCAAATAATCCCAAAACTTTTAGGCGTGGTGCATTAACTACCCACCTCGTTCCCTGTTTTTTGCCACGAAAAAAGAAATCAGCCAATAGGAGACGTGGGGTGTGTATGTATTCAATGACTTGAGACTACTTAGCACAACATGTGGTGCTCAATTCTCTGCATGCAATGACATTAATTACGAAAAAACATCAAGTTCTCTCGTTTTTCCCCAACTTGGTCTCGTTAGATGACTATATATAGTGCACCGGCACGGAGGGAGTAAGGGCGAAGGAGTAGATGGCCAACACACACGTGAATACAATGCAGTATGCACTTCTCATATAAAGGCTCCCCACCAGTCCAATCCATCTATGAAATCCTATGCACCTACGCACCCTGCAAGAGTTATCACTCTAATCGCAAGCTCAGTTGACCAGAAGCTAGACCCATGGAGGCGATGAGCGCGAGCATGAGCCGGCTGTGCCAGATGGTCCACGACACCGGCTGATACGTCTCCAACGTATCTATAATTTTTTACTGTTCCATGCTATTATATTATCTGTTTTGGATGTTTTATATGCATTAATATGCTATTTTATATTATTTTTGGGACTAACTTATTAACCTAGAGCCCAGTGCCAGTTTCTATTTTTTCCTTGTTTTTGAGCTTTACAGAAAAGGAATATCAAACGGAGTCCAAACGGAATAAAAATTTCATGATGATTTTTCTTGGACCAGAGGACACACGTAGGACTTGGAGAGGAAGTCAGAAGAGTCCCGAGGGCTCCACAAGCCCTGAGGGCGCGCCCTAGGGGGGCGCCCCCTGGCTTGTGGGCCCCGCGGGAGTCCTCCAACCCTAATATTTGGCCTATAAATTCAAAAATATTCCCAAACGACCAGAAGCGTCCACCAAAATACTTTTTCGCGGCCGTAACCTTCTGTTCCCGTGAGATCCCATCTAGGGGCCTTTTCCGGCATCCTGCCGGAGGGGGATTCGATCATGGAGGGCATCTACATCAACTCTATTGCTGTTCCGATGAAGCGTGAGCAGTTTACCTCAGACCTACGGGTCCATAGCTAGTAGCTAGATGGCTTCTTATCTTTCTCTTTGATCCTCAATACAAAGTTCTCCTCAATGTTCTTGGAGATCTATCCGATGTAATATTCTTTTTGCGGTGTGTTTGTCGAGATCCGATGAATTGTGGATTTATGATCAGATTATCTATGAATATTATTTGAATCTTCTCGGAATTCTTATATGCATGATTTGATATCTTTGTATTTCTCTTCGAATTATCGGTTTGGTTTGGCCAACTAGATTGGTTCTTCTTGCAATGGGAGAGGTGCTTAGTTTTGGGTTCAATCTTGCGGTGTCCTCACCCAGTGACATAGTAGGGGTAGCGAGGCACGTATTGCATTGTTGCCATCAAGGGTAAAAAGATGGGGTTTTCATCATATTGCTTGAGTTTATCCCTCTACATCATGTCATCTTGCTTAAAGTGTTACTCTGTTCTCCTGAACTTAATCATCTAGATGCAGGCAGGAGTCGGTCGATGTGTGGAGTAATAGTAGTAGATGCAGAATCGTTTCGGTCTACTTGACACGGACGCGATGCCTATATGCATAATCATTGCCTTGGATATCGTCATAACTTTGCGCTTTTCTATCAATTGCTCGACAGTAATTTGTTCACCCACCATATGTTATCTTTCAAGAGAGAAGCCTCTAGTGAAACCTATGGCCCCCGGGTCTATTTTCCATCATATATTTTCAGATCTATAAACCAAAAAACCCAAAAATACCTTGCTGCAATTTATTTGTTTTTTACTTTGTTTTACATTTTAGAAATCTTATATATCTATCTCCATCAGATCTCACCTTTGCAATTGACCATGAAGGAATTGACAACCCCTTTATCGCATTGGGTGCAAGTGTTTGATTGTTTGTGCAGGTGCATAGATTGGAGACTTGCTTGTACCTCCTACTTGATTGATACCTTGGTTCTCTAACTGAGGGAAATACTTATCTCTACTTTGCTCCATCACCCTTTCCTATTCAAGGGAAAAACCAACACAAACTCAAGAAGTAGCACCGGCTATCGGATTCAGGGCTCCGCAGACCCAAGGAAGGTTCGAACTCTGGGGCGTGTGCGAAGGACTCAACCCTTCCGGCCAACCAGTTCGTCGCCCCACGGCCTAGCTCGGTGCACGCGAACAAGGAAGAAGATGGACACGGCAGTTTACCCAGGTTTGGGCCACCTTGCGGTGTAAGACCCTACTCCTGCTTTGTGGTGGATTGGCCTCACGAGGGCTGAGGATGAACTAGTACAAGGGATGAGCGACCTCGCGAGGCTTGGGGGTGAGGGGATGAGTTGGTGAGGTTCAGATCGGATCCCCTCCTACGGTGGTGGCTAACCTATACTTATAGTGGCCTCGGTCCTCTTCCCCCAAATGTAGGCGGGAAGGGATCCCACAGTGGCCAATTTGAAAGGGGACAAGTAGTACATCTTATCCTGACGAAAGGTGGTCTTCGCCTGCAAAGCTTCCGGTCATGACGCGGCGGTGGGCTCGGCGATGACATCCGTCCTACCGCGCCGGTGGCCTTGGTCTCATTGCACCGGAATGGAAACCTTTGCCAGATTCCTTGGGAACCCATGTCTGTCCTTGCCTCCTTACCACCAAAGAGTAAAATGCCTTCTCTACGCCCGCTGGCGCTCACCTGGCCTTGGTCGTCATGGCTTGCGTCATCGCAACCTCATGAGGTTGGGTACCTGCATAGAAATCTCCGCTCCTTAGGAGGCTACCTGGGGAGGCTGCTCCCTCGGGAGGTCTTGGTGTCATCCGCCTCGGGAGGCTTGGCCCCTCGCGAGGGTCTTGTCTTGATGTCCTTGGAGGTGGGCCGTACCAGGCCGTCGATGGAGCCACGCCCTGGGCCGCAGGCAGGCAAGTCTGGGTACCCTGGTTCCCAGAACGCCGACAGTAGCCCCCGGGCCTAAGGCGCGCTCGGACTTGGCTTCGAGGCGAAGCCAAAGGGCAAGGGCGAAGCGCCACGGGCCCCAATCGATTGCGGGCCAGGCTGACGCGTGGTGCTTGATGGGACATGGGCGCCTCCGCTTCCCCCACGCCGCCTCGGCAACTGCTTGGACTTGACAACTGCCCGGAGCATGCAGGGGGGCCATCATGACTTTGAACGTGAGAGGCCGCCGGTTAGCCTTCCCCTCCTATAAATGAGAAAAAGGGGGGCGGAGCCCCCAACCCATCTTCATCTTCTTGCTGCATGCTCCTTCTTCTTCTTCGCCGTGCCGCCATCTCGCCAGAGCATCCATGGCGCCAGTGAGGAGGTTCTCGGCCGCCGAGAAGGGAAAGGCCCCCAAGGAGGGGCCAGGCTAGCCACCGCTCAAGAGGGGCCGCGGCCGTCCCTGAAAGTACGCCGCGACGCCGGCGGTGGCTCCCCGAGGGCATGGGCGCACCCCCTCGAAGGCTAGCACCGTCCCCGGCAGTCGTGTGGGTGCTCCCTCCCGCGCCGGAGGCTGTCACGGCCAAGGAGGGAGGCATGTCGCAGCCGTTCGGCCACCGCGCCCGCGATCCCATTCGGCCGACGCGTCCTCGGAGTTCATGGGGTGGGCGGGAGGCCTGCAGGCATCTGGTTCCAGCTCCCGCACTTCTTCGCTGGCGCGCTGCTTGCCGGGGGACCTGGCGGCCTCTGGCTGCAGGCCGATGGTTGCTGCAGCAAGGTTTTGTGCGTGGAGGTCGAGGTCACCCCCGCTAATACGTCTCCAACGTATCTATAATTTTTTATTGTTCCATGCTGTTATATTATCATTCTTGGATGTTTTACAATCATTTTATAGCAACTTTATATCATTTTTTGGGACTAACCTGTTGACATAGTGCACAGTGCCAGTTGCTGTTTTTTGCTTGTGTTTTACTTCGCGGAAAATCAATACCAAACGGAGTCCAAACATAGCAAAACTTTTTGGTGATTTTTTCTGGACCAGAAGACACCTGTTGGGCCAAAGAAGTACCAGAGGGGGGCTCCGAGGGGAGCACAACCCACCAGGGCACGCCTGGGGGGCCAGGCGCGCCCAGGTGGGTTGTGCCCACCTCGGCCGCCTCCTGCACCGCCTCTTTGCTCTATAAATACCCTGGATGTCCAAAAACACTAGGGGAGTCAATGAAAAACAATTCCAGCCGCCGCAAGTTCCAGAAACCACAGATCCAATCTAGACACCATCACGGAGGGGTTCATCATCCTCATTGGTGCCTCTCCGATGATGCGTGAGTAGTTCATTGTAGACCTACGGCTCCGTAGTTAGTAGCTAGATGGCTTCCTCTCTCTCTTTTGATTCTCAATACAATGGTCTCTTGGAGATCTATTTGATGTAACTCTTTTTGCGGTGTGTTTGTTGGGATCCGATGAACTTTGAGTTTATGAACAGATCTATGTTTTTATCCATGAAAGTTATTTGAGTCTTTTGATCTCTTATATGCATGATTACTTATAGCCTCGTATTTCTTCTTCGAATCTTTGGTTTAGTTTGGCCGACTAGATCGATTTTTCTTGCCATGGGAAGAGGTGCTTTGTGATGGGTTCGATCTTACGGTGCTCAATCCCAGTGACAGAAGGGGAAATGACACGTATGTATCATTGGTATTAAGGATAACAAGATGGGGTCTATTCCTACATGAATAGATCTTGTCTACATCATGTCATCGTTCTTATTGCATTACTCCATTTCTCCATGAACTTAATACACTAGATGCATGCTGGATAGGTGTCGATGTATGGAGTAATAGTAGTAGATGCAGGCAGGAGTCTGTCTACTAATCTTGGACGTGATGCCTATATAATGATCATTGCCTGGATATCGTCATGATTATTTGAAGTTCTATCAATTGACCAACAGTAATTTGTTTACCCACCGTATGCTATTTTTCTCGAGAGAAGCCACTAGTGAAATCTACGGCCCCCGGGTCTCTTATTTATCATATTTGCCTTCGAGATCTATTTTTATTTGCTTTTATTTTCAGATCTATTAATCCAAAACCCCAAAAATATCTTGCTGCAATTTATTGTTATTTATTTTATCTCACGTTCCCGCGAGATCTATTTATCCGATCTACTACAAATTTATCTATCTTTTTACCCGGGAGGGATTGACAACCCCTCTTTTACGTCGGGTTGCAAGTATTTGTTCTTTGTGTGCAGGTGCCGTTCACGTAGTGTTGCGTGGTTCTCCTACTGGTTCGATAACCTTGGTCTCATCACTGAGGGAAATACCTACCGTAGCTGTGCTGCATCATCCCTTCCTCTTTGGGGAAATACCGACGTAGTTCAAGCCGCATCAAAAGGAATTTCTAGCGCTGTTGCCGGGGAGGATCAAGTCAAGATAGTCTCCCGTCAACTAGCCAATTTCTAGCACCGTTGCTGGGGAGACATAATCAACATCTACCAGGTTCCTAATCACAAATCTCATCTCCTTGCAATTTACATTATTTGCCATTTGCCTCTCATTTTCATCTCCCCCACTTCATAAAAATTTGCCGTTTTATTCGCCCTCTTTTTCATTCGCTGTTTTCTCGTCAGATCTGTTTATGTGTGTGATCTTGATTACCTACTTTGTCGCTATGTCTGGCTCTACTACTCCTCCTTTATCTCCAGATTTTGAAGTTTTATACTTCAAGCAGAGACAAGGAGAAAATTTGAAAGATGCTTGGTATAGATTAATGGAATCTTATCGCATTAGCAATCTTAAAGGAGATGCAAGGGTTTTGCTTCGAAATTTTAGGATTAGCTTTGCATCATAGACAACTTTTGGATTTTGCCACTAAAGGGAATTTTATTGAACTTGATGCTAATACTGCTTATGAGATCTTAGAGGGGATCTTCGGAATCCCACCAACCAAGAAGGGGATTTCTTTTACTCAAGAAGGGGTTCAAATTTTAGACAAGTTGAGTGATTTGCATAAACATATGGTCGAGTTGCAAAAATATAATGAACCTCTCAAGCATATTAGTGGAAACCTCAATCGCATGAATACTTTGATTACTCTTTGCAATAAACGGTTGGATATTTTAGATCTCAAAATGGTTTCTTTCCCTGAGGATTTAGGGAAGCGTAAAGAGCCTCCCGGTTTTGAGAAATCCCTTGCAAAAGTTGCCAAAACCACAGATGACAACACTTGAATTTTGCATTATGCCCAGCTAGGGGCATAAAACGATAGCGCTTGTTGGGAGGCAACCCAATGAATAAATTTTATTTTTGTATTTTTCTTTATGTTCTTGAGTGTTTGCACAATTATGCTACTGTTATTATTGTGTTTTTTATGTTTTAATTAGTGTTTGTGCCAAGTAAAGCTTTTGGGATAGCTTTGGTGATAGTTGATTTGATCTTGTTGAAAAACAGAAACTTTTGTATCCAGTAAAATAATTTTAGAAATTCACATAAGAGATGAAAAATTCTGAATTGTTTACACAATATTTAAATATAAATTTTCTATGTTGTCCTAATTTTTCAGAATTTTTGGAGTTACACAAGTATGAGAACAATTCGCATATTTATAGACTGTTCTGTTTTTGACAGATTCTGTTTTCTTTGCGTTGTGTGCTTATTTCGATGAATCTATGGTTTGTATTGGAGGGTATAAGCTATAGCAAAGTTGGAATACAGTAGATATAATGCAAAAATAAAATATGAATGGGTTTGCAACAGTACTTATAGTAGTGATTTGCTTTGTTATACTAACAGATCTCACGAAGGTTTTGTTGAGTTTTGTGTGATTGAAGTTTTCAAGTTTTGGGTGAGATCACGATGGATGAAGGAATAAGTAGTAAGAAGAGACTAAGATTGGGGATGCCCATGGCATCCCAAGCCATTATCTAAAAGTGAAGCAAGCAACTAAGCTTGGGGATGCCCAAGTGGCATCCCCTCTTTCTTCTAACGACCATCGGTATTTTACTTGGAGCTATATTTTTATTCGTCACATATCATGAGTTTTGCTTGGAGCGTCTTGTATGATTTGAGTCATTGCTTGCTTTGCTTTCTATTTTTATTCAAGTATCCTTGCTGGACACACCTATTTGAGAGAGCCAAAATTGTGCTATGATTTATTAGAATTGCTCTCTATGGTTCACTTAAATCTTTATGAGCTATGGAATTGCTCTAGTGCTTCACTTATATCTTTTTTTAGCACGGTGTGCTTTATTATTTTTGAAGAAATGATCTGATGCTTCACTTAGATTTATTTGAGAGTTAGCAAAAAATTTAAGAAACTCTCTCATGCTTCACTTAAATTATTTTGGGAGAAGAAAATTCTTATGCTCATGTTCTTCACTTAGATTTGTTTGAGATATCAAAAGCAACATATGAAATTAGTCCCAAAGTGATAGATATTCAAGAGGGATATAATAAATACTTTCATGAAGATCATTGGACAAAATAAACTTGATTCCTTGTAATAGTTTTGTGATATGATGATATAATATGTGAGTCATGTTGATGAGTAATTATGCTTTAGTAAGAATATTGGTGTTAAGGTTTGTGATTCCCTATGCAAGCACGAAAGTCAATAGTTATGCAATGAAATTATATCCTACTTGTGGTGCATTATTCGGTGTTAGTTATGCTTAATGCTCGCTTATGAGATTTTTCGTTTCTTGGTTGGATGCTTCTCAATCTTTTGCTAGCCTTCATTTGCACTAAGTATGATCACTACTTGTGCATCCAAAATCCTTAAACCAGTTTTGCCATATGAGTCCACTATACCTACCTATATGCGGTATTCTTTTGCCGTTCTAAGCAAATTTTTATGTGCCATCTCTAATTTTCAAAATAAATTTCTCTTTTGTGTGCTTGTACCGCTCATGAAACGGTAGGGGGTGGCTGATATTTTTCCATGCTAGATGTGTTATTCTCAAGATGAGTGTTTATTCACTTGTCATTACACGAGAGTACGACAAAGGTATTAGGGATGCCCAGTCCTGAAATGAAAAATGAATTTACTTTATGTTGTCAAATAATAAATTCCTTGGAAAGTGTTGGTATGGACGGCACCCGTGGATTCGGTTAGCCGTGGAATGTGAAAGTATGGTGGAAAAAGGAATAAACTTTATTTTCTGTTTGGGAACCGCCTATGATATATCTAGCATGGAAAGTATTGGAAACTACTCGATCGTTTTTGTTGACAGGAAAAGCATGCCACCCAAAATGTTTTTATCTCTATCTTTTTCGCCTTGAGCTCTGGCACCTCTACAAATCCTACTTCCCTCTGCGAAGGACCTTTCTATTTACTTTATGCAATTTTTATTTTTGAGTCTCCATCTTCTCTTATAAAGCACCAACTAAGGGGCACTATGAACATACTTGAGCATTGGGTGTAGCTAATATGCGAGTGTGTTTCATGAATGGATCAATGATTGAGCATAATGGGCTAGGGATAACTTGCTTTAGTGTTGATATTTTGAAAGACATGGTTGCTTGTTGATATGCTTGAGTATTGAAATCTTCATGTCAAAACTAGACTATTGCTTTGAATCATATAAAAGTCCAAACGTCCATGCTACAAAAGAAAAGATTATGTGATGAACATGTTAGGCAGCATTCCACATCAAAAAATTTGTTTTTATCATTTACCTACTCGAGGACGAGCAGGAATTAAGCTTGGGGATGCTGATACGTCTCCAATGTATCTATAATTTTTGATTGTTCCATGCTGTTATATTATCATTCTTGGATGTTTTACAATCATTTTAAAGCAACATTATATCATTTTTTGGGACTAACCTATTGGCATAGTGCCCAGTGCCAGTTGTTGTTTTTTGCTTGTTTTTTACTTCACAGAAAATCAATACCAAACGGAGTCCAAACGTAGCGAAATTTTTGGCTATTTTTTCTGGACCAGAAGACACCTGTTGGGCTAAAGAAGTACCAGAGGGGGGCTCCGAGGGGAGCACAATCCACCAGGGCGCGCCTGGGGGCCCAGGCGCACCCAGGTGGGTTGTGCCCACCTCGGCCGCCTCCCGCACCGCCTCTTTGCTCTATAAATACCCTGGACGTCCAAAAACCCTAGGGGAGTCGAGAAAAAACAATTCCAGCCGCCGCAAGTTCCAGAAACCACAGATCCAATCTAGACACCATCACGGAGGGGTTCATCATCCTCATTGGTGCCTCTCCGATGATGCGTGAGTAGTTCATTGTAGACCTACGGGTCCGTAGTTAGTAGCTAGATGGCTTCCTCTCTCTCTTTTGATTCTCAATACAATGGTCTCTTGGAGGTCTATTTGATGTAACTCTTTTTGCGGTGTGTTTGTTCGGATCCGATGAACTTTGAGTTTATGATCAGATCTATGTTTTTATCCATGAAAGTTATTTGAGTCTTTTGATCTCTTATATGCATGATTACTTATAGCCTCATATTTCTTCTTCGAATCTTTGGTTTAGTTAGGCTGACTAGATCGATTTTTCTTGCCATGGGAAGAGGTGCTTTGTGATTGGTTCGATCTTACGGTGGTCAATCCCAGTGACAGAAGGGGAAATGACACATATGTATCATTGCTATTAAGGATAACAAGATGGGGTCTATTCCTACATGAATAGATCTTGTCTACATCATGTCATCGTTCTTATTGCATTACTCCGTTTCTCCATGAACTTAATACACTAGATGCATGCTGGATAGCGGTTGATGTGTGGAGTAATAGTAGTAGATGCAAGCAGGAGTCGGTCTACTAATCTTGGACGTGATGCCTATATAATGATCATTGCCTGGATATCGTCATGATTATTTGAAGTTCTATCAATTGCCCAACAGTAATTTGTTTACCCACCGTATGCTATTTTTCTCGAGAGAAGCCACTAGTGAAATCTACGGCCCCCGGGTCTCTTGTTTATCATATTTGCCTTCGAGATCTATTTTTATTTGCTTTTATTTTCAGATCTATTAATCCAAAAACACAAAAATATCTTGCTGCAATTTATTGTTATTTATTTTATCTCGCGTTCCCGCGAGATCTATTTATCCGATCTACTACAAATTTATCTATCTTTTTACCCGGGAGGGATTGACAACCCCTCTTTTACGTCGGGTTGCAAGTATTTGTTCTTTGTGTGCAGGTGCCGTTCACGTAGTATTGCGTGATTCTCCTACTGGTTCGATAACCTTGGTCTCATCACTGAGGGAAATACCTACCATAGCTGTGCTGCATCATCCCTTCCTCTTTGGGGAAATACCGACGTAGTTCAAGCCGCATCACCCGCCGGCAATGTGTTCCTGAACCGCGGGTGGCAGTCGTTCGCCCACGCGCGTGGCCTACAGGGGAGGCGTACCCTCCACTTCAGGCACGATGGCACTGCGACCCTCTACGTCAGGATCTTCGGGGAGGACGGCAGGTGCCTGGGGTGCTGCCCGGAGAGCGACAGCGATGACGACGACGTCCACCCCTCTGACGACGACGGCCGGAGGGGCGGTAGCTTCTCCGGCGATGAACCTGCCCTTGGTGACGGTCGCGATGCTTCCAGCAACGGCGGCTCCTCCTCTGGGGAGAGCACGAGCGAAGGCGACTACGACGAGCCGCCACGTCACCGCGCTCGGACCAGGGAGGGCGACGACCCGCCTCGCCATCATGCCCCGGTGAAGCAGGAGGAGGACTCCGACTAAGCGCGGGCGTCGCCGGAGCTGGGTCTAAGGAGCCGCGGTGGTCGCGAGGCCGCTTTTGCTTCTTCTTTTTTCTTTTCCCTGCATCGAGAAGTAGAAGGCCCTGCCGGGGCATGTAATGAACCATGGCGCTTGCGCCATTATATTAACGTTTGTATATCGCATCCTGGCATTCGTGTCGATACTAATTGACGGGTTCTTGCTGATCGCAATTAGGATAACTTAGCTTAGTGTGCTTGCGGTAGACTCCCGTGCTGCGAGGGCGTGCTTCTCTGGAGCTTGGATCTCCTGCGTGCCCCTCGTTCCAGAGAGATCCACCAGGGGTTTTCCACTTGAGGATCTGAAGGTTCTCAGGCCTCAGGGGGAACCCAGTAGCCGCGAGGCCGGTCTTTAGCGGGCCGTGAAGATATGGGACCTCCGGAGGGGTCTCATAGGGTGCCGCGCCCCGCGCGAGCCCCCGAGCGAGGGCCGATCATCGCTGGTACGCTGGGTCGCGATGCCCGGCAAGACCAGGAGGTGCGGACTCAAGAGGGTGTGCATGCTCGTTGGCTCGTTTTAAGAGCGTCGTGCGAGGATTAAGACGCCAAAGGTTAAAGGCTTTGGCGAGGTGTGTTCGCGGGCGGGCCCAGGCGCACACACCGTGCCCAGCCCCCGCGCGCGAGACGCGCAAGGAAGAGCGACAAGCAACTGCCGCTCTCCCTAAAACGAGACTTGAAAGAGCGAGCACTGCCAGGAGAAAGATTCCCAACCCTTTCAAATAAGGACGCGAGAACTTCGAATTTCATTCCAAGAAGCGACAAATCAACTACAGAAAGCAAGCAAAAGAACAGCCGCGTCTGGCACCTACACTAGTCTTCTAGTCTTCCCGACAGCGCGGAGCATGGGGCTTCCACTAGGATGTGGGTGGGAGCCCCCGTGAGGCTCAGGGGCAGCACTCAGAAGACTCCGAGCGTGTACAGCCCCACTCATTATTACGTGAGAGTGTCACGAGCGGAGACTTGAGAGGCGCATGGCGCCTGCTTGTTATGGGTAGAACTTTCAGAGGTGCTGGATGTTCCAGGCATTCTGGATGGGGACCCCGTCTTGCGTCTCCAGGCGCGCGGCCCCAGGCTTGGAGACACGGCGATCCTGAACGGGCCCTCCCACATGGGCGAGAGCTTGTGAAGCCCCTCCCTGGAGAGCACCCACCTCAGGACGAGGTCACCCACCTCGAGGGTCCTGGAGCGGATGCTGCGGCAGTGATACCGCCGCAGCGCCTGCTGGTACCTCGCGGCACGGAGCGAGGTTTGGCGGCGGCCCTCCTCCCCGAGCACGAGGTCCATCCCCCATGAGGCATCCTGGCGTGCCTCGTCAAATGCCAAGACTCGCGAGGAGCAATGTTTGACCTCGTGAGGGAGGACCGCCTCAGCCCCATAGACGAGGAAGAATGGGGTTTCGCCGGTGGGCTTAGTCGCGGTGGTGCGGATGGACCACAACATGGACTGAAGCTCATCGAGCCAACCCCTGCCGCAGGCCTCGAGTTTCTTCTTGAAGCTCCTCGTCTTGAGGCCTCTCAGGACCTCCGCATTGGTGCGTTCGGCTTGGCCGTTACTCCGTGGGTGCACCACTGAAGTGTAGCATATCTGTGTTCCAAGGTTAGCACAATATGTTTTGAAGAGATTGCTCGTGAACTGAGAGCCATTGTCAGCGATGATACGGTTGGGGACCCCGAAGCGGCTCACGAGGCCCTTGATGAACTTGACGGCCGAGCCAGCTGGGATGGTGTGCACAGGCTCCACCTCCGCCCACTTGGTGAATTTGCCGATGGCGACGTAGAGGTAGCGGTAGCCCCCGGCTACTCGGAGAAACGGACTGTAACACCCCCATGTATCAACTACAGTGATCACCTCTTAATCATGCCAAGTCATCTTCATTTGCAATGCTTGATCACAGTGGTGAAACATCTCATTTCAAAATCCTTCTCTGAATTCAATTCAAATTCAAATTGCAATCTCAAGTTGCACAAAAGTTGCTGCAAAAATGTTCACCATCTGCCAAAAATTGCATAACATTTATTTGTTAAGGAAAACAACATCACTCCTTTGCAAAAATGGGCAGTAGCATTTAAAACAATGCTATACCAGCAATTTTTATTGCCAATTCTTTTATGAAAAATACAAATGAATTCTTCTGGTCTCCAAACTTTTCATGGCAGTGCATAATATTGCATTGAATTTATGTGGCTAAGTCACATATTTTACAAAAGTCAAATGGAGTAAAAAGAAAATGCAACAGAAAAGAATAAAGAAAACAGACAAGAAATAAAAAGAGAAAGGCCGAAGCTTACTGTGCATTTAGGCCTGCGAGCTACAGTAGCCAGCCCAGCCCACCTAGCCGCGTCGTCCTCCTCATCGCGCGCTGTCGCGCGCGCCTGCCGACATGGCGACGCCCGTCGCGCTGTCGCGCATCCTGCGGCTCCCCGTCACAGTTAAGTGCTGCCCCGAGCCCCTCTCGTCCTCCCCCGAAACCCTAGACCACCAGATCCCCCTCTCGTCCCCTCCCTCGCTCTTGTTTGGGCACGCCCGAAAGCGCCCGCCATCGCTGTCGTCGATCCCGCGCACTCCATCGTCCCCGAGCCTCGCAGAGATGTCGTAGGGCCTCCCTGTCCTCGTCTACGTCGACTCGTCAGAGCTCAGAGATGTTGCTGTGCCCCCACGAGCTCGTCTTCTACCTGCGGCCGCTGGCGCTTCTCCGGCGAATGCCGCTGATCTGCTGCTCCTAAGCGTCCACCGGGCCACCGTGTGCCCTCCTGGTGAGCACCCGCTCTTTTCCCCTCTCTCTATGGTGTTGTTCGCCACCCATAGCCGCTGCTCCGCTAGCACCCGCATGCATCGCCACCGACGAGATCACCGCTGTAGCCATCGTCACCGTCATGCGCAGTCGAGCCTCGCATCGAGCTCCTGGAGCTCGTGCGAGCCCAACGCCACTGCTAGCGCATCTCCCCGTGCCTTGCAACATCGGTTCCACCGTCGCTTGACTCCG
Source organism: Thinopyrum elongatum (assembly GCA_011799875.1). Lineage (NCBI taxonomy): Eukaryota > Viridiplantae > Streptophyta > Magnoliopsida > Poales > Poaceae > Thinopyrum > Thinopyrum elongatum. The sequence goes on along the minus strand of CM022300.1, from coordinate 39,088,326 downwards.
GCGTTTGCCACGATCGACACCGCCGTCGTTTTAGCCCGCTTCCAGCCGAGACAGTACCACCACTAGAGGCGGCCCCCGATGCTCGTTCGAATGCAACTCGCGGCGTTCGATTTGGTCGCCGGACGGCGAGATCCGACCACCTCCCGTGCGTGCCGCCGTCGTTTTGGTCGCCGGCGGTGAGTCGCCGGTCGACGCCGACGTGGCTGGCCTGGAGCCACCCCAGGGCCACTGCCAGTGGGCCCCATAGGCCCCAGTTGACTGGGTTGACCCAGTCAACTGCTGACTGGGTAGCCCAGTGCCACTGAAATGCGGGCCCCACCGCCAAATTAGTTTAATTAAAATGATTTTCCAAATAACTTTAATTAGTTAACCTAATCAGTCACTGACATGTGGGGCCCTGCTACTAATTAATCTCTGATTAGATTTAAATAAACTCAGTTAAGCCACAGTCCATGACAGGTCGGACCCACTGGTCAGTTTGACCAGTCAGGCCCCTGTTGACCTGCTGACGTCATGCTGACACACTGCTGACGCAATAATTCATTTCTGTTAATTTAAATAATTCCATCAAATGTTTAAATCTTTTAAAATCATAGAAATTAAACCGTAGCTCGGATCAAAAAACATTATACATGAAAGTTGCTCAGAACGACGAGACGAATCCAACCGTGCCATCTGTTTCCGTGTCGGGACCCTCTACAGAGGTGAACCCGCAACTTTTAGCCTGTTTCCGATAGATGAATAGTGCATATACACCGGTTAATAATTCCAACTTAAATCCTAAAATAACTAAAATGATTTAGACATGTCTTTAGGCAACCTTGCACTGCACGTTAGCATAGCATGCTCTGTGTTGCATATGTTTGCTGTGTATTTATTTGTTTCCTCTCCCTTTTCTCTCTTGGTAGACCCCGACACCGACGTAGTCCCCGAGACCGACGCAGCTCCAGAGATCGACTACGCCCCTGACGACCAGTCCTTTGCTGCAAAGCTTCCAGGCAAGCACCCCCCCCCCCCCTTGACCATGCCTATATCGCCTATTCTTTCTCTCTTATGCTTGCATTAGAAATTGCTGCTGCTACTGTTTATCCTATCTCTGATGCATAGCCTGTTTTTGTAACTGCTGTTGTTACCTACCTGCTTATCCTAAACTGCTTAGTATAGGCTGGATAGAGACCCACCAGAGACCCCACTTTGACCTAGTTGCCTCCGTTGGATTATCAGATGACTCGATCAACGTGATCGACAACCAGGCACCGCACATCACCCCCCTAGTTGTACGACACTACAGTGTTACTATCGAGTGCCGAGGGTGATACCTCGTTTAGAAATTCTGATGTTAACTCTGTAGAGTAGCTATTTGGTCGTGGTCATCGAGGGTGATTCCTCCTTCACCACTTTCGTTAATGACGCTGCCGTGCAACACCTCAAGTGTGAACCCATCGAGGGTGATTCCTCCGAGTTCACCTTGATGGTTACATCGAGTAGGAATCCAATGAGGGTGATACCTCGGATTCCCCTGATGTTATGGACACACGGATACTTGGACTTTACAAGTGTTACTTGGAAAGCCGGGTCAACCCTGAGGGGTACCCGCGCGAGCCTAAGTGGCGAATGATATGGAGTCAGGTTGACCTGGAGGGTGCCCGTGAGATAAATTACGAGTCCTGGCCAGGCATTCTTAGCCCTTGCCGCAAGTCCTCGAGACGGGGCGACGAGGTCACATCGATTGTGAGTCTCTGCTCGTTACCGCAAACCCCCAATACACTAACGATTTGGATATTTGATCCGAGTGGGCCTCTGGCCCAATAGCACTAACCATCACGTGGGATAAGTTATGGGCACTCTGCGTCGTATGCATCAACCGAAGCTTAATGGACGTCAGCGACTGAGCGGCACACGCTGGGTTGTACTGGGAATGCAACCGCGCTTGTATTAAGGGGTTGCTATGTCTGCTCACTGGTGGTGCACGTAACATGCAGGAGTTCCCGGGGCGATGGCCCAAGACCCCTGGGGGCATAGGTTAGTCCGGCGTGCTGACCTCTCTGTTAAGCCTAGGTCGGGTTGCGGCGTATCATTTGGCCGAGGCCGGGCATGACCCAGTAAAGTGTGTCCGGCCGGAGTTAATCGAGCGTGCTGGGTAAGTTGGTGCACCTCTGCAGGGAAGAAAACATCTATGCATAGCCGGATCCTCGGTAACGGACGCTCGGAGTTGTATCCCGATCGATACAACTAGAACTTAATGATGAGATGAGAAATGGATATTAGGGCTCTGGGATCGCTTTCTCATAGGGAGTCGAGGAAGGATCTCTGGGCGAGGTTGATACTTAATACTGCTACTGCTTTTTACTTTACTAATCTACACTCTTCTAATGCTGCAAGACCACTAAAGATGCTAGTCTTTGATAGGACTAGGCCTTCTCTCTATTCTGGCATTTCTGCATCCCAGTCCACATATACAGCCTTTCTTTGATAATGTTGCATATGTAGTGTAGATCCTTCCTTGCTGAGTACTTCGGATGAGTACTCACGGTTGCTTTGCTTCCTCTTTTTCCCATATCCGTTTGATGCAACCAGATGACGGAGCCCCTGAGACAGCTGCCCCTGCCGACGACTACTACTACCACCCCGAGGGTGGTTACTACTTCGAGTTGACCGATGACCAGGAGTAGGTTCGGAGGGTCCCAGGCAGGAGGCCTGCGCCTTTTCGATCGTAGATTTTGTTTTGCACTGCCTTCTTAAAGGCTTATCTGTTTCTCTTTTATATATGTACTCAGATATCTAATGCTTCCGCTGATGCTTGTTGACATCAAGCTTATGTATTCGAGCCCTCGAGGCCCTGGCTTGTAATATAATGCTTGTATGCCTTTATTTATGTTTTAGAGTTGTGTTGTGATTCCTTCAAGTGAGTCCTTAGGCTTGATCGTGTGCATTTGCGTGTATGATTAGTGCATGATTAAGCCGGGGGAGTCACAGGTTGGTATCAGAGCCGACTGCCTGTAGGAACCCCCTTTCCAACTCCTTGTCCGAAGTTGAGTCTAGTCGTGAAAACCATTTTACTAACATGGATGTGTGGCTTACGGGCCCACATCGCCATTGGGTGGTATTAGGATCTTTTATTCCTCTTCTATACTCTGGGACTCTGATCTCTCGTCTACTCAGGTTAAACATTTTACTAACTCTGACATTAGGTTCTCGTAACCACTTCATCCCGGAGAGCTCCTTCACCACAGATGATCGCTTGCTTCGCCAGAAGATTCTGCAGATACTCCTCGATGTTTCCCGAGACCATTATGCCCACTGCTTTTGCAAGTTCCCTACTACCAATAATCACTGTGGACAGCTACACATCTTTGTCGTTTGTATCTTCATCCCCAGATACTCATTTATGTAGGAGATACCCCGAAATACTCCTCATTAATCCGGTAATCCTTTGAGCCTACTGCCGTGCAGCTTCTTTCGCACTACGGATAATTCCTCACATTTACTAGGGATCCGTTTATCCCCAGTTGTTCAGGTGTTTCACAAAATACTTTCGATTGTTAGTCGATCTTCCGAAAATCCTCTGCAGACTATTGCTCTTGAAATTCTTGCCTGCTTGCATTATGGTTAATTTCATATGTTTAGCAATCTTTGTTGACATTCCTTGTCAATGCCCTTGCATCCCTTCTCCCTCTGATTGATTACCGATACTCACATCAACTCCGTCGTGAATCACCAGGTCCATTGTTGGGTTGTTATCCGACAGTGTCCTTAACATCTAAAATCTTGTAGGTTCTCCACTGATACATAATGCCTTTGGTAAAATGTTTCCTCTCCTTTAGTCAGCCATGCTCTACCATCGAACTTGAGTTATGTACTCCTGAAGTTCATGGTACATGTTCCTAAGATGCCCCGATGGGTTGAACCTATGCCTTCTTAATCTGTGTGAACCCGATAATTTTCACAGGTCATACTCCCCTGGTATTTCACCAGGTAGTTCTTCATGTTCATATAATTTTTAATAAAGCGGTGAATGAAAGGTTATGCATTGAAGAAGTGGGAGTCGACCTTGAACCTTTGTGTTCATGCCCATGGGCCCGATGTAGAACTCATCATGGAAGCTACTCGTAAAAATAATTGTTCCCTTGGTATAAGTTCATCTTGTATCTGTGAATTGATCATTTGCAATCGTGGTTCCGACCATATTTTCTCCTTGATTCCATTTCCCGGACAAGATAAAATACTTGTCCTCTGCAGATCATTTCACCCGTCCAACCTCTACTCTGATTTACCTTCGGGTATTATCCCTAGTACTTGTTACTGGGAAGTTTAATACTCCATCACATCATTCCTAGCCTGATCGGCTATATCATCATCGTGCTAAATTTTAACCGTGCTACCTGGTTCTTATTCCCGGAGCACAATTTTCGACGCTAAGCGAAGTTTACGTCGATCTTCCTCATCTTATCATTCCACCCTGAACAACAAGCTTGATTTCGAGCTTGTGTCACATCCGTGGTTCCAATAACCTTTCGCTTCATCAGTCCATTTTCTTGATGTCGTCGCTGATCGATTACATCTCATGAAGCCTCTCAACAAAATGTTTCACCATCATCGTCAACCTTTTGACTTCTCTAAAGTTGTGAAATAAATTCATGGTTAGAAATACCATCCTTGCTCCTCGATGATTTGTATTATCATCGACAACATCCTTGACTTCCTACCAATACAAACTTGGTCATGTTTTGGGTATATCTTATGTTCCTCAACATTCTTGAAATTGTTCCTTTGTACTTCTTGTGACTTTCAGATTCAATCTTTGCTTGAAACACCATGTTAATGCTACCTCGAAGCATGATTGTGGTACACCGAACAACAACGAGAACATTGGAAGTGCATTGGCAAATGTTTCTTGCTCTATAATCCAAACACCGTTATATGGATAACATCATGAATTCCCTTGCCCCCTTTATCCAACTGGTGATTTACTTGTTGATCTGACATGTATATCATGCTCTACTTTTCCTGGGAAAAGATACACTCCTAAATCTTGTGTATAAACACATTTTCCTTTCCATTGGTTTGTTTAACTTTTCTTGTGATCTATATAATATAAGCAAAAATAATTCCCTGCTTATGAAAACACCTTGGTGTACAACTTGGTCAGTAAGACCCTGTTACTATGGTTGATGACATTCCAGTAACCACCGATGGACGAGAACTTTGCCTATTGGTCCGCCTCATTTTAACGAGCAGGAAAATGGTTCTCTTCGTCCCTCACCCATGGTACCGATGTTGTCACCGACATAACTGACAGACTAACCTTTGACTTACCTTGTTGTCGTGACCGGTAAGATGTCACCGTCCTCCCTACTTTCGATTGACAATCCTCACAGTTCCACAGGATCGGAACCTGACTCTCCTATATATCCTTGAATCCGAAGTATCATGTGTTCTTGGCTTTGTGTGTTATTACGAGCCACTCTCCGAGAGATGATCTATTCCCGATGCTCTGAACCCCTCTACACACTCTATTCAGGTATCGATCGGATGTCCATATGCTTGAAACTTCTTATTGTACCTTCATACTTTGCTCTTGATGTTTTCCTAAGTATCAACTCGAGAGATATTTCTGCCACATTTCCCTGAATTGTTAACCAGATAATTAACCCTATAAGGGTCAGTTCTCCCGAAGTTACTCTTTACTTCCCCACTTAAATCTTGGGACAAGATTTCTTGTAGTGGAGGAGAATTGTAACACCCCCATGTATCAACTAGAGTGATCACCTCTTAATCATGCCAAGTCATCTTCATTTGCAATGCTTGACCACAGTGGTGAAACATCTCATTTCAAAATCCTTCTCTAAATTCAATTCAAATTCAAAGTGCAATCTCAAGTTGCACAAAAGTTGCTGCAAAAATGTTCACCATCTGCAAAAAATTCCATAACATTTATTTGTTAAGGAAAACAACACCACTCCTTCGCAAAAATGGGCAGTAGCATTTAAAACAATGCTATCCCAGCAATTTTTATTGCCAATTCATTTATGAAAAATACAAATGAATTCTTCTGGTCTCCAAACTTTTCATGGCATTGCATAATATTGCATTGAATTTATGTGGCTAAGTCACATATTTTACAAAAGTCAAATGGAGTAAAAAGAAAATGCAGCAAAAAAGAATAAAGAAAACAGACAAGAAATAAAAAGAGAAAGGCCGAAGCTTACTGTGCATTTAGGCCTGCGAGCTACAGTAGCCAGCCCAGCCCACCTAGCCGCGTCGTCCTCCTCATCGCGCGCTGTCGCGCTGTCGCGCATCCCGCGGCTCCCCGTCGCGGTTAAGTGCTGCCCCGAGCCCCTCTCGTCCTCCCCCGAAACCCTAGCCCACCAGATCCCCCTCTCATCCCCTCCCTCGCTCTTGTTTGGGCGCGCCCGAAAGCGCCCACCATCGCCGTCGTCGATCCCGCGCACTTCGTCGTCCCCGAGCCTCGCAGAGATGTCGTAGGGCCTCCCCGTCCTCGTCTACGTCGACTACGTCGACTCGTCAGAGCTCGGAGACGCTGCTGCGCCCCCACGAGCTCATCTTCTACCTGTGGCCACTGGCGCTTCTCCGGTGAATGCCGCTGATCTGCTGCTCCTAACTGTCCACCGGGCCACCGTGTGCCCTCTCGGTGAGCACCCACTCTTTTCCCCTCTCTCTATGGTGTTGTTCGCCGCCCATAACCGCCGCTCCGCTAGCACCTGCACGCATCGCCGCCGACGAGCTCGCCGACATAGCCATCATTACCGTCACGCGCAGTGGAGCCTCGCATCGAGCTCCTGGAGCTCGCGCGAGCCCAACGCCACCGCTAGCTTGTCTCCCCGTGCCTTGCAATTTCGGTTCCACCATCGCTTGACTCCGGCGTCCGCCACGGTCGACGCCGCCATCGTTTTAGCCCGCTTTCGGCCGAGCCAGTACCACCACTAGACGCGGCCCCCAATGCTCGTTCGAATGCAACTCGCGGCATTCGATTTGGTCGCCGGACGGCGAGATCCGACCACCTCCCGTGCGCGCCGCCGTCGTTTTGGTCGCCGGCGGTGAGTCGCCGGTCGACGCCGACGTGGCTGGCCTGGGGCCACCCCAGGGCCACTGCCAATGGGCCCCATGGGCCCCCAGTTGACTGGGTTGACCCCGTCAACTGCTGACTGGGCAGCCCAGTGCCACTGACATGCGGGCCCCACCGCCAAATTACTTTAATTAAAATGATTTGCCAAATAAGCTTAATTAGTTAACCTAATCAGTCACTGACATGTGGGGCCCTGCTACTAATTAACCTCTGATTAGATTTAAATAAACTCTGTTAAGCCACAGTCCATGACAGGTAGGACCCACTGGTCAGTTTGACCAGTCAAGCCCCTGTTGACCTGTTGATGTCATCCTGACACACTGCTGACGCAATAATTCATTTCTGTTAATTTAAATAATTCCAAAAAATGTTTAAATCTTTTAAAATCCGTAGAAATTAAACCGTAGCTCGGATCAAAAAACTTTATACATGAAAGTTGCACAGAACGACGAGACGAATCCAACCGTGCCATCTATTTTCGTGTCGGGACCCTCTACGGAGGTGAACACGCAACTTTTAGCCTGTTTCCGATAGATGAATAGTGCATATACACTGGTTAATAATTCCAACTTAAATCCTAAAATAACTAAAATGATTTAGACATGTCTTTAGGCAACCCTGCACTGCACGTTAGCATAGCATACTTTGTGATGCATATGTTTGATGTGTATTTATTTGTTTCCTCCCCCTTTTCTCTCTCGGTAGACCCCGAGACCGACGCAGCTCCGGAGATCGACTACGCCCCTGACGACCAATCCTTTGCTGCAAAGCTTCCAGGCAAGCACCCCCTCCCCTTGAGCATGCATATATCGCCTATTCTTTCTCTCTTATGCTTGCATTAGAAATTGCTGCTGATACTGTTTATCCTATCTCTGATGCATAGCCTGTTTTTGTAACTGCTGTTGTTACCTACCTGCTTATCCTAAACTGCTTAGTATAGGCTGGATAGAGACCCACCAGACACCCCACTTTGACCCAGTTGCCTCCGCTGGATTATCAGATGACTCGATCAACGTGATCGACAACCAGGCACCGCACATCACCCCCTAGTTGTACGACACTGCAGCGTTACTATCGAGTGCCGAGGGTGATACCTCGTTTAGCACTTCTGATGTTAACTCTGTAGAGTAGCTATTCGGTCGTGGTCATCGAGGGTGACTCCTCCTTCACCACTTCCGATAACGACGCTGTCGTGCAACACCTCAACTGTGAACCCATCGAGGGTGATTCCTCCGAGTTCACCTTGACGGTTACATCGAGTAGGTATCCAACGAGGGTGATACCTCGGATTCCCCTGATGTTATGGACACACGGATACTTGGACTTTACAACTGTTACTTGGAAAGGCGGGTCGACCCTGAGGGGTACCCGCGCGAGCCTAAGTGGCGAATGATATGGAGTCGGGTTGACCTGGAGGATGCCCGTGAGATAAATTACGAGGCCTGGCCAGGCATTCTTAGCCCTTGCCGCAAGTCCACGAGACGGGGCGATGGGGTCACATTGATCGAGTCTCTGCTCGTTACCGCAAACCCCCAATACACTAACGATTTGGATATTTGATCCGAGTGGGCCTCTGGCCCGATAGCACTAACCATCACGTGGGATAAGTTATGGGCACTCTGCGTCGTATGCATCAGCCGAAGCTTAATGGACGTCAGTGGCTGCGCGGCACATGCTGGGTTGGACTGGGAATGCAACCGCGCTTCTATTAAGGGTTTGCTAGGTCTGCTCACCGACAGTGCACGTAACATGCAGGAGTTCCCGGGGTGATGGCCCAAGACCCCTGGGGGTATAGGTTAGTCCGGCGTGCTGACCTCTCTGTTAAGCCTAGGTCGGGTTGCGGCGTATCGTTTGGCCGAGGCCGGGCATGACCCAGTAAAGTGTGTCTGGACGGAGTTAATCAAGCGTGGTGGGTAAGTTGGTGCACCCCTGCAGGGAAGAAAACATCTATGCATAGCCGGGTCCTCGGTAACGGACGCTCGGAGTTGTATCCCGATTGATACAACTAGAACTTAATGATGAGATGAGAAATGGATATTAGGGCTCTGGGATCGCTTTCTCGCAGGGAGTCGGGGAAGGATCTCTGGGCGAGGTTGATACTTAATACTGCTACTACTTTTTACTTTACTAATCTACACTCTTCTAATGCTGCAAGACCGCTGAAGATGCTAGTCTTCGATAGGACTAGGCCTTCTCTCTATTCTGGCATTTCTGCAGCCCAGTCCACATATACAGCCTTTCTTTGATAATGTTGCATATGTAGTGTAGATCCTTGCTTGCTGAGTACTTCGGATGAGTACTCACGGTTGCTTTGCTTCCTCTTTTTCCCCATATCCGTTTGATGCAACCAGATGATGGAGCCCCTGAGACAGCTCCCTCCGCCGACGACTACTACTACCACCCCGAGGGTGGTTACTACTTCGAGTTGACCGACGACCAGGAGTAGGTTCGGAGGGTCCCAGGCAGGAGGCCTGCGCCTTTTCGATCGTAGCTTTTGTTTTGCACCGCCTTCTTAAAGGCTTATCGGTTTCTCTTTTATATATGTACTCAGATATCTAATGCTTCCGCTGATGCTTGTTGACATCAAGCTTATGTATTCGAGCCCTCGAGGCCCTGGCTTGTAATATAATGCTTGTATGCCTTTATTTATGTTTTAGAGTTGTGTTGTGATTCCTTCAAGTGAGTCCTTAGGATTGATCGTGTGCATTTGCGTGTATGATTAGTGCACGATTAAGCCGGGGGAGTCACACGGGCCCAGGATATCCAGCCCCCAGACTACGAACGGCCACGAGAGCAGGATAGTCTGCAGGCCCTGAGCGGGCTGGTGGATCTGTTTGGCGTGGAATTGACAGGCCTCGCAGGATCACACCAGCTCGGTGGCGTCATTGAGCACCGTGGGCCAGTAGAACCCGCTGCGGAATGCCTTGCCCACGAGGGTACGCGACGAAGAATGGTGCCCACAATCCCCGCCATGGATGTCAGCCAGCAACTCGCACCCTTGCTCCTTGGAGATGCATCGCATCGAGATGTCGTTTGGGCGTCTTCGGTAGAGCTCGCCGTCCTGCAAGCAGTAAGCGGTGGCCTAACGGGCCACACATTCTGCATCTTCCTCCTTCTCCGGCAGGGTGCCTCGGAGCAGGTATGCCTTGAGCTCTTCGATCCAGCACCCCTCCTGAGGTTTGAGTGCCAGGAGTAGGCGGGCTCCAGAGGCCGGACCGCAGGCCGGGGCGCTCATGGAAGGGGCCAGGGGCGGCTCCTCCCGAAACAGCGCAAGGCCTGCGGCGGGGGGAGCTGTCGATGGCTTGAAGAGCCGCTCCTCGAAGACACCAGGCTTCTGGGGCTCACACCGGGATGCCCTGTTGGCGATGTCGTCCGCCTCCTTGTTCGTGCCGCGCGGAACGTGCTGCAATTCCAAGCCCAAGAATCATTTTTCAATCTTGCGTACCTCTTCTAGGTATGCCTCCATGTGCTCGTACTTAGGTTTGTATGCCTTGTTGGAGAAGTTGACGAGGAGCTGAGAATCGCCCTTGATGGTGAGACGCTTGACCCCCAGGGCCGCCGCGGCCCTGAGGCCAGCGATCAGGCCCTCGTATTCCGCGATGTTATTGGAGACCTTCTCGCCATGCTGGAAGCAGAGCTGCACGGCGTAGTAGAGTTTGTCCTGGGTAGGCGAGATGAGTACGGCTCCAGCCCCCGCGCCCTGGCGCGCGAATGCGCCGTCGAAGTACATGATCCAGCCGTCGGACGCCTCTTCTCCGGGCTCGAGGGAGCGGTCTTCACCCATCCCTCGGTCGGGGGCATCAGTCCATTCTGCCACAAAGTCAGCGAGGGACGCGCCCTTGATGACCCTGGTGGTGCTGAACTCAAGCTGGAACGCCTGCAGCTCGATATGTTGGAAATATGCTCTAGATGCAATAATAAATTAGTTATTATCATATTTCCCTGTTCATGATAATCATTTATTATCCATGCTAGAATTGTCTTGACCGGAAACTCAAATACATGTGTGGATACATAGACAACAACGTGTCCCTAGTAAGCCTCTATCGGACTAGCTCGTTGATCAAAGCATGTCAAGTATATGTTCCCATGACCATGAGATCATGCAACTCACTAACACCGGAGGAGTACCTTGTGTGTACCAAACGTCGCAACGTAACTGGGTGACTATAAAGGTGCTCTACAGGTATCTCCGAGAGTGTCTGTTGAGTTGGCATGGATCAAGACTGGGATTTGTCACTCCGTATGACGGAGAGGTATCTCAGGGCCCACTCGGTAATACAACATCACAAGAAGCTTGCAAGCAATGTGATTAATGAGTTATCCATGGGATCTTGTATTACGGAATGAGTAAAGAGACTTGCCAGTAATGAGATTTGAACTAGGTATGGAGATACCGATGATCGAATCTCGGGAAAGTAACATACCGATGGACAAAGGGAACTACATACGGGATTAGCTGAATCCTTGTCATCGAGGTTCGACCGATAAGATCTTTGTAGAATATGTAGGAACCAATATGGGCATCCGGGTCCTGCTATTGGTTATTAACCGTAGAGGTGTCTCGGTCATGTCTGCATAGTTCTCGAACCCGCAGGGTCTACACACTTAACGTTTGGTGACGATATAAGTATAGTTGAGTCATTATGGTGGTTACCGAAGGTTGTTTGGAGTCCCGGATGAGATCCCGAACATGACGAATAACTCCGGAATGGTCCGGAGGTGAAGATTGATATATTGGACAAAGGGTATTGGAGTCCGAAATTATTTCGGGGGTACCGGGTGATGACCAGCATCACGAAAGGGGTTTCGGGGGGCCCCGGCAAGTGTTGGGGGGGCCCATGGGCCAAGGGGAGGGGGCAAACCAGCCCACTAAGGGGCTGTGCGCCCCCCTCACCCTTTCCCACGTAACCAGACGGGGTGGGGCGCTCCCCTAGGGCAGCCACCTCCTTTGCCTTGGGGGCCAAGGCTCCCGGGGGGAGGCGCACCAAAACCCATCTAGGGTTTCCCCCTGGTGGCCGCTGGCCCCCCTAGGGAACCCTAGGGCGCCCCTCCTCCTCCCTTCCCCCTATATATAGAGGGGTAGAGGGAGGGCAGCCGCACCCCATCTATGCCACGGCGCTGCCCTCCCTATCCCTCGTAGTCCTTCTTCTTCTCCGTGAGGCTTAGCGAAGCCCTGCTGAGATTTCTCCACCACCACCGCCACCACGCGGTTGTGCTGTCGGAGGACTCGAGCTACTACTTCACCATCGTTCGCTGGATCGAGGAGGTGAAGGCGTCATCAAGCCGTACGTGTGTTGAACACGGAGGTGCCGTCCGTTCGGCACTAGATCGGGAGTTCGCGGGACGGATCGTGATTGGATCGCGAAGACGTTCGACTACATCAACCATGTTTCTTAACGCTTCCGCTTAGCGATCTACAAGGGTATGTAGATGTAACCTCTCCTCTCGTAGATGTTCATCTCCTAGATTGATCTTGGTGAGCGTAGGAAAATTTTGTTTCCCATGCAACGTTCCCCAACAGTGGCATCATGAGCTAGGTCTATGCGTAGATGACATCACGAGTAGAACACAAAAGAGTTTGTGGGCGTTGATATTCAGATTGCTTCCTTCCTTGGTCTTTTCTTGATTCGGCGGTATTGTGTGATGAAGCGGCCCGGACCAACTTTACATGTCCACGTACATGAGACCGGTTCCATCGACAGACATGTGACTTTGTTGCATAAAGATGGCTAGCGGGTGTCTGTCTCTCTCACCTTAGTTGAATCGGATTCGACAAAGGCGGTCCTTGTAGAAGGTTAAATAGCAACTTGCATATCACCGTTGTGGCTTTACGTAGGTAAGAATCATTCTTGCTAGATACCCATAGCAGCCACGTAAAACATGCAACAACAATTAGAGGACGTCTAACTTGTTTTTGCAGGGTATGTTGTCATATGATATGACCAAAGACATGATGAAATATATTTGATGTATGAGATGATCATGTTTGTAATAGTTTATATCGACTTGCATGTCGATGCATACAGCAATCGGCAGGAGCCATAGGGTTGTCTTTAATTATTGTATGACCTGCATGTCAATCATTAAGCGCTATGTAATGCTTTACTTTATCGCTAAGTGGTAGGAATAGTAGTAGAAGCATGGTTGGTGTGACAACCCCGATGGTGACACGATGATGGAGATCATGGTGTCATGCCGGTGACGATGGAGATCATGCCGGTGCTTTGGAGATGGAGATCAAAAGCACGAGTTGATGGCCGTATCATGTCACTTATGATTTGCATGTGATGTTAATCCTTTTATGCATCTTATTTTGCTTAGGACGATGGTAGCATTATAAGGTGATCCCTCACTAAAATTTCAAGATAAAATTGTGTTCTCCCCAAGTGTGCACCATTGCGGAAGTTCGTAGTTTCGAAGCACCACGTGATGATCGGGTGTGATAGACTATACGTTCACATACAACGGGTGCAAGCCAGTGTTGCACATGCGGAACACTTTGGTTAAACTTGACGAGCCTAGCATGTACAGACATGGCCTCGGAACACAGGAGACCGAAAGGTCGAACACGAGTCATATAGTAGATATGATCAACATGGAGATGTTCACCATTGAAACCACCTCATCTCACGTGATGATCGAACTTGGGTTGGTGAATTTGGATCGTGTTACACTCGGACGACCGGAGGGATGTCGATTTGAGTGGGAGTTCTTAGGTAATATGATTAATTGAACTCATTATCATGAACATAGTCTAAATTGTCTTTGCAAATTATGTTGTAGATCAATAGCTCATGCTATAGCTCCCTGTTCTAATATGTTCCTAGAGAAAGACTAAGTTGAAAGATTTTGTAAGCAATTATGCGGACTAGGGCCGTAGTATGAGGATTGTCCTCACTGCTGCATAGAAGACTTATGTCCTTGATGCACCGCTCGGTGTGCCAATCCCTCTAGCATCGTCTATGGATGTTGTGAACATCAGGCAGACATGTTCTGATGACTACTTGATAGTTTAGTACGCCATGCTTTACGACTTAGAATTGGGGCTCCAAAGGCGTTTTGAACGCCATGAAACATATGAGATGTTCCAAGAGCTGAAATTGGTATTTCAGGCTCATGCCCGTGTTGAGAGTATGAGACCTCTGACAAGTTCTTTGCCTACAAGATGGAGGAGAATAACTCAGCTAGTGAGCATGTGCTCAGAATGTCTGAGTGCTACAATCGCTTGACTCAAGTGGGAGTTAATCTTCCAGACAAGATAGTGATTGACAGAGTTCTCCAGTCACTATCACCAAGGTACTAGAGCCTCATGATGAACTATGACATGCAAGGGATGGAGATGATCCTGGAGATGTTTGCGGTGCTTAAGGCCGCGAAGGTAGAAATCAAGAAGGAGCATCAAGTGTTGATGGTTAACAAGACCACTAGTTTCAAGAAGGGCAAGGGCAAGAAGGGAAACTTCATGAATGGCAAGGCAGTTGGCGCTCCAGTGAAGAAACCCAAGGTTGAACCTAAACCCGAGACTAAGTGCTTCTATTGTAAGGGGAACGGTCACTGGTAGCGGAACTACCCCAAATACTTGGTAGATGAGATGGCTGGCAACTTCAACAAAAGTATATTTGATATACGTGTTATTGATGTGTACCTTACTAGTATTCCTAGTAGCACCTGGGTATTAGATACCGGTTTAGTTGCTAATATTGGTAACTCAAAACAAAAGCTACGGAATAAACGGAGACTAGCTAAGGGCGAGGTGATGATGTGTGTTGGAAGTGTTTCCAAGGTTGATGTGATCACCATCGCACGCTCCCTCTACATTCGGGATTAGTGTTGAACCTAGATAAAGGTTATTTGGTGTCTGCGTTGAGCATGAACATGATTAGATCATGTTTATTGCAATACGGTTATTCATTTAAATCAGAGAATAATGGTTATTCTATTTACATGAATAATTCCTTCTATGGTCATGCACCCAATGTGAATGGTTTATTGAATCTCGATCGTAGTGATACACATGTTCATAACATTAAGGCCAAAAGATGTAGAGTTGATAATGATAATACCACTTTCTTGTGGCATTGCCGCTTAGGTCATATTGGTGTAAAGCGCATGAAGAAACTCCATGCTGATGGACTTTTGGAGTCACTTGATTTTGAATCACTTGACACATGTGAACCATGCCTCATAGGCAAGATGACTAGAACCCCGTTTTCCGGAACAATGGAACGGGCAATTGACTTGTTGGAAATCATACATACTGATGTGTGCGGTCCGATGAGTGTTAACGCGCGTGGTGGATATCATTACTTTCTCACTTTCACCAATGATTTGAGTAGATATGGGTATATTTACTTGATGAAGCATAAGTCTGAAATGTTTGAAAAGTTCAAGCAATTTCAGAGTGAAGTTGAGAATCATCGTAACAAGAAGATCAAATTCTTACGATCTGATCGAAGGGGAGAGTATCTGAGTTATGAGTTTGGCAATCACTTAAGACAATGTGGAATTGTTTCACAACTGATGTCGCCTGGAACACCTCAGCGTAATGGTGTGTCCGAACGTCGTAATCGTACCTTATTGGATATGGTGCATTCTATGATGTCTCTTGCCGATCTACCACTATCGTTTTGGGGTTATGCATTAGAGACAACTACCTTCACTTTAAATAGGGCACCATCTAAATCTGTGGAGACGACACTGTATGAACTGTGGTTTGGCAAGAAACCTGAGTTGTCGTTTCTTAAGGTTTGGGGCTGCGATGCTTATGTCAAAAGGCTTCAGCCGGAAAAGCTTGAACCCAAAGCGGACAAATGCGTCTTCATAGGATACCCAAAGGAGATGATTGGGTATACCTTCTATCTCAGATCCAAAGGCAAAGCGTTTGTTGCTAAGAATGGGTCCTTTCTCGAGAAAGAGTTGCTCTCGAAAGAATTGAGTGGGAGGAAGATAGAACTTGATGAGGTTGTTGAACCTTTACTTCAACCAGAGAGTAGCGCAGCACAGAAAGATGTTTCTGTGGCACCTATGTCAGTTGAACAGGAAGCTAATGATGATGATCATGAAGCTTCGGATCAAGTTACCGTCAAACCTCGTAGGTCGACAAGGGTGCGTACAACTTCTGAGTGGTACGGTAACCCTGTCTTAAAGGTCATGTTGTTGGACAACGGTGAACCTACGAGCTATGAAGAAGCAATGGTGGGCCCGGATTCCAACAAATGGCTAGGAGCCATGAAATCCGAGATAGGATCCATGTATGAGAACAAAATATGGAATTTGGTGGACTTTCCCGATAATCAGCAAGCCACTGAGAATAAATGGATCTTTAAGAAGAAGACAGACGTTGATGGTAATGTCACCATTTATGAAGCTCGACTTATCCAAGTTTCTGACAAGTTCAAGGAGTTGACTATGATGAGACTTTCTCACTCATAGCAATGCTAAAGTCTGTTGGAATTATGTTAGCAGTTGCTGCATTTTCATTTACGAAATCTGGCAGATGGATGTCAAAACAAAGTTTCCTTGACGGTTTCCGTGAGGAAAGGTTGTATGCGATACAACCAGAAGGTTTTGTCGATCCTAAGGATGCTAAAAGGTATGCAAGCTCCAGCGATCCTTCTATGGACTGGAGCAAGCATCTCGGAGTTGGAAAATACACTTTGATGAGGTGATCAAAGCTTTTGGGTTTATACAAAGTTTGCAAGAAACTTGTATTTATAATAAAGTGAGTGGGTGTAACACCCCAAAATTTTAACCATAATTTATTAATTAAAATTTTGCCGGGAAATTAAATTTTTATTTTCTAGATTTATCTTTTGATTTCAGAATCCCTCTTTTCTTCTGAATTGTGGAGTTTTTCCCTCAAAATGGAAACTTTTCAAAAAAATATTTTTGGACTTGAGTGCATACTCAAGAACATTTCTTTTATCAGTGGAATTATTTCTATAATTATTTTCCTGAGCTTTATTTCTTTTAAAATGGTTTCTCATAAGTTTTAGAGTCCCATTTGCACTACAACCTTTTGATAAATTCAATTAAAAAATTCCACCAAAATTTGGGGATGACATGTGATGTTCCTAAATCACTTTTATGCAAAAACTTCTCTTAGTCATTTGGGGATTTTGAGCCCTACCTCAAGTTTTCAAATCTGGTTCAGTTTGTAGTTTGCACTACAACCTATTTATATATTTCTTTAAAACTTCCATAAAAATTTGGAGATGTTAGTAGTAGTATATAATTCATTTCTATGCAAAAACCCATTGGTGTTCCTTGGAAGATTTGAGCAAACCATCCTCATCTTCATTCTGGTTCAGTTTGGTAGTTTGTACTGCAACCCCTCTTTATCTTGCCCTATTGCCCATGATTTTTCTCCTGCTTATAGACCACCCTACCAAAACCTTAAATCCAGGATTTGGGAACCTTTTGAATATTTTTGGTCCATGCAATAATGACCTTTATTCTCTGTCCAGATTTGGTTTTCTCAAAAACTTGCACTAGGGAGTTTCTGCTCTGGCCAAACTAACCTGGCCACCCTCTTTATCATCTAAAGAGACCCCAACCTGGAGATTTTGGCTACCAGGAGAGATGCCTAGATGCCCTTGGCATTTCATCAAGCAGGTTAGGAGCATGGCCAGATTTGGCATGCTTTTGGTCTAGCATTGTGCAGTTGCTCTAATGACCTAACCCGTGTGTCTATTAGCTCTCATATGCTCATTAGCCTAGTCCTGTTTAGTTTCATAAGCATCAGATAGGCCTAGAGTGCGTTGGCATTTCGTCGAGCACATGGCCCGCGTGCTCTGGGCGCGGCCAGGGCGCGCGTTTTGCACGTGCGTGCGCCCGAGTCGCCGCATCCCGCTGCCACCTCCCCGCGCTTGTTCTGATCCATTCCCACTCGCAGCCAACGCGCCCGACCCCTCTCTCGTCGCAGAGTCGCCCTGGCCACCTCCTGGAGCCCCGCAGTGCCACCGTCAGGTCGGCCATGGCGGCTAGCGGACGGCCGCAGTGGGCCCCGGCCTTGGCAGCGCCGCCCGAGCCTTCCCCGCGCGCCAGCTGCCCTCTGGAATAGCTCGAGCTCATCCGTGAGCTCGTCGGTTAGCGCCGACCAGCGCCACTTCGCCCTGCTAGCAACAGAGCGGCGGTTCGCCAGCGTTCTTATCCACTGCCGCCGTCGAACCGACCTTCCCCGGCTATAAATGGCCCCAGACCTCGCTCGAGCTCGTGAGCATCCTCAGTCAAGCCGTAGAGTTCTCCCCCTCGCTCAAATCCATCTGGAACCGCCGCCTTCCCCGCCTCCGGTCAGGATTCCGCCACCACCGTCGTGGTCAAATCCGGAGCCCCCTACTGCTCTTCCCCTTGCCTAGTGCTTTCCAACCGGGTCCCTCAGTTGCAGAAGACCCGTCGCCATTCCCTCTTTCCACCTAAAACCACCATAGGAGGAATGCCCCAAGGCCCGAAGCTTCCCCTCCGCCATGGAGGAAGGTGCTCCCACCCTCAAGCTCCCCCGCGCTCCTAACCACCACGGATGGATGCGGTGCCTCCTCCCGATCATCCCCATATCGAGAGCGTGTCGAATGGTGGCTTGTGTCGCCGGGGATCGCCGTTGGAAACGGCCCCTGTCTCTGTCGAGGCGCGCGCAGGGGGTAGAAGACGAACCCGACAGGTGGGGACCACCTGTCGGTGAGCCAACCCAAGCCACCAGTGGCGCAACCCGGCTGATGCGTTTTCCCTCTGGTGGAAGCATATATCCTGTAAGTATGCGACCAATCTCAGAAGGCGTATTCCAGGCGAACCGTTTTCTTTTTTCTTTTTTATTTAAAATCAGATTTTGACCAAAACTTTGACTGGCTATAACTTTTTAAATACAACTTCGTTTGACTTGATTCTTTTTCTGTTGATTCTCAAATTTTGTCTAGTTTATTTTCATATTTATTTGAAAATTTTCCGAACAAATTTTTTGTACTGTTTTGAAACTATGTGTTGATTTGAATATTTTTCAAAATTAGGAAATGGAGAGGGAAGCAACCTTCAAAAGTTTTGTGGTGCACCCTACCTCTCCACACACTAAAGGCAAGCATTCTGAACCCTAGTATAATATTTGCCGTGTGTTGTTTTGATATGGCTACAACACTGAGCTGATTGGAAACATGCATTATTTCATGTGATGTTATGATCATGTCCCTGTGTGCATGATGGAAATTCCTTGCTGTTGGAATTGATATACTTGTGACAGTATTCACCCACGTATGCCTTTCATGCCTACCGGAAGGAATCCGGAAAAGTCTCTGTCTTGGGTAGACACGAGATTGTTACTGATATTTCGCTGAGACGGGTATATTCAGTAAGGCATGGTAAGGTATGATGAGTGGTGATTCTGTCTGTTGGTGGAAAAATATATTTGTTATGATAATCATGCAGGGAATACTTAAACCTCCTGAGACGACCATAGATCGAGTCTTGTGCCAGTAACCCCCATACTTGCTTCGTACTACCACTTGTCCCTACTACAGGTAGGGTACGGTTCAGTAAGTTGTCAACCCCTTTCTTAGCACACACCGTACAGAGAGGCCAAAGTGAAAAATACCAGTGGCCCCTGGTAGTCATGTCACTTGGTCTGGGGGCATGGGTGTTTCCGGTTGGAGCCGAGGGGGGTAGCTCCCCTAGTTTGCGCGCGTTATAAATTTTGTGATCCCATGCTAGTCGAGGTTGTAGCCTCCCCACTTAGAGTTTTGCTTAACGGGTGTCATGGGTGATTCCAGACACCGGTAAGTTAAGCTGGTGTGTGCGGGTCAGGTGTGTTTTCAAGTAAAAGACCATAAACGGAATTAGTCCCGATGGACTAAAGGAATCCGTTACTCGTGGGTAAAGAGTACACCCTCTGCAGAGATTATATCTATTCGAATAGCCGTGTCCATGGTTAAGGACTACAGTCTGGGACGGGTCAAGTGTCGGTCTTAGTGTTGGTCTTCGGAGGAAAAAACTGCTAAACCAGAACATTGATCATGACATGTGACATATGATGATTATGATTATTATTATTATGGACTAACCATTTGTAGTATTTGAATTATTGAGTATCCCTGGGATGGTTCTACCTCCTGGATATTCACTATGGTTATTCTTATATAAGCCCTTTATGTGGTGTCGCTCAGACGCCCGACTGTGGCACGTTTGTTATTTACTTCTTTATAAGCCCTTTTTGTGGTGTCGCCGAGACGCCCGACTGTGGCATGCTTGTTATTTATTTTCTTTATAAGCCCTTTATGTGGTGTCGTAGAGACGCCCGACTGTGGCATGCTTGTTATTTATTTTCTTTATAAGCCCTTTATGTGGTGTCGCTGAGATGCCCGACTGTGGCATGCTGATTATTTAATCTTCTTGATAAGCCCTTTATGTGGTGTCGCTCAGACGCCCGACTGTGGCATGTCTTATATTATTATCCTTTCGAGGCGTCGCTTCAGACACCTGATCAGTTTATTTTATTCTTATTATCTAGATTACTTTTTAATATTTATTAACCTGTTTGCATGTGGCATGAATTTTACTTCGTGACTGGCTAAGTGATCATGAAAATATTTCAGAGCATGATTATCATCTGTTATATTATACTGTGTTCATAATGTTTGCGAGTACATTCAAAGTACTCACTGGCTTGTCCCTGGCTATTGTCTTGGCCAGATTTCTTGCTTGGAGAGGAGCGCTGCGATGACAGCCCCGGAACCTAGGCAATGATGATAGCAACCTCACGAAGATAGGAGTTATCCAGGTCAGCTGTTCCTCTGGGAAATGGAGTCCCATAGACGCTAATGAACCGCAAACCGCTTCCGCCATCAACCACTAGAAACCATTTGTTGTACTCATAGGCCAGAATGGTCTTGTACTACATATTTTGTATTTTGCTTGGAATTTCTGTATCAAGTTGGTGTCTCACCAGCTAACAGTAATCCTGGGGCTGGTGAGCACAAGGGCCATTTACTGGGAAATTAATATCCTGGAAAACCGGTCCCGACAACCTTGGTATCAGAGCCAGGCTGACCATTGGCTAATCCTATCTTAGCCAGGTCGATAAACCTAGGTTAACCAACCCACCAGACCTTAACCTAAACCCAGTCAAGCTTCTCGTGTAAGATAGCCACACAGTGACCCCGACACCTTTTTGGCAGTCGGTGCCTAACCTATCGGCCTAGCCTGTCGATCACGCGCCAGTGACCGACACCTAAATTGTCTCATTCACAAGCGTGCGAAGGAAGACTCCGTCCTCTTTTTCTATAAAAAGGGAACGCTAGCCCCAACCCAGCACAGCACAGCCTCTACCCCAAAACCGAGCCAAGATGCCTGGCCCCATTGTTCACAATGAGACCACAGCAATCAACCTTGGAGGTTTTGTGACTGTGCTAGCAAACCTCACCCGCCGTGCCTTTGCATTAGAAGAGCCCCCAGAGTATGTTGTGTACCAAGGGCCCATGAGCGGTGAGCGCCGTCAATTCTGGGCCACTGTACACGTCTATGGTAGGGGTATATCGCCAGAACGCCCCTACAGGTTCACCGGAAGGACAACTTCCTTTGAGCCACAAGCCATTCAGCTACCTGCTCGAGAGGCTATAGTTCAACTCCGGCACCTGTCGCCCAGAGTTAACTGCCGCTCGTTCTACTACTACCCCAGCCGTGATGGGTACAGTAGGCCACCCCAGGTTGCCAACGGAGACCACGAGACGGACCCTGCATTGCTGCATCTGGTGCGCTATGTAAGTGCACTAGAGGCACTATTCGATCAGGTCACCCTTGATCTGATCGCCGCTCGTGGAGAGCTTGTTCGCCGAGCCCCGGCAAGAGGAGAAGAGGAGCCCGACGCCGACAACCCAGTTGTGCTGTTCGGGCAACCGATCGACTCCTTGAGGTCTGCCCCGGCCACCGACCGAAATGCTTTGGTGTCCCCAGAAGTGCTTCGTCGCCTTTTGGGAACACGCTCCAACGGGATTGTGGCCAACAACCCCCGCGATGGTCATCATCGCTACCCCGACCCTGCAGCTCCCCAACCCCATCCAGCTAACCCGGATGGTGAAACCCATGGAGAAGCCTCGACGTCCACAAGGCACGCCCGCTTAGATATTAACGAGGTAGACTAAGCCACTCGAGTAGTACCGAGTCTTAGTATTTCTACGCCTTGTAATAGTGTGACCTTGTACTCGCCTTGAATGGATGCAGACTGCTTGTGCGCCTTTGTTTTGTTTAGTAGCCCCGCATAAGTCTGTTGGCGTGCGGTTGCATTTTTAATTCCGGGCGTAGCTACCGAAAACCACCCCGACGACACCCACAGTAACACGTCACTTTTGTGAGATATGTGTATTTGTGGCTTTGACCCCGACCCCATAGAGCAGAACCGGCAAACTAGTTGGCCCCACACCGTGATAAGTAACCCAGCCCTGATGCTATATAAAAGGCCACCTCGTGACCTTACCAAGCATCCCTCACTTTGTGCACAGCTCACACAGCCATTTCTTTGCCATGCCGAGCCCTAGTATTTATCTGAGAACTCCAGATGCAACCCCAGGTAGTTTTGTAAAAATATTGTGGGACTTTACCTGCAGTACCATGAGTTCTACCCATCCACCCCAGTGCGAGCTGCTCAAAACGAGGATCACCCCATCCACCTCGAAATATTGGGCAGTAGTGCACATCCCTCCCGCAAACCCAAACCAAGACCCAATGGAAGTCTCCTTCGTGGGGAAATCTACGCCGACTCCGCAAATGGCCATAGAAGCTGCTGCGTACGAAGCGCTTGCTCGCCTTCGATTCGCGGTACCCTATGCCAGCGAACGAGGGTATTATCACTTCCCGAGTCGTGCAGCACCCGGGGAAGTGGCATCTTTTCCCGGTGGACAAATTGAGAGGGACCCAGTACTGGCCAACCTTGCCCAGTATGTCATCGCTCAAGAGCGTTTGACCCAGCAAGTAATGGGTTATCTCCAGAGCCTCGCTGATTTAAATCCTCAGATCGCCATTGGCAGACCACTGAGGCCAGACCAGGAGAGGCGCATTCTTAGACTGGTCAATCCACTTCCTCCGGTAGAAGAGGAGTGTGCCCCAGTGCCGGAGACATTTTCTCAGGACCCTGCCTATTTTCCGTTTGCATTGTAGACGCCACTGCTATATTTGTTATCCTAGCATTTATTTATGTATTACCGCTTATGCGTTGTATCCTAATTTTGTGCTATGAATAAATTGTTTGGTTTTGTTGAATGTGAGTAAATTTTTTTTTCTTACTGCTGTGATTTTCGATCAACTGTTTCCGCTCTCAGTAAATCTTGAAGTTGGATTTTCTTTGAGCCGTTGCAACAAATATTTCTCCATGACATGAATTTTAATTCACGCAGCACCAGTACATCCATTAAAGTTGCACCAATTGTTTTTCCCTCTCACAGTAACCTCAGTGTATTGCGTGATTAGGATATTTGTTTTTTTTTAATTAATACTTTGTGGTAGTAGGAGTAATACTTTTGAAACCGCCCTTAGCAAATCTCGAGGACGAGATTTTTCTTAAGGGGGGTAGTGTTGTAACACCCCAAAATTTTAACCATAATTTATTAATTAAAATTTTACCGGGAAATTAAATTTTTATTTTCTGGATTTATCTTTTGATTTCAGAATCCCTCTTTTCTTCTGAATTGTGGAGTTTTTCCCTCCAAATGAAACTTTTCAAAAAAATATTTTTGGACTTGAGTGCATACTCAAGAACATTTCTTTTATCAGTGGAATTATTTCTATAATTATTTTCCTGAGCTTTATTTCTTTTAAAATGGTTTCTCATAAGTTTTAGAGTCCCATTTGTACTACAACCTTTTGATAAATTCAATTAAAAAATTCCACCAAAATTTGGGGATGACATGTGATGTTCCTAAATCACTTTTATGCAAAAACTTCTCTTAGTCATTTGGGGATTTTGAGCCCTACCTCAAGTTTTCAAATCTGGTTCAGTTTGTAGTTTGCACTACAACCTATTTATATATTTCTTTAAAACTTCCATAAAAATTTGGAGATGTTAGTAGTAGTATATAATTCATTTCTATGCAAAAACCCATTGGTGTTCCTTGGAAGATTTGAGCAAACCATCCTCATCTTCATTCTGGTTCAGTTTGGTAGTTTGTACTGCAACCCCTCTTTATCTTGCCCTATTGCCCATGATTTTTCTCCTGCTTATAGACCACCCTAGCAAAACCTTAAGTCCAGGATTTGGGAACCTTTTGAATATTTTTGGTCCATGTAATAATGACCTTTATTCTCTGTCCAGATTTGGTTTTCTCAAAAACTTGCACTAGGGAGTTTCTGCTCTGGCCAAACTAACCTGGCCACCCTCTTTATCATCTAAAGAGACCCCAACCTGGAGATTTTGGCTACCAGGAGAGATGCCCTTGGCATTTCATCAAGCAGGTTAGGAGCATGGCCAGATTTGGCATGCTTTTGGTCTGGCATTGTGCAGTTGCTCTAATGACCTAACCCGCGTGTCTATTAGCTCTCATATGCTCATTAGCCTAGTCCTGTTTAGTTTCATAAGCATCAGATAGGCCTAGAGTGCGTTGGCATTTCGTCGAGCACATGGC
Source organism: Thinopyrum elongatum (assembly GCA_011799875.1). Lineage (NCBI taxonomy): Eukaryota > Viridiplantae > Streptophyta > Magnoliopsida > Poales > Poaceae > Thinopyrum > Thinopyrum elongatum. The sequence goes on along the minus strand of CM022300.1, from coordinate 39,063,645 downwards.
CCGCGTGCTCTGGGCGCGGCCAGAGCGCGCGTTTTGCATGTGCGTGCGCCCGAGTCGCCGCGTCCCGCTGCCACCTCCCCGTGCCCGTTCTGATCCATTCCCACTCGCAGCCAACGCGCCCGACCCCTCTCTCGTCGCAGAGTCGCCCTGGCCACCTCCTGGAGCCCCGCAGTGCCACCGTCAGGTCGGCCATGGCGGCTAGCGGACGGCCGCAGTGGGCCCCGGCCTTGGCAGCGCCGCCCGAGCCTTCCCCGAGCGCCAGCTGCCCTCTGGAATAGCTCGAGCTCATCCGCGAGCTCATCGGTTAGCGCCGACCAGCGCCACTTCGCCCTGCTAGCAACAGAGCGGCGGTTCGCCAGCGTTCTTATCCACTGCCGCCGTCGAACCGACCTTCCCCGGCTATAAATGGCCCCAGACCTCGCTTGAGCTCGTGAGCATCCTCAGTCAAGCCGTAGAGTTCTCCCCCTCGCTCAAATCCATCTGGAACCGCCGCCTTCCCCGCCTCCGGTTAGGATTCCGCCACCACCGTCGTGGTCAAATCCGGAGCCCCCTACTGCTCTTCCCCTTGCCTAGTGCTTTCCAACCGGGTCCCTCAGTTGCAGAAGACCCATCGCCATTCCCTCTTTCCACCTAAAACCACCATAGGAGGAATGCCCCAAGGCCCGAAGCTTCCCCTCTGCCATGGAGGAAGGTGCTCCCACCCTCAAGCTCCCCCGCGCTCCTAACCACCACGGATGGATGCGGTGCCTCCTCCCGATCATTCCCATATCGAGAGCGTGTCGAATGGTGGCTTGTGTCGCCGGGGATCGCCGTTGGAAACGGCCCCTGTCTCTGTCGAGGCGCGCGCAGGGGGTAGAAGACGAACCCGACAGGTGGGGACCACCTGTCGGTGAGCCAACCCAAGCCACCAGTGGCGCAACCCGGCTGATGCGTTTTCCCTCTGGTGGAAGCGTATATCCTGTAAGTACGCGACCAATCTCAGAAGGCGTATTCCAGGCGAACCGTTTTCTTTTTTCTGTTTTATTTAAAATTAGATTTTGACCAAAACTTTGACTGGCTATAACTTTTTAAATACAACTCCGTTTGACTTGATTCTTTTTCTGTTGATTCTCAAATTTTCTCTAGTTTACTTTCATATTTATTTGAAAATTTTCCGAACAACTTTTTTGTACTGTTTTGAAACTATGTGTTGATTTGAATATTTTTCAAAATTAGGAAATGGAGAGGGAAGCAACCTTCAAAAGTTTTGTGGTGCACCCTACCTCTCCACACACTAAAGGCAAGCATTCTGAACCCTAGTATAATATTTGCCGTGTGTTGTTTTGATATGGCTACAACACTGAGCTGATTGGAAACATGCATTATTTCATGTGATGTTATGATCATGTCCATGTGTGCATGATGGAAATTCCTTGCTGTTGGAATTGATATACTTGTGACAGTATTCACCCACGTATGCCTTTCATGCCTACCGGAAGGAATCCGGAAAAGTCTCTGTCTTGGGTAGACACGAGATTGTTACTGATATTTCGCTGAGACGGGTATATTCAGTAAGGCATGGTAAGGTATGATGAGTGGTGATTCTGTCTGTTGGTGGAAAAATATATTTGTTATGCTAATCATGCAGGGAATACTTAAACCTCCTGAGACGACCATAGATCGAGTCTTGTGCCAGTAACCCCCATACTTGCTTCGTACTACCACTTGTCCCTACTACAGGTAGGGTACGGTTCAGTAAGTTGTCAACCCCTTTCTTAGCACACACCGTACAGAGAGGCCAAAGTGAAAAATACCAGTGGCCCCTGGTAGTCATGTCACTTGGTCTGGGGGCATGGGTGTTTCCGGTTGGAGCCGAGGGGGGTAGCTCCCCTAGTTTGCGCGCGTTATAAATTTTGTGATCCCATGCTAGTCGAGGTTGTAGCCTTCCCACTTAGAGTTTTGCTTAACGGGCGTCATGGGTGATTCCAGACACCGGTAAGTTAAGCTGGTGTGTGCGGGTCAGGTGTGTTTTCAAGTAAAAGACCGTAAACGGAATTAGTCCCGATGGACTAAAGGAATCCGTTACTAGTGGGTAAAGAGTACACCCTCTGCAGAGATTATATCTATTCGATTAGCCGTGTCCATGGTTAAGGACTACAGTCTGGGACGGGTCAAGTGTCGGTCTTAGTGTCGGTCTTCGGAGGAAAAAACTGCTAAACCAGAACATTGATCATGACATGTGACATATGATGATTATGATTATTATTATTATGGACTAACCATTTGTAGTATTTGAATTATTGAGTATCCCTGGGACGGTTCTACCTCCTGGATATTCACTGTGGTTATTCTTATATAAGCCCTTTATGTGGTGTCGCTCAGACGCCCGACTGTGGCACGTTTGTTATTTACTTCTTTATAAGCCCTTTTTGTGGTGTCGCCGAGACGCCCGACTGTGGCATGCTTGTTATTTATTTTCTTTATAAGCCCTTTATGTGGTGTCGTAGAGACGCCCGACTGTGGCATGCTTGCTATTTATTTTCTTTATAAGCCCTTTATGTGGTGTCGCTAAGACGCCCGACTATGGCATGCTGATTATTTAATCTTCTTTATAAGCCCTTTATGTGGTGTCGCTCAGACGCCCGACTGTGGCATGTCTTATATTATTATCCTTTCGAGGCGTCGCTTCAGACACCCGATCGGTTTATTTTATTCTTATTATCTAGATTACTTTTTCATATTTATTAACCTGTTTGCATGTGGCATGAATTTTACTTCGTGACTGGCTAAGTGATCATGAAAATATTTCAAAGCATGATTATCATCTGTTATATTATACCTGTGTTCATAATGTTTGCGAGTACATTCAAAGTACTCACTGGCTTGTCCCTGGCTATTGTCTTGGCCAGATTTCTTGCTTGGAGAGGAGCACTGCGATGACAGCCCCGGAACCTAGGCAATGATGATAGCAACCTCGCGAAGATAGGAGTTGTCCAGGTCAGCTGTTCCTGTGGGAAATGGAGTCCCATAGACGCTGATGAACCGCAAACCGCCTCCGCCATCAACCACTAGAAACCATTTGTTGTACTCATAGGCCAAAATGGTCTTGTACTACATATTTTGTATTTTGCTTGGAATTTCTGTATCAAGTTGGTGTCTCACCAGCTAACAGTAATCCTGGGGCTGGTGAGCACAAGGGCCATTTACTGGGAAATTAATATCCTGGAAAACCGGTCCCGACAGTGGGAGCACTACAACATTTCTAATAAGTATATGTGGATGACATATTGTTGATCGGAAATGATGTAGAATTTCTGGAAAAGCATAAAGGGTTGTTTGAAAGGAGTTTTTCAAAGGAATACCTGGGTAAAGCTGCTTACATAATGGGCATCAAGATCTATAGAGATAGATCAAGATGCCTGATAAGACTTTCACAGAGCACATACCTTGACATGATTTTGAAGGAGTTCAAAATGGATCAGTCAAAGAAGGAGTTCTTGCCTGAGTTGTAAGGTGTGAAGTTGTGTAAGACTCAAAGCTCGACCATGGCAGAAGAATGAGAAAGGACGAAGGTCGTCCCCTATGCCTTAGCCATAGGCTCTATACGATATTCCATGCTGTGTACCACACCTGATATGTGCCTTGCTACGTGTCTGGCAAGGGGGTACACGAGCGATCCAGGAGTGGATCACTGGACAGTGGTTGAAATTATCCTTAGAGGAATAAGGAAATGTTTCTCGGTTATGGAGGTGATAAAGAGTTCTGCGTAAAGGGTTATGTCGATGCAAGCTTTAACACTAATCCGGATGACTCTGGGTAGAGTTTCTCGGTTATGGAGGTGATAAAGAGTTCGGCATAAAGGGTTATGTCAATGCAAGCTTTAACACCAATCCAGATGACTCTGAGTAGCAAACCGGATACGTATAGTGGAGCAGCCATTTGGAATAGCTTCAAGTCGAGCATGGTAGTAGCACCTACAATATGACATAAAAATTTGCGAAGTACACGCGGATCTGAATGTTGCAGACCTATTGACTAAAACCTCTCTCACAAGCAAAATATGATCAAACCCCAGAACTAATTGGGTGTTAATCACATGGTGATGTGAACTAGATTATTGACTCTAGTGCAAGTGGGAGACTGTTGGAAATATGCCCTAGAAGCAATAATAAATTAATTATTATCATATTTCCTTGTTCATGATAATCGTTTATTATCCATGCTAGAATTGTCTTGACCGGAAACTCAAATACATGTGTGGATACATAGACAACAACGTGTCCCTAGTAAGCCTCTATCGGACTAGCTCGTTGATCAAAGATGGCTATGGTTTCCTAGCCATGGACATGAGTTGTCATTTGATAACGGGATCACATCATTAGGAGAATGATGTGATGGACAGGACCCAAACTATGAACGTAGCATATGATCATGTCAAGTTTATTGCTACTATTTTCTGCATGTCAAGTATATGTTCCTATGACCATGAGATCATGCAACTCACTGACACCGGAGGAGTACCTGGTGTGTACCAAACGTCGCAACATAACTGGGTGACTATAAAGGTGCTCTACAGGTATCTCTGAGAGTGTCTGTTGAGTTGGCATGGATCAAGACTGGGATTTGTCACTCCGTATGACGGAGAGGTATCTCAGGGCCCACTCGGTAATACAACATCACAAGAAGCTTGCAAGCAATGTGACTAATGAGTTAGCCACGGGATCTTGTATTACGGAACGAGTAAAGAGACTTGCCGGTAACGAGATTGAACTAGGTATGGAGATACCGACGATCGAATCTCGGGCAAGTAACATACCGTTGGACAAAGGGAACTACATACGGGATTAGCTGAATCCTTGGCATCGAGGTTCGACCGATAAGATCTTCATAGAATATGTAGGAACCAATATGGGCATCTAGGTCCTGCTATTGGTTATTAACCGTAGAGGTGTCTCGGTCATGTCTGCATAATTCTCGAACCCGCAGGGTCTACACACTTAACGTTTGGTGACGATATAAGTATAGTTGAGTCATTATGGTGGTTACCGAAGGTTGTTCGGAGTCCTGGATGAGATCCCAGACGTGACGAGGAACTCCGGAATGGTCTGGAGGTGAAGATTGGTATATTGGACGAAGGGTATTGGAGTCTGGAATTGTTCCGGGGGTACCGGGTGATGACCAGCATCACCGAAAGGGGTTTCGGGGGGCCCCGGCAAGTGTTGGGGGGCCCCATGGGCCAAGGGGAGGGGGCAAACCAGCCCACTAAGGGGCTGTGCGCCCCCCCCCCCCTCACCCTTTCCCACGTAACCAGAAGGGGTGGGGCACTCACCTAGGGCAGCCACCCCCTTTGCCTTGGGGGCCAAGGCTCCCGGGGGGGAGGCGCACCAAAACCCATCTAGGGTTTCCCCTGGTGGCCGCCGGCCCCCTAGTGAACCCTAGGGCACCCCTCCTCCTCCCTTCCCCCTATATATAGAGGGGTAGAGGGAGGGCAGCCGCACCCCATCTATGCGACGGCGCTGCCCTCCCTCTCCCTCGTAGTCCTTCTTCTTCTCCGTGAGGCTTGGCGAAGCCCTGCTGAGATTTCTCCACCACCACCGCCACCACGCCGTCGTGCTGCCGGAGGACTCGAGCTACTACTTCACCATCGCTCACTGGATCGAGGAGGTGAAGGCGTCATCAAGCCGTATGTGTGTTTAACGCGGAGGTGCCGTCCGTTCGGCACTAGATCAGGAGTTCGCGGGATGGATCGTGATTGCATCGCGAAGACGTTCGACTACATCAACCGCGTTTCTTAACGCTTCTGCTTAGCGATCTACAAGGGTATGTAGATGCAATCTCTCCTCTCGTAGATCTTCATCTCCTAGATTGATCTTGGTGAGCGTAGGAAATTTTTGTTTCCCATGCAACGTTCCCCAACACGATGTTCCACTCAGCGACCCTCCCCGCGACATTAGGGCTACGGAGCACCTTCTCCAGGGGGTACGCGGAGATGACCTTGATGGGGTGGCCTTGGAAATAGTGTCATAGTTTCTTGGAGGCGATGAGGAGCGCGAGCAGGAGCTTCTGTGGCATGGGGTAGCGCGCGCGTGCGTCGCGCAACACCATACTGACAAAGTACACGGGGTGCTCGACGTCAGAAGAGGTGTCGGCGATGCCCAGCCCTGCTTGAGGCGAGAGGGCCTTGGGAGCCTTGCCATCCGATGAGGTAGTCGAGGCCTCAGGAGCACCATCCTGAAGTGGCAACGATGCGGCCGCGCGTGGGGTGCTGCGCTGCGCACCCGCCCCTGCGCATTCTTCCCGGACCGCCACGAGCGCTGCACTAGCAGAGTGGGGTGTGGCGGCCAGGTAAAGTACCAAGGGCTCAAGAGGACGAGGCGCGACCATCACTGGCGGGCTGGTGAGATACCTCTTGACGTCATGGAAGGCCGCCTCGGCCTCCGGAGTACATTCAAAGGGGCCCTTCTTTTTCATCAGCCAGAAGAACAGGAGGGCACGCTCGTCGAGCTTGGAGATGAAATGCCCCAACGAAGTTATACAGCCTACGAGCTTCCTCATCTCCTTGAGGGTCTGCGGCGGGCTCATCCTTTCTATTGCTTTGATCTTCTCCGGGTTAGCCTCGATCCCTCTGTGCGACACTAGGAAACCCAGCAGCTTGCCAGACGGAACACCGAACAAGCAGTTCTCCGGATTGAGCCGCAGGTTGGCGAATGTTTCTTCCAGATCTTCAACAAGGGTCCTTGCTTCCCACGAGTTGACCACTATGTCATCGACGTACGCCTCGGCGTTCCTCCCGAGCTGAAGGCCCAGGGCAATATGCATCAATCGCTGGAAGGTCACGCCAGCATTCCGCAGCCCAAAGGGCATGCAGGTGTAGCAGTACACTCTGCACGAGGAAAGGAAGGCTGTCTTCTCGATGTCCTGCACCGCCATCTTGATCAGGTGGTAGCCCGAAAAGGCATCCAGGAAGCATAGCAAGTCACACTCGGCGGTGGAGTCAACGATCTGGTCAATGCGTGGAAGAGGGAAAGGGTCCTGAGGGCAAGCTTTGTTGAGGCTCGTGAAGTCGACGCACATACGCTCCTTTCCGTCCTTCTTGGGGACAATGAGTGGGTTGGCCAGCCAATCTGGGTGCCGCACCTCCCAACTGACGCCGGCTTCTTGCAGCTTGCGGACCTCCTGGACAATGAACGATTGTTTATCCGGGGCTTGCCGCCGCGCCTTCTGCTTCACTGGGCATGCACTAGGGCACACCATCAGATGATGTTTGATCACTTCTCGTGGGACGCCGACCAAGTCCGTTGCCTCCCATGCAAACACATCCTTGTTCGCACGGAGGAAACCAACCAGTGCCCCTTCCTGATCTGGGGGGAGGCCAGCGCCTATGGTGATGGTGGGGCCTGAGCCCCCGTCGTGACTGGCACCTGCTTCGTCTCGGTGTGATCTTGAGAGAACAATTGCTTCTTTTTTGCGGGCGCAACCTCTGGGATCCCTGGAGTGTCCCCAACGCCCGGTTGTGCGGCTGCCACGGCCTTGAAAGCGAGCTTGAGGGCTAGGAGTGCACCCTTGGTGTCCCCGCCACGGTGATGATGCCACTACTCCCTGGCATCTTGACAACATTGTAGCCGGGGTGCGTCGCTGCCATGAACTTGGCAAGGGCCGGATACCCAAGGATGGCGTTGTACGGGAGGCCGATGCGGGCGAGGTCGAAGTCGATGAACTCGGTACGGTAGTTGTCGCACTTGCCAAAGGTGACAGGGAGGCGGATCTGCCCTATGGGAGCGGTGGAGCCGCCGACCACCCCCGAGAATGGCCTGGTGGGGGCGAGCTGGTCGCAGGGTACTTGAAGCAGATCGAAGGCTTCCACGGAGAGGACGTTGAGGCCAGCACCGCCGTCGATGAGGGTCCTGATGATCGCGACATTGCTGATGGTGGGCATGCATAACATCGGGAGGGCGCCGACGCCTGCCGTGGTCTTGGGGTGATCCCTGGAGTCGAAGGTGATGGCGGTCTCAGGCACAACGCGGCCCAGAGGGGCCTCCTGCCGTGGCCGAGCAGCCCTAACCCGACCTGCTTAATGTGGCGGCCTGAGGCCTGCGCCTGCGACCCGCCGACGATGGCCGCAACCGCATGGGGTGCCGGGGCCGCGAAACGCACGATGAGCAGGCCGCACAACTCCTCCTAGGAAGCCACCGAAGACTCTGCCAGGCTGAGCAACCAGGAGCGCGGCACGTCCGCGAGGGCCATGGGGAGCCAGTTCGCCATGACCTTGTCGTCACCACCCGCTACCCAGATGGCCTACACGTATGCCAGGAGGAACTCCACGGGGTCCAGCGCGCCGTCATACCGCGGGGGCAATGCCGGCCTGAACTTTGGAGGCCACCGCACCTGCCGCAGGGCGGTGGAAAAGGCCCGGATACCCAAGACTCCTCCAGATGCGCCCAGCGGCCCAGGGGGTGGGACGGCGCCGGCCATGGGAACCACGCGGCGTGGGCGGAGCACGACCGGTGAAGAGGCAGAGCTTCGACACGCCCCTACCTGGCGCGCCAAATGTCGGATTCAGGGCTCCGCAGACCCAAGAAAGGTTTGAATTCTGGGGCGTGTGCGAAGGATCAACCCTTCCGGCCAACCAGTTCGTCGCCCCATGGCCTAGCTCGGTGCATGCGAACAAGGAAGAAGATGGACACGGCAGTTTACCCAGGTTCGGGCCACCTTGCGGTGTAAGACCCTACTCCTACTTTGTGGTGGATTGGCCTCACGAGGGGCTGAGGATGAACTAGTACAAGGGACGAACGACCTCGCGAGGCTTGGGGGTGAGGGGATGAGTTGGTGAGGTTCGGATCAGATCCCCTCCGACGGTGGTGGCTAACCTATACTTATAGTGGCCTCGGTCCTCTTCCCCCAAATGTAGGCGGGAAGGGATCCCATAGTGGCCAATTTGAAAGGGGACAAGTAGTACATCTTATCCTGACGAAAGGTGGTCTTCGCTTGCAAAGCTTCTGGTCGTGACGCAGCGGTGGGCTCGGCGATGACATCTATCCTGCCACGCCGGTGGCCTTGGTCTCATTGCACCAGAATGGAAACCTTTGTCAGATTCCTTGGGAACCCACGTCTGTCCTTGCCTCCTTAGCACCAAAGAGGAAACTGCCTTCTCTGCGCTCGTTGGCGCCCGCCTGGCCTTGGTCGTCATGGCTTGCGTCATCGCAACCTCATGAGGTTGGGTACCTGCATAGAAATCTCCGCTCCTCAGGAGGCTGCCTGGGAAGGCTGCTCCCTCGAGAGGTCTTGGTGTCGTCCACCTCGCGAGGCTTGGCCCCTCGCGAGGGTCTTGTATTGATGTCCTTGGAGGTGGGCCATACCAAGTCGTCGATGGAGCCATGCCCTGGGTCGCAGGCAGGCAAGTCTGGGTACCTTGGTTCCCAGAACACCGACACCGGCCTGCGGCCCGGAATCGAGGAACGTCTCCAGGTCGTTCTTGAGGCCGCCAAGGCGAGAGGCCTCTTGGACGACAACTTCGTCTCCTTGTTCGACAAGGCCCTCGTCGACTTCCTCCACAAGTTCACCGTCGTGAAGAAGCTGGCGGCCGACCTTGACGTACGCCTCCAGCCCACACGCCCAGGCTCTACGATGCCCACCACCCTCCATGGCATGTATGGTGACAACCTCTTCGACGCACTGGTGGCCCTGCGACTGCCCGCCGTTGCACCGGAGAATGTCCACCTCGAGGTCACGCTCGCCGTGCAGTGCTTGGCTCAGCAAGACACCATCGACATAATCACCCACATCTATGAGCAAATCGCCCACAAGGACTACTACGTGCTAGAGGAGGACGATAGGATGCTAGCCTTCTTCGACCGCAGGGCAACCTTGGACGACATTGTTCAGAAGCACGTTGACCTCGCCGCCAACGCCGCTGCTTCTCACCCGTCGGTTGGTGACCCGGCAAACTAGGGCGAGAGGATGTCATTGATGGATCCGTGTGCATCTTTATTTTTGTGTCAATTCCATGTATACTGTAATTTTCTTACCTTTTGCATCAACTTCATAACTTACGTACGTACCATGCATGAACCGCGCCACAACCAAACTTCTTATATATTAATATTGACGTGTAATGGGAATGTGTAGGTCCCATGCAAGAAATGGGAATGGATTTCAAATTTCTGGGCATGGTGGTTCAATTTGGAAAGGCGCACACATAAACAACCAAAACAAAGTCATTTTGGAACAAAGAGCTGCCACATTACAATCGGAAACAAAAGTAGTATTGAAATTGTGGGTGTTCTACTAACCATTTAAGTGCTGCCACGCGTCCCTCTATTAATTGGCTACTAGGAGGCGCCGTGTGGGTGGTACTACCTCCGTCCTGGTTTATTGTTCCCCTTAGTGTTTCGTGCCAAATTTTGACTATGAATTCAGTTTACAAAATGTTAACGCATGTCACAAAAAATAGTATCATTGGAAACTATGTTCAAATACGAATCCAACCATATAAATGTCAATAACATGCATTAAAAATTTGTCAATTAAATCTATGGTCAAAATGGCAGAGTCTTTGAGTAAACCGGAGGCGTGCAAGCAGACCGCTGCGCAGGATCACCCCAGACGGGCGGTCCAACCCGCCCCTCAATGCACAATGGCTAGGCATATCACTTACATGTGGGACCGCTTGTAAGGAAAGCGATGATGGCCAAAATTGGCAAAACTCCCCCGTTTATCACGTGGGAAAAGCCCTGCGCTAGCGTTTTGAATCGTTATTTCTATTTTTTGAGGGAAAATCGTTATTTCTATTTTATTTTAAAAAGGAGCAGAACCAAGTGTTAATGTACAACTTACTAGTCACTAGTACAAGTTTAAAAGGAAAATCCTGCCGTGTTCACGTCGCACCCCCACACGGTTGGTCCGGCACGCCGCTCAAGGGGGGGGGGGACGCGTGCTGTCTTGCATCTTCACTTACAAGTGGGACCGCAGTTGAGGAAACCGACTATCGCCAAACCCCCACCCCGCCCGTCGCGGGATGGCTGAGTTAGAGAAACAAGGAGGAAGAGGAGATAGCTGTAGCATGAACTCCAAGAAATATGTGTCAGATGGGAGTCATGCTGGTGGCGTGTGCCGTACTCCTGGACGTGAATGCTTGTTCTGGCCCATGCCACCCTACTATATATATCAAGGATTCGAGGTGCTGGTTACGTACAATGAACACATTAACATATGGCCCACCTCACACTGTGGCCAAATTTCTTGGAGTCTGTGCTAGGCTAAAAAGTGTTCTTTGTGAGGGTGGATGGCTGGTCTCAAGTTTAAAACTTGTTGTATTATGTATGCGTAGATGTAGATAGAGATGGTGCAGCAGTTTTGAAAGTTTGAATCCAAACATCAGAATGCAATTTCTACCGTTGATTGGACTCATCCGACGACCTAGGATGATGGGATTCGCAGCTATAGTAAAAACACCCGCCCGTCGCGTGAAGCATGTGAAGCTAATATAACTAGCAGGAGTAGTACTAGTATTGTTGATTGGACTCATCCGATAACCTGTTGCAATGCACGTACAATTATGCATTCGGGATTCTTTTTTTGCCTCGTCGCAGCACCCACTCTGAGAAGCGACTCGAAAGCCATTCATAAATTTAGTAAGTTTATCACAGGCATATCATTTAGTATTACATACAACAGGTCATCAACGCACAACGACAACGAGGATACATTATAAATACTAGAGTTTTTCTCACACAACAAACAACAAAGCGATAAAATAAACTTCAAGTCAACCAATCCTTGGTGTTGGAAACGCTTGCTTTGAACCATAAGTGATTCTCTGGGCAGGGCCAGCTATTGTCAATATCGAGACCAACACAAGACTCATCATCCAGGCTGAAGCGGCCTATATCAGGATGCATATTGTGATAGCCAGGGTAGGGAACCATAGCAATGTCTGAGGTATAGATACAGTTGCTTCTCATAAATGGTAATGTTGTGCCAACAGCAGCTGGATCGCCTTTCACCATCATTGGATAGTTTTGTCCAAGGAAGAGCGAATTTTCTCCAAGACTATCAATACTGAACCAGGCAGAAGGTGCTGGCGCTAGCACACTAGTATCCATCCCGAATACCCTGCAACGGATGTTGGAATAGGTCCAGAGAGTGCGACCATGGGAGACAACACCTGCTTCCTTAGTAACATCAGCAGTGCCCTGTATACAGACAAGAAGAGGTGATCCATCAGAATAAGTTGCCAGGCGCCACTGAGTATGTAGGTCCTGCTCATCTTCATGCTCGTGATCATCACCATCATCATCTCCCCCTTGGTTATAGTAAAATTTTCCAAGTATCGGTGGGGGAATGTTGACAGGACCTTGGAATCAAAGAAGGTTAATTAGTACGGTGATACTAACTCACATGCATGGTGAATGAAACAATTATAATTACAGTGGAAGATAAACATACCAAAACAATAAAGATCCCATGCGAAAACAGTGCCAGAAGTGGTGGCAGCAAACACAAGACCCTCGTATTGAATTGCATCACAGTACACAACCGTGTACAGAAACTGATTTTTGAGCAATATCCATCGAGTCGAAGTATTAAGGACGGCAACAAGCTTTTCGAAGATAGCGACAACACAAGCATTCCTATAACCCCAAGGGTGAGTGGGAACTCGACAAATTGCTATCTTCTGTAGATGACAGTCACCATGATCGTATTTGAACGTACGTAGAATACCGGTGTGCTCAACCTTAGGGCAGTCTGAGATTTTTGGAAGTGGAACCCGGTGATGAGTGTACACATTCACAAGTTCCCACTCGCAGTTGTACCCAATATAAACAACCCAATCTCCATTTGCATCTGCCCAGGCCTTACCCTCAAGCGATGGCATCTTAACATCACACGTACCATTATCAAGCGGCATCAACTTGCACAAGGCGAGGCTTCCGTCGTCCCCGCACCAGCGAGCAGCGTCATGGCGAAGAAGATAGGGGATATCAAACCACTCCTGAACCCTTGGGTTCTTTATAATGATGTTATTTGTTGAGTCGAGAATGGTCTTGAACGAACCTGCCATGCTAGCTGTGACGATGACGTCGCACCGATCAATGAGTTCCTCCACCACGTCATCTTTCAGATCGGGGCAAGAATAACGGGGTCGTTTCCTTCCTGTTCCCTCCATCGAGAAGACGAACAATGGCAGAAGGAAGAGTCAAGGCAAATGGAGGGAGGAAGAGCGTGGGACAGCAGTTCCAAATCGAGAGGGAAAGGCGAAGAGGCGGTGGACGGTTGCCACGGTACAGGAAGAGGCTAGTGGGGACCGGACGGTCGCCACGGTATACAAAGAGGCGCCCCGTCCTACATAGACGTCCGTTCGGAAATTATACAGAAGGAGACTCGCCGTCGTCTCACTGACATGTTGGAACGGGACCACATGTCAACAAAACATGGTGTGCCATTTCTCGTGCAAAATGCGATCTGGCCGCGTTGGCCCGAGGTGCCGCATTATTTCTTGACTTTATTTTTTTAATGGCGTGCCTTTCAGTTTTGAAGCACAACTAATTGGTACTATATGCAGAGAAAATATAAACTAATCTACCAGTACTCTACCTCTAGTACTTACTAGTATTGGAGTAGTAAAGTAGTATATAGGCTGGAGCTTCAGCGCTTGCTTGCTAACGGCTGCCCACTTGCTTCTCACACTATCACCCTCTCTCCAGATCTAAAAAAGATGGCGGTGGCCCCTCTCTCCCTCCTCACCGGTGGTCACAGATCCGCCAGGATCCCGTCCGCCGGGGAAGAAAAGGATGTGCAGTGTTGACGCACTTGTCATCGGCGAACGAGGTCACACACTGACGACAAGGCCGTCCTCTCAGACCTAGCGCTGACGCGGGATGGCCTCCATCCCCAAGCTCGCTGTCGTAGTGTGTGCGGAGGATGACGACCATGAGCGAAGCCATTTCCCGCCGACCCTCGGGTATGCTACCTCTTTTCGAACCATACCCTTGTTCTATTACCCCATCTGCCACGTCACTGCATGTGGATCTTTTTCCACTCCCCCATCTCCCCAATTTACTATCCTCTGCACTGCTAGTCACGCAGACGAAAACCTTAATTTGCACTATTAAAGGAAACCCTACTTCATGCAGACTAATCCATGTCTGGGTTGAATAAGGAAAGAAAGGGAGAAAGTACTGTCGAAGAGACTAGGTATCGAACATGCATCTTAGTTGAAAAGGGGAAAATCAATAGCTATGGAACGAGTCTCTTGTCTCTTGGTTGAAAAAGGGTAGAAAGGCATGACAACGCAGTAGAGAATGACCAGGTCGATCGGTTTGTTGTCCTCACATAGGAAAAAGGTGGCTAAAGAGAACAAAAATTGGACGTAATCCACATATGCTGCCTGGATATTTGTTGCTCTAGGCAACCATCCCTCCCTCATCACTCTATGCGTCCATGGAGGTACATTGTACTGGTGCGCCCACTGTCCGAATGGGCCTTCCCATGATCTTATTGCCACTTTTTTGTTGTTTGTATAACGCCACCGGTAAAATCAAGCAATGCTACTGCTAAAGTGATGCCACATTTAACTAATGCCGCAGTCAGTCTAATGCCACCGATAAATTTAAGCAATGCCATTTAATGTCACTGGATTATTTCAGGGTTAGCTGTTGATTGTGGATGTATTAAAGATTTTTGAGCTAAGGCATTCTAATGCTGTTGCACAGCCAATATACCAATGATGAAACTTGTTACTACCTTCAGATTTTTGCACTGTTAATGCTTATAGATTACATACCTCACTTCATGATGTTATGATAAGTCAAATTTTTTTGTACAGTGTCACCAAAATGCCAAGGTGGTGATGGCATTTTATTTCAGTTAAACTGCACAAAAAATTATGAAGAGAAGAGGAAAGGTCAAGAGTGGGCACCTCCTCCTCCTGTTGTTTTCTTGATTCGTTTGATCAAGTTTTTATGTTTGATCGATTATCAAGATTGGGATAGCAATTTTTTAGGTCCCCTCAAGTTCGAAATGATATTTACCTTGAAGGTACATGGTTTGCAATTTTTTATACTGTCATTAGTTAATAATGCTAGTTACCTTCAGACTTTCATATTTGGTCTAATGCTGTTGCACAACCAGTATACCAATGCTGAAACTTGTTACCTTTAGATTTTGTATAGTTAATGCTTATAGAAATCTTCCAGTGCTAGCTTATGGAAATATGTTCAGTAAAACCATTGGACTGTACCCCGTAATAAAAAAAACTACTCTACTGTTGCACTAGCCACTGGATTAGTGTATATTTGTACTATTCGACTGGTTTTGCATTAGCGTATGGACATATATAAGGTGTGGCAAGCTTTCCCAGATATGTGCTCAAGAAAACTACTACCTATTTTTCTAAATACTAGACATTTGGGTACTTTAAATTGAACTGCGAAAACGTCTTATATAAAGGAACCGAGGGTGTAGAGTTCATTCAAATTATGCCAGCAAAGCTAGTCACACCTTTGTTAAAATTAATGTTCATTATGTTATCGGAGGAGGTCAGCATGTTTGTCTCTATTGCCTGTCGATTACATACCTGACATCATGATGTAATGGTAAGTTTTTTTGTACAGTGTCACTAAATTGTCAAGGCGGTGATGGCATTTTATTTTAGTTGAACTGCACAAAAATGATTAAAAGAAGAGGAAAGGTCGGGAATGGTTCAGTCTTTCAGAAAATACTATGTATGCCTTCCTGACATCGGCCGTTGTTGCCTTATTTTTTCCTTCAAACAGGTGGTTAGAAACAGTCTTGCTACCTTTTCCCATTAAGAAATTGGAATGCTTATATTTGTGAGTCTATGCTTCAACTAGTGCCACTTTATAGTAATCACACTTTCAATATCTGTGCAAACAGGGATGCTCAATTTTAGTGGAACTGCACAATAAGTCCAAATGGTTCAACATTATGAGCATTTTTTCTTCCAAACAGTTATATCCAATTGGTGGCATTATGAGCTGTTCATTACCAAGGTACATGGTTTGCTACTATCTTGCTACTGTTTTTGTACTATCATTAGATAGTAGTATTAGTGGTTTGCATGTAAATTTATTGCCAGGGTGGGCCTACATTGGTGGTGCAGGACATGATTCAATGATTGGATGCTCAATTTCGGTTGTATGGATTTCACCTCTTCCATCATTGCAAACATGGATATCCTTGGTCTGATGAAGAATAAATGCTATATTTCTGCTCTGTACCAGCAAATCAGTTCAGTACCAAATTGTACAGTGCAAAACATGACATATGCTAAGGAGAAACGACTAGCAGAGGCATGTTTAAACCGAAAATACAAGGTGGGGTATATGTTAACTAGCTGGTTGATATTTGTGCAAACAGATGTCTGACCATTGCTATTTGGCGAACAAACAAAGTGACCTCAATTTTTGTGGAACTGCACAAGAGAATAGTTGTGACATCCTGGTTTTTGCTCTTTTTCTTTTTCTGGATTTCATTGCCATTTGATTTGAACTTGGAGTTTTGCATCAACTCAGTTGGACTTAATCACTTGGGCATGTCCTTGATTTTCACCCAAGTGACCCACCTCCCTCTCAAACACATCATTTCCTCTCTGATATATCACAAAATGGCCCTAGGAATATTTTTCATTCATAAATGAAAAATATTCATTTCTCCTCTAACACCTCACTTCAGTTACATATGCTCCAAAGCAACCCTCATTTTTCTTGCCCACAAAAATCTGAGAAAATTCCTTAATATTCTTTGGACCTTGGCACACCTCCCTGTGTAAAAATATTTCATAGTTATTTGGAATATTTTTGCTACAGAAAATCTTTTCTGTTCTGGCCAGAAAATGCAGCTTCTACAGGAAGTGCATTTTTCCTTGATCCAATGGAGCTGAAATTTTTAGGGCTTCATTACCCTCCTAAGAAACCCCTAACCACCAAAGCTTAGCCCTAAACTCCTTCTAGATCTTTCTCTATTAACCTCACAAGTTTCTGTCCAGAAACTTGCCAAGATGCTACACTCTCACACAGTCAACTTGTGATCAACTCAAAACCTTGGATCAACCCAAACCATCAAGGACTACACGCCAGACATGATTTTAATGCGTGGCATGGCACTATGCCAAAGTTCACGCAGTGACCACGCATGTGCATGATGCCAGGCTGCGTGACGACGCGCTCTGGATGCCGCCGACGCCTTTGTGGCGCTCGTGCTCGCTTCCCCGCTCGCCGCAGCTTGCCAAACCCCGCCACCATCATTGTCTCGACGCCCTTAACTCCCCCCTGGTGATCGCCGATGCCGGAGCTCACTGCAGCGAGCACGGGCACGACACGGCCAAGCGCACAGTGCGCCTATGCCACTGTTCTCGTCGCCACCCGAGCCCCTGTGCTCGTCTCCTCCCTCCCACTGTGGCCGCGTGAGCCACGGCTTCTTCTCCCCCTCTCACTCACACCTCTCATCGCCGGCCGCCGTCTCCAGAGAACTCCGGCAGAGCCCGAGCCCCTCTCCCCCCTCGCCTATAAATACCGCCCCTCCCCAGTCTCTCCGAGCACCTCAACACACTCACACAACCACCACGACGCAGTAGATGGCCGCAGCCCGGCCGGGCAGGCCTCTGGCCACCGTTCCCGACCGGAGTTCGCCGGCGATCCCCTCTGTTGCTTCCCCCTCCTCCAAAGCCTCTCGAGCTCGACTGACTCCTCCGGCGTGTCTCTGGTGAACCACTGGTGCGCGCTGGTGCAGTTGGAGCCCCTGGAAATGCCCTGCCTTGCCGGAATCGCCATCTCCGACGAGCTCCCTCCGCCGACGTCTCTGGAGAAGATCACCGCGACACGCTCCGTCCACCCCTAGCCATGTTTCAGGTACGTACAGGCTCGCCGAAGTCTTGCGCATCCATTCCCCCCTCCACGATGGCCGCCGACCTCTCGTCATCGGAGAATCATCGGTGATTCGCCGCCCCTCCTCTGTTTCCCTCCCTCTCTCTCTAAACCTGACCGCGGGGGCCCATTGTCAGCCACTCAGACGTGCCCAAAGCAGTATAAGTGGTGGCGCCCCGCAGGAAAACGCCTTCGACGTCACCCCCCCTGGTTTTCTGTTTATTTGAATTTAATTCAAATATTGACCAGAAACTTTGACTAGCCACAACTTTTAAACCATAAGTCCAAATGAATTGATTCTTTTTGCATTGTGTTTGTATTGAAATATTCTAGCAGCACACAAAATTTGAGATTTTTCTCTGCTATCTAGAATTTTTGGTGAATTTCAGAAGTGTTCTTGATGTTTTCTTTTTGCTATTTTATTTATTTTCAGAAGGAGAAGCTTGCCTAGAGGAGAACCAGGAGGAGTGTGACCCTTCTCTTTGCTAAGGCAAGCCACACAAATATTTGCATGGTGTCATTTAAATATTTATGACTTTTCCAACTTGAATATGATTTGTTTCATGCATTTAATCATTTAATGAATAATGTTTATGCTAGTTACTTTGTCATGATTGAAGTGCTTAGTTTACAGTAGTGTTTGAGTACATGGACTAGTGTGAGGCAGTAGAAATATTTTTGGTAGTATGGCTATGGTTTGGTTATGATCGATATCATTTTCATATATGAGTTAATGATTTTAATATGTTAATGGCATAACTAAAAATGATGGTAGTAAAACCAGTGAAGTTGAAACCAGTGAGTTAAAGTGCTTAGTAGTGCAAGTAGAATGATTCTATGATGTTGATCCGTTCACTTTAGTGTTATGTGGATATAGTGCATGTCGGATAGTTGCATGTTCATGGCATACTATGACTCGAGTACTTTTATTTCAAGTTAAACCTGATGATAATTCAACTTGAACATAATGTTGATCGAGTCATGGTGCCACCGAATCGAGCTTCCCAGTGCAACCACATTTGCCTTTATGGGAAGGCCTTTATTCGGTCCGTTGTCATGCCTCTGGTCGATGCCTCCAACGAGGGAAGGTTATGGGCGTGCTGTACCCTGGCCCGGTAAGCAGACATAACCTTGTGTGCCCGTTGTTGTTATGGTACCTTGTCCCCGTTTGGAACCGTTGATTGTTTTGCCACGACGGTGGCTGTTGGATGTCTTTGGTAGACATCGGGGCCACCCATGACTTAGCCCAAGAGGGGAGTTGGTCGGAGTGGCCGAGAGAGTGTCATGGCAATGGGAGGGTTCTGTCGGAATGCCGTTGGTCCACCCGAATGGGAGTGCGAGGCCATCGGTTCCGTGGTGTGGGTACAGTGTACTAACTTCTGCAGAGTGTTTGTTAAATCTATCGATAGCCGCGTCCTCAGTTACGGACACAGCTCGTAAGTAGGTCACACCATGGATCAACATGACTAAGTTAATCTTGCACACTAAAGTTATATGGTTGGCACTGGTTATGTGATTAAATTGGTGGGACCATGAAGATGGTCGTTGTTGTGGGAACCAAAGTGTTGGTTTCATTTGTGATCCGGGAGTGATCACCGTAATGATGAGGTTGGTTACGAGGTAACCCGTTTGGTAAGAGAGTCCGAGGGACTCGGTGCACAAACATGATTGACTGCATGAGTAGTCTGTTGTAGACTTGCATTTAACCTGCTTAATTGTCATATTATTGTTTGCCACTATGCTTATACTTGTTGTGAGCTTGCAAGTACATTCAATGTACTGACCTGGCGTGTCATGCCAGATTTCAGGAAAGTCTTACCGGATCGGAGTGCTTCCCGTGTCTAGATCGTGTCCACATTGGTGTCCCTATGCTATGGAGTTCCGCTTCGTCGTCGTTCCGCTGCCGCGTAGTTGTCGTGATCGAGGCCCCTTCATGTTCATTAAATAATGTACATACTATTCAGCTGCACCGTGTGTGCCGCTTGGCCTCACTACTTGATGTAATATCGAACCTATGTTTCCGCTAGCATCAGGTTGTATTCTGTACCAAGTTGTTGTGTGTTGCCAGAAGACTAGATCCCTGGGCTGGCAATGCAAGGTAAACCGGTTGCTCTGAGCCAGGGTGCCACAACGCTTGGTATCCGAGCCACGCTGACTGTAGGACACGCTAGACCACCGACGTGTTAGTTAAACAGTAGATAGGTGGTTTTTGAGTGCCGGTAGTGTTTGCATCTGCTTGCTGCATTGCATGCATTTGAGGTATTGTTATTCTAACCGACTAATGGTTGTGAGTATAGATGGCTCCAGTGACGTATGCGTGTCAGGTGGAGCTGGCACCGTACACTTCACTGCACCTTCTTCGGCATGTGTGGCGTCGACTCTACCTTCATAGTGACGACCCGGTGTATCGGGTGTACCGGGAGCGCCTAGCAGATTCAGTGTACGAGTATCACGCGGTGGTTACCCTGCACTACAGTACGACAGCTAGCACTTACACTCGTTCTTCTAGGAGTGGTTTCGCTTCTACCCCCGCTCAGGCTATTCAGTTTGCTACATTTGAGATTCTCGTTGAGCTCCGCTATAACGAGATCCAGATGCAGACCCACCCAGGTTTCTACCACTACCCCTCCCTGCACGATGATGGTCGTGTCCGCTTTCCTGTCATTGATCCGGCGGCCGATAGCGCTGCTAGCCACCTTTCTCACTATGTCACTGCTAGTTATCTTCTGATTCACGAGCTGGCCCGAGAGCTGACTCGTGCTCGCACTGCTTTAGTGGTCGCTAGGTCCTATCCCACTCCACCTTCCAGGGGATTTACTCCCTATATTGCACCAGTTTCTAGCTCGCCAGTTACCCCGGTTACTCCTTTGAGTAGCTCGGGCACCTCGACCGTGACTCCCCACAGTGCCCCTGCCGAGTGGGTTTCACTTCTCGCTACTCCCGCATCACCTATGCTCCAGCCTCATCCCGCACCTGCCCCTGAGGGAGAGCCCTCGAGGCAGCGTTGTCGTGTCACCTTTAACCCGGAGGTTTCCATTAACGTCGTCAGTTCAGGATCTGAGTCCGGCTCAGGAGAGGACCCAGCAGGACCAGCAGAGCACTAGACCATCCGAGTATCCGCAGTGTCATGATGCATGATGAACGGATGTAGTCGTACTTGCCATGATGTTTCGTTTCATGTATGAGCGTAGTCAAACCCGTAATGATGTTTCCCTTTCATGTATGAGTCTATGTATAATTATGTTGGAGTTTTTTTTCTATTATTCGCCTTGGTTTTTGCTGCTTTCTTTCGGGTTTGTCGCTTGCTTTTCTTCCCATTTTTGGATGTTGCTCATCTCAGTTGCCTCATATTGGGAAAAACAAACAATAGGATGACGCGGGGAGGCAGCAGCAGTCATGCTAGTGAGGATGTCCCTGTTCGTCGCTCAGCAAGACAGGCAGGACATTCTCCCGAGCGGTATCCACCACCACCGCCTCCACCGCCACATCCGCCATCCACTGAACAAATCATGCGCATGTTCGAAGAAAGAAGAAACAATGATCTGATTGAGCTGTTGAAAAGTGTGCAAGCTATGGTTGGGCAGAATGGAAATCAGAATGGCCATCACTCTAAACTGTCAGACTTTCAGAGGACTAAGCCTCCCAGTTTCAGTCAAGTTATCGATCCTTTGGAAGCCGATGGTTGGTTACGGACTATTGAGAAGAAGCTTGAGATTGCTCGCACTGAGGAAGTCGACAAGGTTCCATTTGCTACACACTACCTTGAAGGAGCTACCGCTATATGGTGGGATAATGCGAAAGCGATGTGGCCGGCGGACGTTGAAATCACTTGGGCTAAATTCAAAGACCATTTCCGCAAGTACCATATTCCCGCCGGTATTATGAAGGTCAAGCAGCGTGAATTCCTCGCTCTCACCCAAGGAAGCCTGTCAGTAAGTGAGTATCTGCATAAGTTCAACCATTTGGCCTGCTATTCTCTCTATGATGTGGCTACGGAAGAAAGGAAGATCGACAGATTTCTTGGAGGACTGAATCAACACCTTAGATGCACTCTCAGTATGCTCAACTTTCCGGATTTCCAGACTCTGGTAAACAAAGCCCTCATTGCAGAACGAGAACACAAGCTCGTGCACGACAATAAACCCGCTAACAATGATCATAAGCACAAGTTCGAGCCTAAGAAGGATGGACAGCCAGTGCAGAAGGCTCGTACCTGGCAGCAGACTCAGGTTGAGTACAAGCCCAATTGGCAGCAGAATGTTAACAAGACTACTACTCAAGTCAAGAATGTCGTGACCAGCCCGGTACACGAAGAGTGTCAGCGCAACAATTCATGTTTTTCTTGTGGGCAGACCGGGCATTACGCCAGACAGTGCCCCAAGAGCGGCAAGACAAATGCTCCATTTAGGCCGAAAATCAACCACATGGGACCATATCCTGGCCAGAAGACCATCCAAGGTCAAGTTCACCACCTCTCCGCAGACGAAGCCCAAGAGGACCCAGAAGTCGTCATTGGTATGTTTCCTGTTAATAGCATACCTGCAATAATTTTGTTTGACTCTGGGGCTTCCCACTCTTTTATTTCGCGGAGTTTTGTTGCCCAAAACAAGTTTTCTTGCTCGATTTTGGGAAAGAGTATGATGGTACAATCCCCGGGATCCGTGCTCAAAAGCAATCTGGCCTGCCGCAAATTGGAGATTGACATCAAGGGAGTCAGCTTCCCAGCTTCTTTGATAGTCATCGAGTCTGCCAAGTTGGATATTATTTTGGGAATGAACTGGTTGACCCAACATCAAGTATGCATCAATTGTGCGACCAGAGAAGTCACCTTGACAAGTCGGGAAGGTCAGACTACACAATTCTTTGCTCGAAGAAGCATACCCAAGAAAGAAATGGTTTTCACAGCTGTAGCTGAAGAATTGGATCTAATTCCTGTGGTCAGTGAGTTTCCAGATGTATTTCCTGAGGAATTACCAGGAATGCCGCTAGACCGAGAGCTTGAGTTTGCAATTGACCTTGTGCCCGGGACCGCACCTATATACAAGAAGTATTACTGGATGCCTTCATCCGAGTTGGTGGAGCTGAAGAAACAGCTTGATGAGATGCTACAGAAAGGATACATTCGTCTGAGCTCTTCACCATGGGGATCACCCGCAATCTTCGTGGACAAGAAGGACGGCAGTCTCAGAATGTGTGTGGATTACCGTCAGTTGAATGATGTCACTATCAAGAACAAATATCCACTTCCGAGGATTGATGATTTGTTTAATCAACTCAGTGGGGCAAAGGTATTCTCCAAGATTGATTTGAGGACCGGATACCACCAGCTCAAAATCAAGGAGGATATTCCTAAGACCGCATTCACCACTCGATACAGTCTTTACAAATATACGGTCATGTCATTCGGTCTCACCAACGCCCCCGCTTTCTTCATGCATATGATGAATAAAGTATTCATGGACTTCTTGGATAAGTTTGTGGTGGTCTTCATTGATGACATCCTCATATACTCGAAGGGTGAATAAGAGCACAAGGGACACCTCAGAGCAGTCTTGCAAAGACTCCGTGACCATCAACTATATGCGAAATTCAGCAAATGTGAATTTTGGCACAAGCAAGTCCGATTTTTGGGGCATGTTCTTTCGGCAGAAGCCATAGCTGTGGACCCAAGCAAAGTGAAGGACGTACTTGATTGGACAGCACCCATGACAGTAACTGAGATCCGGAGTTTTCTTGGATTAGCCGGATACTACCGTCGATTCATCGAAGGCTTCTCTAAGATTGCCAAGCCAATGACAGAACTCCTCAAGAAGGATAAGAAATTTGAATGGTCTGAGGACTGTGAGAAAAGCTTCAATGAGTTGAAGACCAGATTGACGACAGCACCTGTGTTGACCCTCCCAGACATCTACCGCAGCTTTGATGTATATTGTGACGCATCCAGAAGAGGTATTGGATGTGTACTCATGCAAGATGGCAAGGTTGTAGCATACGCATCTCGACAGCTACGACCCCACGAAGGGAACTATCCAACCCATGATTTGGAATTGGCCACAGTTATGCACGCATTAAAAATCTGGAGGCACTACCTCATTGGCAAAAGATGTCTGATATTTACCGACCACAAGAGTCTCAAGTATATATCCACCCAACCTAATCTGAACCTCCGACAGTGAAGATGGCTCGAATTGGTCAAGGATTATGATCTTGGAATAAATTACCATCCCGGTAAGGCCAATGTGGTTGCCGATGCCCTCAGCCGCAAGCCCGCCAATCTGAATGCCCTGATGGAGTCCTTGCCTCCCGAACTCCAAGAAGAGATTGCTCAGCTTAACCCGGTTATTGTTGAGGCTGACCTTGCCAATATCTTGGAAGTTACCCCTACTCTCGAAGAAGAAATTCGCATGGCCTAGCAAGATGACTCAGTCCTGCAACACCATGTCAAGTGTATGCAAGAAGGCAAGACCCAGGATTTCTCGAAGGATGAGCAAGGTACGCTGAGGTTTCGAGGACGGATTTGCGTACCTGAGCAAGCAGACCTGAGACAAAAAATCTTGATAGAAGCGCATGAATCTTCGTACTCGATCCATCCAGGATGTACCAAGATGTACGAAGACCTTCATCAGGCATTTTGGTGGGATGGAATGAAGAAGGACATCGCCTATTTTGTCGCTTGTTGCGATATATGTAACAAAGTGAAGGCGGAACACCAGAAACCCGTTGGACTTCTTCAACCTTTGCCCGTTCCGCAATGGAAGTGGGACGATGTCTACATGGATTTCGTCACAGGTCTACCAAGGACCCACCGAGGCAATGCTGCAGTATGGGTTGTGGTGGACATGCTGACAAAGGTAGCTCACTTCATTCCCATCCGAACCACCAACCGAGCCGACCAACTCGCACAGTTATATGTCTCCAGAATCGTCAGTTTACATGGAGTGCCAAGAACTATCACTTCCGACAAAGGTTCTCTCTTTACCTCCGCATTCTGGTCACGTCTCCATCAAGCCTTGGGGACCGCACTAAAGTACAGCACCGCCTACCATCCTCAGACAGACGGGCAGAATGAGCGAGTAAATCAAATACTTGAAGATATGCTCCGAGCATGTGCTTTGGCCCAAGGGCCTAAGTGGGAAGATTGTCTGCCTTATGCTGAGTTCTCTTACAACAACAGCTTCCAGACCAGCCTCAAGATGTCACCATATGAAGCTCTGTATGGCCGTAAGTGCCGCACTCCGCTAAACTGGTCTCAAACCGGAGCTAGCCGTATTTTTGGAACCGACTTAATGATGGAGGCTGAAAAGCAAGTCCAGGAGATCCGAGATAGATTGAAATTGGCTAAGTCCCGACAAAAGAGCTACTATGACTCAAAGCACCGTCAGATCAGTTTTGAACCCGGAGAATATGTGTACCTCTGAGTCACACCCATGAAAGGAGTCAAGAGGTTTCAGACCCGAGGAAAACTTGCACCCAGATATATTGGTCCGTTCCCAGTTATGTCCAGAGTTGGTACAGTTGCTTATCAGTTGGAACTACCACCGGAATTGTCAGAAGTGCACAGTGTGTTCCATGTCTCACAGTTGAGAAGGTGTATCTCGCCACCCGAGAAAAGGACTGATATGGCAGAAATAGAGCTGGCTAAGGATTTAACCTATGAGGAGAAACCGTTCTGAATATTGGATGAAACGGAAAGAGTCACTCGCAGTAAGGTGATCAAATTTTATAAGGTACATTGGGAGCATCACACCGAGGAAGAAGCAACTTGGGAAAGAGAGGACTTTTTAAGGGCAGCCTATCCAGAATTGTTTTCCCGAGGAACCAAATCTCGAGGACGAGATTCATCCTAAGTGGGAGAGGTTTGTGATATCCTGGTTTTTGCTCTTTTTCTTTTTCTGGATTTCATTGCCATTTGATTTGAATTTGGAGTTTTTAATCAACTCAGTTGGACTTAATCACTTGGGCATGCCCTTGATTTTCACCCAAGTGACCCACCTCCCTCTCAAACACATCATTTCCTCTCTGATATATCACAAAATGGCACTAGGAATATTTTTCATTCATAAATGAAAAATACTCATTTCCCCTCTAACACCTCACTTCAGTTACATATGCTCCAAAGCAACCCTCATTTTTCTTGCCCACAAAAATCTGAGAAAATTCCTGAATATTCTTTGGACCTTGGCACACCTCCCTGTGTAAAAATATTTCATAGTTATTTGGAATATTTTTGCTACAGAAAATCTTTTCTGTTCTGGCCAGAAAATGCAGTTAAAATTTTTCCTTGATCCAATGGAGCTAAAATTTTTAGGGCTTCATTACCCTCCTAAGAAACCCCTAACCACCAAAGCTTAGCCCTAAACTCCTTCTAGATCTCTCTCTATTAACCTCACAAGTTTCTGTCCAGAAACTTGCCAAGATGCTACACTCTCACACAGTCGACCTGTGATCAACTCAAGACCTTGGATCAACCCAAACCATCAAGGACTACACGCCAGACATGATTTTAATGCGCGGCATGGCACTATGCCAAAGTTCACGCGGTGACCACGCGTGTGCATGATGCCAGGCTGCGTGACGACACGCTCTGGATGCCGCCGACACCTCTGTGGCGCTCATGCTCGCTTCCCCGCTCGCCGCAGCTTGCCAAACCCCGCCACCATCATCGTCTCGATGCCCTTAACTCCCCCCTGGTGCTCGCCGACGTCGGAGCTTGCCGCAGCGAGCATGGGCACGACACGGCCAAGCGCACAGTGCGCCCGTGCCACTGTTCTCGTCGCCACCCGAGCCCCTGTGCTCGTCTCCTCCCTCCCACAGTGGCCACGTGAGCCACGGCTTCTTCTCCCCCTCTCACAGACACCTCTCGTCACCGGGCGCCATCTCCAGAGAACTCCGGCGGAGCCCGAGCCCCCCTCCTCCCTCGCCTATAAATACCGCCCCTCCCCAGCCTCACCTAGCACCTCAACACACTCACGCAACCACCACGACGCAGTAGATAGCCGCAGCCCGGCCGGGCAGGCCTCTTGCCGCCGTTCCCGACCGGAGTTCGCTGACGATCCTCTCAGTTGCTTCCCCCTCCTCCAGAGCCTCTCGAGCTCGACCGACTCCTCCAGTGTGTCTCTGGTTAACCACTGGTGCCCGCTGGTGCAGTTGGAGCCCCTGGAAACGCCCTGCCTCGCCGGAATCGCCATCTCCGATGAGCTCCCTCCGCCGACGTCTCTAGAAAAGATCACCGCGACATGCTTCGTCCACCCCTAGCCATGTTTTGGGTACGTACAGGCTCACCGTAGTCTTGCGCATCCATTCCTCCCTCCATGGCGGCCGCCGACCTCTCCTCGCCGGAGAATCACCGGCGATTCGTCGCCCCTCCTCTGTTTCCCTCCCTCTCTCTCTAAACCTGACCTCGGGGGCCCACTGTCAGCCACTCAGCCGCGCCTGAAGCGGTATAAGTGGTGGCGCCCTGCGGGAATACGCCTTCGACGTCACCCCCCTGGTTTTCTGTTTATTTGAATTTAATTCAAATATTGACCAGAAACTTTGACCAGCCACAACTTTTAAACCATAAGTCCAAATGAATTGATTCTTTTTGCGTTGTGTTTGTATTGAAATATTCTAGCAGCACACAAAATTTGAGATTTTTCTTTGCTGTCTAGAATTTCTGGTGAATTTCGAAAGTGTTCTTGATGTTTTCTTTTTGCTGTTTTATTTATTTTCAGAAGGAGAAGCTTGCCTAGAGGAGAACCAGGAGGAGTGTGACCCTCCTCTGTGCTAAGGCAAGCCACACAAATATTTGCATGGTGTCATTTCAATATTTATGACTTTTCCAACTTGAATATGATTTATTTCATGCATTTAATCATTTAATGAATAATGTTTATGCTAGTTACTTTGTCATGATTGAAGTGCTTAGTTTACAGTAGTGTTTGAGTACATGGACTAGTGTGAGGCAGTAGAAATATTTTTGGTAGTATGGCTATGGTTTGGTTATGATCGGTATCATTTTCATATATGAGTTAATGATTTTAATATGTTAATGGCATAGCTAAAAATGATGGTAGTAAAACCAGTGAAGTTGAAACCAGTGAGTTAAAGTGCTTAGTAGTGCAAGTAGAATGATTCTATGATGTTGATCCGTTCACTTTAGTGTTATGTGGATATAGTGCATGTCGGATAGTTGCATGTTCATGGCATACTATGACTCGAGTACTTTTATTTCAAGTTAAACCTGATGATAATTCAACTTGAACATAATGTTGATCGAGTCATGGTGCCACCGAATCGAGCTTCCCAGTGCAACCACATTTGCCTTTATGGGAAGGCCTTTATTCGGTCCGTTGTCATGCCTCTAGTCAGTGCCTCCAACGAGGGAAGGTTATGGGCGTGCTGTACCCTGGCCCGGTAAGCAGACATAACCTTGTGTGCCCGTTGTTGTTATGGTACCTTGTCCCCGTTTGGGACCGTTGATTGTTTTGGCATGACGGTGGCTGTTGGATGTATTTGGTAGACATCGGGGCCACCCATGACTTAGCCCAAGAGGGGAGTTGGTCGGAGTGGCCAAGAGAGTGTCATGGCAATGGGAGCGTTCTGTCGGAATGCCGTTGGTCCACCCGAATGGGAGTGCGAGGCCATCGGTTCCGTGGTGTGGGTACAGTGTACTAACCTCTGCAGAGTGTTTTTTAAATCTATCGATAGCCGCGTCCTCGGTTACGGACACAGCTCGTAAGTAGGTCACACCATGGATCAACATGACTAAGTTAATCTTGCACACTAAAGTTATATGGTTGGCACTGGTTATGTGATGAAATTGTTGGGACCATGAAGATGGTCGTTGTTGTGGGAACCAAAGTGTTGGTTTCGTTTGTGATCCGGGAGTGATCACCGTAATGATGAGGTTGGTTACGAGGTAACCCGTTTGGTAAGAGAGTCCAAGGGACTCGATGCACAAACATGATTGACTGCATGAGTAGTCTGTTGTAGACTTGCATTTAACCTGCTTAATTGTCATATTATTGTTTGCCATTATGCTTATACTTGTTGTGAGCTTGCAAGTACATTCAATGTACTGACCTGGCATGTCATGCCAGATTTCAGGAAAGTCTTACTGGATCGGAGTGCTTCCCATGTCTAGATCGTGTCCACATCGTGTCCCTACGCTATGGAGTTCCGCTTCGTCGTCATTCCTCTGCCGCGTAGTTGTCGTGATCAAGGCCCCTTCATGTTCATTAAATAATGTACATACTGTTCAGCCGCACCGTGTGTGCCGCTTGGCCTCGCTACTTGATGTAATATCGAACCTATGTTTTCGCTAGCATCAATAAAGCGGTTGTATTCTGTACCAAGTTGTTGTGTGTTGCCAGAAGACTAGATCTCTGGGCTGGCAATGCAAGGTAAACCGGTTGCTCTGAGCCGGGGTGCCACAATAGTAAAGTCATTGCCTGCAGTGCCATTTGAAAATAGACACAGAAAGATTGGATAGTCACTTCATGGACTGCACAAAAGTAGTACTGTATTATTTATTGGCCAACACTAGGTGCTTCATTGCATTGTTCTGATTATCCAGTGGGCATCCTTTTGCCAAAGTTAAAGTTGTATTTCGAAAATACTCTTGCCGTGTGATTGACAGATGACCAACTCATATTTCAGTGGATGTTCCTCCATCATGTGTGGTTCACTCTCATGGTTCCATCTTTTGATGAAACCACTTACGTTTGCAAGTGGAAATGTAGACTTCATAATCAAATTTGTATTTCACTCTGTACTGAATGTTGGCCCAGAGAAGCATCCATGTTAGTAGCAAGAACAATGTTTTTTCTTGATCTTTGCTTTAGGAGCTACATATTCTATATTATCTGTGAATCATTGAGATGCATTAACATGTTGATATTATGCATGGGAATCGTACTAGTTGGTTGTGAATTTGGGCTATTAATGGGAACATATTACAAAGCCAGGCCTGCGAGTCTCGTGTGAACATTTCGAACGGATCGGCTCTTACTACTGTGCACAGCATGATCCTTATTTCTCTCGTTTAAAAAAAAATGATCCTTATTTCTGTGTGCTCAGTGTTTACAAGTTACTAGCAGTTCCTTATTTCTGTTTGCTCAGTGTTTACAAGTTACTGATCGATCACTAGCTAGCCTACTACGCTCCTGGCAGTTTTAGTTGCGATGCAAGATACAAAGGTGGCAATTTTTTGAATAAAAAATGCCTACCTCTGAAGAAACTGACATGTTGTTCTGAAGAAAATGCCATGCGAATCTGAAGAAACTGCCAGCAAAAACGTTCGCAAATGCCTTATCTCCCAGTGAACGTTCATCAGCTATTGCGATCCTACACGTACACTATCCGACCGACTCGATCCTACGCGAATAACCAGCGGACCACGCACATACCTCATCTGGATGAATCTAGTGCACTCGTTTGACCGTCATGCCGATGTGCGACCCAGCACGGACGGGACGCACCACTGATGGGACAGGACGGGACGGCACGGTCATAATTTCAGTTTTTCTAGTTTTCTATGGCAAGCTGGCGCGCTAAGCCATGCCTGCTTATGCATTGAATTCCGATGACCGTCATGTTTCCCGCGACACGCTGGTTCACCTACCTTCCGCCTATAATTACTGTTCCCGGTGTTCTCCGGTGGCACCATCACCCAACTCGACCTATCCTCATAAGCCCCCACCGGCCCGACGTCGCTCGCCACTTGCCCTCGCTCTCGCCACATTCGTCATGCCCCCGCCCGTCCGCAATAGGCGACGCCGGAGGCGGTCACCGCCGGAACTAGTGTTCAGTTTTTCACCGGAAGGCAGACGAAGGGAGGAGGCATTCTATCGGTCTTTAGATGGCAATGCGGAGTATGAGGACTTGTTGGAGCCCGACTGCCTGGCGGAGGAGCAGCGTATCGCCAATTTGCGCCGCCAGCGGGGCATGGAGCAGCAGTGCACCGACGCTCTGAGTCGCGAGAAGAGCGCCCGCAACTGGGCCGACTACGTGAAGGCCGGCGCCCGGCAAATAGCCCTGGAGGCTGTTGGGCACGCATGCGCTCGCGACGCCGAATTTTACTACCAACTCGTCAAGTGGGTTTCCCGCTTAGAAGCCGAAGCTTCGGTGGACCACACCGGCATGGAAAGGGCCAACGCGCGAGCAACGAGCCCTATCGCACCTCTGGCAAGTCCGAGGCGAGGAGAAGGACGTCGGTGCCGGCGTTTAGCGTGTACCGCAGATGGCAGCCGACATCGTCTAGTTAGCTACGAGTAAGATAGTACTTGTACATTAGAGTATTAGTGGGAGTAGATAGTTAACTTGTCTATGATGGTTGTCAACTTGGAAGTTCAGTACTCTATATCTGGGTCAGACCTGTTACTTTGCTCTGAATGTTGAACTTTTCGTTTGAACGTATGGAATGGGCTGTTATTTTTCTTAAATGGGTTGTATTTATCCGCCACAGGTTCAGGAGATGATTGTACATGGAGAGGATGACAGCAGGGACCCACCAGGGTCATGGCAGTACGCAAGCAAGTGCCTCCTTATTTCAAGCCAAAAAAAAGGTTCCTCCTAATGGATTTCTGACATCTGGGTCCCATGCCATTGTCAACGTAGTCAATAAACGAGAGAATTGCACAACGAGCGGCTGACACCAGGGACCCAGCAACTCGCCCAGTTCTTTTTGTTTTTGAGATGGAGCAGGGTTTCAACTGGGCTGTGTGGGGCACTCTGGCCTGTCTAGCCAGCCTTTTTTTATGTTTACCACAAGACCAGCCCAGTAGTTTTTTTTCTTTCTGAAAATGGCTAGCCCAGTTTTTTTGTTCTTTTGCAGAATACCCAACCGAGCCTACTTGCTTTTATCAGCCCTGCTGGGCTGCAAATCTTTCAAGACGAGGAAAGTTTCATTCGGCTTGTGCAAAAAATGGGCTATCACTAATGAGAAATGGGTTGTACATTTTTAAAACACAACAAACCGGCAATTAGTTTCAAAATTCTTTTTTTTCATTTCAAGATTTTAAATTCCATTGATTTTTATGCGTGGACAATTATTTGGATTTTATATTGATATAAATTTATTTTTCAAATTATTTTGAATGTGACTCAAAATTTCGGGATTAAAAACAGTTCGGACCGCACCGAAATATGCTAAATTTCGTAGTATATTTTAACCGTGGCCACAATATGGGCTGTAATGCTAACAAAAAGAATATGGGCTCCAAAAAAATCATTAAGAATTAGTAAATGGGCTGTAAATTATTAGAAATAATGGCAGATGGGTTGTATATTGTTTTCCACAGATTTGAAGCTGACTTGTGCGCCTACTATAGGTTGACGCGTACGCTTTCCAAAAAAAAAAGGTTGACGTGTACGCAAGGTTGTGCCAACAACACTAGAGAGCAATCACTGTTGGATGTCCATCCAACGGCCATCGTGCTTCTTCCATCTCTGATCTTCCTGCTCCAGCCGCCCAAACCAGCGCCGGCGGGACTACCTGCTCCCTCCTTCCGTGGCCGGCTGTGCTGCCGCGCAGGCCTCATCGGCCCACCCTACTCCCACCGCTGGCCAGGCCATCCCTCTACCCACCCGCACCTCCTGTTATTTTCTGGCGATGGCAGCCTCACCCCACAACCGACCAGTCAGCCCTCGTACTACCCTCAGCGTGGGCATCCACTATTGTGGCTTCGCTGGCTCCGGGTCGTTCCCTTCTTGGGTCTCGCCGTCGTCCACCGTGTTAGTGCTCTTGGCGCGGCGTGGTCAACATGGTACACAAACGAAAGCCATCGGAAGAGGGATGTAAGTGGAGAGGCTGGCAGTAGGGACCCACACAAGCAAGTGCCTCCATATTACGCGAAAAAATGATTGGTCCTGCTGGCAGCTGGGACCCACCGGCAAAATCTTGGCACGGAAGGAAGTGCCTCCTTATTATGTGAAAAAACTATTCCTCCCGATGACAGCTGGGACCCGACAGATTTGGTGGCTGACTTGTGGGCCTACTAAGCTGACGCGTACGCAGGGCTTTGTCAACTTATTCAACAAATGATTCTAGCAGCTGGACCGTTGGATGTTAATCCAACAGCCATGCTACTTCTTCAACCTCTGAACTTCTTGCTCCAGCCGCCGAAACCAGCGCCGGCGGGACCGCCTGCTCCTGCCTCCCATGGGCGGCAGTGCTGCCGCGCAGGCCTCACCGCCTACCCCTAATCCCACCGCCAGCCAGGCCTTCCCTCTGCTCACCCACACCCCATGTTATTCTCCGACGACGGCAACCTCACACCGCAGCGAAACCAGTGAACCCTCGTACTCCCCTCTGCGTGGGCATCCACTGCCTCGTCTTCCTCGGCTCCGCATCGTTCCCTTAGTAGGCCTTGCCGTCGTCCACCGTTTGGTGCTCTCGGCGCGGTGTGGTCAACGTTGTCAACGAACGGCAGCCATCAGAAGACGACTGTACACCGTGAGGCTGACAGCTGGACCCACCAGCTACATCTTCGCACGCAAGGAAGTGCCTCCTTATTAAGCGCAAAAAAATGATTCCTCCCCTTGACAGCTGGGACCCACCACATATATTATGGCACGCAAGGGAGTGCCTCCTTATCCTCCCTGACAGCTGGGACCCACCCAGTCGAACCGTACGTAGGGTTATCTATCTGGTCGCGAACGTGTACGTATATACTGGTTGATCGGTCTCTCTACAAGGATGAACCATGGCCGAGTAAGTAGCGGCATGTGTCGTAGTAGAGCCCCCGATGTAGCAGTTCAGGCAGTCCCGTCTAAATCGTGTACGCGTACCTATAGCCACACGGCAAAAAATACGGCCACATACGTACATACGGGCGGGGTCTCGAACTCCTACTCGCGCATACATATGGCTAGGGCTCGTGTACATGGAGAGGCAACGGACGGCAACAACGGCGTTCTGTTCATCGGAAGCCAACCGGCTGGGTCTAAACGGAGAAACTGCGTCGTGTTCATCGGGAGGCAACGGAATGCGTCGTGTTCATCGGGAGCCAACCGGCTTGGACGAAACAGGCGAAACGAGGTCTAGCGTACTGCAGAACGGAGGAAACGGCCTTTTGTTCGACCGCGTATGATGGAAACAGGATCCTGTTCATCTGAAGGGTCTGGCGTACCACAAAACGGAGGAAACGGACTTCTGTTCGAGTGCCTATGGTCGAAACAGGGTCCAGTTCATCGGGAGGGGTGTGGCGTACCGTAAAAAGGCGGAAACGGACTTCTGTTGGAGCGCCTATGGTCGAAACAGGATCCTGTTCATCCACCGTCTACTGCCTCGTTCCAGCCTCCACGGGCTACTGTTCATCCTTTGTCGACTTCCTCCAGCCTCTACCTGCTAATGTTCATCCACCGTCGACTTCCTCCTGCCTCCACCAGCTACTGTTCATCTAGCATCCACCAACTACTATTCAACCAGCCCTCCATGAGGTCCTATTCATCCACCCCTAACCGGCTCGGGTGTGGCGGCCTCCTCGGGGTCCTGTTCATCTAGCGGCAACGGCCTACTACTACCATGGGGGTTCATCCAACCCCCACTGGGAACTGTTCATCCAACCCCCAACAACGGTCACTGTTCATCAAGAGGCAGCTAGTTCAATCTGCTTTAGGTAGCAGCAGCAGCGAAGGAATCGCTCGGGTTCAGTTAACAGCCAAGGGATCGATCGCTCGGGTTCAGTAACGTAGCTAGTGCAATCGCTCGGGTTCAGTAAGCGAACGCCTCGCTCGGGTTCAGTTAGAGCCCAACGCCTCGCACACACGCACGTACGTGTACGAGAGAAACACGCAAACCTCCGTGCATCGCTCGGCCCCGACCACCCACCGTAACCGGGAACTCCCCGATATTTTTCTCTCCCTCGCTTCTACCATGATTTTTTTCGTCATGGACGGCCCAAAGAATGTCATACAGCTGCGTCCCCGGCCCGCCCAGGACGAAAAGCCCATTTTCTGTCATGATTTTCTGTCATAGAAGTAGGAGCCACCACATCTATGATGATACGTGATTTTGTCGCAATTATCGTCATAGAAGTGCCATAAGCATGATAGATTTTTTTTCATTCGGGCCTAAATGTCACGGATGTGTCTTTTTTTTTGTAGTGATTCTCCTTCCATTCCATTTCCACACGTGATTTCTTCTCTTTTTAGCCCATTTCCCATGGAAACACATCAAAGAGAGGATTTGTGGAATCCTTTGCATTCATTAGTCATTAGTAGCAATATCAGATCAAATATCTCTTTTCAAATGAAATATCTCGGTTTAAACAAAGGTGAAATGAGTGTAAAAATATCTTTCATCAGGATACTTCCCTCCGGGAGGGGGAAATCAAAGCCATCGAAATCACCAACAATCCTCTCATCGTGGGAGGACCAATCTTCATCAACATCTTCACCAACACCATCTCCTCTCAAACCATACTTCATCTCTTGTATTCAATCTTTGTCTCAAAACCTCAGATTGGTACCTGTGGGTTGCTAGTAGTGTTGATTACATCTTGTAGTTAATCTTAGTTGGTTTAATTGGTGGAAGATTATATGTTTAGATCCTAAATCATATACAATACCCCTCTGATCTTGAACATGAATATGATTTGTGAGTAGTTACGTTTGTTCTTGAGGACATGGGAGAAGTCTTGTTATAAGTAATTATGTGAAGTTGGTATTCGTTCAATATTTTGATGATATGTATGTTATTCCTCCTCTAGTGGTTGATACGTCTCTATCGTATCTACTTTTCCTAACGCTTTTGCTCTTGTTTTGGACTCTAATTTGCATGATTTGAATGAAACTAACCCGGACTGACGCTGTTTTCAGCAGAACTACCATGGTGTTGTTTTTGTGCAGAAATAAAAGTTCTCGGAATTGGACAAAACTTTTTGGAGATTTATTTCAGAATAAATAAAAAATACTGGAACCAAGAACCACCGGAGGGGGGTCCCTAGCTACCCACAGTACACCAGGGCGCGCCACCCCTCCTGGCGCGCCCTGGTGGGTGGTGGGCCCCTCGGGGCTCTGCTGACCCTAACTCCAACTCTATAAATTCCTATTTTTGGAGAAAAAATAGGAGATGAAGTTTCATCGCATTTCATGATACGGAGCCGCCGCCACCTCCTTTCTTCATTGGGAGGCCAGATCTGGAGTCCGTTCGGGGCTTCGGAGAGGGGGATCTTCGATCTTCATCATCACCAACCATCCTCCATC
Organism: Thinopyrum elongatum; assembly: GCA_011799875.1. Taxonomy (NCBI): domain Eukaryota; kingdom Viridiplantae; phylum Streptophyta; class Magnoliopsida; order Poales; family Poaceae; genus Thinopyrum; species Thinopyrum elongatum. Next base: position 39,027,595 of record CM022300.1, on the reverse strand, counting down.
ACCAATTCCATGATGCTCCCCACCGGGAGTGAGTAATTCCTTCGTAGGCTCGCTGGTCGATGAGGAGTTGGATGAGATTCATCAGGTAATCGAGTTAGTTTTGTTAGGGCTTGATCCCTAGTATCCACTATGTTCTGAGATTGATGTTGCTATGACTTTGCTATGCTTAATGCTTGTCACTAGGGCCCGAGTGCCATGATTTTAGATCTGAACCATTTATGTTTTCACCATTATATCTATGTTCTAGATCCGATCTTGCTAGTCATATGCACCTGCTATGTTTTATGATCCGTAAACCCCAGGGTGACAGTAATTGGGATACTTTCCGGTGATGACCGTAGTTTGAGGAGTTCATGTATTCACTATGTGTTAATGCTTTGTTCCGATTCTCTATTAAAAGGAGGCCTTAATATCCCTTAGTTTCCTTATGGACCCCGCTATCACGTGAGGGTAGGACAAAACATGTCATGCAAGTTCTTTTCCATAAGCATGTATGACTATTTACGGAATACATGCCTACATTGTATTTATGAACTGGAGCTAGTTCTGTGTCGCCCAAGGTTATGACTATTATATGATGAATATCATCCAACGAATTCACCGATCCAACGCCTACAAGTTTTCCACATATTGTTCTTGCTAAGTTACTATTGCTATTGCTACTGTTACAACTGTTACAAAATCACTGTTATCACTGTTACCGCTATTGTTACTGTTACTACTGCTATCAAAACTATCATATTACTGTGCTACTGATCACCTTGCTGCAGATATTAAATCTCTAGGTGTGGTTGAATTGACAACTCAGCTGCTAATACTTGCAAATATTCTTTGGCTCCCCTTGTGTCGAATCAATAAATTTGGGTTGAATACTCTACCCTCGAAAACTGTTGTGATCCCCTATACTTGTGGGTTATCAAGACCTTTTTCTGGCACCATTGCCGGGGAGCATAGCTATATTTGTTGAGTCAGTTGGTATTTATATCTATTTATCACTATGAAGAATCTGGAGGATCCGAGAACCAAGATCGTTCCCTCTAAGACGAGGGGAGGTAAGGAACTGCCATCTAGCTCTGCACTTGATTCACCTTCTATTTTGAATAGACTTGCAACACCACCACATGCTATTAATCCTGATATTTTGCATGTTATTGATGATGCTACTTCTGCTATGAATGATGCTTATGATGATGCTAGTACCTTGCTTCATGATAATGTGCCACTAGGTGAATTTCTTGATGAATAAATTGCTAGAGCTAAAGAGAATGAAATTACTGAACCTGATGAAAATGCTGAAACTGATGAAGTCCTTGAAACTGAAAACTATGAAACACCTATTAGACCCAGCTCTCCTAGAATTGAAATGCCTAAGATACCCGAGGGTTATGTTATGGATGAAGAAGTAGTTAGAGACTTTCTTGCTTGAGATGATCTTAAGAAATTATTATGCAAGTTGAAAGAAAAATCTTTGAATGCTAGAATGAAATATGATCCTAAGTTTGCTACTTCACCTATCCTTGTTACCAATAAGGATTATGAATTCTCTATCGACCCAGAGTTAATTACTTTGGTTGAATCTGATCCTTTCCATGGCTATGAAACTGAAACTTTAGTGGCACATCTTACTAAATTAAATGATATAGCCACCCTTTTTGCTCATGATGAGAAAATTCGCTATTATTATATCCTTAAATTATTTCAGTTCTCATTAAAGGGTGATGCTAAGACTTGGTACAGTACTCTTGCTCCTGGTTGTGTGTATAGTCCCCAGGATACGATTTGCTACTTCTCTGAAAAATATTTTCCTGCTCATAAGAAATAAGTTGCCTTACAGAAAATATTTAACTTTGTGCAAATTGAAGAAGAGAGTCTCCCACAAGCTTGGGGGAGGCTTCTCCAATTACTTAATGCTTTGCCAAATCATCCTCTTAATAAAAATGAAATACTTGATATCTTCTATAATGGACTAACCGATGCTTCTAGGGACTTCCTAGACAGTTGTGCTGGTTGTGTTTTCAGGGAACGAACTATTGAACAAGATGAGGAATTATTGAATAATATAATGAAGAATCATGATGATTGGACACTTCCTGGACCACCTCCTAAACCCACTCCGAAGAAGAGGGGTATCTTATTTATAATTCCTGAACATATGCAAGAGGCAAAGAAATGTATGAAGGAAAAAGGTATTAAAGCTGAGGATGTTAAGAATCTACCACCTATTGAAGAAATACATGGTCTTGACACACCACCATGATACGTCTCCAGCGTATATATAATTTATGAAGTATTCATGCCATGTTTACAGCAATTTTATATGGTTTTGGTATGATTTGGATGGAACTAACCCGGACTGACGCTGTTTTAAGCAGAACTACCGTGGTGTTTGATGCGGCTTGAACTATGTCGGTATTTCCCCAAAGAGGAAGGGATGATGCAGTACAGCTACGGTAGGTATTTCCCTCAGTGATGAGACCAAGGTTATCGAACCAGTAGGAGAACCACACAACACTACGTGAACGGCACCTGCACACAAAGAACAAATACTTACAACCCAACGTAAAAGAGGGGTTGTCAATCCCTCCCAGGTAAAAAGATAGATAAATTTGTAGTAGATCGGATAAATAAATCTCGCGGGAATGCAAGATAAAATAAATAACAATAAATTGCAGAAAGATATTTTTTGGGTTTTTGGATTAATAGATTTGAAAATAAAAGCAAATAAAAATAGATCTCGAAGGCAAATATGATAAAGAAGAGACCCGGGGGCCGTAGATTTCACTAGTGGCTTCTCTCGAGAAAAATAGCATACGGTGGGTAAACAAATTACTGTTGGGCAATTGATAGAACTTCAAATAATCATGACGATATGCAGGCAATGATCATTATATAGGCATCACGTCCAAGATTTGTAGACCGACTCCTGCCTGCATCTACTACTATTACTCCACACATCGACCGCTATCCAGCATGCATCTAGTGTATTAAGTTCATGGAGAAACGGAGTAATGCAATAAGAACGATGACATGATGTAGACAAGATCTATTCATGTAGGAATAGACCACATCTTGTTATCCTTAATAGCAATGATACATACGTGTCATTTCCCCTTCTGTCACTAGGATTGAGCACCGTAAGATCGAACCCATCACAAAGCACCTCTTCCCATGGCAAGAAAAATCGATCTAGTCAGCCAAACTAAACCAAAGATTCGAAGAAGAAATACGAGGCTATAAGTAATCATGCATATAAGAGATCAAAAGACTCAAATAACTTTCATGGATAAAAACATAGATCTGATCATAAACTCAAAGTTCATCGGATCCCAACAAACACACCGCAAAAAGAGTTACATCAAATAGATCTCCAGGAGACCATTGTATTGAGAATCAAAAGAGAGAGAGGAAGCCATCTAGCTACTAACTGCGGACCCGTAGGTCTACAATGAACTACTCACACATCATCGGAGAGGCACCAATGAGGATGATGAACCCCTCCGTGATGGTGTCTAGATTGGATCTGTGGTTTCTGGAACTTGCGGTGGCTGGAATTGTTTTTCATCAACTACCCTAGGGTTTTTGGATGTCCAGGGTATTTATAGAGCAAAGAGGCGGTGCGGGAGGCGGCCGAGGTGGGCACAACCCACCTGGGTGCGCCTGGGCACCCAGGCGCACCCTGGTGGGTTGTGCTCCCCTCGGAGCCCCCCTCTGGTACTTCTTTGGCCCAACAGGTGTCTTCTGATCCAGAAAAAATCACCAAAAAGTTTCACCGTGTTTGGACTCCATTTGGTATTGATTTTCTGTGAAGTAAAAAACAAGCAAAAAAACAGCAACTGGCACTGGGCACTATGTCAATAGGTTAGTCCCAAAAAATGATATAAAGTTGCTATAAAATGATTGTAAAACATCCAAGAATGATAATATAACAGCATGGAACAATCAAAAATTATAGATACGTTGGAGACGTATCAGCATCCCCAAGCTTAATTCCTGCTCGTCCTCGAGTAGGTAAATCATAAAAACAGAATTTTTTATGTGGAATGCTGCCTAACATGTTCATCACATAATCTTTTCTTTTGTAGCATGGACATTGGACTTTTATATGATTCAAAGCAATAGTCTAGTTTGACATGAAGATTTCAATACTCAAGCATATCAACAAGCAACCATGTCTTTCAAAATATCAACACTAAAGCAAGTTATCCCTAGCCCATTATGCTCAATAATTGATCCATTCATGAAACACACTCGCATATTAGCTACACCCAATGCTCAAGTACGATCATAGTGCCCCTTAGTTGGTGCTTTATAAGAGAAGATGGAGACTCAAAAATAAAAATTGCATAAAGTAAATACAAAGGCCCTTCGCAGAGGGAAGTAGGGATTTGTAGAGGTGGCTGAGCTCAAGGCGAAAAATATAGAGATAAAAACATTTTGGGTGCCATGCTTTTCCTGTCAACGAAAACGATCAAGTAGTTCCCAATACTTTCCATGCTAGATATATCATAGGCGGTTCCCAAACAGAAAATAAAGTTTATTCCTTTTTCCACCATACTTTCACATTCCACGGCTAACCGAATCCACGGGTGCCGTCCATACCAACACTTTCCAAGGAATTTATTATTTGAAAACATAAAGTAAATTCATTTTTCATTTCGGGACCGGGCATCCCTAATACCTTTGCCGTACTCTCGTGCAATGACAAGTGAATAAACACTCATCTTGAGAATAACACATCTAGCATGGAAAAATATCAGCCACCCCCTACCGTTTCATGAGCTGTACGAGCACACAAAAGAGAAATTTATTTTGAAAATTAGAGATCGCACATACAAATTTGCTTAGAATGGCAAAAGAATACCGCATATAGGTAGGTATAGTGGACTCATATGGCAAAACTGGATTAAGGATTTTGGATGCACAAGTAGTGATCATACTTAGTGCAAATGAAGGCTAGCAAAAGATTGAGAAGCATCCAACCAAGAAACGAAAAATCTCATAAGCGAGCATTAAGCATAACTAACACCGAATAATGCACCACAAGTAAGATATGATTTCATTGCATAACTATTGACTTTCGTGCTTGCATAGGGAATCACAAACCTTAACGTCAATATTCTTACTAAAGCATAATTACTCATCAACATGACTCACATATTATATCATCATATCGCAAAACTATTACAAGGAATCAAGTTTATTTTGTCCAAAGATCTTCATGAAAGTTTTTATTATATCCCTCTTGAATATCTATCACTTTGGAACTAATTTCATATGTTGCTTTTGAAAGCTCAAACAAATCTAAGTGAAGAACATGAGCATAAAAATTTTCTTCTCTCAAAATAATTTAAGTGAAGCATGAGAGAGTTTCTTAAAAAATTTGATAAGTCTCAAATAAATATAAGTGAAGCATGAGAGTATTTCTTCAAAAATAATAAAGCACACAGTGCTCAAAAAAGATATAAGTGAAGCACTAGAGCAATTCCATAGCTCATAAAGATTTAAGTGAAGCATAGAGAGCAATTCTAACAAATCATAGCATAATTTTGGCTCTCTCAAATAGGTGTGTCCAGCAAGGATACTTGACTAAAAATAAAAAACAAATCAAGCAAAGACTCATATCATACAAGACGCTCCAAGCAAAACTCATGATATGTGACGAATAAAAATATAGCTCCAAGTAAAATACCGATGGTCGTTAGAAGAAAGAGAGGATGCCACTTGGGCATACCCAAGCTTAGTTGCTTGCTTCTCTTTTAGATAATGGCTTGGGATGCTATGAGCATCCCCAAGCTTAGGCTCTTCTTACTCCTTATTCCTTCATCCATTGTGATCTCACCCAAAACTTGAAAACTTCAATCACACAAAACTCAACAAAACCTTCGTGAGATCCGTTAGTATAAGAAAACCAATATTTACTTTAAGTACTGTAGAAAACCCATTCAAATTTTGTAATTGCATTATATCTACTATATTCTAACTTTACGATGGCTCATACCCTCCAATAAAAACCATAGATTCATCAAAATAAGCACACAATGCAAAGAAAATAGAATCTGTCAAAAATAGAACAGTCTGTAAAGATGCGAATTGTTCTCATACTTATGTAACTCCAAAACTCCTGAAAAATTAGGAAAACATAGGAAATTTGTATATCAATCTTGCATAAAGAATTCAGAATTTTTTGTCTCTTCTGTGAATTTCTAAAATTATTTTACTGGATGCAAAAGTTTCTGTTTTTCAACAAGATCAAATCAACTATCACCAAAGCTATCCCAAAGGCTTTACTTGGCACAAACACTAATTAAAACATAAAAAACACAATCATAACAGTAGCATAATTGTGCAAACACTCAAGAATAGAAAGAAAAAGACAAAAATGAATTTTATTCATTGGGTTGCCTCCCAACAAGCGCTATCGTTTTATGCCCCTAGCTAGGCATAATGCAAAGATATAAGTGTTGTCATCTTTAGTCTCCAACTCTTCAATCAAGCACTTAGAATTCTTCAAAGATTTAGCATATAAATTTTCAACAACAATACTTCCAGGAACAAGTTTGAGAAATTCATTTTTGCCGGTAGGGTCTCTTATCACTTCGATAAAATCGGGGTGAATACTAATCTTTTTAAGGTCTCCCTTATTATTATTATTATTATTATTAGAAGTTTCCCCCTTATTCTTAGTAACTTGAGTGATCTTGCTAATTTTTACGAGAGTTTTTTCAATAGTTTTAGTGGAAGCAAAAGCCGTGCTTAGATTACTGAAGATTTCTTCCAATTTATCGATCTGAGACGAGCTTTCTTCAATTCTTTCATGAATTATGATGCCCTTTTCTTTTAACAACTTAAGAACCTCTCCCGCTTTTGACCCAATTTTACTAGCAAAATTATGCATCTTTTTATCCAAGTTCTCAATGTGTTCTTCGGTAAGCATTTTCTTTTCAATAGCATCTAGCCTTTCCATAACATGTTCGAGAGTTAAATTTGTTTCATTAATCATAAGAGGTGGTGAACCAACTAGATTTCCCATAGCATTAAAAGCATCTAGGGAAGGACACATCAAGAAATTTCCACCGGTAATCGTATCAAGGATGAATCTATACCAAGTGGTGATGCCCACATAAAAACAGCGAAGAAGAACAACGGTAGATTGGTTACGAATAGATCTATTATGAGCATTGCAAATCCTATACCAGGCATCTTTTAAATTCTCCCCTCCCCTTTGTTTAAAGTTAAGAACCTCGTTCTCAGGAGTGCATGCAATAGAGGAAGAACTATCCATAACGAAAAAAAAGAAACAAACAAAGATTGCGCACAAAAACAGATCTGACGAGAAAACGGCGAACGAAAAAGAGGGCGAATAAAACGGCAAATGTTTATGAAGTGAGGGAGATGAAAACAAGAGGCAAATGGCAAATAATGTAAATTGCAAGGAGATGAGATTTGTGATTATGAACCTAGTAGATGTTGATGATGTCTCCCCGGCAACAGCGCTAGAAATTGGCTAGTTGACGGGAGACTATCTTGACTTGATCCTCCCCGGCAACGGCGCCAGAAATTCCTTTTGATGCGGCTTGAACTACGTCGGTATTTCCCCAAAGAGGAAGGGATGATGTAGCACAGCTACGGTAGGTATTTCCCTCAGTGATGAAACCAAGGTTATCGAACCAGTAGGAGAACCATGCAACACTACGTGAACAGCACCTGCACACAAAGAACAAATACTTGCAACCCGACGTAAAAGAGGGGTTGTCAATCCCTCCCGGGTAAAAAGATAGATAAATTTGTAGTAGATCGGATAAATAAATCTCGCGGGAACGCGAGATAAAATAAATTACAGCAAGATATTTTTGGGTTTTTGGATTAATAGATCTAAAAATAAAAGCAAATAAAAATAGATCTCGAAGGCAAATATGATAAAGAAGAGACCCGGGGGCCGTAAATTTCACTAGTGGCTTCTCTCAAGAAAAATAGCATACGGTGGGTAAACAAATTACTGTTGGGCAATTGATAGAACTTCAAATAATCATGACGATATGCAGGCAATGATCATTATATAGGCATCACGTCCAAGATTAGTAGACCAGCTCCTGCCTGCATCTACTACTATTACTCCACACATCGACCGCTATCCAGCATGCATCTAGTGTATTAAGTTCATGGAGAAACGGAGTAATGCAATAAGAACAATGACATGATGTAGACAAGATCTATTCATGTAGGAATAGACCCCATCTTGTTATCCTTAATAGCAACGATACATACGTGTCATTTCCCCTTCTGTCACTGGGATTGAGCACCGTAAGATCGAACCCATCACAAAGCACCTCTTCCCATGGCAAGAAAAATCGATATAGTCGGCCTAACTAAACCAAAGATTCGAAGAAGAAATACGAGGCTATAAGTAATCATGCATATAAGAGATCAAAAGACTCAAATAACTTTCATGGATAAAAACATAGATCTGATCATAAACTCAAAGTTCATCGGATCCCAGCAAACACACCGCAAAAAGAGCTACTAACTACGGAGCCGTAGGTCTACAATGAACTACTCACGCATCATCGGAGAGGCACCAATGAGGATGATGAACCCCTCCGTGATGGTGTCTAGATTGGATCTGTGGTTTCTGGAACTTGCGGTGGCTGGAATTGTTTTTTGTCGACTCCCCTAGGGCTTTTGGACGTCCTGGGTATTTATAGAGCAAAGAAGCGGTGCGGGAGGCGGCCGAGGTGGGCACAACCCACCTGGGCGCGCCTGGGCCCCCAGGCGCACCCTGGTGGGTTGTGCTCCCCCCGGAGCCCCCCTCTGGTACTTCTTTGGCCCAACAGGTGTCTTTGGTCCAGAAAAAATCACCAAAAAGTTTCACTGCGTTTGGACTCCATTTGGTATTGATTTTCTATGAAGTAAAAAACAAGCAAAAAAACAGCAACTGGCACTGGGCACTATGTCAATAGGTTAGTCCTAAAAAATGATATAAAGTTGCTATAAAATGATTGTAAAACATCCAAGAATAATAATATAACAACATGGAACAATCAAAAATAATAGATACGTTCGAGACGTATCAGTGTTGTTTTTTGTGCAGAAATAAAAGTTCTCCAAATGCAACGAAACTTTTAAACGATTTTTTTTTGGAACAAATGAGGCACTAGAAGCTTCGTGGGAGGACCAGAAGGTGAAGGAGGTGAGCACAAGACACCTGGGCACGCCAGGAGGCCCAGGCGCGCCCAGGTGGGTTGTGCACACCTCGAGGCCCATCTTCGCATGATTCCAACTCTGAAAAATCCTATAAATAGAGAAACCATCAGAGATAACCCTAGATCGACGTTCTGCCACCGCAAGCCTCTGTAGCCATGAAAAACCAATCGGGAGCCCGTTCTGGCACCCTGCCGGAGGGGGAGATCATCACCGGAGGCCATCTTCATCATCCCCATGGTCTCCACGATGAGGAGGGAGTAGTCCTGAGGGTTTGTACCAGTAGCTATGTGTTTAATCTCTCTCTCTCGTGTTCTTGATTTGGCCCGATCTTGATGTATCGCGGGCTTTGTTAATATAGTTGGATCATATGGTGTTTCTCCCTCTCTATCTTGTTGTGATGAATTGAGTTTTCCCTTTGAGATTTCGTTATTATCGGATTGAATACTTTTATGGATTTGAGAGCACTTGATATATGTCTTGCATATGAATACCCGTGGTGACAATGGGGTATTATATTGATTCACTTGATATATGTTTTGGCACTCAACTCGCGGATTCCCGAGGTGACATTGGGGTAATCTATGCATAGGGGTTGATGCACGTTTTTGTCCTACTTTCTCCAGTAGAAATCTTGGGGCACTCTTTGAGGTTCTTCGTGTTGGATCGAGTATTATGAATCTGAAATTGTTTGATGCGTATCGTATAATTAACTCATGGATACTTGTGGTGACATTGGATTATCTAGGTGACATTAGAGTTGGTTGATGCGTATCATATGGTGTTATTTTAGTACGAACTCTTGATAGATCAAACGGAAAGAATAACTTTGTGTTATTTTAGTACGAACTCTTGAATAGATCGAACGGAAAGAATAACTTTAAGGTGGTTTCGTACCCTACAAACAATTTCTTATTATATTCTCCGCTAGATAAGAACTTTGGAGTGATTCTTCATCACACGTTGAGGGATGGTTATATGATCCAATTAGATTAGCATTGTTGAGAGATTGCACTAGAGAAAGTACGGACCATAGGCCTTGTTTTTAAGCATTGAAATACCATTTGTGCTCACTTTTGTTACTTGCTACCTTGCTGTTTTTTTATTATTACTATTACAAAAATCAATATCTACTGTCACTACTACACTTGTATCACCATCTCTTCGCCAAACTAGTGCACCTGTACAATTTACCATTGTATTTGGTGTGTTGGGGACACAAGAGACTTTTTATTATTTGGTTGCAGGGTTGTTTGAGAGAGACCATCTTCATCCTACACCTCCCACGGATTGATAAACCTTAGGTCATCCACTTGAGGGAAATTTGCTACTGTCCTACAAAACTCTGCGCTTGGAGGCCCAACACGAGTCTACAAGAACAAGTTGTGTAGTAGACATCAAGCTCTTTTCTAGCGCCGTTGCCGGGGAGGTGAGTGCTTGAAGGTATATCTTTAGATCTTGCAATCGAATCTTTTAGTTTCTTGTTTTATCACTAGTTTGGTTTATAAAAAGAAAACTACAAAAAAATGGATTTGAGGTGGTCTCATATTGTTCATCTTTATAATGTATTTCTTGAAAATGATGGATCGGAAAATTGTGCTCAATTGATATAAGAAGAATTCAATAAAATGTTTTCCATGAATGATGAGCATGATTGCAATGTTGCTAGTATGAATTCTTTGAATATCCATGATGCTAGTGATATGCAAAGCCATAAGCTTGGGGATGCTATGTTTGATGAAGATGATATTTTTAGTCCCCCAAGTTTTGAGGAGAAAATTTATTATGTTGATTGCATGCCTCCTATTTATGATGATTATGTTGATGAAAGTGGGTTTGGAAGAGTGTCAACTCTAGTTAATGATCCCACTATTTTGGAGGGTGTTGAATCTTTTCACAATATTTATAAAAGTGGATTTGGAGAGGTCATGACTTTATTTAGTGATGAATCCACTATTTCGTAAGAGATTTCAATTGATTATGACAACAAAGTTGCTATCTATGATGATTATGGTGATGAAATTTATTCTATAAAGAATAATGATAACCATGAAACTTGTCACCATGATTTTATTTTCAATCTCATGATAGTTATTTTGTTGAGTTTGCTCCCACTACTATTCATGAGAATAAATTTGCTTATGTGGAGAGTGATAAAATATCTATGCTTATGCATCATGAAAAGAGTGCTTTATGTGATAGTTATATTGTTGAATTCATTCATGATGCTACTGAAAATTGCTATGAGGGAGGAACATATGCTTCTACATATCTCAATAATATCAAGTTTCCTCTCCATGTGTTGAAAATCTTGAAATTTTGCTTGCTTTGCCTTCCTATGCTAGTTGATTATTGTTCTCATAAATTGTTTGCTCACAAAATCCCTATGCATAGGAAGTGGGTTAGTATTAAATGTTCTATCCATGTGATTCATGATGCTCTCTTTATGTTTCAATTCTTATCTTTTATGTGAGCATCATTGAAATCATATGCCTAGCTAAAAAGGCATTAAAGAAAATAGCTTGTTGGGAGACAACCCAATATTTATACCTACTGTATTTGTGTGTTAACATGATTAAACTACTGTAGTAATCATGTTTTATAGCTTTTGTTTCAATAAAGTGTCAAGTAAAGCCTTTGGGATAGTGTGGATGATAGTTGACTTGATTCTGTGCAAAAACAGAAACTTTTGCGTCCAGTACAGAAATTCCTATATTTTACTGGAAATGAAAAACTTCTAATTTTTTTACAGTTGATGGGTATATAAATTTCTTACATTTTCCTAATTTTTCAGAATTTTTGGAGTTACGTAAGTATGACCTTAATTCAGATCTTTACGTACTGTTCTGTTTTTGGCAGACTCTGTTTGCAATGCATAGTTCGCTTGTTTTATGGTTTCTATGGCTTATATTGCTTAATATAAATTGTGGAAATTGTAGAGTACAGTAGGAATTGTGTGATAACAATTATGAATCTTATCTTGACAGTATCAAAGTGAATGATTTGTCTTTATCATACTAACCCATCTCATGAAGTTTCGTTAAGTTTTGTGTGATTGAAGTTTTCAAGTTTTGGGTGAGATATCGATATGAGGAGAATAAGGAGTGACAATACCCTAAGCTTGGGGATGCCCAAGGCACCCCAAGGTAATATTCAAGGAATATCCAAGCAACTAAGCTTGGGGATGCCCCGGAAGGCATCCCCTCTTTCGTCTTCAACATTATCGGTAACATCACTTGGGACTATATTTTTATTCGTCATATGATATGAGTTTTGCTTGGAGAGTCATTTTATTTTATTAGGATTTTCTTGCTGTTATTTAGAATAATGTTTTGCATCTCTTAATTCAATAAAAGTGGCAAGGATAGCCTTCACCATGCTTATTTTGCAAGTATATGAGTTGCTCTTTCAAAACAGAAAGTTTATCGCTGTTGCAAAAATCTCCAGAAAAGTAAGAATGTGATAAAATGTTGAAATTTTTTGCACAGTAAGCTATAATAAATTTTATACAGTGTGGTAAATTTTCAGAATTTTTGGAGCTAGGGAAGTATGATGAATATTGCACTCTTTACATACTGTTCTGTTTAGAAAGATTGCTGTTATGTTTGCATATGTTTGCTTGTTTAATGATTCTATTTGAGGATAGGAGTATTCAATGTGCAGAGGCATTTAGTATGCAATGTTAAATTATAATTTTAGTGATTTTCTACATAGGGAATGATAAGGTTATTGCATTGATTTATACTAACGTATCTTATGAGTTTTTGTTGAGTTTTGTGTGGGTGAAGTCTTTAAGAATTAGGGAAATCGTGTTATGAGAGGAATGAAGAAGACACAAGAGCTCAAGCTTGGGGATACCCAAGGCATCCCAAGTTAATATTCCAAGAAGTCTCAAGCATCTAAGCTTGGGGATGCCCCGGTAGGCATCCCACCTTTCTTCATCGACAATTATCGGTTAGTGTCGTTTGAGCCTAAGTTTTTGTTTCTTCACATGATGTGTGCTATTCTTGGAATGTCATTTTATTTTGTTTTGCTTGCTATTTTAATAAAATACTTAGATCTGAAACTTTTAACTAAGAGAGAGTCCTCATATAGCTACCTATTTACTTAACTACTCAGTTGATCTTCACTTATATCTTTTTGGAGTAGTTTGTCGAACACTCTCATGCTTCACTTATATTATTTTGAGAGTTGATAATAGAGATGACAATTTGCACAAGCTATGAAATTGGTGCCAAAGTGATGGATATTCAAGAAGGATATAATAAAAATGTTCATCAAGATCATTGGATATGATAAGTTTGATTCCTTGCAATAGTTTTGCGATATGGAGATAATAATATGTGAGTCATGTTGGTGAGTAATTATGCTTTAGTAAGAATATTGGTGTTAAGGTTTGTGATTCCCTATGCAAGCACGAAAGTCAATAGTTATGCAATGAAATTACATCCTACTTGTGGTGCATTATTCGGTGTTAGTTATGCTTAATGCTTGTTTATGAGAATTTTTGTTTCTTGGTTGGTTGCTTCTCAATCTTTTTGCTAGCCTCCATTTGTACTAAGTGGGAATACTACTTGTGCATCCAAATTCCTTAAACCAAGTTTTGCCATATGAGTCCACCATACCTACCTATATGCGGTATTTCCATGCCGTTCTAAGCAAGTTTGTATGTGCCAACTCTAATATTCAAATAAATTTCCTTTTTGTGTGTTCGTACCGCTCATGAAGCGGTAGGGGGTGGCCAACATTTTTCCATGCTAGATGCGTTATTCTCAAGATGAGTGTTTATTCACTTGTCATTACATGAGAGTATGGCAAAGGTAATAGGGATGCCCAGTCCCGAAATGAAAAGAAATTTACTTTATGTTGTCAAATAACAAATTCCTTGGAAAGTGTTGGTATGGAGGGCACCCGTGGATACGGCTAGCCATGGATTGTGAAAGAATGGTGGAAAAAGGAATAAACTTTATTTTCTATTTGGGAACCGCCTATGATGTATCTAGCATGGAAAGTATTGGGAACTACTCGATCATTTTCGTTGACGGGAAAAGCATGCCACCCAAAATAATTTTATCTCTCAATTTTAGCTTTGAGCTCTGGCACCTCTACAAATCTCTGCTTCCCTCTGCGAAGGGCCTATCCATTTACTTTATGCCATTTTTATTTGAGTCTCCATCTTCTCTTATAAAGCACCAACTAGGGAGCACTATGATCATACTTGTGCATTGGATGTAGCTAATATGCGAGTGTGTTTCATGAATGGATCAATGATTGAGCATATTGGGCTAGGGATAGCTTTCTTTAGTGTTGACATTTTGAAAGACATGGTTGCTTGTTGATATGCTTGAGTATTGATGTCCTCATGTTAAATTATAGACTATTGCTTCGAATCATTCAAGTCCAAATGTCCATGCTACAAAAGAAAAGAATATATGATGAATATGATAGGTAGCATTCCACATTAAAAATTCCATTTGCAATTGCTACTTTATCATGATGAGTTTTATGAGAAAGAGTTGTTGTTATAATGCTAGGAAAAGTGGTTGAAATTATCATTGATCAAACTTATGCACTATGCCAGCATTCACACTTCATAAATGATTTCTTTTATCATTGACCTACTCGAGGACGAGTAGGAATTAAGCTTGGGGATGCTGATACGTCTCCAACATATCTATAATTTATGAAGTATTCATGCCATGTTTACAACAATTTTATATGGTTTTGGTATGATTTGGATGGAACTAACCCGGACTGACGCTGTTTTCAGCAGAACTACCATGGTGTTTTTTTTGTGCAGAAATAAAAGTTCTCCAAATGCAACAAAACTTTTTGACGATTTTTTTTGGAACAAAAGAGGCACTAGAAGCTTCGTGGGAGGACCAGAAGGTGAAGGAGGTTAGCACAAGACACCTGGGCGCGACAGGAGGCCCAGTCGCGCCCAGGTGGGTTGTGCCCACCTCGAGGCCCATCTTCGCGTGATTCCAATGCTGAAAAATCCTATAAATAGAGAAACCATCAAAGATAACCCTAGATCGGAAGTTCCGCCACCGCAAGCCTCTGTAGCCATGAAAAACCAATCGGGAGCCCGTTCCGGCACCATGCCGGAGGGGGAGATCATCACCGGAGGCCATCTTTATCATCCCTATGGTCTCCACGATGAGGAGGGAGTAGTCCACCCTCGGGGTTGAGGGTTTGTACCAGTAGCTATGTGTTTAATCTCTCTCTCTCTCTCTCTCGTGTTCTTGATTTGGCACGATCTTGATGTATCGCGGGCTTTGTTAATATAGTTGGATCATATGGTGTTTCTCCCTCTCTATCTTGTTGTGATGAATTGATTTTTCCCTTTGAGATTTCATTATTATCGGATTGAATACTTTTATGAATTTGAGAGCACTTGATATATGTCTTGCATATGAATACCCGTGGTGACAATGGGGTATTATATTGATTCACTTGATATATGTTTTGGCACTCAACTCGCGGATTCCCGAGGTGACATTGGGGTAATCTATGCATAGGGGTTGATGCATGTTTTCGTCCTACTTTCTCCGGTAGAAATCTTGGGGCACTCTTTGAGGTTCTTTGTGTTGGATCGAGTATTATGAATCTGAAATTGTTTGATGCGTATCGTATAACTAACTCATGGATACTTGTGGTGACATTGGAGTATCTAGGTGACGTTAGAGTTGGTTGATGCGCATCATATGGTGTTATTTTAGTACGAACTCTTGATAGATCGAACGGAAAGAATAACTTTGTGTTATTTTAGTATGAACTCTTGAATAGATCGAACGGAAAGAATAACTTTAAGGTGGTTTCGTAGCCTACAAACAATTTCTTCTTATATTCTCCGCTAGATAAGAACTTTGGAGTGATTCTTCATCACACGTTGAGGGATGGTTATATGATCCAATTAGATTAGCATTGTTGAGATATTGCACTAGCGAAAGTACGGACCCTAGGCCTTGTTTTCAAGCACTGTAATACCATTTGTGCTCACTTTTGTTACTTGCTACCTTGCTGTTTTTTTATTGTTACTATTACAAAAATCAATATCTACTATCACTACTACACTTGTATCACCATCTCTTCGCCGAACTAGTGCACCTATACAATTTACCATTGTATTTGGTGTGTTGGGGACACAAGAGACTTTTTATTATTTGGTTGCAGGGTTGTTTGAGAGAGACCATCTTCATCCTACACCTCCCACGGATTGATAAACCTTAGGTCATCCACTTGAGGGAAATTTGCTACTGTACTACAAAACTCTGCGCTTGGAGGCCCAACACGAGTCTACAAGAACAAGTTGTGTAGTAGACATCACACCACCACAGGTGGTAGAGGTAAATTCTTTATTAAAGTTTGATGAAGGTGACATCCCTTACAATAAACATCCTGGTCAATGCTTATATGAATTTGACAACTACATTATGAAACAAGATCACTTCAATGCAAATGTTATGAAACAATTAAAACAAAACTCTGAAATGATTGCTCACTTGAGTGACTTGTTATTTAGAATCAATAATGATGTTAGAGGTGTAGGGAAACATGCCTCTATGGTTCAAACCCAGTTAGAACAAGTTGCTAAATCTCAAAGTGAATTGTTAAATGATATGAATGATTATGATGTTAGAGTAGCAACTAGAGGAGGCAAAATGACTCAGGAACCACTTTATCCTGAGGGACGCCTTAAAAGAATTGAACAAGACTCCCAAAGAATTAATACTGATGCACCTAGTCCTTCTAAAAAGAAAATGAAAAATAAAAATGATAGGACTTTGCATACCTCTAGTGAACCTGAGATAGAAAAACCTTCTGAAGATGATAATGATATTTCTATTTCTGATGCTGAAACTCAATCTGGTAATGAACATTCACCTAGTGACAATGAAAATGTTGATGATGATGTTCATGAAGACACCCAACCCGACAATGCAAAAGAACCAGATAATGATGTTGAAATAGAACCGGCTGTTGATCTTGATAACCCACAACCGACAAATAAATGTTATGATAAAAGAGATTTTGTGGCTAGAAAACATGGTAAAGAAAGAGAGCCATGGGTTCAAAAACCCATGCCCTTTCTACCTAAACCTTCTAAGAAGAAGGATGATGAAGAATTTGAACATTTTGCTGAAATGCTTAGGCCAGTCTTTTTGCGTACTCGCTTGACTGATATTTTAAAGATGGCCCCTTATGCAAAATACATGAAAGACATTATCACTATTAAAATAAAAATAACTGAAGTTGAAATATCCACCATGCTTGCTAATAATTCTTTTAAGGATGGAGTACCTAAAAAACTTGGAGATCCCGGAATACCAACTATTCCTTGCTCCATCAAAAGAAATTATGTCAAAACTGCTTTGTGTGATTTAGGAGCTGGTGTTAGTGTTATGCCTTTCTCTTTATATAAAAGACTTGATTTACATAAACTCACACCTACTGAAATATCTTTGCAAATGGCTGACAAATCAACTGCCATACCTATTGGCATTTGTGAGGATGTGCCCGTTGTTGTTATTGCAAATGTTACTATCTTAACAAACTTTCTTATTGTTGAAATGCCCGAGGACGACAATATGTCGATTATCCTTGGTAGACCCTTTTTGAATACTGCAGGGGCTGTTATTGATTGCAATAAAAGCAAAGTCACTTTTCATATCAATGGTAATGAGCATACGGTGCATTTTCCGAAGAAACAATTCCAAGTCAATGGTATTAATGTTATTGAAAAATCTCCGACAATTACTATTGGAAGTTTTCAACTCCCTCTACCTACTACCAAAAAGAAATATGAAATACTTATTGTTGGGGATATGCATATCCCCGTTGAGGTAACTTAGTGTTTTATGAAAGTTCTTCGGTTTCATGCTAATCAAAAGTGGTTATTAATAAGACTTGATCAACCTTGTTAATGGATCATTTTTTAGAGGCATGTGGTCGATGAATTTAGTAAGCACCACCTTCTATTCTTACCTTTTGTTTTCTGTTTTTCTTAGTTAAATAAAATAAAATGCCATGTTTATCCTGTTTTCTGAATTTTCCTTGCAATAAAAAAGTGCCCAAAAATAAAAGTGCTCAGAATGTCCTGAAATTTTAACACGATATTTTTCTGAAATTTTCTGAACTTCTGGTACAAATAACATCAGAGGAGGTGCCCCTGGTGCCCACAAGACACTAGGGCGCGCCAGCCACCCCAGGCGCGCCCTGGTGGGTGGTGGGCCCCACGAGGCCCCTCTAACTTATCCCTTTAGCCCATGTCATCTCCTACCTCCAGAAAAAAATCACCATAGCTCTCTCTCTCTCTCTCTCGTGTTCTTGCTCTCAAACCAGCGGATTTCGAGCTCTTTGCTCGAAGCTCCATTTTTGAAACTGTTTTGGGGGATTGCTACTTGGTATGTAACTCCTTCATTGCTCCGATTAGTTTTTGCTTTAGTGGTTATATTTTGAATAATTAGCTACTCTTAGTGCTTCTGTAAATGGACTTGCATGTTGAATTCTTGGAGTTCCAAGTAGTTTGAATGCTTGATATAGCCTCTAGACATCCATATGGGTAGTTGCTATCAATCTTCTGAAGTTTTGTTGACAAAATTTTTGGTGTTCCAAAAAAAATTCCATAAATTATTCGCAAATAAAAATGCAATTCTTTAGGAGTTCTTCGAGGAGGATGTCCTTGGAGGCATCATTAAGCGGAAGCTCGGTTCGACAATCTTATGTTGAACCAAGTGCAAGATCGACGCGAGACGCCGACACCAAATCATGCCTATGGCTGTGCATCGAATTCATGGTTGGTGCAAGTATTAAGGAAGAATTTGAGCAATATGTTCACAACACCGAGCTCGCCCCTTCATCGAAGATAAGTGCATCCAACATCTCAGCCTCACAGAAACGTTTACTAAGAAATTCAAATTTTATCCTCGTGACTCTAGAGTTGCATTTAGCCTTTATAATAATGCTTTCACCATGCCTCTAGAAGCCTTCTGTGTTGCATGTAAAATTCCATATTAGGGTTCGTTGGACGAGCCACCACGATCTGAGTATGAGTCATTTTTTACTAGTCTTTGTTACGGTGAGGATAGAGGAGTGACTCAAGCTAGAATAAAAAGTATTCATTTTCCTTCAATTCACTACTTTGCGCTCTTTAATGGCAAACGCATCGTGGGCAAGCAAGATTGCAGTAAACTTTGTGCCCCGGATTTGAGTCTCCTACACACTACTCTAACAGGAATTAAACATTATAATCTTGGAGCGATTGTTGCACGGAGACTGCAACACAACATTGTTAGTGGTCACTTTTATGGTGGGATTTATGCTTCCCGTGTAGCAAAGGAGCTGGGTGTGTCACCTCGGCCTAACGATCACGTTCTACGTACTCAGTACTTAGACTTTGAGGACATGAAGCGCCATAAGTTCCTTAAGGGCACAATTACTAATTATACTTACAACTTAAGGTTTAATAAAAATCCCATTGTACCTGTTGTTTTGCCTGCACCCGCTCTCTTTGATTATCATAGCAAAAGAAGATATTACGTTCTCGAGAGCGGGGCCCGCGAGTACAACACGACAGTCGAGGCTGCACAACGGGCTGAGGAGGCCGCACCAAGAGCCTCCGTGGGTTATCACTCTGACTATTATCCGGGCTACGGATGGTGATTACCGAGCTAGGCCAAAAGCCTAAGCTTGGGGGAGTACGTATTTCCATCGACATTACATTCATGTCCACACATTTCATTCTAGTAGTCGGTGTCCACACTTTTTCATTGTATTATTCATGCTAGATTTATTTTCTCGCTTTCTTCTTGTGTGTTTGAAAAACTTTGAGAAAACCCAAATATATTTCCTGCTTCTTTTCGGTTTTTCTTTCTAGCTTAATTAGTTGTAGTATTAAAAGAAAACCCAAAAAGATTTCCCTATTCTTCTTTTGTTTGTTGGGAGGTTTCCCGTGTAAATAGTTTTTCTCGTTTGTTTTTCCTTCTTTAGTTTGCTTTCTTCATGAAAAACTAAAAACTCCAAAAACATTTCAGTGTGTCTCTCTGAAATTCTTTTCTTTTATTGAGTTGTACCAAGGAGAAGACCACGATGAAAATGTTGAGTGGCTCTCGTATGCATTATTGTTGATCTAACAAAGAGCCCAAATTACTTTGTGTTCTCCTTTTGAATAAAATGTTTGCAGATTCCAGCTTAGTCCATGGCACTATTGCACAATTATTATTTTCATATCATTCGATCATGCAAGTGAAAGGCAATAATGACGATATTTGATGAAGTGACTGTGGCAGAGAGAAGCGGGTATGAACTCAACTTGTTTTTGTTTTTGTTTTTGTTTTTGTTTTTGTAAATATGTTTAACTCAGTATCCATGATTCAACATATTATGATCAAACATGTTTGCAATGACAATTAGAGATTATAGTTGCTCATGCCATGCTTAAGTAGCTAGGAGTGGATAATGATTTATCTTAGGTGTCAACATGCATTAAAATGATTGTGATGTAGTATGATGATATGGTATCCTCCTCTGAATGATTCAAATGGCTTGACTTGGTGCATGTTCACGCATGTAGTTGAATCAAAACCAACATAGGCTCTATAATATTTATGTTCATGGTGTCTGTATCCTACTCATGCTAGTATTCAATGTTGATTGTTCATAACGCATGTTCATGACCGTTTTCGCTCTCTAGCTGGCCGCTTCTCAACCTATTTGCTAGCCTTCGCCTGTACTAAGCGGAAAATCTGCTTGTGCATCAAAATCCTTGAACCAAAGTTATTCCAAATGAGTCCACTAAACCTACCTATATGCGGTATTACCCTACCGTTCCAAGTAAATTTTTATGTGCCACCTCTAAAATTTCAAATGAACATCTGTTTTGTGTGCCTGGACCGCTCATGGAGTGACAGGGGGTGGTCAGTATCTTCCATGCTAAGCGGGTTATTCTCATGATGAGTGTTTATTCACTCGTTCTTGCATGAGAGGGGCTGGTAACAGGGATGCCCAGTGTCGAAACCAAAAATTGCAAATAATTAAACAGAACTCCCCCAGGACTATTGTTGGTATGGACGACACCCGTGGATTCGGCTAGCCGTGGATTGTGTTTGTTGGTGGAGGGGGAGTAAACCTTTACTTTTACCGCTTGGGAACCGCCGCTAATGTGTTTAGCATGGAAGATATTAAAAACTCTTGGTCGTAACGTTGACAAGAAGGGTGCACCTCCCAAAATTATATTTATCTCTGATTTAAGCTTTGAGCTCTGGCACCTCTGCAAAACCCTGCTTCCCTCTGTGAAGGAACTATCTATTTACTTTTATGTTGAGTCATCATGTTTAGTCGCTGCTTGAACTTTGGAGGTGCTCTGCATTTATGTTTTGCGGTCTCAGAAAGGCTAGCGAGATACCACTGTTGTCATATTATATCATGATTGTTTTAACAAAGTATTGGCATGTGAGATATTTCATTATTGCTCGCTAGTTGATTATGCTATTGATATGAGTTAATATAATTTTAAGAGTTCTTGTTGACATGGTTAGTCCTGATCTTTGCTGAAAACCTGGGTGCTACTTAAGCATATATATATAAACAAGAACAAAAGAGTTCGTAAAAGTTTCTCTTTATCACTTTCAGTTTGTCAATTGAATTGCTTGAGGACAAGCAATGGGTTAAGCTTGGGGGAGTTGATACGTCTCTATCGTACCTACTTTTCCTAACACTTTTGCTCTTGTTTTGGACTCTAATTTGCATGATTTGAATGAAACTAACCCGGACTGACGTTGTTTTCAGCAGAACTACCATGGCGTTGTTTTTGTGCAGAAATAAAAGTTCTCGGAATTGCACAAAACTTTTTGGAGATTTATTTCAGAATAAATAAAAAATACTGGAACCAAGAACCACCGGACGGGGGTCCCTGCTTGCCCACAGTATACTAGGGCACGCCACCCCCCTGGCGCGCCCTGGTGGGTGGTGGGGCCCTCGGGGCTCCGCTGACCCTAACTCCAACTCTATAAATTCCTATTTTCGAAGAAAAAACAGGAGAGGAAGTTTCATCGCGTTTCACTACACGGAGCCGCCGTCACCTCCTATTCTTCATCGGGAGGCCAGATCTGGAGTCCGTTCGGGGCTCCGGAGAGGGGGATCTTCAATCTTCATCATCACCAACCATCCTCCATCACCAATTCCATGATGCTCCCCACTAGGAGTGAGTAATTCCTTCGTAGGATCGCTGGTCGGTGAGGAGTTGGATGAGATTCATCATGTAATCGAGTTAGTTTTGTTAGGGCTTGATCCCTAGTATCCACTATGTTCTGAGATTGATGTTGCTATGACTTTGCTTTGCTTAATGCTTGTCACTAGGGCCCGAGTGCCATGATTTCATATCTGAACCGTTTATGTTTTCACCATTATATCTATGTTCTAGATCCAATCTTGCTAGTCATATGCACCTACTACATGTTATGATCCGTAAACCCCAGGGTGACAGTAATTGGGATACTTTCCGGTGATGACCGTAGTTTGAGCAGTTCATGTATTCACTATGTGTTAATGCTTTGTTCTGGTTCTCTATTAAAAGGAGGCCTTAATATCCCTTAGTTTCCTTATGGACCCCGCTGCCACGGGAGGGTAGGACAAAACATGTCATGCAAGTTCTTTTCCATAAGCACGTATGACTATTTACGGAATACATGCCTGCATTATATTTATGAACTGGAGCTAGTTCTGTGTCGCCCTAGGTTATGACTGTTATATGATGAATATCATCCAACGAATTCACCGATCCAACGCCTACGAGTTTTCCACATATTGTTCTTACTAAGTTACTATTGCTATTGCTACTGTTACAACTGTTACAAAATCACTGCTATCACTGTTACCGCTATTGTTACTGTTACTACTGCTATCAAAACTATCATATTACTGTGCTACTGATCACCTTGCTACAGATATCAAATCTCTAGGTGTGGTTGAATTGACAACTCAGCTGCTAATACTTGCAAATATTCTTTGGCTCCCCTTGTGTCGAATCAATAAATTTGGGTTGAATACTCTACCCTCGAAAACTGTTGCGATCCCCTATACTTGTGAGTTATCAGTGGTGTCGTGTGAACGTCGACTACATGAAACTTCACCATGTTTGGGCCTGGGGGAAGGCATTGGGGAGTAATAAGTAGATGATCGGTTGCGAGAGTGACAGAAGCTTAAACTCTAGTTTATGAGTTATTCCGTAAGGGGCTGATTTGGATCCATACGTTTCATGCTATGGTTAGATTTATCTTAATTCTTCTTTCATAGTTGCGAATTCTTGTGAGATGGGTTAATAATAAGAGGGTTGCTTGTTCAGTAAGAACAACACCCTAGCACCTGTCTACCCACATATCAAATTATCAAAGTAGTGAACACGAATCAACTAAACATAATGAACGTGACTAGACGAGAATTCCCACGTGTCCTCGAGAATGCTTCGATCATTATAATAAGTACTTTCGGCTTGTCCTTTGCTATAAAAAGGATTGGGCCACTTTGTTGCACTCTTGTTACTATTGTCACTTATTACTTGTTACGAATTATCTTGCTATCAAACTACTCGTTACTGCTACTTTCAGTACTTGCAGAGAATACCTTGTTGAAAACCGCTTATCATTTCCTTCTACTCCTTGTTGGGTTGGACACTCTTACTTACCGAAATGACTACGATTGATCCCCTATACTTGTGGGTCATCAGGTACTAGTTGGGTTGCATGGATCAAGACTGGGATTTGTCACTCCATGTGACGGAGAGATATCTCTAGGCCCTCTCGGTAATACGCCATCCTAAATAGCTTGCAAGCATGTGACTAATGTGTTTAGTCACGGGGATATTGTATTGCTAAATGAGTAAAGAGAACTTGCCGGTAACGAGATTGAACTAGGTACGGTGATACCAACTATCGAATCTCGGGAAAGTAACATATCGCCAGACAAAGGGAATTGTATATGGGATTATCTGAATCCTTGACATCGTGGTTCAAACCGATAAAGATCCTCGTTGAATATGTGGGGGTCATTAGGCATCCAGGTCCCGCTATTTCGGAGAGGTGTCTTGATCATGTCCGCATGTTCTCAAACCTGTAGGGTCACACACTTAACGTTCAGTAACGCGAGGGTAGTAATGGGATATTCATAATGTTGAGACTGAAGGTAGTTCAAAGTCATGGATGGGATCCCGGACATCACGAGGAGCTTCAGAATGGTCTGGAGAAAAAGAAGACATATATGGAAAGTATTTTTTGGGTTACGAAAAAGTTAAGGATTTTTCGGTATTGTACCGGCAAGGTTCTAGAAGGTTCTGGAGTGGGACCCACCTGCATGGAGGGACCCACATGGACATGGGTGGTGGGCCAAGGCGCCACACCTCTCGTCCATGCGCACAAAAATTGTTGGGGAACATTGCATGGAAAACAAAAAAATCTACGCACACGCAAGATCTATCCATGGAGATGCATAGCTACGAGTGGGGGAGAGCATCTACATACCCTTGTAGATCGCTAAGCGGAAGCGTTTATCAACGCGGTTGATGTAGTCGTACACCTTCATGATCCGTTCCGATCAAGTACCGAACGCACGGCACCTCCGCGTTCAGCACACGTTCAACTCGATGACGTCCTCGCCTTCTCGATCCAGCAAGAGAGGCAAAGTAGTAGATGAGTTCTGGCAGCACGACGGCGCAGTGACGGTGGTGGTGAAACTATTACGCAGTGCTTCGCCAAGCATTATGGACGTGGACGGAGGAGGAACTAGAACTAGAGAGAGAGGGGGGCACCGCACACGTCTTGGGAATTGTGGTGTGTGTTGCCCCCTCCCCTCCTCACATATATATAGGTGTAGGGGAAGAGGAGGCTGCCTAGGGCGCCCCCAAGGGGCCCGGCGGCCAGCCCTAGGGCGCCTGCCTAGGTGCCCCTCCCCTTCCTTCCTAGGTGTAGGATCAAAAGTATGTCTAGAGGGGGGGTGATTAGACTACTTGACCAAATAAAAATCTAGCCTTTCCCAATTTTAAATCTTGGCAGATTTTAGCAACTTAGCACAAGTCAAGCAATCAACCTACACATGCAATTCTAAGAGTATAGTAGCGGAATGTAAATCATTGCATATGAAGGTAAAGGGGAGGAGTTTGGAGGGAGCAAACGCAATGTAGACACGGAGATTTTTGGCGTGGTTCCGATAGGTGGTGCTATCGTACGTCCACGTTGATGGAGACTTCAACCCACGAAGGTTAACGGTTGCGCGAGTCCACGGAGGGCTCCACCCACGAAGGGTCCACGAAGAAGCAACCTTGTCTATCCCACCATGGCCATCGCCCACGAAGGACTTGCCTCACTAGGGTAGATCTTCACGAAGTAGGCTATCTCCTTGCCCGTACAAACTCCTTGGTTCAACTCCACAATCTTGACGGAGGCTCCCAAGTGACACCTAACCAATCTAGGAGACACCACTCTCCAAAAGGTAATAGATGGTGTGTTGATGATGAACTCCTTGCTCTTGTGCTTCAAATGATAGTCTCCCCAACACTCAACTCTCTCTCACAGATTTGGATATGGTGGAAAGATGATATGAGTGGAAAGCAACTTGGGGAAGGCTAGAGATCAAGATTCTTATGGCTGGATTGGAATATCTTGGTCTCAACACATGAGTAGGTGGTTCTTTCTCAGAAAATGAATGCTGGAAGTGTAGGCACGTTCTGATGGCTCTCCTCACGAATGGAGGAAGGGTGGAGGGGTATATATAGCCTCCACACAAAATCTAACCGTTACACACAATTTACCAAACTCGGTGGGACCGAATAGTGAAACTCGGTCAGACCGATTTAGTTCAAAATGTGAACGTTAGGATTTTTGGTGGGATCGACATGTCAACTCGGTGAGACCGATTTCGTTAGGGTTAGGGCATAACGTAATCTCGGTGAGACCGATCACATGAACTCGGTGAGACCGATTTCTGTAATAGGCAAACAGAGAGTTGGTCAGGCAAACTCGGTGGGACCGATCGCTCATTCGGTGAGACCGAAACGTTACGAAGAGGAAACAGAGAGTTTGCATTGCGAACTCGGTGGGACCGATCGCTCATCTCGGTTAGACCAAAACGTTACAAAGGGAAACAGAGAGTTAGCAATCCCATCTCGGTGAGACCGAGATCCCTATCGGTGAGACCAAACTGATTAGGGTTTCTGGCAGTGGCTATGTCAAATGAACTCGGTGGCGCCGGATAGATCAAATCGGTGGGCCGAGTTTGACTTTTGGTTTGGGACATATGTGGATATGAGAAAGTGGTTGAGGGTTTTGGAGCATATCACTAAGCATTTTGAGCAAGCAAGTCATTAAGCAACACCTCATCCCCTTTTAATAGTATTGGCTTTCCTATGGACTCAATGTGATCTTGGATCACTAAAATGAAAAGAGTAGAGTCTTGAGCTTGAGCCAATATGTGTCCTTAGCATTTTGAGGGGTCCACATCTCTAGTCCATGCCATGCCAATCATTGAACTTTCTGAAATGATCATCTTGAAAGAGTATTAGTTCAATGAGCTATATGTTGTTAAGAATTACCAAAACCACCCAGGGATTAGTTGCACTTTCAATCTCCCCCTTTTTGGTAATTGATGACAACATATAGATCAAAGCTTCGACACATGATAATAAGAATGAAGTATATCGTCGCTTTGAGAAGTATGTGATAAGCAAGAGCTCCCCCTAAATTTGTGCATTATTTAAAATTTGCTTTTGAATGCAAATGCACAATCGATTAGGATCATGGGTTACTCTTCCATGTCACATACATCTTGGTGGAGCGCTCAAAATGATGGAATATGAAAAATATGCACTCATCACCAAGGCAAAATGAATGATCATACAAGAGAGATAAATAATGTCATCATACAAGCACAAACATTAATGTAGGATATGATCAAACACATGACCATAAGTATCTCACACACATAAACATAGAATATCAACCAAGCAAGCACACAAAAAGTAGCAAAGAGAATGGCAAAAAGAAGCAAGCACTCTCTCTCGAAGCCTATGATCTATACACTTTCTCCCCCTTTGGCAACAAGTTACCAAAAAGCTTGAAAATGCATAGTGCTATGCATCTCTCTAGGCTTGATCTTCGGGAGGCGGTGTAGAGAGGAATCCAAGAAAAAATGCATCTGTTGTGGTTGTTGGAGCTGGTGGAGTTGCAACCGGAGGGGTAACTGAAGCTGTAGCTGCAGGTGCTGACGCAGTAGCTCTTGTATCTGTCACAGGCATTGCTGCAGATCTCTGTGCCCTAGTCACTCTCTGAAAAGCATCTGTGGTAGCTTTCCCTTTCCTTTCTCTTCTTGCCCTCACCAGTATCCTCAATAGTTGATTTGGAGGCTTCAAGAGTTGAGGCTCTGGCCTTAGACATGGGCACTCTCTTGGCAGGAGCTTTCTTGTGCAACACAGGCTTGGTTGCAGCAGCATCATATTCCTTTTTTAGCACCTTCTTCTTGGAGCTGACTTCCTCCTCAGCAGCAACATAGTCTTCATCTTTAGAATCAGAATTTCTCTTTCTCCTCTGCCTAGTAGTAGCCTTAGGCAGGTTGCTAGGAGTACTTCTGCTGCCATCCTCATAGCTGTCAGAGGGGCTAGTGCCCTCACTTAGATTCACTTGCTCCTCAGACCTGTTCTGGCTATCACTCTGATCAGACATTCTGGCACTGCAAACTGAAAGCTGGCCCTGTGAATAGTTATAGATGAGATAGAGTGGATGAGCATCACAAAGTGCAGAGATTTTGCAAAACAATTGAGTCAAAAATTTAGTTTTAGTTTTCCACAGAAAGCATTTCGGAGCTACCGATTTGTTAAACTCGGTGCCACCGAAGCAATGTTGGAGTTTGAACTAGTGAGATCGGTCAGACCGAGACACAGTTCGGTGAGTCCGAGATTGATAGGGTTTCACTGAGAGTTGAACTCGGTCACACCGATTTGCAACTTTCGGTTAGACCGAAAGTTACAAGTGCAATGGCCTAAGCCAAATCGGTGAGACCGATTTCTACAACTCGGTCGGTCCGAGATGAGTTCGGCGGAAACCTAACCCTAAATTTTTGAATCAAAACTAATCTAAAGGAAGTTTTTGTTGGATAGATTGATCTCATACGTGGTAAGAATCTTGGCATTGTCTTTGTGCTAAGAATCGAAGGTAAAGATTGCACAAAGGGTCGAACTCATACCCTAACTTGGCGATGAGCTCGCTACGGCGGCAACGGCGGTGTAGATTTCCGTTGACGGCGGTGGAGACCAGCAGCAGGGGGTCGTTGGCGACGAGAGGACGATCCGGAGACCCGAGTTGGCAGAGCAGGACACGCGCGGGCGAAAAGGTTTTGGAGAAATTTCCAAAATTTGACCCGTCGGTATATATATCCTGACCCTGTCGGTGTGACCGAGTGGAACAACTCGGTGGCACCGAGATGCAGAATCGCAAGCGGTTACTGCAACTCGGTGTGACCGAATGGTTCTAATCGGTTGCACCGAGATTGAAAACCTAGATCAACTCAGTGAACTCGGTATGACCGAAAAGGACGAATCGGTCAGATCGAAATGCACAGAGAGGTTTTGGAAGTTTAAGTCTATGACGAATCGGTGACTCCGAGTGCTCCTCACCCAGAGGGTTCGAATCTGACTTGATCAAACTTTGTGATGTAGCATGAATAGAGTTTGAGACGAGAAAAGCATAGATAGCTAAAGGAAGTTCTTAGGAATTCTTGTCCATCCATTTGGCAAAAGAAACAGATCAAACAATCAAAGCAACAAATGGATGTCCTCGAATGAGAAAAATATGCAACCAACATGCTCACACAATAAAATGGCAAATGAAATATGTGACAAAGTATGCACAAACACTCTAGCATCTATCAAGCAATTGGCGATGACTAGATCATCTATATATGAGTATATTGACTTAGGAGTCAAATGAGAACATTTGATCATAGGTCATACTCATCGTTTAAGCACAAGTGGGGTTACCACTTTTACATAAAGCATTGTTGTGTTCACACCATTAGAGTTGCTTTAGCTCAATTCTTAGAGTAAAGCTCCCCCTAGATGTGATATCCCCCCTAAGAGGGATGAACTAACCTTGGGTTTTGTCGATGATGACTTCATGTAGATGTTGAAGATGTGGATGCTCAATTTTGATGTAGATCATTTGGAGCAATCCATTGGAGTGAGTTGCACTTTCAATACCTACATGGGTTAGTCCCATAAGGAACAAACAAGGATATCCATAGACATAGAGTGAAGTACACATAAGATGATGTCCATGAAAGCATTAGGTTACCTTGTCCCTTGTCTTACCAACAAGAGGGTTTGTGACTCCTTGAACTAGTGCAAGATGTGGAAGATGATCGCACTTGTTCTTGCCAAAATGATATGAGTGAAATATGTTGGCGGAGTCACCCTCAAGAATTCTCTAGTTCTTCTTCTTCGGGATCCACATCATCTTGATGGAAATCCTTGGAGTTGTAGTCGTACTTGATGAAGTAGAACTTGATGTAGTCTTGGGAACCCACTTGACCAAGGCCTTAGGAGCTTCTTCAAATGCATCAATCTCCTCTTGAAGCTTGTCCTTGCCTTTTTGCTTGAGGTCTTGTGGTGGAAGATCATCTTGAGCTTGTGTCCCCTCGAAGGAAGTAGGATCATACTTCTCTTGTTGAGGAACAAACTTCGTCTTGGGGTATTGATCTTCTTCCCACTCAACTCCATTGGCATTGAACTTTCGTTCAAAACCAACACCTTGATTCTTCCGGTGCCTTCTTTGCTTGTGTACAATTTCCTCAAATTGCTTACTTCCGGCAAGGCTCTTGTAAACATCTTTCTCTATAATTCCCTTCAATAAGCTATTTTCTTGCTCAAGTGTAACTTGGCTAAGAGAATCATTAGTGGAATCAAGAGAACTACTAGAAGCAACAATATTGGATTTAGCATGATTATTGTTACTACTAGAAGAAGAATCTTTCTTACTCTTGTTGCTAGATTTTACTTGTGGCATGTAAGTAGACAAGAGTAAACGCTTGGCAATGTAAGAAGAACTTTTCCTACGAAGATCATCATTGATTGCTTTTAAGAACCCATGCTCTTGCTCTAGGTTGAGCTTTTCAAAGCGTAGTTTCTCATGAGTCTTTAAAAGCTCTCAATGATCTTCTAAGGTAGTTTCATGGGCTAACTTAAGAGTGTTTAGTTCTTTAGTTAGACGCTCAATCTCCTCCTTATCATCATCATTCGTTTTATCTTGTTTAGCATGATTAATAGCAAGTTCATCATAGTTTTCATCACTAGAGTTGTCAGTAAGTAAATCATCATCACCTAGCAAATCATCTTCATCACTATTGAAATCAACATACTCGGGGTGTGATACCTTTGGGCCTTTAGCCATGAAGCATCTTCCAATTCCTTCATTTGGTGAGTCAAATATGTCATAGGAGTTGGTTGACACAAGTGCTAGACCAGCAACACCTTCATCTTGAGTATATTCGGAGTCGGAGTGATAACTTCTCTCGGAGTGGTGGTCGGAGTCGGAGCCAGATACACATTCACCAACATGAGCTTGATGTCTTTGTTTTGTATAGCTCCTTGATGACTTGTCCTTCCTTTCCGAATCCTTGCTTCTGCGAGAGGTTCTTCGTTCATAACGATCATCTCTACTCCTTCTCTCCCTTGGAGGTGATTCTTCTCTTTTGCTTCTTATTTTAGGTGAGTCTTCACTTCTTTTGTAGGGAGCTGTACACTCATTGGAGTAGTGTCCGGGTCTTCCACAATTGTAGCAATTACGCTCACGACTAGAAGATCTTTTGTCATTGTAGGACCTTGACTTGGAACTTCTTTCCTTGCTTCTACTCTTGTAGAACTTGTTGAAGTTCTTCACCATTAGGCTCAATTCCTCATTGAAGGCTTGTTTTTCACTTGATGATGTAGGAGCATCACATGAGGCTTTGTAAGGACCACTAGACTTGTTGTGAAGCTCTTCTTTATCCTTGAGTGACATCTCATGAGCAAAAATTCTTCCAATGACTTCAGTTGGCTTGAGATCTTTGTAATTTGGCATCATTTGGATCAATGTGCACACGGTGTCATATTTTCCATCCAAGGCTCTTAGGATCTTCTTGATGATGAATCTGTCGGTCATCTCTTCACTTCCTAAGCCGGCAATCTCATTTGTGATGAGAGCAAGCCTAGAGTACATTTCAGCGACACCTTCACCATCCTTCATTTTGAACTTGTCCAGCTGACTTTGAAGCACATCCAATTTGGATTCCTTGACGGAGTCGGTACCTTCGTGCATATCAATCAAAGTATCCCAAATTTCTTTTGCATTCTCAAGACGGCTGATTTTGTTGAATTCTTCGGGGCACAATCCGTTGAAGAGGATATCGCAAGCTTGAGCATTGTATTGCAACATCTTCAATTCTTCCGCGGTAGCTTCACGATTCGGTTCTTTCCCATCGAAGAATTCACCTTGCAAGCCAATACACACAATAGCCAAAACGGCGGGGTTATGTCCAAGAATATGTATTTTCATCTTATGCTTCCAACTAGCAAAATTAGTACCATCAAAGTAAGGACCTCTACGGTGGTAATTTCCCTCGCTAGACGCCATACTCTCCTAGGTTGTGAAACCAAGGCTATGATCACCAAAGCTATGGAAATCAAGGCAAATGGAGACCAAAGCTCTGATACCACTTGTAGGATCGAAAGTATGTCTAGAGGGGGGGTGATTAGACTACTTGACCAAATAAAAATCTAGCCTTTTCCCAATTTTAAGTCTTGGCAGATTTTAGCAACTTAGCACAAGTCAAGCAATCAACCTACACATGCAATTCTAAGAGTATAGCAGCGGAATGTAAATCATTGCATATGAAGGTAAAGGGGAGGAGTTTGGAGGGAGCAAACGCAATGTAGACACGGAGATTTTTGGTGTGGTTCCGATAGGTGGTGCTATCGTACGTCCACGTTGATGGAGACTTCAACCCACGAAGGTTAACGGTTGCGCGAGTCCACGGAGGGCTCCACCCACGAAGGGTCCACGAAGAAGCAACCTTGTCTATCCCACCATGGCCATCGCCCACGAAGGACTTGCCTCACTAGGGTAGATCTTCATGAAGTAGGCGATCTCCTTGCCTGTACAAACTCCTTGGTTCAACTCCACAATCTTGACGGAGGCTCCCAAGTGACACCTAACCAATCTAGGAGACACCACTCTCCAAAAGGTAATAGATGGTGTGTTGATGATGAACTCCTTGCTCTTGTGCTTCAAATGATAGTCTCCCCAACACTCAACTCTCTCTCACAGATTTGGATATGGTGGAAAGATGATATGAGTGGAAAGCAACTTGGGGAAGGCTAGAGATCAAGATTCTTATGGTTGGATTGGAATATCTTGGTCTCAACACATGAGTAGGTGGTTCTCTCTCAGAAAATGAATGCTGGAAGTGTAGGCATGTTCTGATGGCTCTCCTCACGAATGGAGGAAGGGTGGAGGGGTATATATAGCCTCCACACAAAATCTAATCGTTACACACAATTTACCAAACTCGGTGGGACCGAATAGTGAAACTCGGTCAGACCGATTTAGTTCAAAATGTGAACGTTAGGATTTTCGGTGGGACCGACATGTCAACTCGGTGAGACCGATTTCGTTAGGGTTAGGGCATAACGTAATCTCGGTGAGACCGATCACATGAACTCGGTGAGACCGATTTCTGTAATAGGCAAACAGAGAGTTGGTCAGGAAAACTCGGTGGGACCGATCGCTCATTTCGGTGAGACTGAAACGTTACGAAGAGGAAACAGAGAGTTTGCATTGCGAACTCGGTGGGACCGATCGCTCATCTCGGTTAGACCGAAACGTTACGAAGGGAAACAGAGAGTTAGCAATCCAGTCTCGGTGAGACCGAGATCCCTATCGGTGAGACCGAACTGATTAGGGTTTCTGGCAGTGGCTATGTCAAATGAACTCGGTGGTGCCGGATAGATCAAATCGGTGGGGCCGAGTTTGACTTTTGGTTTGGGACATATGTGGATATGAGAAAGTGGTTGAGGGTTTTGGAGCATATCACTAAGCATTTTGAGCAAGCAAGCCATTAAGCAACACCTCATCCCCTTTTAATAGTATTGGCTTTCCTATGCACTCAATGTGATCTTGGATCACTAAAATGAAAAGAGTAGAGTCTTGAGCTTGAGCCAATATGTGTCCTTAGCATTTTGAGGGGTCCACATCTCTAGTCCATGCCATGCTAATCATTGAACTTTCTGAAATGATCATCTTGAAAGAGTATTCGTTCAATGAGCTATATGTTGTTAAGAATTACCAAAACCACCCAGGGATTAGTTGCACTTTCACTAGGCGCGTGGGAGAAGGGCAGAAGGGGAGGCGCCCCCCCCCCCTTTCCTTTCCTTGAGCAAGGAGAAAGGCAGGAGGGGGCTAGCCCCTCCTCTTTCCATCCTCTAGGGCCCGGTGCCTGGATGGGGGCACGCCAGCCCTCTTGTGGGCTGGTGTGCTCCCTCCCCTTGGCCCATTAGGCCCAATAACTCTCGTGGCCTTCCCGGAACCCCTTTCGGTGATCCGATAAATACCCGGTGCATTCCGAAACTCTTCCGGAGACCAAATACTATCATCCTATATATCAATCTGTACCTCCGGACCATTCCGGAGCTCTTCGTCATGTCCGTGATCTCATCCGGGACTCCGAATAACATTCGGTCACCAACATATATAACTCATATAACATTATATCGTCAACGAACGTTAAGCGTGCGGACCCTACGGGTTCGAGAATGATGTAGAGATGACCGAGACGCTTCTCCGGTTAATAACCAATAGCGGGACCTGGATGCCCATATTGGTTCCTACATATTCTACAAAGATCTTTATCGGTCGAACCTTTATGACAACATACGTAGTTCCCTTTGTCTGTCGGTATGTTACTTGCCTGAGATTCGATCGTCGGTATCTCCATACCTAGTTCAATCTTGTTACCGGCAAGTCTCTTTACTCGTTCCGTAACACATCATCTTGTAACTAACTCCTTAGTCACTTTGCTTGCAAGCTTCTTATGATGTTGTATTACTGAGAGGGCCCAGAGATACCTCTCCATCATACGGAGTGACAAATCCCAATCTCGATTCACGCCAACTCAACAGACACCTTCGGAGATACATGTAGAGCACCTTTATGATCACCCAGTTACGTTGTGGCATTTGATAGCACACAAGGTATTCCTCCGGAGTCCGTGAGTTGCATGATCTCATGGTCGAAGGAATATGTATTTGACATTAAGAAAGCAGTAGCAATAAACTGAACGGTCATATGCTAAGCTAACGGATGGGTCTTGTCCATCACATCATTCTCCTAATGATGTGATCCCATCATCAAGTGACAACTCATGTCTATGTTTAGGAAACCTTAACCATCTTCGATCAACGAGCTAGTCTAGTAGAGCCTCACTAGGGACATGGTATTTGTTTATGTATCCACACATGTATTTAAGTTTCCGGTCAATACAATTATAGCATGAATAATAAACCTTTATCATGATTAAGGAAATATAATAATAACCACTTTATTATTGCCTCTAGGGCATATTTCCAACAAAATATCCCTCTAAAAGGAATAGGATCAAATCCCGAAGGGATAAGATTAAGATCCCTAAAAACGGGGGCCACGATCGATGGGGAAGGAAGTAGGGGATTTCCTTCACCCCTTTTGGTGCACAGCTCTTAGAGGCTTGGAGGAGGGGCCAAGCCTCCTCATCCACGCCTATAAAAAGAGGAGGGAGGGGCTGGCCGTAGCACCTGACACCCCGGTTGTTGGCCGCCTCCCTCCCGTTCCATACGTCCCTCGTTCCCACAGTTCTTAGAGAAGCTTTGCCGGATTTCCACCAGCTCCACCACCACGCTGTTGTGCTGCTGGCCTAGATCCCGTCTACCTCTCCCTCTTGCTTGCTGGATCAAGAAGAAGGAGACATCACCGAGCCGTACATGTTCATATCTCGGAGGTGTCATTCATGCGATGCTTGATCGGATTGGATCGCGAAGAAAGTACGACTACACCAACCACGTTCGTTAGAACATTTCCGCTCACGGTCTACAAGGGTATGTATACTTACTCCCACTTGTTGCTAGCATCTAGTAGATTAGATTGGGTGATTTCGTTATCTCGTAGGAAATTTTTTTGTTTTCCATGCAACGATTCCCTACATGTCAAGATTTGACATAACATTTTGTGTGTCATATTCTTGAGAGGGGGTTTCCTGAGAGACAAAATCTTGAGATGCAACATTCATGCATTGCAAAAAAGTGTCACGACACTACATACACTAAAACTGAATAACATACATACACATCATACCACAATTGCATTCAAAATATTGAATTTGTGTCAAAGATAGGAAAAACTGGAGAAAAGAGTTTTTATCTCGAGACATATCGTCGAACATGTTGTTCACACTGGTGGCCGTGGCGACGGGTGACATCGGATCCTCCTCCACGCACAGTGGCATGACGAAAGTAGGAGTGGGGGAAGTCACCACCGGAGCAGTGACATTACACGTGGTCGCGGCCTTCGTCTTCTTCGAGCGTGAGGCAACCGACGCAAGATCCCGGGACAACCCCTTCCCGCCGGCACCACCTCGTAGCTTGGGAGGGGGGCTTGCTCTTGGGTGCAACAGCGTGGCCTGGCACATCCCCTACAGCCATGACGACGGCTTGTGGGGCCACAAAAACTTGGCGGCAGGCAGCGGGAGACTTTGGCTTGGTGGCGGCGACGACAAGAACCACTAGAGAAGGAGCCACGGGCACTTACGTCCATACAATACTTCGGCGGGTGCCATCTTCAGACTAGCTTGGTAGCTATTATTGTATGAGAATTCAACATCCGGGAGAGATTCCTCCCATTTCTTGCCAAAGGAAATGACACAAGCTTGAAGCATGTCTTCAAGAATTTGGTTGACTCTTTCAACTTGTCCACTGAATCGGGGGTGAAAAGCAGTGCTAAAGGACAGATGAGTTCATATAGCTTCCTGAAAACTTCCCAGAATCTTGAGGTGAAAAGGCTGCCATGGTCCGAGCTGATCACCAACGGAATACCATGGAGTGAAACAATTCTGAAAACATACAGATCTGCCAGCTGACTAGCAGTGATGGTTTCCTTGATGGCCAGAAAATGAGCAACCTTGGAAAGTCGGTCAATGACGACAAGAATAGCATCATGACCCTTGTGTGATTCGGGAAACCTAGTGATGAAGTCCATCTCAACATTGTTCCATTTCCATTAAGGAATAGCAAGTGGGAGGAGACATTCCCTCGACTCCGAAGGCGTATGTGGTGATTTCGTCAATCTAATCTCAAGATGATGTGCCGGCTCAGTCTCTCCGAGATGATCATAGGGGTAGGGTGTGCGTGTGTGTCATAGAGATGAGTGTATGTGCGATATATGAGTTGTACTGTGTAAAACAAAAAGGCATTTTCTAAAAACAAGTAATCGTGCACGTGCAACGTACGTCTAACCTTAGAGAAAAGGGTTTGCGTTAAGTTTGTTCCAAACCCTGAACTTGTATGCATAGTATTCTCCCAACTTGAACTTCCAATTCATTAAATCTGAACCCTAAACCCATGTCACATTTTCCAAACGGATTGTCATACTAAACCTGGACCATCTGGCCGACATGCCACAAGAAACTCATGGTCTAGTTGAACCGACTGTCGCGTCATCCTAACATTAAGCTCAATCGAGTTGCAAAAGACAAAGGAGGGGGTGCATCAACAGGTGGTGGAATAGAAAAGATCATGTCCTCGGCCACCCGCTTAGGACATCATGGCGGGCGCCAACGCGGCCAACCGCTATTGTTCCCGAGCTACCAACAACCTGCGGTCACAGGCCAACCAGCCAAGGCTCGCTTCGTGCCCTTCATTGTGCCGACATGGGGGAGACAAGCCAACGACAGGGGTGGTCTTCACTGAAGGAGCCAACAGCACAATGTGCCCTCCAAGTTCCGTAAGGTTGTGCCATCAGTTTTTGCTTGGTGGCAAACAAAGAATAAGCCTGGTTTAATGTAAAAAAATAAGAATCTGCAAAAAATAAGAAGTAGCAAATTACAGAATCTATGGATCCATTCCGACCTGTAAAATATTCATGCAACCCTTTACATCTATGGATCCATGCTCATTTAGCAACAGTAACAAAATTACAGAATCTGAAACCTCACACATTATTTGCCATAGAATAAGCTCTGAAACCTCACAAATTATTTGCCATAGAATAAGCTTGCGAGACACATACTACAAAAGGGGAAAAAATACTACAATACAAGATTGCAATAAGCTGCATTAGCATTAGTGATATATATTTTCCGAAGAAGAGGTAAGATAACTAAAAAGCTATCATACATACCTGGTTTATGACCTACATAAAATGAACCGATCTGTCGCAATCGTCTCTTTTGACCTGCAGCAAACACAAGCACCAGGATGAGCAGTAACAAAAAACAAATAGCGAGACGCAGCAAAATCTTGATGGAGTGGAAAATAAAAATCTTTGAGTACACATATTTTTGGTTTGTACTTTGTAGACATGAAAATTTTCTATAGGCTTAATTATGCTTTGGCATAATTTTTCAAATAATAGCTCAAACACAAGATCACCATTCTTTCGTGTAACATATTATATATATGGTAGTTTATTCATATGAAAGATGATGCCAAGGAATAGTTTTTAGCTTTAAATGTGAATATGCAATTTGTTATAAAACATTAAATGAAAAACACAATTTAGGCTTAGTGCTTGAACCTTTTCGAAAAAAAGGCTTAGTGCTTGAAGAAAAATGAGAAAATAATATGTGTTTGTATACAATAGTACCAAATTGTACATTTGTTGAGTATGAAGCCTTTCTCTAACAGCAATTCCCTATTTCAGACACCAAACATTGTCCCCCCCCCCTTTGGTTCTGCACTCACCCTTCCGCTCTGCCTCAACCAAATTGAAATCAGTAGCAGATGTTGAGCTCGAGCTGGAGTAGAGGTCAACCAACATTAACAATTGCAACAAGCATGACCAAAACCTGACCAAGCATATTTGCCTCCATGCCAAAGAAACTTTGCATGCAACATGCACAGAGAGACAATGCAGTACACTCGTATGTTCTTGTCTACCAGGTTACTAAACATATTGCCTAGAAATACAGTCACAACCACTTTGACACACATGTCAAGAGGAACTTTCAGAGAACTGAGCATAGCAACGGAAGATCCGGCAAACAGAAACCGAAGCATAATTTAATGACTATACTAAACCAGGAAATTGTCTATTCCAGTCCTTTGTTTCATTACGAACATACACGCCATCGACTAATCACCTCTTGTGCACAGTCGGTAAAAAAACGACTTTCTGAGAAATATATAGTACCCCTTAGAAGGCTCAGTTTCTATATAGTACCCCTTTGTACTCAATTAAACACTAATTAGAATGATCTCACCTACGCACCTCTGTGTTCTTTCCATGATTTGTACTGTGAAGGGTAACGGGGTCCTTCTACATCTTCTCCATCCCTCATTCCGGGATCAGGCTATTCGTTTGTTCTACAACCATCGATTCATCATGTATTCTACAACATGAACTTCAAGGGTATCGCATCCAAAATTTATGAACGGATTCACACGTGTAATATTACCAGGTGAAGTGTACTGCTCGCAGCCAACGTCGATGCGCCACGCGATCTCGGGGAGCGGATACGGTAGAAGGTGGACCTCTCTGCGTCGACCTTGTCATCCTCCCCGTGTCGACGGGACTGAGATCTCAGGCGAGACCGTGGAGGAGCGGCAGACCGCGACCGGCGGGCACACGCGTAAGGAGTGACCGGGGGCTAGAGGTGTTTGTGTTGGTCACTTGTTGGTGTCCAGCATAACCTATTCAATGCTCCAGGTTACTCAACACATGATCAACAGTATAGAGAAAACGTTCTAACATCTATTATACTATTAATCATTGTCCATCTATTTCCTTCTTAACCCAATTCCATGCTCCATGACAGTATCAAATCCCTAAATGTGGCCTGTTTCATAGCATTCCACTTTTTTATGTTACCTAATAATGTAAGTACATCCCGGACAAACACTTTGGTCGAGTTTGGCTGTCTGTGGAGTGAAGGAAATGAACTTGACACTAGGTGTCTTCAGGGAAAGAAAACTCTGAACACAACAACACTAAAGTCAATACCTCATTTATAAGAACCTTTGCTCTCAGGGCATCCGCATTTCCGTGGGCCAAGAATAAAATCAGATGTTGTATCTCTGTAAAGGTAACTTCTGGATACAGTATGGTATCTGTAATCTAATCAAACATACAGTGAGTTACAACATAAGAAACATTTCTGGTTGAGAGTACAACAAAAGCTCACCTAAGAGCCCGATTGCTTTAATTTTACTATTTGACTTCCCTTCAAGTGAGCATATAGTTTTTTCAACTTCCTTCTAACAGAGTATACGAAGTAGGCCTATAACTTCATAAGGAAAAAGATGGGACACTAAGCATTAACTTTTGTTCGATAACTGCATGGTGAGTAACTTTATTATTGAACTGAGTCAAGAAGCAGTACCTGGCTGGGTACAGTATGGTGAGTCTGAAATGGTATGGCAACAAGGTCATTGCGTATTTCATGTTTCTCTTGAAAAAAGTACTGCACTATAAGAAGTAAATGTGGGCAAAACAAAAGGGCCAGCGATGAAATGATCTCCATATCGAAATCAAGACCAACTAATTCAACTTGCAGCTCAATTCGACTGATTCTACGATGGATCTGAGGCGCGGTTGGAGGCTTCAAATTGTAGAGGCCACGTGTTGCTATATAGGAGTACATTGGAAGACCACCCTGAAAATTTCCCAGTTTTACCACATAATAACCGTTCTATTAGTGATCTTTCTCTAGTGCAAGTGCATGTGAACGTGGTAATATAAGAATTTGCCACTAATTTTCATGAGAAAGAGATATATAGCAGCAAGCAACAGTAAGTCAGTAAAAGGAGCATATGGGAACACTGAAATAGCAAACAACCGAGCATCTCACGATACTTCGCAGTCCAGCAGAGAAATAAAGATTGCATATTTAAGACGATGTTGCTAACCCTCAAATGCTCACGGTCGAGGTGGGTGTGGCGGCGTGGGTGATGAAGAGGTGGTCCTGGCGTATGACGAA
Source organism: Thinopyrum elongatum (assembly GCA_011799875.1). Lineage (NCBI taxonomy): Eukaryota > Viridiplantae > Streptophyta > Magnoliopsida > Poales > Poaceae > Thinopyrum > Thinopyrum elongatum. Next base: position 38,987,161 of record CM022300.1, on the reverse strand, counting down.
TAGCGGCACGCAACCATTGTCGAATGCGACGTGGGACGGCATAGTGACGCATGTCCCGTGCCTGCCCACTGAGATCCCCTAGATGGTCTACCGCTCCGCCTCCACGCCCTTTCGCTGCACCTGGACGCTCCAGCGGTACTCCTCCTTGTCAGTGAGCACCCGGTCGAGCACCGAGAGCAGCCCGCTCCGCGCAGCCCCGCCGGGCACGGAGACGGTGGAGGCGGCCGCCTTCTTCGAGGCGAGTGTCTAGAAGCGGGAGGCCGTGCCGGGGATGTGGAGAGGAGGCGGCGATGGGTGAGGCGGAGCGGGGCGAGGGAGAGGAGGGAGGTGATGGTTGCGTGGGGCGGCGGCGACGGAGAACCGACCGGCGGCGGGGAGGGCGTCCGTGGGGGAGGTCTACGGGTGAGGTGAGAGAGGTAGCAGTCCTCTTTTTCAGTTTTTCTTCAGAGAAAGAGTTGGAGAGAAATAAGGAAATCTTTGATTGTTTTCATAATTAAGCGGATCGTGGGGTGGGAGATTCGCAAATCGTGGGGGAGGAGACTGCAGACGCAGACGTCTGTGGCAGAACATTGATCATGCGCCGTTAGATTGGAAGGCAGAGCATCAAATTAATATCGACTCTTAGATCTCGTTACATGGATCTGATCGGATGATTCAGGTTATCTTGTGTACACTTTATGGGTGTGGCTTTAAGAGAATTTATGTTTGCTCTTTTTTATAGATATAGAAGTATAGAAAAACATTGCAGTAGATTGTAGGAGTAGAATAATTACCCCAGATGGAGTAGAATAAATTAAACACAACACTGTCCAACAATCGCAAGCTGAACATGTAAAAAATACAGATAGAGAAACAGAAAAAGGAGATTTCAAAAAAAAAAGAGAAACAGAAAAAGGCGCCTCACGTGTCAGGTCGCAGTCGTCTCCTCTCCTCTGTACCCCACCTCGCCGTCTCCACCGTGCTCCTCCCACCCCGCCGCCCCCCTTGCGACCACCAACGTGCCGCCCCGTGCTCCTCCCGACGCGCTTCCTCCCGCCCTGCTGCCCCGCCCCAATCCACCCACCAATCCAACTCTCCACGTCCCCTGCGCCGCCCTCCTCAACGACAACCTCAATTGCGGCACGACGGTGATCCAGCGGCGACGGCGTGCTCGAGGGGCGACTGCGACGACGGCATCGGAAGACACGCGTGGTACGCTGCTCCTGTCCCGCGCCTTTAGCGAATCGAACAGCGAATCAGGGGAGCGAATTCGAGCCGCGATCCAGATCGATCGGTCGGGATCGGGGAGGAGGGTTCGACGATGGCCTACCAAATCCGGTCACTACGAACCGAAGCTGATCCCTTCACTGACGCGTTCTCCTTCTCCTGTTTTCTTCATCCAGGATTTCTGGTGCGCGCTCCCTCTGAATGGCAGACCTCACGGACATGGGCTGCTGCAGCTGTTTCAGTTTCCTAAGGAAGCCCAGCGTGAAGGTAGGTCGGCCTCGGGACACTGATGGCATGTTGTCCAAAGATTTGTTGAAGCGCCAGACTAGTGAAGATTTTGATGGGAGCTTCTACACTGGAGATGATCCTGACTTGAGCTTTTACAACGGGGATGGCATTGATAGAAGCTTCTTTAATGGTGATGATCCCGATAGAAGTTTCTATGAAAGAGATGGTATTGATTATAATCACGAAAGTGACGACGAGCCCCCACGGAAGAGGTCTGAAGATATTATTTTGACAAGGGCTCAAAGTGGCTTTGCATGTAGAGAAAGCCTGGTTAAGGAGACTAAAAAAGTAGTTCGCTCAGAGGTACCATCTTGTTAGACATCAAGTTCTACCAGTATCTTTCTACTCGCGTCTATGGAAAAAAATTCTGTCTAGTCTAGGCTTCTCCGTAGGCAACACTTAAAAAGTCTATGCACGAGCCAGTTCAATTTCTATTTTGGAATTGTGTCGTATAAGGCAACTGAATTACATTTAAAATTATGGTTAAGTTTATCTTGTTGAGAAGTAGAAGTACTCTCTCTTTCTTTTTACTTGTGATTTGCTTCGCTTTAAGAATTAATGAGTTATTATGTCTGTTTTTGCTCGTCACTTCATGATTGTGTTGATTATTTGTCTGGCGATGTTAAGATTAAAAATGGACTCTTATATTGCTTTCCAACATGAAGGACCGAAACCAGTTACAGGAGTTCCCTAAGAGTTTGCAAAAATCTTTGAAAAACGAAGATGCATCTTCCTTTTGTTACCTAAAATGTAGACTGTGCACATACATGTTATGTTTACATTTATTTTTGTATTTATACATCTTATAGTGTTGCATGGTTCATAATTATAACTAGATTCTGTTAGCAGTTTTACTACAAACTTGCAAAGATAGCTAGTTCAGGTGATTGGATCATTTATGCAAATTGCCTCGATTGAACTGAATATAACTTGGTTAAACTGGCCATGGCCCTCGAGTAAATTGATCACGTTGGACTTCGTTAAAGTCCACCACACGTAAAGTTTAATCGAACGCCTCTGTGAGGGCCAATGGTTTTAACTGTCATCTGCTGGTACAAAACAACACACCTAATCCACTGTGTGGCTATGATTCTTATTTTCTTTATTTTTAGAATGGCTAGACATTAATCCTCTTATTGATAACGATTGATAATTGACCTAGTTTTAGCACCAATGTGTTCTAAGCAAGCAAAAGTAATACTACATGTGCTCCGCTGGAACTAATCTGTAGCATTCATGTAAAAAATATATTACCTCCGTCCCGAATTACTTATGTAGATTTGTCTAGATACAACACGGATGTCTCTAGACACGTTTTTAGTCTTAGATACATCCGTATCTAGACAAATCTAAGACAAGTAATTCGGGACGGAGGGAGTATTATTTTAAACTCAGTGTACTTGGTGACCACTGTTCTGACTGGTGATCTAAGACTGTGACCAAGTATTTTTTTTTATGCTATGCCATGGCCGTTGCATCTCTAGTGAAGAGTCGAGGAGCTGTGCAAGAGCATTTACCTTTTGCACTGAGCTCTATAATAACTCTCTCCTTTTGGCATGTTTAGGACGATCTTGGCAATAAGATGATCAATCAGTATGTTCACCGGGGCAAGATCGGTGCTGGAAGCTATGGCAAAGTGGTAAGACCGCTTAAATGTGCTATTAATGTACTTCACTGAGTAGCTAGCTGATTCCTTTCCTTTTCTCTTTGCTTCTAAAAAGGTTCTATACCGAAACATTGAAGATGGGAAGTTATATGCAGTGAAGGTAATGCTTTCCACTGTTCTCTTGTGTTGGCAACACACGTGCCTTTTAGTAACTACTTTGATGATATTGATAACCGAGGTTTCTTGATACATTTTTTTTATTGAATTGCATGATTCTGTACTTTGTTGGGTAGTTGTGACACCCCCCCCCCCCTCCCCATGCCTTTCTAATGCGTTGTACCCTTTGCATGTTTACTGCTAGCTACGGAACCTGCTTGCATCAGAACTCACTATTGGACATTTGTTATTTTTAGCACAGTGTTTTTCTTGCTCAGTCTTTTGATTTTACTTTGTGCCCCTTGCGCACAGTGCTATGTCTAGTTGATGTAGTTTTGGATTTTTCCTTGTTATTTCAGGTGCTGAATAAACCTCACATGATGAAAGTACGTGTCGTACGGTCAGAAACCGCCATGACAGATGTTATTCGGGAAGTGAGTAACAAGAGTATTTGTCTGTATAACACTCGTGACTTCGCAATTTTGTTATGGCATGTGCAAAGTTTTCTGAGAAGGTACTCATGTGGGCTTAGAAGATATTAACCCTACATGACCTATCGCACATGAGTTAACCAAGCTGGTCATGCCCACTGATTACGCTCTGTTTAGCACATCTCAGTAAAAAAAACTCAAAATTGCTTGGTTTCCAGATATTGCTTCCTCTGTGGACACCCATTCTCACCACTTCATAGCATATGGAGAATGTGTCTGTCGTAGATCAAGAATGCATTTATCTGATAAATAAGTTAGCAATGACATATATATGTGCAGTGCAATCTTTGCTGTGGCGAGCAGTCGAGAACATCACTAATCCATTCCCCCGGCTACTGACAAGCAGTTAAATGCCGCATTCTAAGTGCAATAGAAGCGTTTTAGCATAATACATATTACAGAACACATGTATTTTTTGTTTATTTCGAAATTACCTGTTCGTATTTTTCTTCACTTCAATTTCATTGGCTGTCTGATATTCATTGAGGAAGATGCACTTTAGCAAATTTTCCTTTAGATGCTCCAATGTGTTAAATAGATGGTCATTACCTATATATAGGTGGTCTAAAGATTCAATTATCTTTTTTGTCACACAAGCATGCGATTAGTAGCACTAGCCAAATAGCATAAATTTTGCATATATAATAATTTTACATGAGATAAACTGTGTTATTCAGTTTCCTCTTTATTGCATTGGTGACAGGTATCCCTCATGAAAATGTTGAGTCATCCCAATATCGTAAATCTCATCGAGGTGATTGATGATCCAAACTCAGATAAATTCTACATGGGTATTTATTGACGCTCTCATTATTTTGCTTTATTGTTCCAATAGGACGTTATTTTAGCAGGCTAGTTGGCATGTGCCAATATTTTATATGATTGCAATTCACTCTTTACCCTTTTTATTGCCAGTTCTTGAGTATGTGGAAGGAAAAATTGTGTGGGATAAAGGTTTAGGAGAAGCTACTTGCAGAAAGTACTTGCGGGACATTATATCTGGTGTTATGTATCTTCACTCTCATGTAAGATTCAGTTCTCTTAATTCTTTTCACTAATAACTAGTTTGTGATGGTGACTCATGTGCTAAAAATAATTAAGTGTCCGTGTCACTACCCATTAGCATAGCAATTTCAAAAGAGATATTTGAGGAGCTCTAAGTTTGTACGGCAACACACATATTGTGTGAAGTAGTTCAGCAAGCTCACATACTGGCAGAAATTATCTCAGCCGGTAGATTTTACTCTTACCCCATGTTTGCCTGGGCTACTTACCGAGTTTTTCTGTCCTTGAGCCACTTGATTGTACTGACAAACAATAGTTTAGGTTTGTAAATCCATGCTCACATGACTCACGTCATGTTTTAGTAAGGATCATAGGTTGTTTCGAAAAGTTTGCATAAGAGCATCCACAATGTGGTACTCCCTCCCTCCGGAAATACTTGTCATCAAAATGGATAAAAGGAGATGTATCTAGACGTATTTTAGTTTTAGATACATCCCTTTTTACCCATTTTGATGAAAGTATTTTCGGACGGTGGGAGTATTTTGCTGCCTCTATCCTTGCCTCTAAGCTATTTGGAGCTGCCTCTATACATTGCATGGATGAGCCTCTAGGCAAAAATGCTTGGTGTCGCCTCTAAGGTAAGAGGCAGCCTCTAAGCCTTTCATTGGACTAAAATAATGGCATGGCCCTACTTGCGTGTACACATAAAAGCTGGCTGGTGAAGTTGTGTTGATAAAATAATATTACTTTCTACTGTGGTGGGATCCATGTTAGAGGCTGTATCACATATTGCACATTACAGGCTTGGACGCTTAGCTTAGAGGCAGCATGGTGGGACCCAGCATAGAGGCAGCAGCGCCTCCAAACACTACTGATGCCCTAACATGTCTCAATTTTTCGCTTCTTAAGTTAGTTGCTTATTGATGTTTCCCGTTCCCCTATTTTCTCATATTTATATGTGCTTGCTATTCATGTCTTATGTTATTCATTTTCACTGTGTTATATTCTTCCAGCTTGATAGAAACACCTAATTTTCTTGTTTTTACACACAGAACATTATTCATAGCGATATTAAGCCGGATAATCTCTTGGTCACAAGTACTGGCAATGTGAAGATAGGGGACTTCAGTGTTAGCCAGATTTTTGAGGTGGTTTATTTATCTTGTAATTTTTTGTATTCCAGTAATTTTGTTCTCACTGCCAGCTCAAAGGTTTCTTTTAGTTGAATGACTCCAAAATGGGGCAAGGCCTAGTGTGTTGTTTTTATTGACCTGTTCTAAAAAAAAAGTATAATACTGAGATTCAAAGTTTGTACCAGGATTGCATACTTGAATAATAACTTCACTTCCCGCCTTCATGAGAATTTTGAAGATTACTCGAGTAGACATTAACTCTGATGATTCAGTGTTTTCAGCTATTTTAGTAGGCCCACATTTTTATAGAGGGCTGATTACGTATTATATTTCATTATCTTCAACTGAACAAGTATTCATGCCTAAAAATATACTGTATATGTTTTGAGGCAAATTTTCAGGATTGTCGAGCCTCGTACCACAGTGCTTTACTGATATTCCGTACTTGACTACATTGCAGGATGATGATGATATGCTTCGGAGATCTCCAGGCACTCCTGTTTTCACTGCACCGGAGTGCTGTCAAGGTACAATTACATGACTACGGTTTGAATTGTAAAAGCAGCATGCATAATCAGCCAATTACCAAACTATCTACAGTACAAGAGCCCTTGTTATTTTTTAATCTTGATTAGCATGGTACTTTAGATGTTCCACACCTAAATGATTGCACAATTAAAGATAAACAAAGCCATAGGAATGAGGCCACCACTAGTAGTATGCATTTGGATTCAGATTTTGGTGCAACTGAAGCAACCAAAGCTTGTGTTACCAGTGTGATGCCAATGTGTAAAAATAAAAATGCAACAATTCCGGTTCCTTTGCCATTGCTTTGAAGTACCAGATATTCCCTGACCATTGGCCGTAGCTGCTAAATACGATGAACCATTTTCTGTTTCTTCCACTGCAGGTTCAGCTTACCATGGTAGAGCGTCTGATACATGGGCAGTCGGTGTTACTCTGTATTGTATGATTACTGGGCGCTATCCATTTCTAGGAGAAACTTTGCAGGAAACATACGACAAGGTGCATACATATATTCCTCCCTTCTCCTCTTGATTTACCTGTGGCAGAAAACTCACCAAAGTCACTGCTGTCGAATAGATTGTCAATGATCCAGCGGATATACCAAGTAACGTGAGCCCCCAACTTGTTGATTTGCTGGAAAGGCTTCTCTGCAAAGGTTTGTTTTCAAAGAAGTGCCCTTTTTCCCGTTCATCCTGTTGGTTTTGATATATTGGCGGATGTGCTCTATTAATGGTGTTCCTTGTATTGACATTCTTGGTTTTGTTGCAGATCCAGGAGATCGTATCACCCTGGAAGCTGCGGCTGCACATCCTTGGGTTGCTGGGGATGAGGGGCCAGTCCCCGAATACATGTGTAGATGTGGTTTTGGCCGCAGGAAGAGAAATGGTTCGCAAGAAGCAGTACAATAACACAAAGAGTTGTTCAGAACCGATTGTTGGGTGGTGTAGTGTAGTGTAGATAACTGATCAAAGCGAAAACTGGCGAGACGGATGACGACTGATGTGTTTCTCTCTTTCCTCCTTTTCCTTTTGCGTTGGTTTGGTGGCTTGGTGCTCGGCTGAATTTTTTGGGTACATAATAGAGTGCAATCTGGTTCTCCGTTCAGTTCTTTCTGGATGTACGTACGATAAACATCATTGCAAAGCTTATACACCTTACATTGTTGTGTGTGTTGCATGTGCCATTTCTTGAATCCAATATACTCCCTCCGTTCGTAAATATGTCTTTTTAGAGATTTCAGTAAGGACATCATACGGATTTATATAGACATATTTTAAACTTAGAGTGTAGATTCACTCATTTTATTCCGTATATGGTTTACATTGGAATCTCTAAGAAAGACTTGTATTTAGGAACTGAGGGAGTAGTGAACATTCAAAAGTGAGAAGGACATTGCATCTTCCTTTGTGAAGGTGCTCTGTTTTTATTTGGTGAGCAAATGACGACTTCCATCCATGAGGCTAGCAGGCTACGTACTACTCCCTCCGTCCCAAAATAAGTGTTTCAAGCTTAGTACAATTTTAATAAGTGTCTTAAATTTGTTAATAACTTTAATACAAAGTTGTACTAAGCTTGAAACATTTATTTTGGGACGGAGGGAGTATATTTTTGAAGTAATGTGACCTGAAGGGCCAAAGGTTATGACATGTGCAAGGTGGTGTAAAATCCACTGTGTGAAGACAAATCTCTCTCTCTCTCTCGTGTTAAAAAAAAAATCTCTCTCTCCCCTGAAGTCTGGGCATGCTACCTATAGCTCGCCCGGACAAACCATGGAGAAGGCAGAAAATCATGCTATACTATTACGCCAAGTTCTCGTGCAATTTGCATGTGGTTTAACAGGGAAAATGACTCAAATGAGAATATATAATTGAGTAGTGTTAGATTACATGCCACAGAAAAATCGAACAGCTCCACCATCCTTAGACCATCTCTAGCCCTTCCCTCAAAAAACATCAACTTCCTAAATTTTCTGGTTTCGAGGTGTTAAGCACTAAGAACATCTTCAGTCGCAATGCATAAATTACCCCCTCCCCCTCATTTGTCCAGGACACGTCCGACAATGCCTGGGCGTGTCCCTCATCTCCCCAGATACACAAAAACACTCCTCGATTTATCCCCAAATTGTTCGGACACATGCATGTTATTGTGGGAATGGATGAAGAGAGAGGGTCTGGGGTGGACCGAGTCTGATGTGGCGGACATGTCCAGACATCCTCATATCATTCCCACGTATGGGGTGGGTTAGGGGTTGGAGGGGGGGGGGGGGATGCATACAATGAATTTAGACCATGAGAGTGGTATACAACGACCTTTTTTGTGGGGGCATAAAACGAAATTACATCGTGATATGTGTGTCGTGTATATCCCATTTTACGTGCTTGCATTAAGGATTATTGTATTAATCATTTGCATTTTATTAAGATAATTACCTGCTTATAAAAAACAGACATTTCAACGCATAAGAGGCTGTCACCGAGCTCTTGCACCTTGACGCCATTGAAGCCGACAACAAGTTTTTGCACCTCAGCACCAATCGCTAAGTTGTTGCCCCCATTAAGGCCACCTCACATGTCTGTCCGGTGATCTTTAAAAAAAAACATGTTTGTCCGGTGTATTCGAAGATTTAAAGCGAAGACATATCAGTACTCCATCCGGTTGCCTACCGAAACTAGGCATTTCATTTTGTTAATCAGCATCATTCATTAGGGCAGAGTAATAATTAACTTTCGTGAGCCAAATATGTGAACAGGGCAGTAACACCCAACGCATGCAAAATGTAGAAATTGAGTTAGCGAGTTGTTTGCATGCATACCTCCGGCGCACACGCGGGGTGGTAGACTGCCGCACTGCCTCGTCAGGGACAACGGTAAGTGTGCTGGAAAAACATGCTAGTAATTAATTTCACCCAACCAACGTGCGCTAATTAATTTCACCGAGTCTTGGTGGCGCCGCCGAGGCCAATAAGTCCAATGTACCTAGACGGAGGGAGTACAACACCATCCTCTATTGGACACTGTGTTTCAACGAGTAAGGCATGCATCCATTTCAAAATTTTAACTTTGATCATCGATTTAATCAACCAAATGTGGGTTATGCGTGACAAAAGTTGTATCGTTGAATTCATACGGAGTAAAACCGATCAAGTAAGCAATCTCAAACCTGTCAACCATTTTTCTAGACAAGGTCGCTAATTAGGTGCAATCAAAAAGAAAAAGAAAAGAAAAGGTCGGATCGGTCTCGCTCTCTCGCCCCTTCCTCTCTGGCGCGTCTGCCTGCCGTCCCCAACATTTCGCCGAGCGACCAAAAACTACTACCCAACCCGAGAGAGAAAGGTCCTCCTCGTCGTCCTCGGCTCCACCAATCACTCTCGCGTCAAAGAAAAAAGAGGGGCGCACATCTCCGTCTCCGTCTCCGCCCTCCCTCCCCTCCTCTTCCTCCGCGTCTCCCTCCGCTCCCGATCTGCTCTGCGTCGCGGCCGCGGCGACGACCCCTCCATGATCTGACCGCATTGCCGCCGCGGTAACCCGATGGAGGCGCTGAACGAGCTCTGCGACCTGGTGGCCGCGCACCCGGATCTCCTCCTCGCCGACAAGCTCACCTGGCTCTCCTCCCGCTGCGCGCCGCCGGCCTCGCCCTCCTCCGCCCCGCAGCGCGCGTCCCGAGCGCACCTCCACTCCCTCCTCGCCCTCGCGCGCCTCCTCCCCGCGGGCGCCCCCGCCGGCGGCCCGCCCCCGCCCCCGCTCATCGCCTTCCTCGCCTCCCGCACCTTCCTCTCGCCGGCCTTCTGGCCGCAGTCCTTCGCGCCCGCGCCCTTCCTCGCCAAGCTCCTCCCGCTCCTCGCCGCCGCGCCCGCCTACCCCGCCCTCTCCTCCGCGCTCTCCGCCGCGCTCCTCGCCGCGCTCGACGCCGCCGACCCCGCCTCCGCGCCGCTCGCCCGGGCCTTCCTCTCCGCCGCGGCCGCCAAGCCCCCGCAGCTCCTCCCCGCCGACACCGCGCCCGTCGCCCAGCGCCTCTTCCTCGAGTTCCCTGGCTCCGACGAGGCCCCGCCCAGGGCCAAGGGGAAGGGGGAGGACGCGGCGGGAGAGGAGAATGGAGGGATCAGGGAGGCGGTGCAGAGGTTCGAGGGGGAGGAGATCGAGGCCCTCGAGCGTAAGGAGGTCGCCTTCAGGCTCATCGTTCAGATGCTCGGGGGCGAGGGCGGGCTGGAGGCCGACAAGGTTGCCAAGGTCAGGAATGCTGCCGCATGGCAGGTCCGTTCGCTCACGGATTTTCTCAAGGTGAGGCGGTGTCTTCTCTTCTCTCCCTTCATCTGTATATCGCCTGTCGGTGTCTGCATTCGCATTTGCGCATGTACATGTGTGAGGTAGATGTTTGCTTGCGGTCTGATCATGCTTGAGGTGATGGCTGGCAGATTAGGAAGCGGGACTGGAAGGAGCAGGGTGCACAACTGAGGGTGAGGATAAACACCAAATTATCATGTTGCCAAGCTGCGGTGGTGGTTCTGGTCCGGAGTGTCTCGGCCTTGGAGGCTGATAGCAAAGCTTCCAAGGATATGCTTCAGCAGACTCTTGCTTGGTTCATCGAAGCCACCAAGTCGTGCATCCTCTCATCCTGGCGAAAACTCAAGATTTGTGAGGAGCTCTTTTGCACTCTGCTCAATGGGATCAGCCAGATAACAGTCTCGCGTGGGGGCCAGCTCCTGCCGGTTCTGCTGATTCCCTTGAAACCGCTTGTTGTCAGCACATGTTCGCAGGTATGTTGGTCTCATGCTTCTCTTGTTTGGACTACTGATTTTTTTATGGAGGTGTTGCCTAATGTGAAATCAATCATTCCCTTGCAGGCTGACATGACGGGCTGTAGCCCTGGCGCTTTGTTCGAGGCAGTGGTGAAGTTGAGCTGTGAGATCATAGAGTTTGGCTGGACAAAGGATAGGGCTCTAGTTGACACATTCATTATGCGTTTAGCTGCATATGTTCGTGAACGGAATGATTATGAGGAAGAGGTATTCTTATTAATTTTTTGTCACCACATGAAAATTCCATGCCCTAGTAAGGTTTCCTGCAACCCTTAGGGCAGAGCTGCACAAGCCAACCTTACTTGATGTCACTTTGCGCAAAGATGCTTAAAATTGTTGTCAATCAGCACGTGTCGGTCACATAAAATGCTTGGCCATGCCAGCACATTGAAGAACCGAGAACTGAAAAGCGATGTTTTCTGAACTTATCACCTCAGCAAACAGCTACTCCCTCCGTTCCTAAATATAAGTCTTTCTAGAGATTTCAATATGAACTACATACGGATGCATATAGACGTAGTTTAGAGTGTAGATTCACTCATTTTGCTCCGTATGTAGTCCATATTGGAATCTCTAGAAAGACTTATATTTAGGAACGAAGGGAATAGAAGGTCATGCATTTGGTGCTCTCAGACCGCCGTAAAATCTTCAAAAATGTCAAGATACTACGATGCATCATTTGTACAGTTATAACTCTGTTTACCTTTTCTGTATTTGGGTTAGACTAGACAATATTAATGCTATCTTCTTTCCTATGAGGCCATAAACTTCTTTATGTTGTGGTAGATTCATGACCTGTGAGTTTTCAATTAATCTTTCCATGTGCTCTATACCAGTCCAAAAATTAGTATTGTTTCTTTACATAGCGTGTTGTCCATATTTTTTTCATTTTGACTGCCAATATTCATGGTTGTATGGTAGTAAAAATAATAGCAGATTTATTATTAGGAAAGTGATTTTAATCACGAACATTCTGGTGTCATTTTCTTGTGGAAAGTTGTCAATCTAGATATTAATATATATGGCACTGGTCATGTTAAAGAAGTTTTTACCTGTAACTCTTCTTTCTGAACTGGAGGGGGTAATACTAATATGCCTACCAGATAAACTTTTATTCTGATAACCTGGATTCTCCTCATTCACTAAGATGAAAGATAACGAGAAGGCAATATCAATAATAGGTTTGCATGGCTTTCATAAAACATGAGTATCCAGCTAGTATTCTGTTTGCGGTAAAACTCCAACCACTTATGTTTTGTTCCTTTTTCTTCCAAATTTAGGCTCATGGGTGTTTTAGTGCTGTAAGCAAATAAATGGATAGTCATATAACCTTCTGCTAATTTAATCCAACCGCAGAAATCTGGAAGCACCCATCCTTAATTTATTTCAACCTAGTAATAGTATGCTGCATTATTTGGGTACATGGAGAAAGTTGCAGCGTAATCACCTGATGTGTAGGTAGGTTATATACCAAGACAATATTCCCCATGGTATCAGAATAATTTCCAGCAGCAAGCAGAACAAGCTACATGATCTTTGTTTTGATTTTGCTAGTCGAGTCTTTTGCGATGGATCTAGCACATTTTGGAATATCTCTTCATACCATAGTCACAGATACATGATATGGCAGATTACAAGCACCATAGTTCTGCCTATTACTTTATTTTACTGTTGAGGGCGGGTCATTCTGAAATTTAAATTCATGGAACTTGGAAAATGTGTTCTATACAAAAATTAAGCTTCCCTGCTGCCGTCAGTCTTCCTTTATGGAACTTACACTGGCTAATTGTAGCGACTAAAGATATGCATCACGGTAGCATGATTAACTGTCAATTGCTGCTTGTTTCCTGAGGCGTGAATCTATTGCAGGATGGTAAAGGAAAAGACACAGTTCCGGTGATGCGACTTAATGTAGTACGCCTTCTGGCTGAGTTGTGTGTATGCTTGAAAAGATGGGAAGTTGTAGACATGATCTTGCCCCTTTTCATTGAACATCTAGAGGAGGGTGACGCTTCATCTCCAAGTTTATTGCGTCTAAAAGTATGGAATTTTGTCTCTTACCCATTAACATACTTACCATGTGTCACTTTTGATGATATTGTTTCAAGTTTAAGCAAAAGCATTTATGGTAATCAATTAATTTAAACTACTGCAGTTGTTAGATGCAATATCTCGTGTGGCATGCTTGGGTTTTGAAAAATCATACCGTGAGAGCATTGTATTGATGACAAGAAGCTACCTGGATAAGGTTAAAGCTGTAGGAGCTGCAGAGAACAACACATTGCCATCAGAAGCAACAGCTGAGCGAACAGAGGTCTGTGATGGGTCCAATAAGAAATTGACATTATATACTATCATAGAGTTGTAATTTTGATTCATGTTCCATGCTAACTGTGTCAACAAAATTCTAGACTCTTCCTGCAGGTTTCTTACTTGTTGCTTCCAACCTCACTAGCACAAAACTCAGATCTGATTATCGTCATAGGCTGTTGTCTCTGTGCTCTGATGTGGGGCTAGCCGCTGAATCTAAAAGTGGGAGGTGAGATGCTTTGTCATCAATCTTATTTTTCTATTCTTAAGCTAAAATATATCTTGTTTCTGAGTCTTGAATGATGTACAGTTGTACACACTTTTTGCTGGGCGCCAATATGTTTTCTTGTATGTTTGAGGTTGTAAATCAAGACAGTTGTAGAGTTCAGGGTTGAAAACTGGACTTAAGGGAGAGTTTCGAGTTGAAAAAGTGGACCTTTTTAAAGTCAAATAACACCTATTATGGACTGGAGGTTGTATTGCTTAGATTGTGATATACTTAACTCTCCATGGTGTGAATGAACGAACAGTCATGAGTATCTGTCTCTGTGTTCATTTGTGCTTTTGTACGAATTTCCTAGGATTTTATTTTTGTTTTCTGGTTTAAATGCCACAGTTTGTTTTCTGGTTTAAATGCCACAGTTTTTTTGCTAGACTCTGTACATCGAGTATACACTTTCTACAGGTATTTTATTTTGTAAATATGTTTTACGTGCCATCTTGATTTTAATTTTGGACTGGAGCTGTAGGGACCCTCACCTCTTGAAAATAGAAGAGTCTGAAGGAAACAATCTAGCCCTTGTAGGTTTCCCTGCGAAGGTTAAATGGCTCTCATGTAAAATTATAAATCCATCTACTAATTTGTAATACTAACGTTGTATCACCTAATTCTGTACGTGGTATTCTTTTCTTGTACCCTCTTCATTCATCATACACAATTTTATTTCATCTCTTATGCTTGTGCTAGTTAACTGTCCGTGCTTACTGTAATTGTCATTGCTGTAGGAGTGGTGCTGATTTGATGGGCCCGTTACTTCCTGCGGTTGCTGAAATATGTTCAGATTTTGATCCAGTGTCCTCTGTCGAGCCATCTCTATTGAAATTGTTTCGCAACCTGTGGTTCTATATTGTCTTGTTTGGGTTAGCTCCTCCGATACAGAACAACCAGGCATCTACAAAAGCTGTTTCCACCCCGTTAAACACTGGGGAGAGCTGTGTAGCCCTGCAAGCTGTTGCTGGACCCTACATGTGGAATAGCCAATGGTGTGTAGCAGTGCAACGCATTGCACAAGGATCTCCGCCGCTGGTAAGTTTTTTAGGACCATAGAGCTGGGAAACAGTATGATTATAGTGCAGTTAGGAGTCTGAACTTGTTTGAATTCATTTCCTGTTACCGAGCATACATAGCTTGTAATGGAAGGGGGACAGATGTGGTTCATATAATGTATACTTTGCATACAGCTCTTTGTGCTCCCCATATTATTGTTTGCTTTCTTTTAGCAGGCCGATATATGAATAAATATCGTTTTATCTCTGGAAGGACTGTGTGGTAGGCTCAGGGAATAAACTTGGATCAGTGAATTTAACTGTGAAGTTGTAATTTGTATGATTCTTGTCTAGATGTTTTGGAAAACTTAGAAAATAAATCTACCACTTTTCATTAAAAGGGGCCTGTTTTTATTGTATTTTGTGGATATGGATACTACAATATTTGGTAAGAGTATGATACACGGGATTGTATAAATTAAAATGGTATATAATATTCACTGATGAAAATTCAGAATTACTTTGTGACTTCGTATCTCACATGTATACTTTTTACATTTCAGGTTGTCAGTTCAGTGAAATGGCTTGAAGATGAGCTAGAGTTAAATGCTCTGCATAATCCAGGCAGTCGTCGTGGCAATGGTGATGAAAAGGCTGCTGTTGGACAGAGAACTGCACTTTCTGCAGCTTTGGGAGGTCGAGTTGAGGTAGCAGCAATGAGTACAATTTCAGGTCAATGTTTATTCTCTGTTGAGTGTTTTACGGCTTATGCAGATAGTTCTTTGATTCCAGAAAATGTGAATTGCCCTCCATCAAATAGAACAAAGAAACTCTAGAAATGAGTGTGATGCATTATAGGTACCTAAGGGCATCATTTCCAACACCGTGCATCAAACCGCCCATAAACGTCCAGACCGCTCTGTCCGGACACTTTGTACTGTCCAACGCCGTACATCAAACGTCCGCATGTCCGAATTCCTGCAACCAGAAGCAAACCTGGGGGAGGTTTCTTTGTAAACCCCACCTCCTAGGAGGATTGTACCTGTACTTATTTTTTTTAATGCAATGAAACGCAAAGGTCCGTTGTGTTTTCTCGAAAAAAACTTGGGGGAGGTTTGCGGACGTCCGGACAGCCGCCACCTAGTACTCCGACACACCTGGCCCACACAAAAGCGAGGCGGAGCCTATGCATTTGGACATTTCCTGCACTGTTTCCGCACGAAAGCCCGCCCTTTCCCCACTGTCTCCACTCCGATCACCGTCGCCACCTACCCTAGTTGCCGCTCGTTTCGCCGTCCACCGTCGTGATGGAGCCGGATGAGGTACCGACGGAGATGTTCGTATTCCCGGTGGGCCCTAAGGCGGAGGATTCATCGGTGCTGGCCGCCCGCAAGGTCAACACGGCGACACGCACCGCCCGCCGCCACAAACAGAGGAAGAGGGAGGATGCTTTGCCAGCGGCCGGTCACCCAGTTAGGCGTCCGACAAAGCGTGCGACTCGGTGGGTGCCGGTAGTGCAATCTTCTCCGCCCTGTCCGGCGCAGATGATTCTGCCATATTACTTTGCCGCCACACAAGGCACCCACAGCGTTTGGGTACGAGTGGAGCCACCCCATGCCTTTACCCACCCCCCTTGAGCTTACCCATCATCCTTACCTATACCCATCAACGGGTACAAATTTTTCCCATACCTGTTACACGGCAGGGTAGATGGGTACCCGTAGGTAGAATTAACCATGTTTGCAAAGCATCAATTTGTACAACTCACATCCATAAAAAGCAACAAATAGTCACAATTTATAAACAACAACACATCATAAAGAACAACACATTTAATAAACAACTTCACTTTCTCGTAAACAACAACACTTCAAAACAACATTATATAGTCATAAATAGCAACACACAGTGATACATTTTGAGTTCATAAATTCACGACAAAGTGTGACATAATTTGGCCATCCTCGTTTATATGGCTACATGGGTATATGGGTATGGGTTATACGATCCCATACCCGTACCCGCTCTACCCGATGGGTTTCATATTTTCCTATTTACCCATGGGTAACTTTTTATCCCATACCCTTACCCTAATAGGGTTTTTACCCGCAGGGTACGTGGGTAATGGGTACCCATTGCCATCACAACTCGGTCAGCAGCAGCCTGCGCCTACTGTCAGCGCCGGCCATCACGTCCCGTACAACATCAACCTCAACGGGGAGTACAACTTCACAAAGTCGCAGTCGCCGGCGCTTGTCCGTTCGTGGATGCCCGCTTCCACGCCCGTCGGTGCGCGGTCTCCGTTTGCCGGAATGTCTCAGCCGGGCGCGATGGTGGATGATGAGGAGGTGGCTACGAAGACGGGCAAGTGGACGACTCTCGGCCAGAGGTGAACACCCAGCAGACGAACACTCAGAGGCCGGACAGCCAGCAGTCGCAGGCCCAGCCGACGCAGACCCAGCAGTTGGACATTTGATGTATATAGGGTTGGATGGCCGGCTCCGCTAGCGCTGTCCATGGACACGTCCGGACGTGTCCGCGGACGTTTAGGGTGTCCGTTTTGATGGACGGCATTGGACATGCTCTAACATGCAGGGCTGTCTCATTAAGTCCCTATGTTTCACAATATTCTTGGCAGTTTACTAGCCAAATGGCCCATATATCTATGCGCTAGTTGAGCCACCAGAATGTGCAGCCCCACAGCCCTCTTGTAGTTTGAGCAGCATATCAGGTGGAAGCCATGCCCGATCCTCCCCATCAATGTGTCTGACGATCCAGATGCCATGGCTTGACACGCCTTGGTGGCCCACAACTGCTATACTGGATGACGTGCAGAACGTGACAAAGATCAAAGAGCTGGGAAACGCTTCAATGTCCGCATATTTGGATGATTGAACTAACAGTCTAACATGCAGATTTCTGCGAGACCTACAAGTGAGACCTACTAGGATGAGTTTGCATTTTTTGAACCCAAGTGAGAGAACCGTAAAAGAAGGGATACACAGTGCAATTTATTTTGAAAATATTATCACAAAGCGGGTCTTACAGAAGTTACCTGTAGAGCCAACCTCTCTTCTCATAATTATAGTTCATTATAGTGCAACAGGTACATCCTGTTATGTTCCATTTGCTGCACTTGCACAATTTACACCTCCAACCACTGCTTCTTGCTATTGTTTTGCTCTGTACAGGGATTAACTTTCACAAGTGCAAATCTGCAGTTTAAAAGAAAATAAGAAAAATGTTTGCCACTGCCCTCCCTCGTGTTCTGAATTATCGGGATTTGCATTCCCCTGGCTTTATTCACATGAATGGTACACGTGAGAGATGGAATTTTGTGAAGTATCCCACTAATTTCTTTTTACATTATTTTTTCATTTTCAGGAGTTAAAGCTACATATCTCCTCGCAGTTGCTTTCCTTGAGATATTGCGTTTTAGCGGCAGTGGTGGCATACTTTCAGCTACATTGAATAAATCAAATAGTTCGTTCGGTTGTGTGTTTGAGTATCTGCTTACTCCCAACTTGACTCCAGCAGTAACTCAGTGTTTGACGGCAGTTGTGCACAGAGCTTTTGAAACAATGTTGTCATGGCTGGTATGTTTCATACTTTAATTAACAAACTGTGGAGAATATCTGAATATGTAATCATTTGTTCTGTTGTCTTTGTATCCCGTCATGTGCTATGTCCTCTGTTGTTTTCTGTTGAATCAAATCACTCCCCATCTCATGGCAACTCAGATTTTTATAAGTAAAAGGCTTACAGCTTTCTGTTGTGAAAGAAACACACATTCTACGCCATTGTTGCATCCTTGACAGCTTTTGGCAGGCACTTACATTTCCCTAGTGTTTCAGATGCATGTTATTATATCTAGGATTCTTGTTGAGACACCCAGTTGTTAGAAAAGATGCACAAAGATGCACTGGTAGACAGATGTTTTAGTTCTCCTTTGGGCAGTATGAGACATCAAACATTACTTGCATCTTGTTCCAAGGTTTTAAATCGGCTCTAGATGTTGCATCATACAACATTAGGAATTTGATCTGCATTGGAGTTATCCGTCCTCCGTTCATCGACTTTGCATTGTAGACTGTAGTTCATCTGTCGAATTATACTACTGTTATTTTATCTTTAGAGAGATGAGAAATTTGTAACCTGGAACCGTGCACCAGATTAAGTGTATTTTATGTTCCCAGGAGGAACGTACGTCTGACATAGGCGAAGAATCTAATGTGAGAGAATCTGTTCTTTCCGTTCATGCTGGCTTCCTTATAAAGAGCATGTCACAAAGGGATGAACATGTTCGTGATCTGAGTGTTAAGTTGTTAACTCAGCTAAAGGAAAAATTTCCACAGGTTAGGTGCTTTGATTTGGCTTCTCATGTTTTAGTTATATTGTTTTGAGCCACACTGATGACACAAGTATACTGAACTTTCAGGTTCTGTGGAACTCCTCATGCTTGGATTTACTTCTAATATCTGTTCATAATGAGTTGACTTCTGGTCCTGTCAGTGATCCTGCTTGGGTTGCCACTATACGCTCACTATATCAGAAGATTGCTAGGGAATGGATAACAAGTGCTCTTTCATATGCTCCATGTACCACTCAAGGCCTTATACAGGTTCAGTCAATATAACATTATTTGGCCTTGTCTTTTTGAGCACCATTATTCTTACTTTGTATGAAGCCGATGCATGATTTGTTGTTAGAACATGGTCATTGCCATGTAAATGTTAAGGTTGCAGGTCACTTGTAGGGCACAGTTTTACTTTGACTGAAACATCATTGTTTTTTATTTCATTAGATATTTGGTGCAGCATGTTTTTCAGTTTTCACACTATTTTGGTAAACAATCTATGCTCTTAAAGTAGTAAGTGTGCCGATTAGTCATCTTCTGCTGTCGCCTCTTTTATCTATTCTTCCTCTCGCCTTGTGACTACGAAATTCCTTCTTTATCCTCATTCGCATACCCAATTATAGTTTTCTCAATACTAAATGCTTGTGAGCACCAACTGCTGGATTATTTTAGGGTTCAGGATTTAGTCACAGCACTATACTTCTATGGCAGCCTTTCTTGGATCGTTTATTGCACAAGCTTTGTGCCAGAGGCATCATTAAGCTGGCATATAAAGTTTGTACTCTTTGTTTCCCCGCCACCCAATGCATATATTGATTGTTAATATTTTTAATGGTATTGTTTAGGAAAACTTTTGCAAACCGAGTGGTGCACAAAGAACACAGCATACGGCAGATGTTGTCTCACTTTTATCCGAGATACGTATTTGTATTGGGAAAAATGATTGGAATGGCATCAGGACTGCTAATATCCCAGCAGTTATGGATTCTGCTGCAGCAGCATCAGGAGCGAGAAAAGAAGCACCTGACATCACCCTGGAAGTACTGTCAACTGCAGTAGTGAGTGCAACTGTGAAATGTAACCATGCAGGGGAGATTGCTGGTATGAGAAGGCTGTTCAGTACTATGGGCGGCTTAAACATGGGTGTGTCTCCTCCTGGTACACAATCTGGGCAGGCCCCACAGTCATTTGATGAAGTTTTTCTGTCCAAATTTGTTCGGCTTCTTCAGGACTTTGTTGTTACGGCGGAAAAACAACCAATAGATAATTCACAATTTCGTGAAACTTGTTCTCAGGCTACAGCATTACTTCTTGATCATCTGGTAATTTGTTTGCACCTAGGTGGTTTGTTACTTCCTTAGTTCTTGGCTTTGATTGTATTCTAATGTGTAACACAGGTATCTGATTCTCGAACGAATCTGGAAGGGTTTTCTCAGCTTATACGACTTCTATGCTGGTGCCCTGCTTATATTTCTACCCCTGATGCAATGGAGACTGGAATTTATATCTGGACGTGGCTAGTTTCTGCAGCACCTTCTTTAGGTCCTCTTGTGCTTGCAGAACTTGTTGATGCATGGCTGTGGACAATGGATACAAAACGTGGTTTGTTTGCATCTGATATGAAGTACTGTGGACCTGATGCAAAGTTGAGGCCACATCTCATTCCTGGTGAACCTGAGGCACCACCAGAAAAGGATCCAGTTGAAGCAATAATTGCCCATAGGCTCTGGCTCGGCTTCTTTATTGATCGCTTTGAGGTTATAACCAGACTTTTTCATTGTTTGCCTTGTGATTTTTCTACAGTTCTTTTCTTTGCCTGTCTAAGATGTTGTGCATGCAACCAAACTCCACTTGTTCTTATGCTACAGCTGTTGAACCTTGTATGACAATGTATTGTCATGTATAATTTGGGTGTTCAGTTTGTGTCTTGTTTGGATCATGACAGACTTCACCGCTGAAGATCTACTGATATATAACTCATGACTTTTTTTTAAACCTGCTGCTGCAGAGAGGGTTCTTCACACGTTCTATTTTGACAGACCAAATAATATGGAGGGAAATATGTGAGGGAGAAGAAAAACTAATATGCATAAGAAAATTCCGCCTTTCTAAAATAATTTAAAATAAGGAAAGTTACAGTTATATAAAGGAAATGTCTCCCCTGGTATTTACTTGTCACCTATCTCAGGATTAATTTATCTGTTGTAGAACTTCTATATTTGACACCACTCAGCGCCAAATAATAAACAGTTTAAATGGTTCCAGTTCTCCTGTTGGCAGAAGTATATGTCGATTATACCACAAGTAGTATCTAGATTTTCATTAATGCGCTGAAACATGCTTCAAACTGATCAGAATTGTACTAGAGCACATGCGTATGAGATGCACATTTTGAATATAGTGTCCATAGGCTATATTGTTGTGTTTATGGTCTGGCGGTACTTTTGGTATTCTGCACATGTGTTGCATTTCTAAACCACATCTTCGCAAGCAATTACGTTACTACTCCCACCATTCTGAAATATAAGGTGTATTAGTTTTTTCAAAAGTCAAACCTGTGCATGTTTGACCAAGTTTCTAGAAAAAAGATCAATGTATACAATACCAATTTTTTATCATTTGATCCATCATGAAAAGTATTTTCATAGTTTATCTATTAGGTATCGCAGATGTTGATATTTTATTCTATAATCTTGGTCAAACATACAAATGTTTGACTTCCACGAAAGTTGATGCACCTTATATTCTGGAACAGAGGGAGTATCATTTAATGCCCTGATATTTTTTCTTGTGGAACTGGAATCTTTAACATTCCATGAGCGATTGATATCAGCAAATGCTGCTTACCCTCGTACTATGTCTTCAAACCATCTTTATGTATGTACTAAAAGTGACAAAACTTGATGTCTTTTATCGTCAGTACATAACTAAAGTTGCTTGCATTTTTTGTGGTCCAAAATAAGAGTCACCTTGTGATGTTCCATAGGATAAAATGAAGATTCATTATACATCCGCTGCTAGCTAGGTTTTGATTGATTGCTAGCTAGGTCTTATACATCCGCTGTTCTCTTGTTGTGCTGTTTAATCAGCTACCTTGTGTGCGTGTTATTTAAACAGGTGGTTCGGCATGATAGCATTGAGCAACTTCTACTTCTAGGCCGTATGCTGCAAGGGATGATGAAGTCTCCAACTCATTTTTCTCACCATCCTGCTGCTACTGGCACTTTCTTTACCGCGATGCTCCTTGGTCTGAACTTTTGCTCGTGCCAGGATCAATTTAACCTGCAGAAATGTAATATGGGGCTTCAGTTGTTAGAGGACAGAGTATACCGGTAATAATCAATTCGTTACACAGTTTCCTTGTCTTACTGTATTGCTCTTCAGTGTATTTTACGATATTTCTGCTGCAATATTTGGTTTGCTGCTTTCTATATCTTTCAATCATATTGGTGCAAATAATATTTATTTGGAAATCATGTTAAGAGGAAGATGTCAGAGTCAATTAGGGATGGAAAGGTTGGGAATAAAGGGTGTAATTAAGAGAGAGATAATGCATTTGAGAAAGACGAGGACTGAATGCCACAGGATTCTCAAGCTGACTAGATACCACAATGCTTTATACTGTTAATTACATGAGATCATGAGCAAACGTGCAAACATTAGCAAGTTTAGGGAGTTGAGAAGATCATTCGTCACAAGGTGCATACTAGTACTATACAATTGCTACAGTTGCTAAAAGTTACATTTGATAATTCAATAAAATACTTTATGAACATGTGGTTAGGACACTTATCTCTTGTTATTAGCTTGATACTGTGCAGTTGAGTATTCTGTATGCGTCGTCTACCTCTTCATTAAACGTGTTCATGTAATATTCAAAATTTGTTTTTATGCGTCGTGCTTATGTAATGATATGCAAGTTTGCATCTTCTCTTTCCTCCCATTATGTTATGGTACTTGATAATATAGTTTGCTTGTCCTGTCTTTTCTTGCAGTGCTGCTTTGGGATGGTTTGCTTATGCACCTGAATTTTATGAGTCTCCAAACAAAAGTTTTGCTCAGAGAGAGGCACAGTCTGTTTCAATATTTGTGCACAATCTGCAAAATACCAGTTCCACTGATTCTGGTTCGAAGCCACAGGGACGTGAAGGCGAACTTAACACGGTATGATAGTCCTCCTCTATCTCTCTTTCCTTCCCCACCGAACATAAAATGCATATCCAGTTTCTTGTGCTTGTGATATAAAACACGGGGAGATAACATGGTGGAGAGAGGAGAGCTTCTGGGAGGTAGAGAGGGAGGAGTTTGGCAGGAGGGGAAGGTGCGCCACAGAGACAGAGAGAGAGATGGCTACCAGTTTATTCTTTTCTTGGTAAAATTGAACTAGATCGACTCTACTTATAGTTCTTACATATGATGACCAATTAAATATTGAGTGCAAGCAGTAGATAAAGATGGATTGTTGAATGTGACTAACAAAGTAATATATAACCTACTGCATGGACCTAATTTGCTGCTACGCTTAATAAGTTAATATTGCTGTTGCTGCCCTCCTTGCACGCATGTGCCCATTGGGGTGCGGTGGCATTCACTTCTATTATCTATATGAAAAGCTTAAAATTTCTCTCTTGTTTTCCCTTTGGTGGCAGGCGGATCAGATCCACCCAGTGTGGGGTTCTGTGGATAACTATGCAACTGCGAAAGAAAAGCGTAAGCAATTACTTTTGATGCTTTCTCAGAATGAGGCGGACAGGCTTGAAGTCTGGGCACAACCAATAAACACAAAGTAACTACTACTGTGATATTATGTTATCTATTGTTTCTTATTTGTGTTATGAGTTTAAACTCACATGTGTTGCATATTATATCTGGGCAGAGACACGTCAACATTTCGTGGCAAAATTAGCTCAGACAAATGGATTGATCACTGCAGAACTGCTTTTGCTGTTGATCCTCGAATTGCACTCTCTATGCCTATGAGGTTTCCGACAAATGCAACATTGCAGTCTGAAATTACTCAGTTGGTACAGGTATGGTTCTTGCCTATAGCTGCTGCCTTCCAGATATAGTTCTCCATTGTGTCCCTTTCTTCACATTTAAGTTATTTTTTGGAATATCTCTGCATTTCATCTATACTGTAGGCATTCATTCACAGGAAATGTAATATTTATCTCTTGTTGCAACTTAATGTTAGCTGAAGATGTTATCTTTCATAATTATCTACTCTTAAAGGTTTGTAAATTAGTCAGGAAAATGTAGTCATGAATATAGTTAATTTAGAATAACATGCAATAATGTTAATCACTGCCTAACCAGAGTTGCCACTATTTTAAGGGCATTGCTGTGATCTGTTCGCCCCCATGCATTATGTCTTATTAGTATGTAGTCAAATGGCAAATCAGAAATGGATTAGTTAGGATATCTTGAATGTATCAACTACAGAAAAATGTATAAGTACAAGGATAGATATGTGACAATGTTATGTTGGCTGCCTTACCTATGGAGGTAAAATTCATATTGTGGTAAAATGACGAACTGTCTTGGTTAATCATGATACCTAATGTAACATACTGCTGGCTTGGGCTATTATGGTTTCAGTTTCTTTTGGGTGTGACATCTGGATATTTAAATGGCATGAGAAAAATCTTATCTGAAGATAAGAAAGTGCACTGTGTGATGCTTGCAAGCTCAGCATTTTCAGCCTTTTATTTTCTTGTCATTATCTTACATTTTCCTAGATTACTTTCCCCTTACCTTTAACCATAGTTATTAAAACCGAACCAGACCGGTTCAACCAGAGCTGAAGTACTGTCTGGTCTGGTTTGCTAGGAAGACCGTCGATCACAGATTCAGTTTCAATGATTATTATACCTTCAATACTGGAAGTTTGTAACTAGTGGATGCTCTCACATTATTAAGCTTATGCTTCAATGCATGTGACCATTAAATGAAGCGTCTAATGTGCTTCATTCGTGTTTAAAAATAAGTGCTTCATTCTATATTGAGCATCTTTTAGCCCTACCAACTGTTCAGTTTCAGTGACAAGGGTGAATTGCCATATCATTTTTTTTGTCTTTGCAGACACACATACTGGAGCTCCGTACAATTCCTGAAGCATTACCGTTTTTCATCACTCCAAAGGCAGTGGATGAAAACTCAGCACTGTTACAGCAACTTCCACACTGGGCTCCGTGTTCTGTTACGCAGGCATTGGAGTTTTTTACCTCTCCTTATAAAGGACATCCCCGTGTTATGGCATATGTTCTTCGTGTCATGGAGACTTATCCACCTGAGACTGTCACCTTTTTTATGCCACAGTTGGTACAGTCTCTCAGATACGATGATGGGGTGAGAATTTCTTCCATGTGTTTCTATCAGTGCAGACCAGAAAAAAATACTACCCCCTCCGATCCAAAATAAGTGTCACTGTTTTGAGTTTTGAACTAACTACAGTTCAAAACTGCGACACTTATTTTGGATCGGAGGTAGTAATAATTAAATCTGCATTTTGATTTATTATTCCTTGTAGAAGACATGTCACCTTCTTAAAAATAATAATGTGCTTCTCTTTTTTTCCTTGCCTTTTATCTCATCAGAAATTAGTTGAAGGATACTTGCTTGGAGCTGCTCGAAGAAGTAATATATTTGCTCATATCTTAATATGGCATCTGCAGGTGAAATTTATTTAGTTTGTATTTTCTATATTTCTAAAATTATTGGATCTTGTGTTTGTTCAAATGAAGATATAAATTTTTATTTTATTCTCTAACATATTCCTACTGGGAAATTCTTCGCTGACTTTCTTGTTCATTTGCAAACTGGAAATTTCAGGGGGAATGTGAGGAAACTGACAATGAAAAGGAAGCAGCTGCCCCAAAGGTACAACACCTTGTCATCTTTCTATAGCTGGAATCTTCCTTTCATTGTCCTTTGGGTTTCAAAGTATCCTGTTGCATTACCCAAAAAATCCATTACAGCCCCTTTATGGAAGTTCCTTGTAATGGTTGGTTCCCCATAAATTAATAAGCTTGAGGGACAGCAAGAATGTTAGTTTGTAATCAGGGTTATGCTTATTTGATAAGGCACCTGAAAGATTTTATGAAATGTTTGTTTACTTTTGACTCATGCGCTTCATGAAATTAACTTCCATCGTTTTTGCAATTAAAGCTGTTGTAGTGGTGAATAAATGATGGATTGAACAATTAAGTCGTGCTATGTTATTTTGAATGGGAAGAATCCATATTATATTCAGACTTACAGTAGGCATGAACATAGGATTCTATGTCTTGTATGTCAGTTGCCCTGTTAGTCTGATGCTTTTCTGTTTTGTACGTACTGTATATGGCCCACCCAGCACCAAGTTAGGGAGAGGATCCCCGTGATCTCTATATATCTAACTTGCTTCCAGGGCCAAGTGCCTCTTCTAGCCTAGTGCACAACATTTTCTGAGTAAAATCTTGTCTTGGTCATTTCTATCTTGTAACTTAGTCATAGTAATGTGTGCTGTTTTGCCAAAGCACATTGCAAGCTTTGAAGCTAATGTGTATAATGTTAAACATTTCTCTTTTTTTTTCAGCCCAATGCATTCCAGTCCTTGCTTCCTGCTGTTAGGGAGAAAATTGTTGACGGTTTCACTCAGGAAGCTCGGGACATGTTTGAAAGAGAGTTTGATTTTTTTGACAAGGTCACCTCGATTTCTGGTGTTCTTTTCCCTCTCCCCAAGGAAGAGCGAAGAGCTGGTATTAGAAGGTATTTATAGAAATTTCATTCTTGTGTTTTGTTGAAGAACTAAGACCCTACTACCAAGAGAACTTCTTCTCATCTGGAAATTTGTGCTAGTGAACTCATCATTTTGAATTCTTCATGCAGGGAGCTGGAGAAGATTACTATTCCAGGTGACGACCTCTATCTACCTACTGCAACAAACAAGTTAGTACGGGGCATACAGCTGGACAGTGGTATTCCTCTCCAGTCTGCCGCAAAAGTTCCAATAATGATTACTTTTAACGTGATTGATCGTGACGGGAACCCAAATGATGTAATGCCACAGGCTTGCATTTTTAAGGTAAATTATTATTTTTTCGCAATGAAATCTGCGCAACTAATGTCTTTCATGGGCGTAAACCTATAATTCTGGGTCATGTGTATTTATCTATTATTATGGGAATATAAACCTCAGCTCACATTTCTGTCTTTGGAAGGACAATGAGATTGCTGACTCCATACCAAGGTTTTAAACCGATGTGTCCCTATATAGCAAGGACCTGGAAAGCTTAGCGTCGATTTTCAGATCATGTCATAAGCTGATGACCAGCATAATTAAAACCACTGTACAACCTGCGGCTGTTGGGAACAGTCTTCTCAAATATGATCAGAGGCTCCCATGGGAACTGTACAGTGTTGTTTTGCTGTCTTGCATTCTATTCACTGTTACAGATATCGGCCGATATTTAAGTTAATCGGCCAGTTTATCCTGATTCCGTAGGTCACGGATGCGATAACAGCTTATCCTTGGCGTTAACTGGTCTAGAGGATTAACTGGTTGTCAGGCCGATTTATCCTCTAAAAGGCCGATTTATCCCACTGGCCCGATTAACTGGAGAGAGAAACTTGGGCCCAAAATTTTGGCCCATTCCCTCCTTTTTCCAGATCTGGGTGTATTTGACTATATGCTGTTGCTGCTGCTGCTTCTTATATGCTGCTGCTGCTGCTGCTGCTTATATGCTGACTATATCCCACTGCTGCTGCTTATATGCTGCTGCTGCTGCTTCTTATATTCTGCTGCTGCTGCTTATTGTCTAATGTGGTGTATTTGACTATTTGTTGATATGTAGCAATCTGTGGCTGCTTCTAGCGCTGCAAATGCTCCATCTTTGAAGTGAAATTCGGATGATATTTAGGCATTTAGTACATTGCATGTTCCTATGTAGCTAAGATATATAGATATGGCCCTAATTAACCTACCGATAAATGGGTTACCGATAAATTCAGTTAATAGGCCGATTCCCCGATTAATCCCTACTCCTCACCCGACCGAGCAGCTACAAGTTACCGATATCCTGAACATTGATTCTATTGATACAAAAACGTACAGCTTGAGGTTAGGAAAAAAAGAGTGCTAAATTTGTTGAGGTACATCAATTGTGGTAGGAACCTTGACCTGAGAAATATCTTCACCTCTTCAAAATCGGGTGGGCAATTTTACAAAGTTACCACTGAAAGTTCCCACCATGTTTCAGTCACATTGTTCACTGCTGATAATCTCATTATTAGTTTCATTTCATTGTCACCTGGGTACTTATACGTGATATGCAACCACTTTTCGCATGTTCTCTAAAAAGTTACGAGTGCAGACTGCAGACACTCACACCACCACACCCATGCACACGCGCGTGCATGTCCTACTGAAACATATGCTTTCTGGGTGCAGTTGTACACAATTTATTTTTTAGGCTTGATTACAGCCTTTCTGTGCTGCTGTCGTGGTTTTGTGCAACTAAAAGCTAGCTATCAACATGGCTCATTTCTCATTCTGATTTTGCTGGCAACAGACCGTAATAGTTCCTTTGACATGACAGTTAGTAAATACACTTTTATCATTGCCACAATATGGTTAGCATGTGGACTATAGGTAACATGGTGAAATACTAAAATGACCTTGATTAATTGCGTCATTATAATTTACACCATAAACAATATTGTAGGCATAATGATAAAGGTACACAAATTACTTCGGTCGAGTGTAAACTAATTAAAAGTGAGGTCAAGTTCATTTTAGTTGACTTGTAGTTCAGGACTTTGAAAAGGTAGTATGTCTACGACGTCTTTCCGATAATGTTATAATTTTTCGTCCCTGTCCTGGTAATCTTATATTGTTCACTGTGCTTGACAGTTCTTACAAGCAACTTTCTATGCTATGACAGGTTGGTGATGACTGTAGGCAGGATGTGCTGGCCCTTCAAGTCATTGCCCTATTAAGGGACATATTTGAAGCAGTCGGATTAAACCTGTATCTCTTTCCCTATGGTGTTTTGCCCACTGGCCCTGAACGAGGCATAATTGAGGTCAGCATAGACCTGCAATTGTTTCATTTTTCACCCTATGGACCATGGAACCAACTAGTGGTCTTGGAAAGAGTTATTGGCTGTTGTTCTTGCTTTCCTGTATGGTTCATACATCTTAACCTGAGCATGCTGCAGGTTGTCCCAAATACTCGGAGTAGAAATCAAATGGGTGAAACAACTGATGGTGGTTTATTAGAAATATTTCAGCAAGATTATGGCCCTGTAGGGTCACCTTCTTTTGAAGCTGCACGTCAAATGTTTATTGTTAGTAGTGCTGGATATGCTGTTGCCAGCCTGCTTCTTCAACCGAAGGATCGGCATAATGGCAATCTTCTCTTTGATAGGTTTTAACTTAGTCCTATATAATTAATTGACCGCGTAAAGCTGGAATTATCACTTAACCATCACCTTGCTTATGCAGCCAGGGGAGACTAGTTCATATTGATTTCGGATTTATTTTGGAGATTTCCCCTGGAGGTAACATGGGGTTTGAGAGTGCACATTTCAAGCTAAGCCATGAGATGACTCAATTGCTTGATCCATCTGGAACTATGAAGAGTGACACCTGGAATCAGTTTCTCAGGTATGCAATTTTTTCACAGTTCTAGCAAAATGTAATTGGGAGTGACTCTTTAATACTCCCTCTGTTCCTATATATGTCTTTTTAGAGATTCCAATGCGGACTACATACGGAGCAAAATGAGTGAATCTACACTAAAATATGTCTATATACATCCGTATATAGTCTCTATTGAAATCTCTAAAAAGATATATTTAGGAACGGAGGGAGTACATGTCTTTGCAATTTATGCAAGTTTGATACACTTTTTCCACCACGAGGGTGAGGGAGCTAGGCAAGAAAGTCATGACCTTTGTAGATAAAATTATGCATAGAAAATATAGGTTGAGACATTCTGTAGAGAAAATTATGCCTAGAAAATGTAAGGGGAGGGAAAAAAAGTTGGGCGACCTTTTGTACATAAAGTTATGCAAGTTTGTGGAGGGAGATTGTCCGTCTGCAAACTTCCTATGATGTTTGGAAAACGATACTGAACACTATATGAAGCGTAGTTTGTACGAATCCATGGACTGCATTGACCTTCACCTTGCACTGCATTGTTCTGATTACAATGTTGTCTGTCCAGATTGTGTGTCAAGGGATACCTAGCGGGAAGGAGACACATGAATGGCATTGTAACTACAGTACAGTTGATGGTGGACAGTGGACTCCCTTGCTTTAGCAGGGGAGAGCCCATTGCTAATCTTCGGAAGCGGTTTCATCCAGAGATGAATGAGCGCGAGGCGGCCAATTTCATGGTACGGACATGTGTCGATGCCTACAACAAATGGACCACCGCTGGGTACGATTTGATTCAATACTTGCAGCAAGGTATTGAGAAATAGTTAATTTCCCATTTTGTAAATGGTATGGGTCGTGTACATCAAAATTGTATGTAGCACACTAACTCCAGCATGTAGAGTTATATTGAGCAGTTTCTTTGTACCGAGAGAACTGAGAATGTATGTTTAACAGAGGTGTGATGTATTTTCCTATTGAAAGACAGTCTAGGTAGTAAGTAAGCTCAATAGTATCATCAGTTCACCGGGTCTTTTTGTAACAGAGCAGCAGATTCAATTCTTTGTCTTCTGCTGTCCACATATTTGTTTCTTGATTTTATCACGTCGTCGACATATTCTCTGGATGAGGTTGTGCAATTTCAGTAGTCACCTTTTGTTTCGTTTGAGAAGGATTTGGCTTGTCATTTTTCTCCCCGTCCAGAAGTAGTATAAGATTTTTTTTGACAAAATACCACAATTTTGTTTGCGCTTTGACATAAATATCACACCTGTGTCTTATTTGATGTACCTACATCTCATCCAGAGATGCCATTAAGAATATATATTGCTTTTCTTGCGTTCATTTTTGGTGGCTCTGTTATCAGTTTTAGGGGCATAAGCACTTTCGTTGCTGGGCTTTCCCTCGCTCTCTTCGTTGAAGGGAATATGACGCTCGTTCTTTCCTCCTCCATATCAGTAGTGTGTGCTATACTGATATAACCATGGGAATCGTACAAGTCTACATCATGGAAGTGAATGTGTGATAACATGATTTTTTTTTTTGAAAAACAACACCTTTATTAATTAGAAACAATGGTTACATCGTCTATAAGAAGAGGTACAATATTTCCATAGGCTCCTCGAACCAATCCCTTGTCATGGAACATTTCACGAACCTAGCAAGTTCATGAGCGAAAGTCCTATTCTGATCCCGAGCTCAAATGCACCACAGTAAAATTTAAAATATATAGAAAAAATTCTAAAAAAATTATGATACAATTTTAAAAATGTTTTGTATGTTTAAGAAATTCGAAATGACATTCGTGGAAGTTGTGGCAAACAAAAAGTACTCCAAAATGTTTTCAAAACTAGCATGTTTGGAGCATTGCTTTTTTCATGACTTCCTCGAATGTCCTTTCGTGTTGAAATTTTGCAAGCATACAAAACATTTGTCAAAATTTACCACAAAAAAATTTCAGAATTTTTTGAATTGTTTTACTTATTTTTTTGATTTTACTATTCATCAGGGTGCATTTGAGCACGGGAGCAGATACTTCACGTCCGTTCATGAGCTACTTTATTCGCTTCCCTATTACAATGTTCAAAACACTAGTAAGAGAAAAATCACCTGCCATAAAACAACAATCATCAAAAACTGCCGCCGCCACTCCTGCAGAATGTCCTCTATTCTTCATCGTGTCAATAACTTCCATGTTATCAGAGTTAATCATGAGACGATTGCAGCCTGCCTTTTGTGCCAACAATAAGTCAAACCTAAGCGCCAACGCTTCCGCTGTCAGAACATCAACACACCAATCAATCTTCCAATTTCCTTCAACAATGAATTTTCCTTTGTCATCCTTGATTACAACACCGATTGTGCCCCTAAGCAGATCATGAGCATCCACATTCAGCTTAACAAACCCCTTAGGAGGTCTACTCCATCCTCCATTTCTCCTAGTAGTATTAGGGAAGTGGGCATTTACATAGTTTGCCGTTATAACTTGAATCCCCATCGAGGTTTCATACGCCCCTCTTGAAACTTACCCTCATGAACCAGCTTACATCTATCACATCATAAATACCAAGCAGTTATAGCGATCAATTCACGCGCATTGAGGCCCAAAATAGATAGTTCTTGATCTGGCATGAGTAGTAATTCAAGTACTGCCTCTCCCGCATGATCAATAACACAAGCTTTCTTAATCGCCTTGTACATCCCCAACTTATCCCACACTTTTTTTGCCTTCTGACACAGAAACAACATGTTTTGTATCTTCTGGCCCATTCGAGCATGATGGACAAATGGGCAAAACTTTCATGTGTCTATTGGCAAGCGTAACACGACACGCGAGGATTCGTACACCAAATAAATATTTTTACCTTTGCTGGACAAGCTAATTTCCAGATCTTACCCCAAATAGGATTGACCTTGCTTCTACCCATACCATTTGTGTATTGCAATTTCCTCCCGTGTTGTTGTTTCCATTCCTTCAAATAAGCTGATCGAGCAGTGAATAAACCATTTTTTGTATTCAAGCAATGAAATTCGGCATATTATGCATAGGGAGGGGAATCACAAGGACTCGTTGAGCATCAATTGGCCACAAGGTTTGTCTCATCAAATCTTCATCCCAAAAATTCATGACGGGATCAATAGGATCATAATAAACCTTTGACAGAAGGTGCCCTCGTCTAGGAGTAATAATTTTCCTATTTGCACAATTTGGGATCTAAGCATTTCGCCAAATATCAATAGTTTGTCCATTTCTAACT
This sequence comes from Thinopyrum elongatum, assembly GCA_011799875.1. NCBI lineage: Eukaryota > Viridiplantae > Streptophyta > Magnoliopsida > Poales > Poaceae > Thinopyrum > Thinopyrum elongatum. Next base: position 38,954,122 of record CM022300.1, on the reverse strand, counting down.
CGCCATATATAACCATTTCTGAGAGAGTTGACTCTCGCCATAATGTTTGCCAAGTAAAAGATGAGCCCTTTCTTAAACTTGCGTTCATCAAAGCACCCTCAGGGAAATACTTGGCTCTCAAGATTTTTGCACATAAGGAATCAGGATTATCCAAAAGACGTCAAGCTTGTTTAGCTAACAATGCCAGATTAAAACAATTTATATCTCTAAAGCCCATATATCCTTGGTCTTTTGGAATACACATCTTCCACCACCCCATCCAATGCATCCTTTTCTGATTGTCCTCGTCACCCCACCAAAATTGCGACATCGCGTCAATGATTCCTTTGCAAAATTTTGTAGGAACTTTAAAGACGAAAATGGCATAGGTGGGAATAGCTTGTACAACGGGTTTGAGCAATTTTTCCTTCCCTCCAGCAGATAATAATTTTTCTTTCCATCCACTATTTTTCATAATAATTCGATCAACCAGGAACAGAAAACAACCACTTTTGTCCATACCCACATTGGCAGGCAAACCCAAATATTTATCATTGAGGGCTTCAGTCAGAATATTCAAAATAGTACAAATTTGCGCCTTGTCTTCCACGTTTGTATTGGGGCTAAAAATATGCTAGATTTTTTGACACTCACCATTTGCCCCGAGGCGGCACAATAAGAATCCATAACTGATCTCAAAGCCTCCACGTTCATGGTGTTGGCTCGCATAAGGATCAAAGAGTCATCGGCGAAGAGCAGATTGGAAATTGAAGGGGCGTCTCTGCTAACCTTAATACCAGAAATATTACCCTTCTCCGTGTTAGCTAAGAGGGCGGTCAAGCCCTCCGTACATAACAAGAACAAGTAGGGAGAGAGAGGACCCCCCTGCGTCAATCCTCTAGTAGGTTTAAAACTCTCAGTCTCTTCAACATTAAAATGAACTCGGTACTCCACAGAGGATACACAAATCCACCCAATTTTCTTGGAATCCCAGTTTCAACAAAATTTCCTTTAAAAAGCACCATTCCACTCGGTCATATGTTTGTGCATGTCCAGTTTGATAGCACACAAGCCTTCTTTACCCTCCCTTTTCTTCTTTATTGTGTGGGAACACTCATTTGCCACTAAAATATTTTCTGTAATCATTCTTCTAGGCACAAAAGCACTATGAGTTGGGCTGATGATATCTGATAGAATTATCTTCAAGCGAGCATCAACCATTTTTGAAATAACCTTATACACCACATCGCACAAGTTGATTGGTAACATGATCTGAATTTACTTGTTGAAGCAAAGGGTTAGGATTTTAATTCATTAGAAATTTTCTTATGGATACCCCTATGACCATATGAATCAGGTTGTAGAAATAGACATCCTACTGGATAACTCAAACCAGAGGAATTTTGAAAGAATTGTAACACGAGATTGGTTGCATGAACCTCATCTCTCTTCAAATTTCCATGAATTTCAAAGAGTTGATCCAAAGAGCTGGTTTTGTAATTTTTGATGCATTGTCACAGCAAAATAAATATGTGGAGATTATAAATTACGCTGAGGATTTCTGACAAATATGTGAAGTACATCCTACGCAATCCCATTCCGATTACGGTTGTGTTTACCATTATTGAACCAAAGCCTAAGGAAAAGAGGCCACCCTAATCATTACTTTTCCGGTTTCTATGATCGGAAATCCTGTAAACCGAATGAGCCCTTAGAAATTGTTTGAATCCAAGAGGCGTTAAGATATGTGAGTGGCATGCTCTTCAGTCTATTGCTACTAGATGCAAAGCTAGCGAAAAATTTCATATATATCTACATACAAAGTGTCAAGACGTTTAGATCCAAAAAATGGTACAAGGCTTTGATCGAGAAAGAAAAAAAAGGACATGCAACCTTTACACCAGTAGAAAATACCAGATTTCTAGACTTACAAATAAGCACATTGTGACTGTGATTCAGAGATTGTGCCCTGCTGGCTGGAAGGCATGCATTCACATACACGAACTAGGCTTGATCTCCCTCTACCATTCTCAGTTACAAGTCCTTACCCACTATAACTCTATTGTACCATGAATGTATCTCCTACGTTTTGAGATCAACATCTACAGTACAACCTTCGTAATCAGTACAACTTCCTTACAAAAACGACGAAAGTAACAACAACAATAACCCTAAACCATGGAACGTATATACAGATGCTTGCAGTACATAGCTACTACTTTGCACATGAAATTCTACAAGTGTATATTCAGTCGTACGTACGTGGTGAAGGCGTCCTATTTCACAGAGGTTTCTGCTGAAAACTAGCAAGAAAGAACGAGCTACGTAGGTGAAGTATTTATTAGCGGATTATTGTCGTTCGAGCGGCGGCGAGGACGACGCATGCACAGGCATGCATGCATGCGGCTGCATCCACGGACGAACGATCGAGCGCTTGCTTTCAAAAACGGAAGCGCCCGTGCGCGCCGCCGTGGCCCGCGAGCACCATCGGCGGCCGCGGCGGCAGCGGTGGCAGCGCGGTGCGCTTGACGAACCGGCCCTTCATCCGCGGCCGCTTCTCGGCGTTGAGCTTGCGCACCTCGTACCGGATCTTCTTGGCGAACAGCCGCGTCCGCCGCTTCTCCCGGTACCGCGACACCCGCGCCTCCCGCTCGCCGCCCGTCACCGCCGTCACGGCCGTCACCGCTGCGCCGAGCCCGAACCCCCGGCTCCCCGCCTGTCCATGCCAAGCAACAGATCGAGCTTGATTAGACGACAACTCGATAAGTTCATATATACAGCAGTGAAATAAGAGTACTGATAGATCACATGCCAGGAGTCAGGGCAGGTCCTTACCGGTAAGTCCAGCCAGGAATCATCACTGGGGTCGATGTGGGGGCGCTCGCCGTAGAACCACGGCGAGCCGCCGTCATGGGCCCAGGAGTCGATAACCCTCTCGTAGTCGAGCTTAAGTATCATCCCCGAGTCCGACCGCTTCCTTTTCCTGTCCTCTAACTCTTGCTCCGGCGCCGGCGCCGCGGTACTCCGATCATCGAAGTCCGCCATGTCGAAGTCAAGGTTCAGCTGGGGCTTCTCTTCGTCCAAGAACCGCAGGTCGTCGAACCCGTCCTCGACTCCTCCCATGAGCAGGCTCTCCATGTCCGCTGCGAAGCTGGCGAGCTCCATGTCCGGCACGACGTCGAACCCGGAGAACCCGTCGGCCGCCTCCGCCACGCCCGAGGCGTACTCCGACGACGGCTGATTGGCAAGCGACGAGAAGCAGCAGACGGCGGGCTTCTGCTCGAGAGGCTCCCGGAACTCGTCAACCGGCATGGGGTTGTAGAGCTCAGCGAGCATGGGGTCGAACACCGGGACGCGGTACAGGAGATCCTCGTCGTCGACCTCGACCCCGTGGCCGTCGTCGTTGTCGCCCACGATTCCGGAGCCGGAGTCCTCCGCCTCGAGATCGGGAACCGCCGAGGCAGCCGCAGCCTTCGCGGCGGCTGGCGCGCCGTGCTTGCTCACCATCCCGGGCTTGGACCGCGGCGTGCGCGGCCGGCGCTTGAGGCCGTGCAGCCACGCGGGCTCGTCGGGGTCGGCGTGCTGAAGGGAGGAGGTGGCGGCCGGCGAGGACGAGGAGGGGAGGCGCACCCGGTGGTGGCGCCGCGCGAGCGGGTTGGCCGAGTGGACGGAGGCGTCGCACGCCTTGCACAGGTACGCGTCGTCCGCGGCGCAGTGCCACCGCGCCCGCCGCCGCATGCAGCCGTCGCAGGCGCGGGCCGCGCGCGCCCCGATCGCCGCGCCGGCGCTCGTCATCTCGTCGGACCCAAACGACTGAGCTAGGCACCCTCGCGCCTGCCCCGCTGACACTAGCTCAGTAGAGTTAAGCGAGCGCTTAACCCAGAACAGTGTGGGGTGAGAGGTCGGAGCCCTTTTCCTCTATTAAACCGCGAGCCCGGACGGCGACCCCGGGCCCACGCTGCAGCGCCCGTGGGTTCCTGTGTGGGTGATTCGGGTAAAAGAGCGGGCCGGTGGGCCTGGCAGGGCCTTTTCGACGACGTGGCCTGACGGGAGTGGGCTGGAGGAGGGGCGGGACCCAGGGAGGTGGTTATCTCGAAGCTGATTGGCTGGCGGGCGCGCGGAATCCGGAGAGGCGGAATTCTATTGGGCGAGCTGTCACGCCGTTTGGATTTCCGGCGGGCCCCGTGGGGGATGGGCGACGACCATGGGGTTGCAGCTTGTGATGATAGTGATCGCTGGTGACTCATCAGCAACCTGCGTAGAATCATGATCTTTTTCTCTTTGGAAATGTGAGCCCTTTTTTTAGAAAAAAATTCGAACAAATTTCAAACTTGTTAGGGCGCCAAGCCAAGGCATAGTTAGCTTGACTCGACAAGTTGAAACATAAGACTCTTTGTGAAGTGAAGGAGAGAGCACGAGATTACATTCACACGCAAGCCACAGAAGCTGCAGTTTTGAAAATAATCCTAAGAAACCAACTTCATATTTCAAATTGAGCTATGATGCTTTAGGTCAATAGATCAAAAAAGAAAATCCAAAATATATATACATATATATATATATATATATATATATATATATATATATATACATACATACATACATATATATATACATATACATACATAGGGTTGCGCTATTCGTCATCCTGAGTGAGGAATAGTTATTCTTCACCCCCCTCTATTTTAACATTAATGGACTGTATTTTTACGTCTCGTAAATTTTGTCTTACTTCATACGTAAAAAGAGAACGTAAGAAAATATATAATCGCCATAAAAAGTATTTTATGTTACGTAAAATTACGAACGTAAAAACATAGTGTAAAATATACATAAAATGCAAAAAAAATTGTCTTACAACCTATATGTTTGTTTTCTTATGCTAAATTTTACGTACTGAATCAATATGAATGTAACTATTTGTATGCCAAATGTAATTTATTTATTAAACTATTCGCAAATTTATTTATTTATTTATTAAACGATCGTAAGATTAACCCGGGTGAAGAATAATTTATTATGCACCCTGGATGATGAATAGTATTACTATATATACATATACATACATACATATATATATTACCTCCATTCCTATAGAAATGAAGGCAGCATATAGGTAAAACCCCGAAGGAAGAAATCCTATAGGAATACTCCAAAAGTCCCACAAACCGTGTGAGCCCTTTAATGCAAGAAAAACACAATCTTGGAAAAATCAGGCATTCGGAGTTTCACACTTACAACCAAGCCAAAATTATCACCTGAACACAATTAGCTAGCAAATCATCCTTCACACAAAATTAATATACAATGGTTTGTATTAATGGCCACATGCATGATTGATGCAGAGACAAGGGGTTTATTCTCCTATATTTTTCAAAAAGTATAATGGTGGTTTAAATGAAGGATTTAAGGTAGAGAATCATCCGACAGAAAACAAACGAAAATGTGTGTTGCACAATTAATCACAAAAATATGTGTTCCGCAATTAATCACACAAACCACAGTTTGTGGGGAGGGGTGGGGTGGGGGGGGGGGGGGGGGGCAGAAGAAGAAGAAGGATTAGTTGATTTTGGTATTTGGTTTTTGTAGTTGTGTTGTAGACGTGCATTGGGGTACTAGTAACATGAATGAAAAAATAACAGGGACCGATTGCTTTTTGTAAATAACATGGACCCATTGCTTTTTTAAAAACTTATAGGGACCTAATTGCTTTTAAATAAATTTATAGGGACCTGATTACTTTTTATTTTTGTAGGGACCGACATGTGGGCTCCACCTGTCATAATGGTCAAAGCTAATGGTATTGACTTTTATGCCACATCAGACTTGACGAGTGGACCCAATCTGTCACAATTGCAATTAAAATATCTAACATAGTAATTAGTGCAACATGTTAGTTTTTAAAAATCAAAAAACCAATTTTATGGTAGCTTTAAGAGAATTTTAAAAAAGTGGTAGTTTTCCGGAACCCTAGCCCCAAATGTGGTAGTTTTATGCTATTTACTCAAGATATGAGAGAAGAAAGCATTGGTTGCCTCTCGACACAACATTTGAGGCATATGGGATTTGCGTAGGACAATAGTTTATTAGAAGGAAATTGGTACGCCATTGGTCGCTCTTTCTCCTTTTGAGTTGCCGATTCATTCTATTTGATGTAAATGATGTGAAAGCTCTAAGATACAATTTTACATATGATTGATTGGAGATGTCCTTACATACGATACACGTAAGCAATACATCTATGTTATGGCATGCCATACAACACCTGATAAGTAGGTATATCTTTTCCTCTGTAATTCTAGCCTCACCAGCTCCATACAACGGACGAAGGGTGGCACCAATGTGAGAGACTATGGATGGCTTCTTCGCACCCTTAGTTCCAAGACAAGCAAATGTGTTTGCGGAAATATTTATCTCAGAGAGAGAGAGAGAGAAAGAGAGATTGCTAATCGACCCACAAGTTTTGTTTCATCTAAGAAAGCATGCAATATTTTCTTCCCTTGTCCATTAGCAAAAGAGAATTTTCCTGCTAAGACGGAAAGTTGGGAGTTCCACACATCACCATTAAGTAGACAAACTAAGATATGATAGAAGAATGCATTGGTTGCCTCTCAACATGAAATTTGAGGTATATTGGTAGTATGATATATGGGATTTTGCGTAGGACAAAAATATTAGAAGGAAATTGGTATAACGATGATCGTTCTTTCTCCTTTTGAGCCGCTAATTCATTCTATTTGACGTAAATGATGTGAAAGCTCTAAGATACAATTTTACATATGATTGATTGGAGACGTCCTCATACGATACACGTAAGCAATACATTATACATCAATGTTATGGCATGGCATACAATACCTGGTAAGTAGGTATATCTTTTCCTCTATAATTCTAGCCTCATCAACTCCATACATCGGGCGATGGGTGGCACCAATGTGAGAGACTATGGATGCCTTCCTCGCACCCTTAGTTCCAAGACAAGTAAATGTGTGTGCGAAAATATTTATCTTAGAGAGAGAGAGAGAGGGAGATAATCAACCCATAAGTTTTGTTTCATCTAAGAAAGCATGCAATATTTTCCTCCCTTGTCCGCTAGCAAAAGAGAATTTTCCTGCTAACATGAAAAGTTGGGAGGTTCATACATCACCATTTTGCACACAAGCGAAGATAAAATGGAAGAGTAAGTTGGCAGGTAGGTTGCTCTCACCCACGAGGTTTGAGGCATATTGTAGTATGCCATATGAATTTTTGCGTATGACAAACATTTATTAGGAGGGAATTAGTGTAGCGTTGCCTTAGCTGATTGTTCATTCTCCTTTTGTGTCTTTGGTTGTTCTTTCTGTTTTAAGTAAATGATGTGACTTAACATGTATTCCCTCTGTCCTAAAATAAGTATCGAAACTTTAGTACAACTTTGTACTAAAGTTGAGACACTATTTTGGGAGGAGTGGGTAATTAATAGGAAATGCCCTAAAGAAATGATATACATAATCTATACATTGATGTTACGGCATGAGGCCTAATAACAGTATCAGCATCGCACACACACTTGAATAACGTATTGTGGAAAACATCTTTAACAACTATATTGCACAAAAAATAGTGCATTCTTGCATTAGTCGGTAGTTCTTCTTTCTTTTTGTGATATTGGTTTGAATTCCTTTTATTTTACGTAAATGATGTGAAAGTTCTAAGATACAACTTTGCATATAATTGATTGGAGATGCCCTAATGTATGATACATTTAAGGAATACATTGATGTTATGGCATACTATGTAGCACAGAATAAGTGTTACTCCCTCCGTTTCTTGCTATTAGGTGTATTTTCATGCATGGTAACCAAGGCACTTGTTGAAGTATTTGAGACTAAAATGCACCCAATTATAACAATGATTAGAGTAATTACAAGTGGCTAATTAATAATCCTTCCAATTCGAGAGGGGTGGAATTTACATCTACAAAGGTAAAAAGGAAATAAATCTAATAATTCGAAATTTACCTCAAAAACAAAACACGCCTAATAAAAAGTAACTGATGGAGTATCTAATGTACCATATTGTTGGGAAACACGGTATGGTACACTAATGAAAATGAAAAAAAAACTACGGTGAATGCCAAGGAACATGTTGCAGTAATAGATCGCGGAAAGGTTTACCACTAGACATGTAGTTCCATCAGCAAAAGAAGAGTTGGATTAGCGCCTCTATTATCTTCTCCTCGTGAAATCCCACTAACGGTTTGTCCAAGTGATGCAGCCGCAACGCCTCCAAGGTGTCCACATGTACATGATCGAAGTCTGTTGGGCAGTAGCAACTCCGAAGAATAATTGAGGAGGTGGAGACACCTTAGGGTTTCTGAAACCATGTGCGGGAGTGGAGGGGTGGGGGTGCGCGAGAGCATCAACCTTTCAACGTATGCGCCCCTCATCCCCCCCCCCTACAAGGGACGATCCCTTGAGGGTTTGGTGAGCTCCCTCCACTCTTTCCCCTAATGGGCTCAAGACCCAATCACCTTTCTCCTTTACATCCTCGAGATTATATTCGTTTTGACTTCTGTCCTTTAAGTGTGTAACATTGTACATGACCGGAGTACCTCTACTTGGTCACTAGTTAGTAATGACCCCTAGCAGAACGTGTCAACCTCCAAATGCACGTAAATATCATATCAGACGAACCTACACAATGTTGCATAAGTGATATTCCCTTTGCCTAAAGATATTGGTTAAGCTCAATCTTGACCACTATTTCTCGATCACGTGACTTGGAACCCTTTAATAGGTTAACTCTTTAACCATAAGTAGCACAACCATGCATTTCTGGATCCGATCACTCGAGGGGACCTGAGACATATCTCTCGTCGAAGAGAGGAGAAAATCCAATCTTGACAGGCATGCCTTAAAGCATGTTTTATCATAAAAAAAATAAAGTAATCTTTATAACTACTTAGTTACGGAGTAGCGTTCGGTAACCCCTAAGTCACTACACATCAAAAGTGTAAGTGCATCTAGTGCCACCCTTTGTTGGTTTTGGAGTATTGACGACAAACTTGGTTGATGGACTAATGTGTTTGTGAGATTCACAGGAGAACACAGGTATAAGTCCCTAAAGATTCGGTTTACCCATCGAAGATGACCCCTAAAAATGTGTGAAGACATTGAAGATAATGGTGGTACGTGAAGACATTCGCTTGAAGACAATGGAGTGCGAAGACATAGTCTTTTGGTAGTTTCATTTTCTTCTTTCTGGAGTCATAGGAATCATCGTAATGTTAAGTGGGGTCAAGGTAAACAAAGTCAGAAACTGACGTGGTGCTCAACCTAAATCCTTTGTCTTCGACTGAAGACAATGAGAGAAAACCTCTTCCAGAGTTGGTTGAGTCAGCTTTACTTGGAGCCCAAGTCAAGCTGCCGCGTGTGTTTGAAATCCAATAGTTGGACACTTGTCGGTTGGCCACAGACCCAGGGTCAGTTCGGTCATATCATGCCGAGTTGCCTTCTGGCTATAAATAGCCCACCCCCACCACCATAAATTGGTGGCTGCTCCGAGTTATTACACAGCTGTTGTCGTTTGAGAGCAACCCACCTCCGAAGCCTGTGAGAGAGATTCCTTGCGAGGATAAACCCAAAACACCCAGAGCCCAAAGTGATTGAGCATCACTGAAGACATTCTGTTCTACATGAACCGAAGACTTGTTACACTTGAAGACTAAGATCTTTCAGTCGGTTAAGCGTGGCGTTCTGAGTATCCAAGAGTCATTGTGGATTGCCGGTGAACAAAGTCTATGAAGGTTTGGAAGTCTACCTTGAAGACTGCTACTTCTTGAGCTTGCGTTGGTTTTTCCCTTGAAGAGGAAAGGGTGATGTAGCAAAGTAGACATAAGTATTTCCCTCAGTTAAGAACCAAGGTACCAATCCAGTAGGAGGTACAAGCAAGTCCCCAATGTATGCACCTGCACAAACTAACAAACACTTGCACACAACACGAAAAAGGGGTTGTCAATCCCTTCACGATCACTAGCAAGGGTGAGATCTAATAGTGATTGATATAAAAGATAAGTAAAAGTGTAAAATAAGGTAAAGATAAATAAATTGCAGCAAGGTATTTTTGGGTTTTTGGTTTTATAGATCTGAAAATAATATGATAAAAATAGACCCGGGGCCATAGGTTTCACTAGAGGCTTCTCTCTTTAAAGAAACATACTATGGGTAAACAAATTACTGTTGAGCAATTGATAGAAAAGCGCATAATTATGACGATATCTAAGGCAATGATCATGAATATAGGCACCACGTCCGTGACAAGTAGACCAACTCCTGCCAGCATCTACTACTGTTACTCCACACATCGACCGCTATCTAGCATGCATCTAGTGTATTAAGTTAACAAGAACAGAGTAACGCCTTAAGCAAGATGATGTTGGGGAACGTAGCATGCAATTTCAAAAATTTCCTACGCTCACGCAAGATCTATCTAGGAGATGCATGGCAATGAGAGGGGGAGAGTGTGTCCACGTAACCTCGTAGACCGAAAGCGGAAGCGTTAGCTTAACGCGGTTGATGTAGTCGAACGTCTTCGCGATCCAACCGATCAAGCACCGAACGTACGGCACCTCCGAGTTCAGCACACGTTCAGCTCGATGACGTCCCTCGAGCTCTTGATCCAGTTGAGGATGAGGGAGAGTTCCGTCAGCATGACGGCGTGGCGACGGTGATGATGAAGTTACCGGCGTAGGGCTTCGGCTAAGCACTACGACGATATGACCGAGGTGTGTAACTGGGGAGGGGGGCACCGCACACGGCTAAGACAAATCTTGGTGTCTTTGGGGTGCCCCCTCCCCCGTATATAAAGCAGGGAGGGAGAGAGGCTGGCCCCCTAGGGGCGCGCCAAGAGTATGGAGTCCTACTAGGACTTCCAAGTCCTAGTAGGAATCCCTTTCCTTTTCGGAGTAGGAGAGAAGGAAAGAGGGAAAAAAAGGAAGGGAGTAGGAAAAGGCAAGGGGGGCGCCGCCCCCTTCCCCTAGTCCAATTCGGACCCATGGGGGGGGGGGGGCGCCACCTCCCCTTGGCCTGCCTTCTCTTTTCCCATATGGCCCAATAAGGCCCATTACTTCTCCCGGTGAATTCCCGTAACTCCCCGGTACTCCGAAAAACACCCGAATCACTCGGAACCTTTCTGATGTCCGAATATAGCCTTCCAATATATGAATCTTTACCTCTCGGCCATTTAGAGACTCCTCGTCATGTCCGTGATCTCATCCGGGACTCCGAACAAACTTCGGTCATCAAATCACATAACTCATAATACAAATCATCATCGAACGTTAAGCGTGCGGACCCTACGGGTTCGAGAACTATGTAGACATGACTGAGACACATCTCCGGTCAATAATCAATAGTGGAACCTAGATGCTCATATTGGCTCCTACATATTCTATGAAGATCTTTATCGGTCAAACCGCATAACAACATACGTCATTCCCTTTGTCATCGGTATGTTACTTGCCCGAGATTCGATCGTCGGTATCTTCATACCTAGTTCAATCTCGTTACCGGAAAGTCTCTTTACTCGTTCCACAATGCATCATCCCGCAACTAACTCATTAGTCACATTGCTTGCAAGGCTTCATATGATGTGCATTACCGAGAGGGCCCAGAGATACCTCTCCGATACTCGGAGTGACAAATCCTAATCTCGATCTATGCCAACCCAACAAACACCTTCAGAGACACCTGTAGAGCATCTTTATAATCACCTAGTTACGTTGTGACGTTTGATAGCACACAAGGTGTTCCTCCGGTATTCGGGAGTTGCATAATCTCATAGTCAGAGGAATATGTATAAGTCATGAAGAAAGCAATAGAAATAAAACTTAACGATCATTATGCTAAGCTAACAGATGGGTCTCGTCCATCACATCATTCTCCTAATGATGTGATCCCATTATCAAATGACAACTCATGTCCATGGTTAGGAAACCATAACCATCTTTGATCAATGAGCTAGTCTAGTAGAGGCATACTAGGGACACAATGTTTTGTCTATGTATTCACACATGTGTCAACTTTCCGGTTAATACAATTCTAGCATGAATAATAAACATTTATCATGATATAAGGAAATATAAATAACAACTTTATTATTGCCTCTAGGGCATATTTCCTTTAGTCTCCCACTTGCACTAGAGTCAATAATCTAGTTCACATCGTCATGTGATTTAACACCAATAGTTCACATCTTTATGTGATTAGTTCACATCGCCATGTGACTAACACCCAAAGGGTTTACTAGAGTCAATAATCTAGTTCACATCGCTATGTGATTAACACCCAAAGAGTACTAAGGTGTGATCATGTTTTGCTTGTGAGAGAAGTTTAGTCAATGGGTCTGCCACATTCAGATCCGTATGTATTTTGCAAATTTCTATGTCTACAATGCTCTGCATGGAGCTACTCTAGCTAATTGCTCCCACTTTCAATATGTATCCAGATTGAGACTCAGAGTCATCCAGATCGGTGTTAAAGTTTGCATCGACGTAACTCTTTACGATGAACTCTTTATCACCTCCATAACCGAGAAATATTTCCTTAGTCCTCTTAGGTAACTAAGGATAACTTTGACCGCTATCCAGTGATCCACTCCTGGATCACTATCGTACCTCCTTGCTAAACTCATAGCAAGGCACACAATTGGTCTGGTACATAGCATGGCATACTTTACAGAACCTATGACTGAGGCATAGGGAATGACTTTCATTCTCTTTCTATCTTCTGCCGTGGTCGGGTTTTGAGTCTTACTCAATTTTACACCTTGTAACACAGGCAAGAACTCCTTCTTTGACTGTTCCATTTTGAACTGCTTCAAAATCTTGTCAAGGCATGTACTCATTGAAAAATCTTATCAAGCATCTTGATCTATCTCCATAGATCTTGATGCTCAATATGTAAGCAGCTTCACCGAGGTCTTTCTTTTGAAAAAACTCCTTTCAAATACTCCTTTATGCTTTTCAGAAAATTCTACATCATTTCCGATCAACAATATGTCATTCACATATACTTATCAGAAAGGCTGTAGTGCTCCCACTCACTTTCTTGTAAATACAGGCTTCACCGCAAGTCTGTATAAAACTATATGCTTTGATCAACTCATCAAAGCGTATATTCCAACTCCGAGATGCTTGCACCAGTCCATAGATGGATCGCTGGAGTTTGCACATTTTGTTAGCACCTTTAGGATTGACAAAGCCTTCTGGTTGCATCATATACAACTCTGCTTTAAGAAATCCATTAAGGAATGCAGTTTTGACATCCATTTGCCAGATTTCATAAAATGTGGCAATTGCTAACATGATTCGGACAGACTTAAGCATCGCTACGGGTGAGAAGGTCTCATCGTAGTCAACTCCTTGAACTTGTCGAAAACCTTTCGCAACAAGTCAAGCTTTGTAGACAGTAACATTACCATCATCGTCAGTCTTCCTCTTGAAAATCCATTTATTCTCTATGGCTTGCCGATCATCGGGAAAGTCAACCAAAGTCCATACTTTGTTCTCATACATGGATCCCATCTCAGATTTCATGGCCTCAAGCCATTTCGCGGAATCTGGGCTTATCATCGCTTCCTCATAGTTCGTAGGTTCGTCATGGTCTAGTAACATGACTTCCATAACAGGATTACCGTACCACTCTGGTGCGAAACATACTCTGGTTGACCTACGAGGTTCTGTAGTAACTTGATCTGAAGTTTCATGATCATCATCATTAGCTTCCTCACTAATTGGTGTAGGCATCACTGGAACTGATTTCTGTGATGAACTACTTTCCAATTCAAGAGAAGGTACCACTACCTCATCAAGTTCTACTTTCCTCCCACTCACTTCTTTCGAGAGAAACTCCTTCTCTAGAAAGGATCCATTCTTAGCAACAAATATCTTGCCTTCGGATCTGTGATAGAAGGTGTACCCAACAGTTTCATTTGGGTATCCTATGAAGACGCACTTCTCCGATTTGAGTTCGAGCTTATCAGGCTGAAGCTTTTTCACATAAGCATCGCAACCCCAAACTTTAAGAAACGACAGCTTAGGTTTCTTGCCAAACCACAGTTCATACGGTGTCGTCTCAACGGATTTAGACGGTGCCCTATTTAACGTGAATGCAGCTGTCTCTAATGCATAACCCCAAAACGATAGTGGTAAATCGGTAAGAGACATCATAGATCGCACCATATCTAATAAAGTACGGTTACGATGTTCGGACACACCATTACGCTGTGGTGTTCCAGGTGGCGTGAGTTGCGAAACTATTCCACATTGTTTTAAATGAAGACCAAACTCGTAACTCAAATATTCGCCTCCGCGATCAGATCGTAGAAACTTTATTTTCTTGTTACGATGATTTTCCACTTCACTCTGAAATTCTTTGAACTTTTCAAACGTTTCAGACTTGTGTTTCATTAAGTAGATATACCCATATCTGTTTAAATTATCTGTGAAGGTTAGAAAATAATGATACCCGCCGCAAGCCTCAACACTCATCGGACCGCATACATCGGTATGTATTATTTCCAATAAGTCTGTAGCTCGCTCCATTGTTCCGGAGAACGGAGTTTTAGTCATCTTGCCCATGAGGCATGGTATGCAAGCATCAAATGATTCATAATCAAGTGATTCCAAAAGCCCATCTGCATGGAGTTTCTTCATGCACTTTACACCAATAAGACCTAAACGGCAGTGCCACAAATATGTTGCACTATCATTATCAACTTTTCATCTTTTGGCATCAATATTATGAATATGTGTATTACTACGATCGAGATTCAATAAACCATTCACATTGAGTGTATGACCATAGAAGGTTTTATTCATATAAACAGAACAACAATTATTCTCTGACTTAAATGAATAACCATATTGCAATAAACATGATCCAATCATATTCATGCTCAACGCAAACACCAAATAACATTTAGGTTCAACACTAATCCCGAAGGTAGAGGGACTATGCGATGGTGATCTTATCAACCTTGGAATCTCTTCCAACACACATCGTCACTTTGCCCTCAACTAGTCTCTGTTCATTTTGTAACTCCTGTTTCGAGTTACTAATCATAGCAACTGAACCGGTATCAAATACCTAGGAGTTACTATGAACACTAGTAAAGTACACATCAATAATCTGTATATCAAATATACCTTTGTTCACTTTGCCATCCTTCTTATCCGCCAAATGTTTGGGGCAGTTCCGCTTCCAGTGACCACTTCCTTTGTAGTAGAAGCACTCAGTTTCAGGCTTGGGTTTAGCTTTGGGCTTCTTCATGGGAGTGGCAACTTGCTTGCTATTCTTCTTGAAGTTCCCTTTCTTTCCCTTGCCCTTTTACTTGAAACTAGTGATCTTGTCAACCATCAACACTTGATGCAATTTCTTGATTTCTACCTTCGCCGATTTCAGCATCGCGAAGAGCTTGGGAATCGTTTTTGTCATCCCTTGCATATTATAGTTCATCACGAAGTTCTAGTAACTTGGTGATAGTGACTAGAGAAATCTGTCAATCACTATCTTATCTGGAAGATTAACTCCCACTTGATTCAAGCGATTGTAGTACCCAGACATTCTGAGCACATGCTCACTAGCTGAGCTATTCTCCTCCATCTTGTAGGCAAAGTACTTGTCAGAGGTCTCATACCTCTTGACATGGGCATGAGTCTGAGATACCAATTTCAACTCTTGGAACATCTTATATGCTTCGTGGCGTTCAAAATGTTTTTGAAGTCCTGGTTCTAAGCCGTAAAGCATGGTGCACTAAACTATCAAGTAGTCATCATACCAAGCTTGTCAAACGTTCATAACGTCTACATCTGCTCCTGCAATAGGTCTGTCACCTAGCGGTGCATCAAGGACATAATTCTTCTGTGCGGCAACGAGGATAATCCTCAGATCACGGACCCAGTCCGAATCATTGCTACTATCATCTTTCAACTTATTTTCTCTAGGAACATATAAAAAATAAATGGGGAGCTATATCGCAAGCTATTGATCTACAACATAGATATGCAAATACTATCAGGACTAAGTTCATGATAAATTAAGTTCAATTTAATCATATTACTTAAGAACTCCCACTTAGATAGACATCCCTCAAGTCATCTAAATGATCACGTGATCCAAATCAACTAAACCATGTCCGATCATCACGTGAGATGGAGTGGTTTTCAATGGTGAACATCTCTATGTTGATCATATCTACTATATGATTCACGTTCGACCTTTCGGTCTCCAGTGTTCCGAGGCCATATCTGCATATGTTAGGCTCGTCAAGTTCAACCCGAGTATTCCGCACATGCAAAACTGTCTTGCACCCGTTGTATGTGAACGTAGAGCTTATCACACCCGATCATCACGTGGTGTCTCGGCACGACGAACTGTCGCAATGGTGCATACTCAGGGAGAACACTTATACCTTGAAATTTAGTGAGGGATCATCTTATAATGCTACCGCCGTACTAAGCAAAATAAGATGCATAATAGATAAACATCACATGCAATCAAAATATGTGACATGATATGGCCATCATCATCTTGTGCTCATGATCTCCATCACCGAAGCAACGTCATGATCTCCATCATCACCGGCTTGACACCTTGATCTCCATCGTAGCGTCGTTGTCGTCTCGCCAACTATTGCTTCTACTACTATCGCTACCGCTTAGTGATAAAGTAAAACAATTACATGGCGTTTGCATTGCATACAATAAAGCGAAAACCATAAGGCTCCTGCCAGTTGCCGATAACTTTGACAAAACATGATCATCTCATACATTAACATATATCACATCATGTCTTGACCATATCACATCACAGCATGCCCTGCAAAAACAAGTTAGACGTCCTCTACTTTGTTGTTGCAAGTTTTACGTGGCTGCTACGGGCTTCTAGTAAGAACCGTCCTTACCTACGCATCAAAACCACAACGATTTTTCGTCAAGTGTGCTGTTTTAACCTTCAACAAGGACCGGCCGTAGTCAAACTCGATTCAACTAAAGTTGGAGAAACAGACACCCGCCAGCCACCTGTGTGCAAAGCACGTCGGTAGAACCAGTCTCATGAACGCGGTCATGTAATGTCGGTCTGGGCCGCTTCATCCAACAATACCGCTGAATCAAAGTAAGACGTTGGTGGTAAGCAGTATGACTATTATCGCCCACAACTCTTTGTGTTCTACTCGTGCATATCATCTATGCATAGACCTGGCTCGGATGCCACTGTTGGGGAACGTAGCTTGCAATTTCAAAAATTTCCTATGCTCACGCAGATCTATCTAGGAGATGCATAGCAACGAGAGGGGGAGAGTGTGTCCACATACCCTCGTAGACCGAAAGCGGAAGAGTTAGCTTAACGCGGTTGATGTAGTCGAACGTCTTCACGATCCAACAGATCAAGCACCGAACGTACGGCACCTCCGAGTTCAGCACACGTTCAGCTCGATGACGTCCCTCGAGCTCTTGATCCAGTTGAGGACGAGGGAGAGTTCTGTCAGTACGACGGCGTGGCGACGGTGATGATGAAGTTACCGGCGCAGGGCTTCGCCTAAGCACTACGACGATATGACCAAGGTGTGTAACTGTGGAGGGGGGCACCGCACACGGCTAAGACAAATCTTGGTGTCTTTGGGGTGCCCCCCTCCCCCGTATATAAAGGAGGGAGGGAGAGAGGCCAGCCCCCTAGGGCGCGCCAAGAGTATGGAGTCCTACTAGGACTTCCAAGTCCTAGTAGGAATCCCTTTCCTTTTCGGAGTAGGAGAGAAGGAAAGAGGGAAAAAAGGAAGGGAGTAGGAAAAGGCAAGGGGGAGCCGCCCCCTTCCCCTAGTCCAATTCGGACCCATGGGGGGGGGGGGCGCCACCTCCCCTTGGCCTGCCTTCTCTTTTCCCGTATGGCCCAATAAGGCCCATTACTTCTCCCGGTGAATTCCCGTAACTCCCCGGTACTCCGAAAAACACCCGAACGGAGCCTTTCCGATGTCCGAATATAGCCTTCTAATATATGAATCTTTACCTCTCGACCATTTCGAGACTCCTCGTTATGTCCGTGATCTCATCCGGGACTCCGAACAAACTTCGGTCATCAAATCACATAACTCATAATACAAATCGTCATCGAACGTTAAGCGTGCGGACCCTACGGGTTCGAGAACTATGTAGACATGACCGAGACACATCTCCGGTCAATAATCAATAGCGAAACCTAGATGCTCATATTGGCTCCTACATATTCTACGAAGATCTTTATCGGTCAAACCGCATAACAACATACGTCATTCCCTTTGTCATCGGTATGTTACTTGCCCGAGATTCGATCGTCGGTATCTTCATACCTAGTTCAATCTCGTTACCGGCAAGTCTCTTTACTCGTTCCGCAATGCATCATCCCGCAACTAACTCATTAGTCTCATTGCTTGCAAGGCTTCATATGATGTGCATTACCGAGAGGGCCCAGAGATACCTCTCCGATACTCGGAGTGACAAATCCTAATCTCGATCTATGCCAACCCAACAAACACCTTCGGAGACACCTGTAGAGCATCTTTATAATCACCCAATTACGTTGTGACGTTTGATAGCACACAAGGTGTTCCTCCGGTATTCGGGAGTTGCATAATCTCATAGTCAGAGGAATATGTATAAGTCATGAAGAAAGCAATAGCAATAAAACTTAACGATCATTATGCTAAGCTAACGGATGGGTCTCGTCCATCACATCATTCTCCTAATGATGTGATCCCGTTATCAAATGACAACTCATGTCCATGGTTAGGAAACCATAACCATCTTTGATCAACGAGCTAGTCTAGTAGAGGCATACTAGGGACACAATGTTTTGTCTATGTATTCACACATGTATCAAGTTTTCGGTTAATACAATTCTAGCATGAATAATAAACATTTATCATGATATAAGGAAATATAAATAACAACTTTATTATTGCCTCTAGGGCATATTTCCTTCAGATGACATGATGTAGAGGGATAGATCCAATCAATATGGTAAAAACCCCATCTTTTTATCCTGGTAACAATACAAATACATGCCTCGCTACCCCTACTGTCACTGGGTGAGGACACCGCAAGATTAAACCCATCACAAAGCACCTCTCCCTGTGCAAGAAAGATCAATCTAGTTGGCCAAACCAAATCAATAGATCGGAGAGAAATACAAAGCTATCTTAATCATGCATAAAAGAGTTTAGAAAAGACTCAAATAATATTCATAGATAATCTGATCATAAATCCACAATTCATCGGATCTCAGCAAACGCACCACAAAAGAAGATTACATCGAATAGATCTCCAAGAACATCAAGGAGAACATTGTATTGAAGATCAAAGAGAGAGAAGCAGCCATCTAGCTACTAGCTATGGACACGTAGGTCTATGGTAAACTACTCACACATCATCGGATCGAATCCCCCTCCGTCAGAGTTCCGGAAAAGGCCCCAAGATGCGATCTCACGAGAACAGAAGCTTGCGGCGGCGGAAAAGTTTTTTTGGTGTGCCCTCTGGTATAGGGGGAATATTTGAGGATTTATAGTGCTGGAGTTAGGGTTAGGAGAGTCCCGAGGGGCCCACAAGCCCTGAGGGCACCCCCCTGGGGCGCGGCCAGGAGGCTTGTGGACTCCTCGTGGCTCCTCTGGCCTCCTCTCCAAGTCTCGTGGGTGTCTTGTCGTCCAAGAAAAATCATCGTAAAGTTTTATTCCGTTTGGACTCCATTTGGTATTGATTTTCTGTAAAAGTCAAAAACAAGGAAAAAACAGCAACTGGCACTAGGCACTAGGTTAACAGGTTAGTCCCAAAAAATGATATAAAATAGCATATAAAACATCCAAGATAGATAATATAATAGCATGGAACAATAAAAAATTATAGATACATTGGAGACACTTACCGGAGTGATTGGGCGAGATTTGCGGATCTTAACGCAAGGGGAATAAGGTGAAGACTAGGTCTTCAGAGTTCAATCTGAGCCATCCCAACCAGACGTACAGTTGTCACAGCAATTGGAACTGGTCAAACAAATCTCGTGTCTTCTCCGAGCAACTCGTTCTATCACTTCACTCCTTTACTTACTGTTTAGTTTCGTGAAGCCTTTGATCGTTCTGTTTCAAGACATTTTGTGAAGACAATCACCTGACTACATTGTTATCTTCACATTAACTACGCTATCATCTCACTGGTACCTAGCTTACTGTTTGCTTTCACTTCTCGCTTCAATTGTGTTGCCATGCCAGCATGCCTAGTGTAGCTTATCTTCCGTTGTACCCTGTTTAGTAATTGTTTCACTTCCACGTCTTCGAAGACATTGCCTGTTTTGAAGACTTCCATAAAAATCGCCTATTCACCCTCCCCCCTTAGTCGATAACTAGCACTTTCAATTGGTACCACAGCGAGGTGCTCCCTTGTTCTGTGTGATTCGGTTTAACCACCTAGAATATTAGCTATGTCGACTACAAGGATAATCAAGGTTTCCGCCGCGTGTCCCGTCTTCGATGGCACTGATTACCCCTACTGGAAGAATAAGATGCACATGCATCTTGAAGCCATCGACAATGATCTCTGGTATGTCGTCAGGACTGGCGTTTGATACGTCTCCATCGTATCTATTTTTTCAAACTCTTTTGCCCTTGTTTTGGACTCTAATTTGCATGATTTGAATGGAACTAACCCGAACTGACATTGTTTTCAGCAGAATTGCCATGGTGTTATTTTTGTGCAAAATTCAAAGTTCTTGGATTGACCTGCAAATTTATGGAGAATTTTTGTGGAATATATAAAAAATACTGGCGGAAAAATATACCAGAGGGGGGCCACCCAGGAGCCACAAGCTTAGGGGGCGCGCCCACCCCCCAGGGTGCGCCTCCCAGGCTTGTGGGCCCGCTGGACCTCCGACAACCCTAACTCCAACTCCATATATACCTATTCGCCAAGAAAAAAATCAGAGAGAAGGATTCATCGCGTTTTATGATACAAAGCCGCCGCCACCTCCTGTTCTTCATCGGGAGGGCTGATCTGGAGTCCGTTCGGGGCTCCGGAGGGTGGAATCCGTCGCCATCATCATCATCAACCTTCATTCACCACCAATGTCATGATGCTCACCACTGGGAGTGAGTAATTCCTTCGTAGGCTTGCTGGACGGTGATGGGTTGGATGAGATTTATCATGTAATCAAGTTAGTTTTGTTAGGGTTTGATCCCTAGTATCCACTATGTTCTGAGATTGATGTTGCTATGACTTTGCTATGCTTAATGCTTGTCACTAGGGCCCGAGTGCCGTGATTTCAGATTTGAACTTATTATGTTTTCATGAATATATTTGTGTTCTTGATCCTATCTTGCAAGTTTTCTGCACCCATTACGAGTTATGATCCGCATACCCCAAGGTGACAATAATTGGGATTCTTTCCGGTGATTACCGTACTTTGAGGAGTTCATGTATTCACTAAGTGCTACTGCTTTGTTCCGGTTCTCTATTAAAAGGAGGCCTTAATATCCCTTAGTTTCCTTATGGACCCCGCTGCCACGGGAGGGTAGGACAAAAGATGTCATGCAAGTTCTTTTCCATAAGCACGTATGGCTATATACGAAATACGTGCCTACATTACATTGATGAATTGGAGCTAGTTTTGTGTCGCCCTAGGTTATGACTGCTACATGATGAATATTATCCAACACAATTATCCATCACTGATCCAATGCCTACGAGCTTTCCACACATTGATCTTTGCTAAGTTACTTTCGCTGTTGCTACTGTTACAATCACTACAAAACTGCTACTGTTACTATTGCCACTATTACTGTTACTATCATACTACTTTGCTACTGATCACCTTGCTGCAGATATTAAGTCTTTCAGGTATGGTTGAATTGACAACTCAACTGCTAATACTTGCGAATATTCTTTGGCTCCCCTTGTGTCGAATCAATAAATTTGGGTTGAATACTCTACCCTCGAAAACTGTTGCGATCCCCTATACTTGTGGGTTATCAAGACCTTTTTCTGGCAACGTTGCCGGGGAGGATAGCTCTATTTGCTGAGTCACTTGGGATTTATATCTATTGATCACTATGAAGAATCTGAAAGATACCAGAACCAAGATCGTTCCCTCTAAGACGAGGGGAGGTAGGGAACTGCCATCACACTCTGCACTTGATTCACCTTCTGTTTTGAGTAAGCTTGCGACACCACCACCTGCTATTAATCCTGATATGTTGCAAGAAATTGATGATACTACTTCTGCTATGAATGATCTTTATGATGATGCTAGTACTTTGCTTGATAAGACTGTGCCACTAGGTGAATTTCTTGATGAACAACTTGCTAGAGTTAATGAAATTGAGAATGATGAAACTGATGAGATTGATGAGACTAATGAAATTATTGAAACTGAAAACTTTGAAACACCTATTAGACCCAGCTATCCTAGATATGAATTGCCTGATATACCTGAGGGTTATGTTATGGATGGAAAGGTAGCTAATTTTCTTGCTTGTAATGATAGAGATGATCTTAAGAAATTACTAGCCAAGTTGAAAGAAAATGTTTGAATGCTAGAATGAAATATGATCCTAAGTTTGATACTTCACCTATGTTTGTTACCGATAAGGATTATGAATTCTCTGTCAATCCTGAGTTAATTACTTTGGTTGAATCTGATCCTTTCCATGGTTATGAATCTGAAACTGTTGTGGCACATCTTACTAAACTGAATGATATAGCCACCATATTTGCTCATGAGGAAAAAATTCGCTACTACTATATTCTTAAGTTGTTTCCTTTCTCATTAAAGGGTGATGCTAAGACATGGACTAATTCTCTTGCTCCTGGTTGTGTGCGTAGTCCCCAGGATATGATATATTACTTCTATGAAAAATATTTTCCTGCTCATAAGAAACAAGCTGCTTTACAGGAAATATTTAACTTTGTGCAAATTAAAGAAGAGAGTATCCCACAAGCTTGGGGCAGGCTTCTCCAATTACTTAATGCTTTGCCTGATCATCCTCTCAAGAAAAATGAAATACTTGATATCTTTTATAATGGACTAATAGATGCTTCTAGGGACCACCTAGATAGTTGTGCTGGTTGTGTTTTCAGGAAACGAACTGTTGAACAAGCGGAAGAATTATTGAATAATATATTGAGTAATGATAATGATTGGAGCTTCCTGAACCACTGCACAAACCAACTCCGAAAAAGAGGGGTATTCTATTTCTCAGTCCTGAAGATATGCAAGAGGCAAAGAAATCTATGAAAGAAAAAGGTATTAAAGCTGAAGATGTTAAAAATTTACCACCAATTGAAGAAATACATGGTCTTAATACCCCGACACAGGTAGTAGAGATAAATTCTCTCTATAGATTTGATGAAGGTGATATTCCTTATACTAAATCTGCTAGTCAATGCTTAGATGAATTTGATAACTTTATTGTTAAAAAAAGAAAACTTTAATGCATATGTTAGTAGACAGTTGAAACGAAATGCTTATATGATTGAACGCTTGAGTGACTATATGTTTAGAACTATTAATGAGGTCAAGGGTGTGAGTGAACATGCATCCATGATAAAAACTCAAGTAGAACAAGTCCTCAAGGCACAAAATGATTTGCTTAATAAGATGAATGATCATGCTGTTAGAGTTATGACTAGGGGTGGTAAAATGACTCAGGAACCCTTGTATCCTGAAGGCCATCCTAAGAGAATTGAACAAGACTCTCAAAGAATTAATACTGATGCACCTGGTCCTTCTAAAAAGAAAAAGAAAGATGATACGACTTTGCATGCCTCTAGTGAACCTACTATAGACACACCTGAGAATTCAAGTAATATTTCTATTTCCGATGCCGAAACACAATCTGGTGATGAACATGAACCTAGTAACATTGATAATGATGATGTTCATGTAGATGCTCAACCTAGTAATGATAATGATGTGGAAATAGAACATGTTGTTGATCTTGATAACCCACAACCTAAGAATAAAAGATATGATAAGAGAGACTTCATTGCTAGGAAACATGGTAAAGCAAGAGAACCATGGGTTTAGTAACCCATGCCCTTTCCTTCTAAAGCTTCAAAGAATAAAGATGATGAAGAATTTGAGCGCTTTGTTGAAATTCTTAGACTAGTCTTTTTGCGTCTTTGTTTGACTGATATTCTGAAAATGTCTCCTTATGCTAAGTATATGAAAGATAGTGTCACAAATAAAAGAAAGATACCGGAAGCTAAAGTTTCCACCATACTTGCTAATTATACATTTAAGGGTGGAATACCAAAGAAACTAGGAGACACAGGAATACCTACTATACCATGCTCCATTAAAAGAAACTATGTGAAAACTGCTTTGTGTGATCTAGGAGCCAGTGTTAGTGTTATGCATTTCTCTTTGTATCATAGACTTGAGTTTAATAAGTTAACACCAACCGAAATTTATTTGCAAATGGCTGATAAATCAACTACTATACCCATCGGTATTTGTGAGGATGTGCCTGTCGTAGTTGCAAATGTTACTATCTTAACGGAATTTGTTATTCTTGATATACCCGAGGACGACAGTATGTCGATCATCCTTGCTACCCTTTTTGAACACTGTAGGGGCTGTTATTGATGGCCATAAGGGCAATGTCACTTTTACCCTATGTGACGCCCCCGGCCCGATCGTGCACTGTTCATACACGCAAATGCACACGATCAAGCCTAAGGACTCACGGGAAGATATCACAACACAACTCTAAAACATAAATAAAGTCATACAAGCTTTATAATTACAAGCCAGGGCCTCGAGGGCTCGAATACATAGCTCGATGGCATACAAGCGTCAGCGGAAGCATTAGATATCTGAGTACAGATATAAAAGAGAAACAGAAAGGCCTTTAGAAAGGCGGGGCAAAAATAAAACACTACGATCGAAAGGCGCAGGCCTCCTGCCTGGGACCCTCCGATCCTACTCCTGGTCGTCAATCAACTCGTGGTAGTATCCATCCTCTGGGTAGTAGTAGTAGCGATCGTCGGGGCATCTGTCTCAGGGGGCTCCGTCCTCTGGTCACGACAAACTGATACGGGGAGGAAAAGGAAAACAAAGCAACCGTGAGTACTCAGAAGTACTCAGCAAGCAAGGATCTACACTACGTATGCAACATTTTCAAGGGGAGGCTGTATATGTGGACTGGGCTGCAGAAATGCCAGAATAGAGAGAAGGCCTAGTCCTATCGAAGACTAGCATCTTCAGCGGTCTTGCAGCAGTAGAAGAGAGTAGAACAATACCATATAATGTAGCAGTAATAATATCAACCTCATCCTGAGATCCTTTCTCGACTCCCTGCGAGAAAGCAATCCCAGAGCCATAAAGTCATCAAACCTCGTCCTGAGATCCCTTCTCGACTCCCTGCGAGAAGCAATCCCAGAGCCATATATACAGGTCTCATCACAGGTATCCAGTTCTAAATTGTATCAATCAGGATACAACTCCGAGTGTCCTTTACCGTAGGACCGGCTATCGATAGAAATGTTCTTCCCTGTAGGGGTGCACCAACTTACCCAACACGCTCGATTAACTCCGGCCGGACACACTTTCCTGGGTCATGCCCGGCCTCGGCCAAACGACACATCGCAACCCTACCTACAGCTCAGCAGAGAGGTCCCCGTCGGTCTACATCCTAAGCGCTCAGAGGTCTTGGGCCATCGCCCTGTGCACTCCGAGTCGTTGCGCGCAGGGAGAAGCCTGGCACCAGGAGGGCGCCGGTCCGTCCGTGCCGCCATGCTGAACTGGACGTCTGACAGAGCTTTCGGCTGATGCTACGATGCAGAACGCCCATACTATGCCCACGTGATGGTTAGTGCTATCAGACCAGAGGCCTGCTCGGATCAAATATCCAAATCGCTAGGACTAGGGGCTTGCGGTAACGAGCAGAGACTCACGAAAGATGTGACCCCGTCGCCCCGTCTCGAGGACTTGCGGCAAGGGCCATGAATGCCCGGCCATGCCTCGTATTCAACACTCGGGCACCATCCAGGTCAACCCGTCTCGTAAAAGACTGTCGGGAACTCAGGTCCACCTCTACTGGGTGGTACCGCCTGTCCCTTCAGTCCTGTAGTAAAAGTAGCTTCCTCGGGTCCCCCTTCGGGGCCGACCCGTCTCTATCAAGGTTCAGCAGTAAAGTCACAGTAACCGTGTGTCCATAACATCAAGGAAATCCGAGGTATCACCCTCGACGGATGCCCACTCGATGTAACCGTCAAGTCGAACTTAGGAGGAATCACCCTCGATGAGTTCACACTTGATGTGTTGTACGACAGCGTCGTATCGGAAGTGGGGAAGGAGGAATCACCCTCGATGACCACGATCGAATAGCTACTCTACAGAGTTAACATCAGAAGTGCTACATGAGGTTTCACCCTCGGCACTTGATAGTAACGCTGCAGTGTCGTTACAACTAAGGGGGGGTGATGTGCGGTGTCGGGGCCTGGTCTTCAATCCCATTGATCGGGTCTTCTGACGATCCAGCGCGGCAGTCGGGATAAGTGGGGTCACTGATAGGTCTCTACCCAGCCTAGACTAAACAGTTTAGGATATGTAGGTAATTATCAACAGCAGGTTACAATGAACAGGCTATGCATCAGAATAGGTAAAGCAGTAGTAGCAGCAATTCTAATGCAAGCATGGGAAATTAGAATGGGCGATATCGGGATGATCAAAGGGGGGGGGGCTTGCCTGGTTGCTCTGGCAAGAGAGAGGGATCGTCAACGGTGGCGTCGGGCTCCTGAGTTGCGTCGGTCTCAGGGACGACGTCGGTGTCAGGGTCTACCGAGAGAGAAGAGGGGGAGGAAACAGTATAAATATATAGCAAACATGAGCATGACAAATACGATACACGGTGCTAGGGGTAGTCTAACGCAGCATCACACGTAACAGACGGAGCGGGAGAATATCTGACGATATTTCCCGGGTCTTTGGAATTATCGGACAGAGGATAAGAGGGGAACGGTTGCAAGTTCGGATAGTTAGGGACGCGTGACGGATGAACGGACCGCGTATTCAGATTCGTCTCGTCGTTCTGAGCAACTTTCATGTACAAAGTATTTTCATCTGAGCTACGGATTATTTTTTATGATTTTCTAAAGTTTTTATTAATTTCTGGAATTTAATTAATTATTTAAATTAAACATTATCCGAAACAGTGTCTTGCTGACGTCAGCATGACGTCAGGACCAGTGGGTCCCACCTGTCATACTCACATTAGGCTAATTAGGTTAACTAATTAATTTACTGTTTAATTAACACTAACTACTTAATTAGATTAACCTAATCAGGATTTATTAACTTAATTTATTAACTAATTAATTAATTTAATTATTTTTATTTTTTTTTCATTTTTTTTTCTAAAACGTTTTTGGGGCTGGGCCCCGTCTGTCAGCGGCACAGGGGGGCAGGGCCCACCGGTCAGTGGCACGTGGCCACGGGCGCGGGTGACGGGCGCGCGGTGCGTGCGCGCGGGCGCGCGGCGGGGCGCGGCGACGGGCCGCAGAGCGGCAGCGCGGTGCGTGGGCGCGGGCTCGCGCGTGCGCGCGCGCGGCGAACGGTGGGCGGCTCGGGGCGGAGCAGGGGACGAGGCGACGGGGAAGGGTGAGGCCGTGCGCGAGCGGGACTGGCGGCGACGTGCGGGCGCGGCGTCAGGGAGAGAGGAGAGGAGAGGGGCGCGGCTCACAGGGGGCCGGACGGGGATGATGGCGAGGCGAGGAAGCGACGGCGACGATGCGGCCGAGTCGGCGACGGCGTCGGGCAGCGGCGACGGGTGCGAGCGCTCGCTGAGGCGATTCAGGGAGGAGACGGGGAGGCGAGGTCCCGGCGACGACGTCCGAGCGCGGGCGGCGAGGCAGAAGCGAGCGCGAGCAGCGGCGGGGAGCGCGGCGACGGGCGACGGGATCGGGGCGCCTCTGCCCCGGTCCGATCCAGGGGAGGGGGGGTCGAGTGGAGGAGGCGGTAGGAGAGGCGACAGGCGAGGCAGAATGGGTTTGGATTGAGATTTATCATGTAATCAAGTTAGTTTTGTTAGGGTTTGATCCCTAGTATCCACTATGTTTCTGAGATTGATGTTGCTATGACTTTGCTATGCTTAATGCTTGTCCTAGGGCCCGAGTGCCGTGATTTCATTTGAACTTATTATGTTTTCATGAAATATTTGTGTTCTTGATCCTATCTTGCAGTTTTCTGCACCCATTACGAGTTATGATCCGCATACCCCAAGGTGACAATAATTGGGATTTCTTTCCGGGTGATTACCGTACTTTGAGGAGTTCATGTATTCACTAAGTGCTACTGCTTTGTTCGGTTCTCTATTAAAAGGAGGCCTTAATATCCCTTAGTTTCCTTATGGACCCGCTGCCACGGGAGGGTAGGACAAAAGATGTCATGCAAGTTCTTTCCATAAGCACGTATGCTATATACGAAATACTGCCTACATTACATTGATGAATGGAGCTAGTTTTGTGTCGCCCTAGGTTTATGACTGCTACATGAATATTATCCAACACAATTATCCATCACTGATCCAATGCCTACGAGCTTCCACACATTGATCTTTGCTAAGTTACTTTCGCTGTTGCTACTTTTACAATCACTACAAAACTGCTACTGTTACTATTGCCACTATACTGTTACTATCAACTACTTGCTACTATGATCCTTGCTGCATATATTAGTCTTTCAGGTATGGTTGAATTGACAACTCAACTGCTTACTTGCGAATTTCTTTGGCCCCTTGTGTCGAATCAATAAATTTGGGTTAATACTCTACCCTCGAAAACTGTTGCGATCCCCTATCTTGTGGGTTATCAAGACCTTTTTCTGGCAACGTTGCCGGGGAGATAGCTCTATTTGCTGAGTCACTGGGATTTTACTATTGATCACTATGAAGAATCTGAAAGATACCAGAACCAAGATCGTTCCCTCTAAGACGAGGGAGGTAGGGAACTGCCTCCACTCTCCACTTGATTCACCTTCTGTTTTGAGTAAGCTGCGACACCACCACCTGCTATTAATCCTGATATGTTGCAAGAAATTGATGATACTACTTCTGCTATGAATGATCTTTATGATGATGCTAGTACTTTGCTTGATAAGACTGTGCCACTAGGTGAATTTCTTGATGAACAACTTGCTAGAGTTAATGAAATTGAGAATGATGAAACTGATGAGATTGATGAGACTAATGAATTATTGAACTGAAAACTTTGAAACACCTATTAGACCCAGCTATCCTAGATTGAATTGCCTGATATACCTGAGGGTTTGTTATGGATGGAAAGGTAGCTAATTTTCTTGCTTGTAATGATAGAGATGATCTTAAAAATTACTAGCCAAGTTGAAAGAAAATGTTTGAATGCTAAATGAAATATGATCCTAAGTTTGATACTTCACCTATGTTTGTTACCGATAGGATTATGAATTCTCTGTCAATCCTGAGTTAATTACTTTGGTTGAATCTGATCCTTTCCATGGTTATGAATCTGAAACTGTTGTGGCACATCTTACTAAACTGATGATATAGCCACCATATTTGCTCATGAGGAAAAAATTCGCTACTACTATATTCTTAAGTTTTTTCCTTCCTTCATTAAAGGTGATGCTAAGACATGACTAATTCTCTTGCTCCTGGTTGGTGCGTAGTCCCAGATATGATATATACTTCTATGAAAATATTTTCCTGTTCATAAGAACAAGCTGCTTTACGGAAATATTTAACTTTGTGCAAATTAAGAAGAGAGAGTATCCCACAAGCTTGGGGGGCGGCTTCTCCAATTACTTAATGCTTTGCCTGATCATCCTCTCAAGAAAATGAAATACTTGATTCTTTTATATGGACTAATAGATGCTTCTAGGGACCACCTAGATAGTTGTGCTGGTGTGTGTTTCAGGAAACGAACTTTTGAACAAGCGGAAGAATTATTGAATAATATATTGAGTAATGATAATGATTGGAGTTCCTGCCCCACTGCACAAACCAACTCCGAAAAAGAGGGGTATTCTATTTCTCAGTCCTAAGATATGCAGAGCAAAAGAAATCTATGAAAGAAAAAGTATTAAAGCTGAAGATTTTAAAAATTTAACCACCAATTGAGAAATACATGGTCTTAATACCCCACACAGGTAGTAGAGATTTTCTCTCTATAGATTTGATGAAGGTGTATTCCTTATACTAAATCTGCTAGTCAATGCTTAGATAATTTGATAACTTTATTGTTAAAAAAGAAAACTTTATGCATATGTTTAGAACAGTTGAAACGAAATGCTTAGATGAACGCTTGATGGGACTATATGTTTAGAACTATTAATGAGGTCAAGGGTGTGAGTGAACATGCATCCATGATAAAAACTCAAGTAGAACATCCTCAAGGCACAAAATGATTTGCTTAATAAGATGAATGATCATGCTGTTAGAGTTATGACTAGGGTGGTAAATGACTCAGAACCCTGTATCCTGAGGCCATCCTAAGAGAATGAACAAGACTCTCAAAGAAAATACTGATGCACCTGGTCCTTCTAAAAAGAAAAAAAGAGTATACGACTTTGCATGCTCTAGTGAACCTACTATAGACACACCTGAGAATTCAAGTGAATATTTCTATTTCCGATGCCGAAACACAATCTGGTGATGAACATGAACCTAGTAAAATTGATAATGATGATGTTCATGTAGATGCTCACCTAGTAATGATAATGATGTGGAAATAGAACATGTTGTTGATCTGATAACCCACAACCAAGAATAAAGATATGATAAGAGAGACTTCATTGCTAGGAAACACTGGTACAAGCAAGAGAACCTGGGTTTAGTAACCCATGCCCTTTCCTTCTAAAGCTTCAAAATAAAGATGATGAAGAATTTTGGCGCTTTGTTGAAATTCTTAGACTAGTCTTTTTGCGTCTTTGTTTGACTGATATTCTGAAAATGTCTCCTTATGCTAAGTATATGAAAGATAGTGTCACAAATAAAAGAAAGATACCGGAAGCTAAAGTTTCCACCATACTTGCTATTATACATTTAAGGTGGAATCCAAAGAAACTAGGAGACCAGGAATACCACTATACCATGCTCCATTAAAAGAAACTATGTGAAACTGCTTTGTGTGATCTAGGAGCCAGTGTTAGTGTTATGCATTTCTTCTTTGTATCATGACTTGAGTTTAATAAGTTACACACCAACCGAAATTTATTTGCAAATGGCTGATAAATCAACTACTATACCCATCGGTATTGTGAGGATGTGCCTGTCGTAGTTGCAAATGTTACTATCTTAACGGAATTTGTTATTCTGGATATACCCGAGGACGACAGTATGTCGATCATCCTTGCTACCCTTTTGAACACGTAGGGGCTGTTATTGATGCATAAGGGCAATGTCACTTTTACCCTATGTGACGCCCCCGCCGATCGTGCACTGTTCATACACGCAAATGCACACGATCAAGCCTAAGGACTCACGGGAAGTATCACAACACAACTCTAAAACATAATAAAGTCATACAGCTTTATAATTACAAGCCAGCCTCGAGGGCTCGAATACATAGCTCGATGGCATACAAGCGTCAGCGGAAGCATTAGATATCTAGTACAGATATAAAAGAGAAACACAGAAAGGCCTTTAGAAAGGCGGGGCAAAAATAAAACACTACGATCGAAGGCGCAGGCCTCCTGCCTGGGACCCTCCGATCCTACTCCTGTCGTCAATCAACTGCGTGTAGTATCCTCCTCTGGGTAGTAGTAGTAGCGATCGTCGGGCATCTTGTCTCAGGGGGCTCCGTCCTCTGGTCACGACAACTGATACGGGAGGAAAAGGAAAACAAGCACCGTGAGTACTCAGAAGTACTCAGCAAGCAAGGATCTACACTACGTGGCAACATTTTCAAGGGGAGGCTGTTATGTGGACTGGGCTGCAGAAATGCCAGAATAGAGAGAAGGCCTAGTCCTATCGAAGACTAGCATCTTCAGCGGTCTTGCGCAGTAGAAGAGAGTAGACAACATACCATATAATGTAGCAGTAATATATCAACCTCATCCTGAGATCCTTTCTCGACTCCCGCGAGAAAGCAATCCCGAGCCATAAAGTCATCAAAACCTCGTCCTGAGATCCCTTCTCGACTCCCTGCGAGAAGCAATCCCAGAGCCTATATACAGGTCTCATCACAGGTATCCAGTTCTAAATTGTATCAATCAGGATACAACTCCGAGTGTCCTTTACCGTAGGACCGGCTATCGATAGAAATGTTCTTGAGTTGCATAATCTCATAGTCAGAGGAATATGTATAAGCCATGAAGAAAGCAATAGCAATAAAACTTAACGATCATTATGCAAGCTAACGGTGGGTCTCGTCCATCACATCATTCTCCTAATGATTTGATCCCGTTATCAAATGACAACTCATGTCCATGGTTGGAGGACCCATAACCACTTTTGATCAACGAGCTAGTCTGTAGAGGCATACTAGGGACACAATGTTTTGTCTATGTATTCACACATGTATCTTTTTTCGGTTAATACATTCTAGCATGAATAATACACATTTATCATATATAAGGAAATATAAATAACAACTTTATTATTGCCTCTAGGCATATTTCCTTCAATGACATGATGTAGAGGGATGATCCAATCATATGGTAAAAACCCCATCTTTTATCCTGGTAACAATACAAATACATGCCTCGCTACCCCTACTGTCACTGGGTGAGGACACCGCAAGATTAAACCCATCACAAAGACCCTCTCCCTGTGCAAGAAAGATCATCTAGTTGGCCAAACCAAATCAATAGATCGGAGAGAAATACAAAGCTATCTTAATCATGCATAAAAGAGTTTAGAAAAGACTCAAATAATATTCATAGATAACTGATCATAAATCCACAATTCATCGGATCTCAGCAAACGCACCACAAAGAAGATTACATCGAATAGACTCCTCAAGACCATCAGGAGAACATTGTATTGAAGATCAAAGAGAGAGAACAGCCATCTAGCTACTAGCTATGGACACGTAGGTCTATGGTAAACTACTCCACACATCATCGGATCGAATCCCCCTCCGTCAGAGTTCCGGAAAAGGCCCCAGATGCGATCTCACGAGAACAAAGCTTGCGGCGGCGGAAAAGTTTTTTGGTGTGCCCTCTGGTATAGGGGAATATTTGAGGATTTATAGTCTGGAGTTAGGGTTAGGAGAGTCCCGAGGGGCCCACAAGCCCTGAGGGCACCCCCCTGGGCGCGGCCAGGAGCTTGTGGACTCCTCGTGGCTCCTCTGGCCCTCCTCTCCAAGTCTCGTGGTGTGTCTTGTCGTCCAAGAAAATCATCGTAAAGTTTTATTCCGTTTGGACTCCATTTGGTATTGATTTTCTGTAAAAGTCAAACAAGAAAAACCGCAACTGGCACTAGGCACTAGGTAACAGTTTATCCCAAAAAATGATATAAAATAGCATATAAAACATCCAAGATAGATAATATAATAATGCATGGAACAATAAAAATTATAGATACATTGGAGACACTTACCGGAGTGATTGGGCGAGATTTGCGGATCTTACGCAAGGGGAATAAGGTGAAGACTAGGTCTCAGATTCAATCTGAGCCATCCCAACCAGACGTACAGTTTTCACAGCATTGAACTGGTCAACAACAAATCTCGTGTCTTCTCCGAGCAACTCGTTCTTCACTTCCCTCCTTTACTTACTGTTTAGTTTCGTGAAGGCCTTTGATCGTTCTGTTTCAAGACATTTTGTGAAGACATCACCTGACTACATTGTTATCTCACATTAACTACGCTATCATCTCACTGTTACCTTAGCTACTGTTTGCTTTCCACTCTCGCTTCAATTGTGTTGCCATGCCAGCATCTAGTGTAGCTTATCTTCCTTTGTACCCTGTTTAGTAATTGTTTCACTTCCACGTCTTCGAAGACATTGCCTGTTTTGAAACTCCATAAAAATCGCCTATTCATCACCCTCCCCCCTTAGTCGATAACAGCACTTTCAATTGGTACCACAGCGAGTGCTCCCTGTTCTGTGTGATTCGGTTTAACCACCTAAAATATAGCTATGTCGACTACAAGGATAATCAGGTTTCCGCCGCGTGTCCCGTCTTCGATGGCACTGATTACCCCTACTGGAAGAATAAATGCACATGCATCTTGAAGCCATCGACATGATCTCTGGTATGTCGTCAGGACTGGCGTTTGATACGTCTCCATCGTATCTATTTTTTCAAACTCTTTTGCCCTGTTTTGGACTCTTTTGCATGATTTGAATGGAACTAACCCGAACTGACATTGTTTTCAGCAGAATTGCCATGGTGTTATTTTGTGCAAAATTCAAAGTTCTTGGATTGACCGCAATTTTGGGATTTTTGTGAATATAAAAAAATACTGGCGGAAATATACCAGGGGGCCACCCAGGAGCCACAAGCTTAGGGGCGCGCCCACCCCCCAGTTGCGCCTCCCAGGCTTGTGGGCCCGCTGGACCTCCGACAACCCTAACTCCAACTCCATATATACCTATTCGCCAGAAAAAAAATCAGAGAGAAGGATTCATCGCTTTTTATGATACAAAGCCGCCGCCACCACCTCCTGTTCTTCATCGGGAGGGCTGATCTGGGAGTCCGTTCGGGGCTCCGGAGGTGGAATCCGTCGCCATCATCATCATCAACCTTCATTCACCACCAATGTCATGATGCTCACCACTGGGAGTGAGTAATTCCTTCGTAGGCTTGCTGGACGGTGATGGGTTGGATGAGATTTATCATGTAATCAAGTTAGTTTTGTTAGGGTTTGATCCCTAGTATCCACTATGTTTCTGAGATTGATGTTGCTATGACTTTGCTATGCTTAATGCTTGTCACTAGGGCCCGAGTGCCGTGATTTCATTTGAACTTATTATGTTTTCATGAAATATTTGTGTTCTTGATCCTATCTTGCAGTTTTCTGCACCCATTACGAGTTATGATCCGCATACCCCAAGGTGACAATAATTGGGATTTCTTTCCGGTGATTCCGTACTTTGAGGAGTTCATGTATTCACTAAGTGCTACTGCTTTGTTCGCGTTCTCTATTAAAAGGAGGCCTTAATATCCCTTAGTTTCCTTATGGACCCCGCTGCCACGGGAGGGTAGGACAAAAGATGTCATGCAAGTTCTTTCCATAAGCACGTATGGCTATATACGAAATACGTGCCTACATTACATTGATGAATTGGAGCTAGTTTTGTGTCGCCCTAGGTTATGACTGCTACATGAATATTATCCAACACAATTATCCATCACTGATCCAATGCCTACGAGCTTCCACACATTGATCTTTGCTAAGTTACTTTCGCTGTTGCTACTGTTTACAATCACTACAAAACTGCTACTGTTACTATTGCCACTATACTGTTACTATCAACTACTTGCTACTAGATCCCTTGCTGCAATATTAGTCTTTCAGGTATGGTTGAATTGACAACTCAACTGCTTACTTGCGAATTTCTTTGGCCCCTTGTGTCGAATCAATAAATTTGGGTTGAATACTCTACCCTCGAAAACTGTTGCGATCCCCTATCTTGTGGGTTATCAAGACCTTTTTCTGGCAACGTTGCCGGGGAGATAGCTCTATTTGCTGAGTCACTGGGATTTTCTATTGATCACTATGAAGAATCTGAAAGATACCAGAACCAAGATCGTTCCCTCTAAGACGAGGGAGGTAGGGAACTGCCATCACCACTCTGCCACTTGATTCACCTTCTGTTTTGAGTAAGCTGCGACACCACCACCTGCTATTAATCCTGATATGTTGCAAGAAATTGATGATACTACTTCTGCTATGAATGATCTTTATGATGATGCTAGTACTTTGCTTGATAAGACTGTGCCACTAGGTGAATTTCTTGATGAACAACTTGCTAGAGTTAATGAAATTGAGAATGATGAAACTGATGAGATTGATGAGACTAATGAATTATTGAACTGAAAACTTTGAAACACCTATTAGACCCAGCTATCCTAGATTGAATTGCCTGATATACCTGAGGGTTTGTTATGGATGGAAAGGTAGCTAATTTTCTTGCTTGTAATGATAGAGATGATCTTAAAAATTACTAGCCAAGTTGAAAGAAAATGTTTGAATGCTAAATGAAATATGATCCTAAGTTTGATACTTCACCTATGTTTGTTACCGATAGGATTATGAATTCTCTGTCAATCCTGAGTTAATTACTTTGGTTGAATCTGATCCTTTCCATGGTTATGAATCTGAAACTGTTGTGGCACATCTTACTAAACTGATGATATAGCCACCATATTTGCTCATGAGGAAAAATTCGCTACTACTATATTCTTAAGTTGTTTCCTTCTCCATTAAAGGTGATGCTAAGACATGGACTAATTCTCTTGCTCCTGGTTGGTGCGTAGTCCCAGATATGATATATACTTCTATGAAAATATTTTCCTGTTCATAAGAACAAGCTGCTTTACGGAAATATTTAACTTTGTGCAAATTAAGAAGAGAGAGTATCCCACAAGCTTGGGGCGGCTTCTCCAATTACTTAATGCTTTGCCTGATCATCCTCTCAAGAAAATGAAATACTTGATTCTTTTATAATGGACTAATAGATGCTTCTAGGGACCACCTAGATAGTTGTGCTGGTGTGTTTTCAGGAAACGAACTTTTGAACAAGCGGAAGAATTATTGAATAATATATTGAGTAATGATAATGATTGGAGTTCCTGCCCCACTGCACAAACCAACTCCGAAAAAGAGGGGTATTCTATTTCTCAGTCCTGAAGATATGCAGAGCAAAGAAATCTATGAAAGAAAAAGGTATTAAAGCTGAAGATTTTAAAAATTTACCACCAATTGAGAAATACATGTCTTAATACCCCACACAGGTAGTAGAGATATTTCTCTCTATAGATTTGATGAAGGTGTATTCCTTATACTAAATCTGCTAGTCAATGCTTAGATGAATTTGATAACTTTATTGTTAAAAAAGAAAACTTTATGCATATGTTTAGAACAGTTGAAACGAAATGCTTATGATGAACGCTTGATGGACTATATGTTTAGAACTATTAATGAGGTCAAGGGTGTGAGTGAACATGCATCCATGATAAAAACTCAAGTAGAACATCCTCAAGGCACAAAATGATTTGCTTAATAAGATGAATGATCATGCTGTTAGAGTTATGACTAGGGTGGTAAATGACTCAGAACCCTGTATCCTGAGGCCATCCTAAGAGAATGAACAAGACTCTCAAAGAAAATACTGATGCACCTGGTCCTTCTAAAAAGAAAAAAAAGTATACGACTTTGCATGCCTCTAGTGAACCTACTATAGACACACCTGAGAATTCAAGTAATATTTCTATTTCCGATGCCGAAACACAATCTGGTGATGAACATGAACCTAGTAAAATTGATAATGATGATGTTCATGTAGATGCTCAACCTAGTAATGATAATGATGTGGAAATAGAACATGTTGTTGATCTGATAACCCACAACCAAGAATAAAAGATATGATAAGAGAGACTTCATTGCTAGGAAACACTGGTAAAGCAAGAGAACCTGGGTTTAGTAACCCATGCCCTTTCCTTCTAAAGCTTCAAAGATAAAGATGATGAAGAATTTTGGCGCTTTGTTGAAATTCTTAGACTAGTCTTTTTGCGTCTTTGTTTGACTGATATTCTGAAAATGTCTCCTTATGCTAAGTATATGAAAGATAGTGTCACAAATAAAAGAAAGATACCGGAAGCTAAAGTTTCCACCATACTTGCTATTATACATTTAAGGTGGAATCCAAAGAAACTAGGAGACACAGGAATACCACTATACCATGCTCCATTAAAAGAACTATGTGAAAACTGCTTTGTGTGATCTAGGAGCCAGTGTTAGTGTTATGCATTTCTCTTTGTATCATGACTTGAGTTTAATAAGTTAACACCAACCGAAATTTATTTGCAAATGGCTGATAAATCAACTACTATACCCATCGGTATTTGTGAGGATGTGCCTGTCGTAGTTGCAAATGTTACTATCTTAACGGAATTTGTTATTCTGGATATACCCGAGGACGACAGTATGTCGATCATCCTTGCTACCCTTTTGAACACTGTAGGGGCTGTTATTGATGCATAAGGGCAATGTCACTTTTACCCTATGTGACGCCCCCGCCCGATCGTGCACTGTTCATACACGCAAATGCACACGATCAAGCCTAAGGACTCACGGGAAGATATCACAACACAACTCTAAAACATAAATAAAGTCATACAAGCTTTATAATTACAAGCCAGCCTCGAGGGCTCGAATACATAGCTCGATGGCATACAAGCGTCAGCGGAAGCATTAGATATCTAGTACAGATATAAAAGAGAAACACAGAAAGGCCTTTAGAAAGGCGGGGCAAAAATAAAACACTACGATCGAAGGCGCAGGCCTCCTGCCTGGGACCCTCCGATCCTACTCCTGTCGTCAATCAACTCGGTGGTAGTATCCTCCTCTGGGTAGTAGTAGTAGCGATCGTCGGGCATCTTTCTCAGGGGGCTCCGTCCTCTGGTCACGACAAACT
Organism: Thinopyrum elongatum; assembly: GCA_011799875.1. Taxonomy (NCBI): domain Eukaryota; kingdom Viridiplantae; phylum Streptophyta; class Magnoliopsida; order Poales; family Poaceae; genus Thinopyrum; species Thinopyrum elongatum. Next base: position 38,915,522 of record CM022300.1, on the reverse strand, counting down.
GATACGGGAGGAAAAGGAAAACAAGCACCGTGAGTACTCAGAAGTACTCAGCAAGCAAGGATCTACACTACGTGGCAACATTTTCAAGGGGAGGCTGTTATGTGGACTGGGCTGCAGAAATGCCAGAATAGAGAGAAGGCCTAGTCCTATCGAAGACTAGCATCTTCAGCGGTCTTGCGCAGTAGAAGAGAGTAGACAACATACCATATAATGTAGCAGTAATATATCAACCTCATCCTGAGATCCTTTCTCGACTCCCGGCGAGAAGCAATCCCGAGCCATAAAGTCATCAAAACCTCGTCCTGAGATCCCTTCTCGACTCCCTGCGAGAAGCAATCCCAGAGCCTATATACAGGTCTCATCACAGGTATCCAGTTCTAAATTGTATCAATCAGGATACAACTCCGAGTGTCCTTTACCGTAGGACCGGCTATCGATAGAAATGTTCTTCCCTGCAGGGGTGCACCACACTTACCCAACACGCTCGATTAACTCCGCCGACACACTTTCCTGGTCATGCCCGGCCTCGGCCAAACGACACATCGCACCCTACCTACAGCTCAGCAGAGAGGTCCCCGTCGGTCTACATCCAAGCGCTCAAGGTCTTGGGCCATCGCCCTGTGCACTCCGAGTCGTTGCGCGCAGGGAGAAGCCTGGCCACCAGGAGGCGCCGGTCCGTCCGTGCCGCCATGCGGAACTGACGTCTGACAGAAGCTTTCGGCTGATGCTACGATGCAGAACGCCCATACTATGCCCACGTGATGGTTAGTGCTATCAACCAGAGGCCTGCTCGGATCAAATATCCAATCGCTAGGACTAGGGGCTTGCGGTAACGAGCAGAGACTCACGAAAGATGTGACCCCCCGTCGCCCCGTCTCGAGGACTTGCGGCAAGGGCCATGAATGCCCGGCCACGCCTCGTATTCAACACTCGGGCACCATCCAGGTCAACCCGTCTCGTAAAAGCTGTCGGGAACTCAGGTCCACCTCTACTGGGTGGTACCGCCTGTCCTTCAGTCCTGTAGTAAAAGTACTTCCTCTCGGGTCCCCCTTCGGGGCCGACCCGTCTCTATCAAGGTTCAGCAGTAAAGTCACAGTAACCGTGTGTCCATAACATCAAGGAAAATCCGAGGTATCACCCTCGACGGATGCCCACTCGATGTAACCGTCAAGTCGAACTTAGGAGGAATCACCCTCGATGAGTTCACACTTGATGTGTTTTACGACAGCGCCGTATCGAAGTGGGGAAGGGAATCACCCTCGATGACCACGATCGAATAGCTACTCTACAGAGTTAACATCAGAAGTGCTACATGAGGTTTCACCCTCGGCACTGATAGTAACGCTGCAGTGTCGTTACAACTAAGGGGGGTGATGTGCGGTGTCGGGGCCTGGTCTTCAATCCCATTGATCGGGTCTTCTGACGATCCAGCGCGGCAGTCGATAATGGGGTCACTGATAGGTCTCTACCCAGCCTAGACTAAACAGTTTAGGATATTGTGGTAATTATCAACAGCAGGTTCAATGAACAGGCTATGCATCAGAATAGGTAAAGCAAGTAGTAGCAGCAATTCTAATGCAAGCATGGGAAATTAGAATGGGCGATATCGGGATGATCAAAGGGGGGGGCTTGCCTGGTTGCTCTGGCAAGAGAGAGGGATCGTCAACGGTGGCGTCGGGCTCCTGAGTTGCGTCGGTCTCAGGCGACGTCGGTGTCAGGGTCTACCGAGAGGAAGAGGGGGAGGAAACAGTATAAAATATAGAGCAAACTGAGCATGACAAATACGATACACGGTGCTAGGGGTAGTCTAACGCAGCATCACACGTACAGACAACGGGAGAATATCTGACGATATTTCCCGGGTCTTTGGAATTTCGGACAGAGGATAAAGGGGAACGGTTGCAAGTTCGGATAGTTAGGGACGCGTGACGGTGAACGGACCGCGATTCAATTCGTCTCGTCGTTCTGAGCAACTTTCATGTACAAAGTATTTTCATCTGAGCTAACGTATTATTTTTAATGATTTTCTAAGTTTTTATTATTTTCTGGAATTTAATTAATTATTTAAATTAACATTACCGAAACAGTGTCTTGCTGACGTCAGCATGACGTCAGGACCAGTGGGTCCCACCTGTCATACTCACATTAGGCTAATTAGGTTAACTAATTAATTTACTGTTTAATTAACACTAACTACTTAATTAGATTAACCTAATCAGGATTTATTAACTTAATTTATTAACTAATTAATTATTTTAATTATTTTTATTTTTTTTTTTTCATTTTTTTTCTAAAACGTTTTTGGGGCTGGGCCCCGTCTGTCAGCGGCAAGGGGGCAGGGCCCACCGGTCAGGCACGTGGCCACGGGCGCGGGTGACGGGCGCGCGGTGCGTGCGCGCGGGCGCGCGGCGGGGCGCGGCGACGGGCCCAGAGCGGCAGCGCGGTGCGTGGGCGCGGGCTCGCGCTGCGCGCGCGCGGCGAACGGTGGCGGCTCGGGGCGGAGCAGGGGACGAGGCGACGGGGAAGGGTGAGGCCGTGCGCGAGCGGACTGGCGCGACGTGCGGGCCGCGCGTCAGGGAGAGAGGAGAGGAGAGGGGCGCGGCTCACAGGGGCCGGACGGGGATGATGGCGAGGCGAGGAAGCGACGGCGACGATGCGGCCGAGTCGGCGACGGCGTCGGGCAGCGGGACGGGTGGCGAGCGCTCGCTGAGGCGATTCAGGGAGGAGACGGGAGGCGGAGGTCCCGGCGACGACGTCCGAGCGCGGGCGGCGAGGCAAAGCGAGCGCGAGCAGCGGCGGGGAGACGCGGCGACGGGCGACGGGATCGGGGGCGCCTCTGCCCCGGTCCGATCCAGGGAGGGGGGGTCGAGTGAGGAGGCGGTGAGAGAGGGCGACAGGCGAGGCAGATCGGCGCGGGAGGCGGTCGGTACGGCCGGCCGGCGACGGGCGCCGAGGGGGCGGCGGACGGGGGCGGGATCCGGATCCAGAATTTCTGGATCGGGGGGAAGGAGCGAGGGGGGGGGATTAGGGTTTCAGGGTGAGGGGAGGGGGTTATAGGCCCGGGGTGGGCCGGCCTGGGTGGTGGCCTGGTGGCCACTGGGCCACGGCCCAGTTGGTCCGGGGGGGGGGGGCTTTCCTTTTTACTTTTTTTTTATATTATTTATTTTCCTTTCTGTTTTCTCTTTTATTTTTATTCCAAAAACTTTTGTAAAATCCGAGACTTGCTCCATTATTTACAGTGCATTATCTGTCACTGCTAGAAATTGTTTGGGATCCATATCTTTTTGTTTGGATTTTATTTAAATTGAAAAAGGATTGAATAGTGCTATGTTGCTGCTGTTCTAGTGTTGTTCGAGTCCTTTTACAATTTCAACTAATGTTGCAATCATTTTTACAAATGCTATGGGAATATTTGCACATGAGGCACATTTGGTTTTCCAGTTTGAACAACTTTTATTTCCCACTTTAGTTTAAATCTGATTTTGACTTAGGAGTTGAAATGCAATATGATGCTACTGATGATCATGCACTGTTAGCTTGCTGACATGTCATTCAAAAGTGATTACTGTGATTACTGTAGTTAACCACCGGGGGTGTTACAAATCTCCTCTACTAACAAGAATTCTCGTCCCAAGAATTAAGAAGTAGAAGGAAAAAGTTCGGGGTATTCCGCACGAAGATTATCCTCGCGTTCCCAAGTGGCTTCATTTTCAGTATGATTTGACCACTGCACTTTGAGGAACTTGGTAACCTTCTGACGGGTTCGACGTTCAGCTTCATCGAGAATGCGGATCGGATGCTCCTTATAAGATAGATCATCTTGCAATTCAAGCATCTCGTGATCCACAGATCGGTGCGGAGATTCCTTGAAGCATTTACGAAGTTGCGACACATGGAAGACGTCGTGGATATGAGAGAATTGCGGCGGCAATTCCAATTTATATGCCACTTGACCACGTCTGGCAACAATGCGGAAAGGACCAATGTAGCGCGGAGCTAGCTTGCCCTTGATTCCAAAACGGTGAGTGCCCTTCATAGGAGTGACACGAAGATAAGCTTGATCACCAGGTTGATAAGTCAAACCCCATCATTTGCGATCATAGTTGCTCTTCTGGCGGTCCTGAGCCGCCTTGAGATTTTCCCGGACAATTCGGACTTGTTCTTCGGCGTGTTGAATAATATCTGGACCCACGAGCGGTCGTTCCCCAGTTTCTGACCAATTCAGAGGGGTTCGACACTTACGTCCATAGAGAACTTCAAAGGGGGCCATTTTCAAGCTGGCTTGATAGCTGTTGTTATAGGAGAACTCGGCATATGGAAGAGATTCTTCCCACTTCTTGCCAAACGATATAACACAAGCTCGCAACATGCCTTCAAGCACTTGATTAACTCGTTCAACTTGGCCTTGGGATTGAGGATGATAAGCTGAACTCCAGGTAATATGAGTTCCCATAGCCTTTTGGAAACTTTCCCAGAAATGACCAGTGAATATGCTGCCACGGTCTGAACTGATCTCTTTCGGAATACCGTGGAGTGAAACAATTCTGGAGATATATAACTCTGCTAACTGACTAGCAGTGATCGTCTCCTTGACAGGCAGGAAGTGTGCAACTTTGGAGAGTTGGTCGACGACGATAAGAATAGCATCGTGACCCTTCTGTGACCTGGGAAGTCCTGTAATGAAATCCATCTGAACCTTATCCCATTTCCATAGAGGAATAGGCAACGGTTGCAGAATTCCAGCAGGCTTCTGATGTTCTGCTTTAACGCGACGACAAACATCACATTCAGCAACATATCGAGCAATGTCTTGCTTCATTCTAGACCACCAGTACCTTTGACGGAGATCACGATACATCTTGGTGCTACCCGGATGAATAGACAGCGGGGTATCATGTGCCTCCTTCATGACTTTGTCAGTCATAAGCTCGAAGCGAGGTACGACAATGCGGTCTCTGAAATACAAGGTTCCATCTTCAGACAGCGAGAAATCCCTGTACTTTACAAGGTGAAGGTCTTTCTTCATCAGATCAATTTCAGCATCTTTAGCTTGCACATTCTTAACAGCTTTCTCAAGGTCTGGTTCAACAACCAAGGTTTTTAGGTATCCTTGGGGAACTATCTCGAGATTTAGCTTTTGAAGCTCTTCATACAGAAGTGGTTGCTGTAGCTGAACCTCAAGTTCGCAGCAATAGGATTTGCGGCTCAACGCATCAGCCATCACATTAGCCTTGCCAGGGGTATAAGAAATACCCAAGTCATAGTCCGCAATGGTCTCCATCCATCTTTGCTGACGGAGATTCAGAGATGGCTGAGTGAACAAGTACTTCAAACTTTTATGATCCGTGTAGATCTCGCAACGATTACCGAGGAGATAATGTCGCCACAACTGCAGTGCATAGATGACAGCAGCTAGTTCTAGATCATGTACCGGATAATTCTCTTCATGTGGGCGCAACTGACGAGAGCCATAAGCAATCACTTTACGCTCTTGCATTAGGATACAGCCTAATCCTTCACGGGATGCGTCACAATAGATCACAAAGTCTTTGCGAGAATCTGGAGGAGCAAGAACTGGAGCAGAAGTTAGCTTGTCCTTGAGTGTTTGAAAACTTTCCTGACATTTTTCTGTCCATTCAAACTTAACGCCTTTGTGAAGCAGATCAGTCAACGGCTTAGCAATCTTAGAAAAATTCTCAACAAACCGACGGCAATAGCTTGCAAGGCCGAGAAAACTTCTGACTTGCTTGACATTCTTCGGAGGAGTCCAGTCAAGAATAGCCTGAACTCGTTCTGGGTTAACGGCGATGCCATCTTGCGAAATCACATGGCCGAGATATGTCACTTCAGACAACCAGAATTCACATTTAGAATATTTGGCATACAGTTGGTGTTCACGCAGCCTTTCCAGTACAAGGCGAAGATGTTCGGCATGTTCTTCTTCATTCTTCGAATATACCAGAATATCATCCAGATATACCACGACGAATTTATCGAGGTAATCCATGAAGATATAATTCATCAATCGGGAGAATGTGGCTGGAGCATTTGTTAAGCCAAATGACATTACAGTGTACTCATAAGAACCATAGCGAGTAACAAATGCAGTCTTCGGAATATCCTCTTCACGAACACGGATCTGATGGTAACCCAACCTCAAATCAAGTTTAGAGAATACCGATGATCCAGTAAGTTGATCATACAAATCATTGATCCGAGGAAGCGGATATTTATTCTGAATGGTGGCTTGGTTAATGGGCCGATAATCCTGAACCAATCGGTTAGTTCCATCCTTCTTCTTAACGAAGAGTGAAGGTGCTCCCCAAGCAGAGGAACTGGGCGGATGAAACCTTTCTTAAGTGACGTGTCGATTTCTTCCTTAAGCTCAAGAAGATGATGCGGAGGCATCTTATAAGGACGCTTCGCAATAGGAGTAGTGCCTGGTTTCAAGTCGATGACAAACTCAACAGCTCTTGTAGGGGGTATTCCTGGGAGTTCTTCTGGAAATACATCTTGAAAATCACGAACAACTGGAACGTTCTCGATGCCTTCAAGAGGTGAAGCATTCAATGCATTCAGAACATATATCTGATTCTCGGCATTCTGAACTGTTCGAGCTGAGTATTTGACTGTCTGGCCAGAAGGGTGTGTGAGTTGGACTGTCTTAGTAGCACAGTCTATCAAAGCTTTATGGGCAATCAACCAATCCATACCAAGAATGATGTCTATGTTGGAAGGCCCGAGTACAATGAGAGAAGCCGGAAAAAGCAGACCTCCAATCTCGATGTGGTTGTGGGGGCATAACATCGTGGTTTGCCACTTGGATCCCGGAGATTGAATCGCTAAAGGAGTGGGCAGATTTTCCATATGTAACCCATGCAACTGAGCAAATTGTTGGGACACAAAAGCATGAGATGCTCCAGAATCAAAAAGAACAGAAGCTGGCACTGAATTGACGTGAAGGGTTCCCATCACAATTTTTGGGGACTCCCGAGCTTCTTCTATTTTGACGTGAGAGACCTGGCCTCGGTCCACAGCAGACATCCTGGCCTTACGATTTCTGCAATGATGGGTTCGATGGCCCTTCGTACGACCATCCGAGAGATGTGGTGCATCCTGAGGAGAAGCCATGGTATTGGAGTGTCCAGCCTGAATCGTTAGTTGTCTCGGCGGCGGAGGCAGACGAGGTGCAACATAAGACGGCCTTGGTGTTGGAGCAGGTCGGTGATGAACATTGTGCGGGATCCACACTCGACGTTTCTGAACAGGCTGACCCGAGGGTGAGCCTGCTTCACGAGTGCGTTTGAGCGACTCCTGGCATTCAGTCAGAGCTGTTTCAATTCGGAAAGATTTGCTGACAAGCGTTGCGAAGTCTGTGCAACCAAGGACTGCAAGTGCGAGTTTTATGTCAGTACGGAGTCCTTCACGGAATTTCTCCTGCTTGCGGGCGTCAGTGTCAACGTCATCCTCAGCATAGCGGGATAACTCGAGAAATTTCCTCTGATATTCATCCACAGTCATTGTGCCCTGTGTGAGTTTGCGAAACTGCTGCTTCTTCTGATCTATCAGACCTTGAGGAATGTACCGTGCACGAAAAGCTGACTGAAATTCCTGCCAAGTGATTACGGTCTCTGCAGGCAACATACCCTTGTGGCTTTCCCACCATTGAGCAGCTGATCCCCTCAGGTGATACGTCGCATAGGTGACGTAACTGTCAGGGATAACATTGGCTGACTTCATCTGGAAGGCAATGTCACGGAGCCAATCGTCAGCATCCATTGGATCAGTCGAGCTGCAAAAAGTGGACGGATTGAGGCGCACGAATTCTGACAGTGTTATTGGTGTAGGCTGCTGATGAGCATTCTGGTTTGGGAACTGAGCCAATATCCCGGTCATAACCTGACGGTTCAGTTCAAATTGCTGCATCATTGCGGCAATATAAGGTGGAGGTGGAGGATCGTCAGCCATCCTGCCAAATCAACAGGGGCAGTATAGCAAGTAAAACTGCAGGTGTATGGAATTATTCATGAAGTAACACGCACGACAGAAGGAAGTGCGATAGATACTACATCTTAATCACACCAGACATTTAAATTCACACGTAGCCTCGGTTACAAACCGGCATTACGACAGCTGAAAAGAGAAGGCTAGACAACTAGGCGGCGCGCAGGCATGCGGTAAGGAAGCACACAACGAGACATAGCAAAGGCTACATCAACGTCGGAGAAAACTGACGGAGCGAGGAATCTGCACGTGACAACACAGGGTGCCCTCGATAAAAGGATCCTGTAAGCAGAACCTGGCCCACAATCTTGAAGCAAGGGGGGAATATTTCAGAACTCCGGGTGGATGTGAGCACGAGAGCCTAATGCTGGAGTTAGTAAAATCATTTAACCCGAATAGAAGAGAGAGCAGAGTCCCAGAGTAAAGGTCGAGGAGTAAAAGATCCTAATACCACCCAATTGGCGACGTGGGCCCGTAAGCCACACAGCCAGGTTAGTAAAACAATTTTCGGTTACTAGACTCAACTTCGGCCAAGGAGTTGGAAAGGGGATTCCTACAGGCAGTCGGCTCTGATACCAACTTGTGACGCCCCCGGCCCGATCGTGCACTGTTCATACACGCAAATGCACACGATCAAGCCTAAGGACTCACGGGAAGATATCACAACACAACTCTAAAACATAAATAAAGTCATACAAGCTTTATAATTACAAGCCAGGGCCTCGAGGGCTCGAATACATAGCTCGATGGCATACAAGCGTCAGCGGAAGCATCAGATATCTGAGTACAGATATAAAAGAGAAACAGAAAGGCCTTTAGAAAGGCGGGGCAAAAATAAAACACTACGATCGAAAGGCGCAGGCCTCCTGCCTGGGACCCTCCGATCCTACTCCTGGTCGTCAATCAACTCGTGGTAGTATCCATCCTCTGGGTAGTAGTAGTAGCGATCGTCGGGGCATCTGTCTCAGGGGGCTCCGTCCTCTGGTCACGACAAACTGATACGGGGAGGAAAAGGAAAACAAAGCAACCGTGAGTACTCAGAAGTACTCAGCAAGCAAGGATCTACACTACGTATGCAACATTTTCAAGGGGAGGCTGTATATGTGGACTGGGCTGCAGAAATGCCAGAATAGAGAGAAGGCCTAGTCCTATCGAAGACTAGCATCTTCAGCGGTCTTGCAGCAGTAGAAGAGAGTAGAACAATACCATATAATGTAGCAGTAATAATATCAACCTCATCCTGAGATCCTTTCTCGACTCCCTGCGAGAAAGCAATCCCAGAGCCATAAAGTCATCAAACCTCGTCCTGAGATCCCTTCTCGACTCCCTGCGAGAAGCAATCCCAGAGCCATATATACAGGTCTCATCACAGGTATCCAGTTCTAAATTGTATCAATCAGGATACAACTCCGAGTGTCCTTTACCGTAGGACCGGCTATCGATAGAAATGTTCTTCCCTGCAGGGGTGCACCAACTTACCCAACACGCTCGATTAACTCCGGCCGGACACACTTTCCTGGGTCATGCCCGGCCTCGGCCAAACGACACATCGCAACCCTACCTATAGCTCAGCAGAGAGGTCCCCGTCGGTCTACATCCTAAGCGCTCAGAGGTCTTGGGCCATCGCCCTGTGCACTCCGAGTCGTTGCGCGCAGGGAGAAGCCTGGCACCAGGAGGGCGCCGGTCCGTCCGTGCCGCCATGCTGAACTGGACGTCTGACAGAGCTTTCGGCTGATGCTACGATGCAGAACGCCCATACTATGCCCACGTGATGGTTAGTGCTATCAGACCAGAGAGCCTGCTCGGATCAAATATCCAAATCGCTAGGACTAGGGGCTTGCGGTAACGAGCAGAGACTCACGAAAGATGTGACCCCGTCGCCCCGTCTCGAGGACTTGCGGCAAGGGCCATGAATGCCCGGCCACGCCTCGTATTCAACACTCGGGCACCATCCAGGTCAACCCGTCTCGTAAAAGACTGTCGGGAACTCAGGTCCACCTCTACTGGGTGGTACCGCCTGTCCCTTCAGTCCTGTAGTAAAAGTAGCTTCCTCGGGTCCCCCTTCGGGGCCGACCCGTCTCTATCAAGGTTCAGCAGTAAAGTCACAGTAACCGTGTGTCCATAACATCAAGGAAATCCGAGGTATCACCCTCGACGGATGCCCACTCGATGTAACCGTCAAGTCGAACTTAGGAGGAATCACCCTCGATGAGTTCACACTTGATGTGTTGTACGACAGCGTCGTATCGGAAGTGGGGAAGGAGGAATCACCCTCGATGACCACGATCGAATAGCTACTCTACAGAGTTAACATCAGAAGTGCTACATGAGGTTTCACCCTCGGCACTTGATAGTAACGCTGCGGTGTCGTTACAACTAAGGGGGGGTGATGTGCGGTGTCGGGGCCTGGTCTTCAATCCCATTGATCGGGTCTTCTGACGATCCAGCGCGGCAGTCGGGATAAGTGGGGTCACTGATAGGTCTCTACCCAGCCTAGACTAAACAGTTTAGGATATGTAGGTAATTATCAACAGCAGGTTACAATGAACAGGCTATGCATCAGAATAGGTAAAGCAGTAGTAGCAGCAATTCTAATGCAAGCATGGGAAATTAGAATGGGCGATATCGGGATGATCAAAGGGGGGGGCTTGCCTGGTTGCTCTGGCAAGAGAGAGGGATCGTCAACGGTGGCGTCGGGCTCCTGAGTTGCGTCGGTCTCGGGGACGACGTCGGTGTCAGGGTCTACCGAGAGAGAAGAGGGGGAGGAAACAGTATAAATATATAGCAAACATGAGCATGACAAATACGATACACGGTGCTAGGGGTAGTCTAACGCAGCATCACACGTAACGACGGGCGGGAGAATATCTGACGATATTCCCGGGTCTTTGAATTATCGGACAGAGGATAAAGGGGAACGGTTGCAAGTTCGGATAGTTAGGGACGCGTGACGGATGAACGGACCGCGTATTCAGATTCGTCTCGTCGTTTCTGAGCAACTTTCATGTACAAAGTATTTTCATCTGAGCTACGATTATTTTTTATGATTTTTCTAAAGTTTTTATTAATTTCTGGAATTTAATTAATTATTTATATAAACATTATCCGAAACAGTGTCTTGCTGCGCTCAGCATGACGTCAGGACCAGTGGGTCCCACCTGTCATACTCACATTAGGCTAATTAGGTTAACTAATTAATTTACTGTTTAATTAACACTAACTACTTAATTAGATTAACCTAACAGGATTTTTTAACTTAATTTATTACTAATTAATTAATTTAATTATTTTTATTTTTTTTTCATTTTTTTTTCTAAACGTTTTTGGGGCTGGGCCCCGTCTGTCAGCGGCACAGGGGGGCAGGGCCCACCGTCAGTGGCACGTGGCCACGGGCGGGGTGACGGGCGGCGCGTGCGTGCGCGCGGCCGCGGGCGGCGCGCGACTGGTCGCAGTGCGCCAGCCGGTGCGTGGGCCGGGCTCGGCTTCGTGCGCGCTCCGGCGAACGGTGGGCGGCTGGGGCGGAGCGGGAACGAGGCGACGGGGAAGGGTGAGGCCGTGCCGAGCGGGACTGGCGGCGACGTGCGCGCGGCGTCAGGGAGAGAGGAGAGGAGAGGGGCGCGGCTCACAGGGGGCCGGACGGGGATGATGGCGAGGCGAGGAAGCGACGGCGACGATCGCCGAGTCGGCGACGGCGTCGGGCAGCGGCGACGGGTGCGAGCGCTCGCTGGGCGATTCAGGGAGGAGACGGGGAGGCGAGGTCCCGGCGACGACGTCCAGCGCGGGCGCGAGGCGCAGACGAGCGCGACAGCGCGGGGAGCGCGGCGACGGGCGACGGATCGGGGCGCCTTCGCCCCGTTCCGATCCAGGGGAGGGGGGGTCGAGTGGAGGAGGCGGTAGGAGAGCGACAGGCGAGGCAGATCGGCGCGGGGAGCGGTCGGGGACGGCCGGCGGCGACGCGCCGAGGCGGCGCGGGCGAGCGGGGTTCGATCCCATCCAAAATTTCTGGATCGGGGGAAGAGGCACGAGGGGGGGGGATAGGGTTTCAGGGTGAGGGGAGGGGGTTTAGGCCCGGGGTGGGCCGGCCTGGTGGTGGCCTGGTGGCCAGCTGGGCCCGGCCAGTTGGTCCGGGGGGGGGGGGCTTTTCCTTTTTACTTTTTTTTTATATTATTTATTTTCCTTTTCTGTTTTCTCTTTTATTTTTATTCCAAAAGACTTTTGTAAAATTCGAGACTTGCTCCATTATTTACAGTGCATTATCTGTCACTGCTAGAAATTGGTTTGGGATCCATATCTTTTTGTTTGGATTTTATTTAAATTGAAAAAGGATTGAATAGTGCTATGTTGCTGCTGTTTCTAGTTGTTCGAGTCCTTTTACAATTTCAACTAATGTTGCAATCATTTTTACAAATGCTATGGGAATATTTGCAACATGAGGCACATTTTGGTTTTCCAGTTTGAACAACTTTTATTTCCCACTTTAGTTTAAATCTGAATTTTGACTTAGGAGTTGAAATGCAATATGATGCTACTGATGATCATGCACTGTTAAGCTTGCTGACATGTCATTATCAAAAGTGATTACTGTAGTTAACCACCGGGGGTGTTACACCCTATATCAAGAAATTATGAATGATATTGCACCTGCTGAGATAGAAGATATTGATGTTACTATTAAACTTGTGAATAGAGATACTCTTTCACCACTTGGGATTGTTAGAGATGTTGAAGTCTTGTGTGGGAAAATTAAATACCCTGCTGATTGTCTAGTTCTTGGTTCCCCACAAGATAATTTTTGTCCCATTATATTTGGTAGACCTTTCCTGCATATGGTTAGTACTAAGATTGATTGCGCTAAGGAAACTGCCAGCGTTAACTTTGTGATGTGTCTCATGCGTTTAATTTCTCCAAATTCTGTAGACAACCTTGTGATAAAGAATTGCCTAGTAAAGATGAAATTATTGGTCTTGCTTCTATTGTCGTGCCTCCTACTGATCCGTTAGAACAATATTTGCTAGATCATGAAAATGATATGCATATGAATGAAAGAAACGAAATAGATGAGATATTCTTCAAACAAATACCTATTTTGAAACACAATTTGCCTATTGAGACTCTTGGAGATCCTCTTCCACCCAAGAGTGATCCTGTGTTTGAGCTTAAGCAATTGCCTGATACATTGAAATATGCTTACCTTGATGAAAAGAAGATATTTATTAATCAAATGCTAGAAAGGTTATCAAAGCATACACATTTCTGTTTTCTAGATGGATACTTTGGTTTTTCCCAAATACTTGTGTCACAAGAGGATCAAGAAAAAACTACTTTTACATGCCCTTTTCGTACTTTTCCTTATAGACATATGCCTTTTGGTTTATGCAATGCACCTACTACCTGTCAAAGATGTATGACTGCTATATTCTCTGACTTTTTTGAAAAGATTGTTGAGGTTTTCACGGACGATTTTCCCGTTTATGGAACTTCTTTTGATGATTGCTTAAGCAACCTTGATCGAGTTTTGCAGAGATGTGAACAAACTAATCTTGTCTTGAATTGGGAGAAGTGCCACTTTATGGTGAATGAAGGTATTGTCTTGGGGCATAAAATTTGTGAGCGTGGCATTGAAGTGGATAAGGCCAAAGTTGATGCAATTGAGAAAATGCCATGTCCTAAAGATATTAAATGTATCCGAAGTTTCCTTGGTCCTGCTGGTTTCTATAGGAGGTTTATTAAAGACTTCTCTAAAATTTCTAGGCCTCTTACTAATCTCTTGCAAAAAGATGTTCCATTTGTTTTTGATGATGATTGTGTAGAAGCCTTTGAAATACTTAAGAAAGCCTTAACTTCTGCACCTATTGTTCAACCACCTAATTGGAACTTACCTTTTGAAATTATGTGTGATGCTAGTGATTATGTTGTCGGTGATGTTCTAGGACAAAGAGTTGATAAGAAATTAAATGTTATCCATTATGCTAGCAAAACTCTAGACAGTGCACAAAGAAATTATGCTACTACTGAGAAAGAATTTCTAGCAGCCGTGTTTGCTTCTGATAAATTCATATCTTACATAGTAAAGTAATTGTTCACACCGATCATGCTGCTATTAAATACCTTATCAAAAAGAAAGATGCTAAACCTAGACTCATTAGGTGGGTTCTTTTGTTACAAGAATTTGACTTGCATATTACTGATAGGAAGGGAGCTGAGAATCCAGTAGCTGATAAATTGTTTAGGTTAAAAAATATTCTTGATGACTCACTACCTATTGATGATAGCTTTCCCGATGAACAACTAGCTGTCATAAATGCTTCTTGTAATACTCTTTGGTATGTAGACTATGCTAATTATATTGTTGCTAAATTTATACCACCTAGTTTCACATACCAACAAAAGAAAAAAATCTTCTTTGATTTAAGACATTACTTTTGGGATGAACCACATCTTTATAAAGAAGGAGTAGATGGGATTATTAGACGTTGTATACCTGTGCATGAACTAGAACAAATCCTACGGAAGTGTCACTCCGAGGCTTACGAAGGACGCCATGCGGGAGACAGAACTGCACACAAGGTATTACAATCTGGTTTTTATTGGCCTACCCTTTTCAAAGATGCACATAAGTTTGTTCTATTTTGCGATGAATGTCAAAGAATTGGTAATATTGGTAGACGTCAGGAAATGCATTTGAACTATTCACTTGTTATTGAACCATTTGATGTTTGGGATTTGATTATATGGGACCTTTTCCTTCCTCCAATGGGTATACTCATATTTTAGTTGTTGTTGATTACGTTACTAAATGGGTGGAAGCTATTCCAACTAGTAGTGCTGATCACAACACTTCTATTAAAATGCTTAAAGAAGTTATTTTCCCGAGGTTTGGAGTCCCTAGATATTTAATGACAGACGAGGGTTCACACTTCATTCATGGTGCTTTTCGTAAACTTCTTGCTAAATATGATGTTAACCATAGAATTGCATCTCCTTATCATCCTCAGTCTAGTGGTCAAGTGGAATTAAGTAATAGGGAAATAAAGCGGATCTTGCAAAAGACTGTCAACAAATCTAGGAAGAATTGGTCTAAGAAACTTGACAATGCACTATGGGCTTATAGAACTGCTTATAAGAATCCTATGGGTATGTCTCCATATAAAATGGTTTCTGGAAAAGCATGTCATTTACCTCTTGAATTAGAACATAAAGCTTATTGGGCGATTAAAGAACTCAACTATGATTTTAAACTTGCCGGTGAAAAGAGGTTATTTGATATTAGCTCACTTGATGAATGGAGAACCCAAGCCTATGAAAATGCTGAGCTGTTTAAAGAAAAGGTCAAAAGATGGCACGACAAAATAATACAAAAGCGGGAATTTAATGTAGGTGACCAAGTCTTACTATATAATTCTCGTTTAAGATTTTTTGCAGGAAAACTTCTCTCCAAATGCGAAGGACCCTACATTATCGAAGAACTTTATCGGTCCGGTGCTATCAAGATCAACAACGCCGAAGGCACCAACCTGAGAGTGGTGAATGGACAAAGAATTAAGCATTATATCTGAGGTACGCCTATAAATATTGAGACTGATATTATTCATTCCATAACATCGGAGGAGTATATAAAGGAAACTTTTTGGAACGCTTCAGAATCCTGAAAAAGGAATAGGTATGTGATATGGTAAGTAAACCGACTCCAAAAGTTCCATAAAAGAAATTTTACTCTGTTTTGGAATACTTAAAAAAATAGGAAAATAATAAGTAGTCCGGGAAGTGCACGAGCAGGCAACAAGCCTGGGGGGCGCACCCTACCCCCCTGGGCGCACCCCTCGTGCACCGTCCGGACTCTATTTTCTTCCAGATTACTTGTTTTGCACGGTAAAAATTCATTATATAAACTCCCAGAGGTTTTGACCACCGTATTGCGACAATATCCTTTGTTCTTGTTTCGAGCTATTTCTGTGGCAGATTTAGAGCAATATGTCTTCGCAAGAATCAGACAGGGAGAGTCATGTCTCCCACCTCACTGTGGATCCAAGAGCGTACGGTGAAGTTGATCCCTATGGGTGGTCGACGGATGAAGAAATAGAAGCCGATCTCAAAAGAGTGGATTCCATGGAGGAGAATCAAGAAGTCACTTCTCTGCCTCAATTTGGTGACATGCATGTGGAATTCAAGAAATCAGGCCTGCCGGATTCGGTCAAACCTCCCAATGCCAAATTTATTTCTTACAATAACTTGAAAAAGAGTGTTGCTTCTTCCTCTGCAGCCAGGATGCATCCATGGGGGGACGATGCTTTAACTATCACAGGAAAGCTCCGCAAGGGAATTATGGATCTCAGGCAGCAAATTAATAAGCTCGAAGAGGAGAATCACATTCTCAGGGGCATCATTGCCAAGAATATTGCACCACCACCTCCGAAAAAGGAGACTTGAGTACACAGGTATGGGCACTCCCCTTGGCTTGTGCCAAGCTTGGGGGTGGTGCCCCGGTATCGTATCAACATCATTATCATTATCATCTATCTTAGTTCGATCTTTTTGGTTAAATCACGATCTAGTAAAATAAAAGTTTTAGTATGATCTAGTCTTTAAGTTTTTGCTTCGTGATCTATCTATGTAATTCAGTATGAGAGTTATATAGTAAAGATTAGTTTTGAGTTGAGTGTTTTTCTTTCTTTCTTTGATCTTAGAGATGAAAAAGAATAAAGGAAATAAAAGATTATATAATAATCTTATGGAGAGTGATGACTTCACATATAAGAAGTATAATGCATGAAATTTGTTGAAGGTTGACAAACATAATATTGGCCATTGTTGCAATTAATGAGAAGTAATAAAGAAAGAGAGGTTTCACATATAAATACACTATCTTTAACATCTTTTATGATTGTGAGCACTCATTAAAATATTATATGCTAATAAGTTGATGTTAGACAAGGAAGACAACATAATGAGTTATGTTTTCTTATATCCGAATAGAAGTTATATTGTCATGGATCCTCCAACATGTGGAGCTTGATTTCTATCCCATGCTAGCCAAAAATTCCGCACCAAGTACAGATACTACTTGTGCATCCAGAATCTTTAAACCCAATTTTGCCATAAGAGTCCACTATACCTACCTATGGATTGAGTAAGATCCTTCAAGTAAGTTGTCATCGGTGCAAAGCAATAAAAATTGCTCTCTAAATATGTACAATCTTTTGGTGTGAGGAAAATAAGCTTTGTACGAACTTGTAATGGTGAAGAAATAAAAGCAATGGACTGCACAATAAAGG
The DNA here is from genome assembly GCA_011799875.1 of Thinopyrum elongatum. Classification (NCBI taxonomy): domain Eukaryota; kingdom Viridiplantae; phylum Streptophyta; class Magnoliopsida; order Poales; family Poaceae; genus Thinopyrum; species Thinopyrum elongatum. The sequence continues at coordinate 38,898,246 of CM022300.1, read as the reverse complement.
TCGCTATCACAAGTGGCAACATAAAGTGACATTCCTTTGCATTAAGATTTTGTGCATCCAAATAAAAAGCGCTTGACAACCTTGATGACCCACAAGTATAGGGGATCAATTGTAGTCCTTTCGATAAGTAAGAGTGTCAAACCCAACGAGGAGCAGAAGGAAATGACAAGCGGTTTTCAGCAAGGTATTTTCTGCAGGCACTGAAATTATCGGTAACAGATAGTTTGGTAGTAAGATAATTCGTAACGGGTAATAAGTAACAAGTATAGCAAAAGTGCAGCAAGGTGGCCCGATCCTTTTTATAGCAAAGGATAATCCTGGATGAACTCTTATATAAAGCAAAGCACTCCCGAGGACACATGGGAATTATTGTCAAGTTAGTTTTCATCATTCTCATATGATTCGCGTTCGTTACTTTGATAGTTTGATATGTGGGTGGACCGGTGCTTGGGTGCTGTCCTTACTTGGACAAGCCTCCCACTTATGATTAACCCCTCTCGCAAGCATCCGCAACTACGAAAGAAGAATTAAGATAAATCTAACCATAGCATGAAACATGTGGATCCAAATCAGCCCCTTACGAAGCAACGCATAAACTAGGGTTTAAGCTTCTGTCACTCTAGCAACCCATCATCTACTTATTACTTCCCAATGCCTTCCCCTAGGACCAAATCATGGTGAAGTTTCATGTAGTCGATGTTCACATAACACCACTAGAGGAAAGACAACATACATCTCATCAAAATATCGAACGAATACCAAATTCACATGATTACTTATAACAAGACTTCTCCCATGTCCTTAGGAACAAACGTAACTACTCACAAAGTATGTTCATGTTCAAGATCAGAGGGGTATTGAATATCATTAAGGATCTGAACATATGACCTTCCACCAAATAAACCAACTAGCATCAACTACGAAGAGTAATCAACACTACTAGCAACCCACAGGTACCAATCTGAGGTTTTGAGACAAAGATTGAATACAAGAGATGAACTAGGGTTTGAGAGGAGATGGTGCTGGTGAAGATGTTGATGAAGATTGACCCTCCCTCGATGAGAGGATCGTTGGTGATGACGATGGCTTCGATTTCCCCCTCCGGGAGGGAAGTTTCCCCGGCAGAATCGCTCTATCGGAGCCCTAGATTGCTCCTGCCCAGGTTCTGCCTCGAGACGGTGGCGCTTCATCCCGAAAGCTTCCTTCTTATTTTTGTAGGTCAAAATCCACCATATAGCAGAATATGGGCACCAGACGATGGCCAGGGGGCCCACAAGCCCTGGGGGGTAAGGCGCGCCCCCCAGACTTGTGGCCACCTGGTGGGTCCCCTTCGGTAGTTTCTTCACCCAATATTTTTTATATATTCCAAAATAATTCTCTATAAAGTTTTAGGACATTTGGAGTTTTGCAGAATAGGTATCTCAGATTTGCTCCTTTCCGGTCCAGAATTCCAGCTGCCGGCATTATCCCTCTTCATGTAAATCTTCTAAAATAAGAGAGAAAAGGCATAAATATTGTACCATAATGTGAAATAACAGCCCATAATGCAATAAATATCAACATAAAAGCATGATGCAAAATGGACGTATCAACTCCCCCAAGCTTAGACCTCGCTTGTCCTCAAGCGAAAGCCGAAATCGATAATCATGTCCACATGTTTAGAGATAGAGTTGTCGATAAAATAAAATACGGACATGAGGGCATCATGATCATCTTTTTAGAACAGCAATACATTGTCATATAACTTCTTATGCTAAAGTGATAATTCGTTCACAAGGTAAAGTATGAATCAAAAACTTTATTGAAAACTAACAAACTATGATCTCGGTCATTGATGCAATTGAATTTATCATAACATTGGAAAGAGTCAATGTAAGAGCTTTTATTTAGCAAGTTCACATACTCAACCATCATTTAATCTTTCATAATTGCTAACACTCACGTGATACTTATGAGATCAAAGCTTCCATCAAACACATAGGAAGATAGGGGCTTATAGTTTCGCCTCCCAACCATTTACCTCAAGGGTAACGTCAACAATAATAATTTATGAACACCTACATCCGAGTGGATATATATATATCTGGATTTTCCCCAACACATAGTGCTTGCCAAAAAGAGAAAATATAAAAGGAAGGGTGAAGATCACCATGACTCTTGTATAAAGGTAGAAAGTAAAATAAAAGATAGGCCCTTCGCAGAGGGAAGCAGAGGTTGTCATGCGCTTTTATGGTTGGATGCACAAAATCTTAATGCAAAAGAACGTCACTTTATTATGATATTGCCGCTTGTGATAAAGAACTTTATTATGCAGTCTGTCGCTTTTATTTCTTCCCCATCACAAGTTCGTATAAAGCTTATTTTCCTCACTCTAAAAGATCATACATGTTTAGAGAGCAATTTTTATTGCTTGCACCGATGACAACTTACTTGAAGGATCTTACTCAATCCATAGGTAGATATGGTGGACTCTCATGGCAAAACTGGGTTTGATGGATTTTGGATGCACAAGTAGTATCTCTACTTGGTGCGGAAGATTTGGCTAGCATAGGATGAGAAGCAAGCTCAACATGTTGGAGGATCCCTGACAATATAACTTCTATTCAGAGATAAGAAAACATAACCCATTATGTTGTCTTCCATGTCCAACATCAACTTATTAGCATCTAATATTTTAATGAGTGCTCACAATCACAAAAGATGTCCAAGATAGTGTATTTATATGTGAGACCTCTCTTTCTTTATTACTTCCTATTAATTGCCACAATGACCAATACTATGTTTGTCAACTCTTTCATGCGACATACTTCTTATATGTGAAGTCGTCACTCTCCATAAGATTATTATATAATCTTTCTATTTCTTTTATTTTCTTTTCCTTTTCCTTTTCCTTTTCCAAGATCAAAGCAGGAAAACAAGGCCCTCAACTCAAGACTAATCTTTATTATATAGCTCTCGCACTTGATTACATAGATGGAACAGAAAGCAAAACTCAAAGACAAATCATAGTAAAACTTTTGTTCTACTAGATAATGATAAAACCAAAAGTATTGGACTAAGGTAAACGATAAAAGTAAAGATGTGATGGTGATACAATACCGGGGCACCTCCCCTAAGCTTGGCACAAGCCAAGGGGAGTGCCCATACCCATGTACTCAAGTCTCTTTCTTCGAAGGTGGTGATGATGGTGGTGTGGTAGTGTTCTTCTTCTCCAGCTTGTGTCTAAGGCTCAAAAATTTCCTCCCTTAGATCATCATTGTCTAGCTCAAGATTTAATACCCTTTTGCATAATGCCGCCTTGCTTTCCTACAGAAAATGGGATGGGCTGAATTGAACCTTAGATTTGCCTCCTCTGTTAGGAAGGCTTGACTTCTTGAATTCCACGTGCATATCTCCAGGTTGAGGTAGTGGATCTTCATCTTCATCAGAGCTGTCGTGCCTTGTTTTCTCCATGTCGAAGTCTTCCTCCTCATCTGTGGTCCAACCGTAATGATCCACCTCCCCATAGACATTTGGGTTTGCGATATAATCAGCGACATAGTTCTCTCCCTCTGAATCTTGAGACGACATATTTTCAAATCTGACAAAAAAATAGCATGAAACAAGAACAGAGGATATTGTCGTGATACGATGGTCAAAACCTTTGGGAGATTATATAATGAATTTTTACCGTGCAAAACAAGTATTCTGGGAGAAAACGGACTCCGGAGGGCACACGAGGTGGCCACAAGCCTGGGAGGCGCCCCCCCATGGCTTGTCGCCTCCTCGTGCGCTATTCGTACTACTTTTTATTTTCCTAATTTTCGAAATATTCCAAAATGGAGTAAAATTGCTTTTGGGGAGGTTTTGGAGTCGGTTTTCTTACCGTATCACATACCTATTCCTTTTCAGGGTTCTGGAGCGTTCTGGAAAGTTTCCCTTATGTACTCCTCCGGTATTATGGTATGAATAATATTAGTTTCAACATTTATGGGCATACATGAGATATAATGTTTGATTCTTTTCCCATTCACCACCTTCGGGTTATTGCCCTCGACATTTTTGATTTTGTTGGCACCGGAACGATAAACTTCTTCGATAATGTAAGGACCTTCCCATTTGGAGAGAAGTTTTCCTGCAAAAAATCTTAAACGAGAATTGTATAGCAAGACATGGTCACCTACATTAAATTCACGCTTTTGTATCCTTTTGTCATGCCATCTTTTAACTTTCTCTTTAAACAACTTAGCATTTTCATAGGCTTGGGTTCTCCATTCATTAAGTGAGCTAATGTTAAATAACCTCTTCTCACCGGCAAGTTTGAAATCATAGTTGAGTTCTTTAATTGCCCAATAAGCTTTATGTTCTAGTTCAAGAGGTAAGTGACATGCTTTTCCATATACCATTTTATATGGACACATACCCATAGGATTTTTATAAGCAGTTCTATAAGCCCATAATGCATCATCAAGTTTCTTAGACCAATTCTTCCTGGATCTATTAACAGTCTTTTGCAAGATCAATTTTATTTCTCTATTACTTAATTCTACTTGACCACTAGACTGAGGATGATAAGGAGATGCAATTCTATGGTTAACATCATACTTAGCAAGAAGTTTACGGAAAGCACCATGAATAAAATGTGAACCACCATCAGTCATTAAATATCTAGAGACTCCAAACCTCGGGAAAATAACTTCTTTAAGCATTTTAATGGAGGTGTTATGATCAGCACTACTAGTTGGAATAGCTTCTACCCACTTAGTAACATAATCAACAGCAACCAAAATATGTGTATACCCATTGGAGGAAGGAAAAGCTCCCATATAATCAAATCCCCAAACATCAAATGGTTCAATAACAAGTGAATAATTCATAGGCATTTCCTGACGTCTACTTATATTACCAATCCTTTGACATTCATCACAAGACAAGACAAACTTACGAGCATCTTTGAAAAGAGTAGGCCAATAAAAACCAGATTGTCATACCTTGTGTGCAGTTTTGTCTCCAGCATGGTGTCCTCCGTAAGCCTCGGAGTGACAGTTGTGTAGGATTTGTTCCTGTTCAAGCTCAGGTACACAACGTCTAATAACACCATCTACTCCTTCCTTATAATGGTGTGGGTCATCCCAGAAGTAATGTCTTAAATCATAGAAAACCTTTTTCTTTTGTTGGTATGTGAAACTAGGTGGTATAAATTTAGCAACAATAAAATTAGCATAGTCTACATACCATGGAGTACTAGGAGAAGTATTTATAACAGATAATTGTTCATCAGGAAAGCTATCATCAATAGGTAGTGGGTCATCAAGAATATTTTCTAACCTAGACAAGTTGTCTGCTACGGGGTTCTCAGGTCCCTTTCTATCAGTAATATGTAAATCAAATTCTTGTAGCAAGAGAAACCACCTAATGAGTCTAGGTTTAGTATCTTTCTTTTCCATAAGGTATTTAATAGCAGCATGATCAGTGTGAACAATTACTTTAGAATCAACAATATAATATCTGAATTTATCACAAGCAAACACAACCGCTAAAAACTCTTTTTCAGTAGTAGCATAATTTCTTTGAGCATTGTCTAGAGTTTTACTAGCATAATGGATAACATTTAATTTCTTATCAACTCTTTGTCCTAGAACAGCACCAACATCATAATCACTAGCATCACACATGATTTCAAAGGGTAGGTTCCAATCAGGTGGTTGAACAATAGGTGCAGAAATTAAGGCTTTCTTAAGGATTTCAAATGCTTCTACACAATCATCATAAAAAATGAATGGAACATCTTTTTGCAAAAGATTAGTGAGAGGCCTAGAAATTTTAGAGAAGTCTTTAATAAATCTCCTATAGAAACCAGCATGACCAAGGAAACTTCTTATACCTTTATATCTTTATGACACGACATTTTTTCAATAGCATCTACTTTAGCTTTATCAACTTCAATACCTCTTTAGGAGATTTTATGCCCCAAGACAATACCTTCATTAACCATAAAGTGGCACTTCTCCCAATTCAAGACAAGATTAGTTTCTTCACATCTCTGCAAAACTCGGTCAAGGTTGCTTAAGCAATCATCAAAATAAGTTCCGTATACAGAAAAATCATCCATGAAAACCTCAACAATCTTTTCACAAAAGTCAGAGAATATAGCAGTCATACATCTTTGAAAAGTAGCAGGTGCATTGCATAAACCAAAAGGCATACGTCTATAAGAAAAGGTACCAAAAGGGCATGTCAAAGTAGTTTTTTCTTGATCTTCTTGTGACACAGGTATTTGGGAAAAACCAGAGTACCCATCTAGAAAGCATAAATGTGTATGTTTTTATAGTCTTTCTAGCATTTGATCAATAAATGGCAGAGGGTAATGATCTTTCCTAGTAGCTTTATTTAATTTTCTAAAATCAATTACCATCCTATATCTGTGATAATTCTTTGCGGAATCAATTCATTTTTATCATTAGGAACAACAGTAATACCTCCCTTCTTAGGGACACCATGAACAGGAATTACCCATCTACTATCAACAATAGGATAGATTATACCTGCTTCCAGAAGCTTTAGTATTTCATTTCTTACCACTTCTTTCATCTTAGGATTCAACCGTCGCTGGTGATCAACAACTGGTTTAGCATCAGGTTCCATATTAATTTTATGCTGACATAGAGTGGGACTAATGCCTTTAAGATCATCAAGATTATATCCAATAGCGGCACGGTGCTTCCTCAGAGTTTTCAATAATCTCTTTTCTTCATGCTCTGAAAGGTTACCACTAATAATAACAGAATATATCTTCTTTTCATCAAGATAAGCATATTTCAGAGTATCAAGTAATTGTTTAATATCGAACACAGGATCACTCTTGGGTGGAAGAGGATCTCCAAGGGTTTCAAAAGGCAAGTTATGTTTCAAAACATGCATTTGTTTAGAGAATATCTCATCTATTTTGTTTCTTTCATTCATAAACATGTCATTTTCATGGTCTAGCAAATATTGTTCTAAAGGATCAGTAGGAGGCACGGCAATAGAAGCAAGACCAATAATTTCATCTTTACTAGGCAATTCTTTATCACGAGGTTGACTACGAAATTTGGAGAAATTAAACTCATGAGACACATCCCCGAAACTTACACTAACAATTTCTTTCTCACAGTCTATCTTAGCATTAACAGTGTTCAAGAACGGTCTACCAAATATAATGGGACAAAAATCATCTTGTGGGGAACCAAGAACTAGAAAATCAGTAGGGTATTTTATTTTCCCACACAAGACTTCAACATCTCTAACAATCCCAAGTGGTGTGACAGTATCTCTATTAGCAAGCTTGATAGTAACATCAATATCTTCTATTTCAGCAGGTGCAATATCATTCATAATTTCTTGGTATAAAGTAAAAGGGATTGCACTCACACTAGCGCCCAAATCACACAAGCCATGATAACAATGATCTCCTATTTTAACAGAGACAACAGGCATGCCAACAACAGGTCTATGTTTGTCCTTTTCATCAGGTTTCGCAATTCTAGTAGATTCATCACAGAAGTAAATAACATGCCAATCAATATTTTCACCCAAGAGATCTTTAACCATAGCAACATTAGGTTCAACTTTAATTTTTTCAGAAGGTGTAGGGGTTCTTGTATAACTCTTACGGACTACAGCTGAAGCTTTAGCATGTTCTTTTATCCTAACAGGAAAATGTGGTTTCTCAATATAAGAAGTAGGAATAACTGGATCAACATTATAAGTGACGGTTTCTTCTTCAGCTTTAATAGGTTCTACTATTTTTACTTCAATGGGAGGATGATATTTAAACCAATTCTCCTTAGGGAGATCAACATGAGTAGCAAATGATTCACAAAAAGAAGCTACTATCTCAGAGTTAAGTCCATATTTAGTGCTAAATTCACGAAAAGCATCGGTATCCATAAAAGATTTAACACAATCAAACTCAAGGTTTATACCTGACTCCTTACCTTCGTTGAGCTCCCAATCTTCGGAGTTGCTTTTAATTATTTCCAAGAGATCCCACCTGAATTCAATAGTCTTCTTCATAAAAGAACCAGTACAAGAAGTATCAATCATGGATTGATCATTACGAGAAAGTCGAGCATAAAAATTCTGAATAATAATTTCTCTTGAGAGCTCATGATTGGGGCATGAATATAACATTGACTTAAGCCTCCCCCAAGCTTGAGCAATACTTTCTCCTTCACGAGGCCAAAAATTATATATATATAATTCCGATCGCGATGAACCAGATGCATAGGATAAAAATTCTCATGAAATTCCAATTTCAAGCGGTTGTAATTCCAAGCTCCAATATCATCACATAGCCTATACCATGTCAATGCCTTTCCCTTCAAAGATAAAGGGAAGACCTTCTTCTTGACTTCATCTTTGGGCAAACCTGCAAGCTTAAATAATCCACAAACGTCATCCACATAGATTAGATGCATATCAGGATGTAATGTTCCATCTCCTGCATAAGGATTAGCTAGCAGTTTCTCTATCATACCCGAAGGAATTTCATAATAAATATTTTTAGTAGGTGCAGTAGGTTGAGGAGCAACTCTTTGCTCTTCCAGTCGAGGTGAAGATACCCCGAACAAGCCCCTCAAAGGATGACTTTCCATAGTGACAAGTGACAATAAATTTCAGCACATAATATAAATGTTTCCTTACCAAAGGTGCTTCACTCCCCGGCAACAGCGCCAGAAAAGAGTCTTGATGACCCAGAAGTATAGGGGATCAATCGTAGTCCTTTTTATAAGTAAGAGTGTCGAACCCAACGAGGAGCAAAAGGAAATGACAAGCGGTTTTCAGCAAGGTATTTTCTGCAGGCACTGAAATTATCGGTAACAGATAGTTTGGTAGTAAGATAATTCGTAATGGGTAACAAGTGAAAAGTGTAGCAAAGGTGCAGCAAGGTGGCCCAATCCTTTTTATAGCAAAGGATAATCCTGGATGAACTCTTATATAAAGCAAAGCGCTCCCGAGGACACATGAGAATTATTGTCAAGTTAGTTTTCATCATGCTCATATGATTCGCGTTCGTTACTTTGATTGTTTGATATGTGGGTGGGCCGGTGCTTGGGTGCTGTCCTTACTTGGACAAGCCTCCCACTTATGATTAACTCCTCTCGCAAGCGTCTGCAACTACGAAAGAAGAATTAAGATAAATCTAACCATAACATGAAACATGTGGATCCAAATCAGCCCCTTATTATTTCCCACATATCAACCCATCATCTACTTATTATTTCCCAATGCCTTCCCCTAGGCCCGAATCATGGTGAAGGGTCATGTAGTCGACGTTCACATAACACCACTAGAGGAAAGACAACATACATCTCATCAAAATATCGAACGAATACCAAATTCACATGATTACTTATAACAAGACTTCTCCCATGTCCTTAGGAACAAACGTAACTACTCAGAAAGCATGTTCATGTTCAAGATCAGAGGCGTATTGAATGTCATTAAGGATCTGAACATATGATCTTCCACCAACTAGCATCAACTACGAAGAGTAATCAACACTACTAGCAACCCACAGGTACCAATCTGAGGTTTTGAGACAAAGATTGAATACAGGAGGTGAACTAGGGTTTGAGAGGAGATGGTGCTGGTGAAGATGTTGATGAAGATTGACCCTCCCTCGATGAGAGGATCGTTGGTGATGACGATGGATTCGATTTCCCCCTCCGGGAGGGAAGTTTCCCCGGCAGAATCGCTCTGTCGGAGCCCTAGATTGCTCCTGCCCAGGTTCCGCCTTGAGACGGCGGCACTTCGTCCCGAAAGCTTCCTTCTTATTTTTTGTAGGTAAAAACCCTCCATATAGCAGAAAGTGGGCACCAGACGATGGCCAGGGGGCCCACAAGCCCTGGGGTAGGGCGCGCCTCCAGGCTTGTGGCCACCTGGTGGGTCCCCTTCGGCAGTTTCTTCACCCAATATTTTTTATATATTCCAAAATATTTGTCTGTAAAGTTTAAGGACATTTGGAGTTGTGCAGAATAGGTATCTCGGATTTGCTCCTTTCTGGTCCAGAATTCCAGCTACCGACATTCTCCCTCTTCATGTAAATCTTGTAAAATAAGAGAGAAAAGGCATAAGTATTGTACCATAATGTGAAATAACAGCCCATAATGCAATAAATATCAACATAAAAGCATGATGCAAAATGGACGTATCAAACCTCTGCTTCCCTCCGTGAAGGGTTTATCTCTTATTTTAATTACCTACCTTTATGCAAGAGTCATGGTGATCTTCACCATTCTTTCATTTTTATCTTTTTGGCAAGCATCATGTGTTGGGGAAAGATCTAGGCACACATATTCAGTCGGATGTATGTGAACATGAGTTATTATTGTTGACATTACCCTTGAGGTAAATGGTTGGGAGGCAAAATTATAAGCCCCTATCTTTCTATGTGTCTGACTAAAGCTTTGATCTCATAAGTATCGCGTGAGTGTTAGCAATTGTGAAAGACTAAATGATGGTTGAGTATGTGAACTTGCTACATAAAAGCTCTTACATGGACTCTTTCTGACATTATGACAAATTGCAATTGCATCAATGGCTGAGATCATAGTTTGTTAGTTTTCAATGAAGTTTATGGTTCATACTTTACCTTGTGAACGAACTATCACTTTGGCATGAGAAGTTATATGACAATATATTGTTGTTCTAATGATGATCATGATGCCCTCATGTCCGTATTTTGTTTTATCGACACCTCTATCTCTAAACATGTGGTCATGATTATCGATTTCGGCTTCCGCTTGAGGACAAGCGATGTCTAAGCTTGGGGGACTTGATACATCCATTTTGCATCATGTTTTTATGTTGATATTTATTGCATTATGGACTATTCTTACACTTTATGATGCAATTCTCATGCTTTTTCTCTCTTATTTTGCAAGATTCACATGAAGAGGGAGAATGCCGGCAGCTGGAATTCTGGACGGGAAAGGAGCAAATCTGAGATCCTATTCTGCACAACTCCAAATGCCCTGAAACTTTACGGAGAATTATTTTGGAATATATAAAAAATATTGGGTGAAGAAATACTAGGAGGCGACCCACCAGGTGGCCACAAGCCTGGGGGGCGCGCCCTACCCCCCAGGGCGCGCCCCCTGAGCTTGTGGGCCGCCTGGCCAGCCTCCGGTGCCCTTCTTCTGCTATATGAAGTGTTTTGACCTAGAAAAAATAGAGAGAAGACTTTCGGGACGAAACGCGGCCATCTCGAGGCGGAACCTGGGCAGAAGCAATCTAGGTCTCCGGCGGAGCGATTTCGCCGGGGAAACTTCTCTCCGGGAGGGGGAAATCGAAGCCATCGTCATCACCAACGATCCTCTCATCATGCGAGGACCAATCTTCATCAACATCTTCACCAAGACCATCTCATCTCAAACCCTAGTTCATCTCTTATATTCAATCTATGTCTCAAAACATGATATTGGTACCTTGCTAGTAGTGTTGATTACTCCTTGTAGTTGATGCTAGTTGGTTTACTTGGTGGAATATCATATGTTCAGATCCCTAATGCTATTCAATACCCCTCTGATCTTGAACATGAATATGTTTTGTGAGTAGTTACTTTTGTTCCTGAGGACATGGGAGAAGTCTTGTTATAAGTAATCATGTGAATTTGGTATTCGTTCGATATTTTGATGAGATGTATGTTGTCTTTCCTCTAGTGGTGTTATGTGAACGTTGACTACATGACACTTCACCATGATTTGGGCCTAGGGGAAGGCATTGGGAAGTAGCAAGTAGATGATGGGTAGCTAGAGTGACAGAAGCTTAAACCCTAGTTTATGCGCTGCTTCGTAACGGGCTGATTGGGAAGTAGCAAGTAGATGTAATGCTAAGTGGGAGGCTTGTCCAAGTAAGGACAGCACCCAAGCATCGGTCCACCCGCATATCAAATTATCAAAGTAGCAAACGCGAATCGTATGAGCATGATGAAAACTAGCTTGATGATAATTCCCATGTGTCCTCGGGAGTGCTTTGCTTTATATAAGAGTTCGTCCAGGCTTATCCTTTGATATAAAAAGGATTGGGCCACCTTGTTGCACCTTTATTACACTTGTTACTTGTTACCTGTTACGAATTACCCTGCTACCAAACTATCTGTTACCGATAATTTCAGTGCTTGCAGAGAATACCTTGCTGAAAACCACTTGTCATTTCCTTCTGCTCCTCATTGGGTTCGATACTCTTACTTACCGAAAGGACTACGATTGATCCCCTATACTTTTCGGTCATCAAACCACCTCGGTAAATAATGACTCGCCAAATTCCTTCCTGACATTGAGTGCCATATGATATGTAGACATCCCTGGCTGTGGCTCCCAGATAATCTGTAAATAGTTCCACACCCTTTGGCTGAAATTACATGTGAAAAATAAATGCACCACATCCTCATGAAACAAGTGAGGGCAAAGTACACATGTATGATAATCAACATGACAATGTCTAAGCTGCAACATATCCCTAGTGTTTAAATGATCCATTAGCGAAAGCTATCCAAAACAAAGTCTTCGTCATGTACATCCTCGTGTGGCTAATGAAGTTCAGATTGAGAAGATACTTGACAACATCAATGCACTTGGCCCTCTCACCCGCTCAAGGGCCACCCATCTTGCAAATTTTTGTGGGCACTTCCCATTTGTCTCCATCATAGAACCCACAAAGGTTGATGAAGCTTTCATGGAACCAGAATGGATTCAAGCTATGCAAGAAGAGCTTCAGCACTTTGATCTTAACAATGTATGGGAACTTGTCAAGCGCCCTGATCCTCGAAAACACAACATTATTGGCACGAAGTGGATCTATCACAACAAGTAAGATGAAAATGGTCAAGTCGTCAGGAATAAAGCTTGTCTTGTCGCTCAAGGTTATACACAAGTTGAGGGCATTGACTTTGAGGAGACGTTTGCTCCAGTGGCTAGGCTTGAAGCCATTCGTATACTGCTTGCATATGCCAATCATTATGATATCCTATTGTATCAAATGGATGTGAAGAGTGCCTTTCTCAATGGCAAGATTGAATAAGAAGTCCACCTGGTTTTGAAGATCCAAAGCATCCTTACAAGGTTTATAGGCTCAATAACGCATTGTATGGTCTCAAACAAGCACCACGAGCCTGGTATGATGCACTCAAGGAATTTCTAAAGAGCAAAGGCTTCAAACCTGGTTCACTTGATCTCACTCTCTTCACCAAATAGTATGATGGTGAACTATTAATTTGTCAAATATATGTGGATGACATTATGTTCGGGTGCACTAATGATGACCCACATGTATAGGAGATCAATCGTACTCCTTTCGATAAGTAAGAGTTTCAAACCCAACGAGGAGCAGAAGGAAATGACAAGCGGTTTTCAGCAAGGTATTTTCTGCAAGCACTGAAATTATCGGTAACAACACTACAAAAAAAAGACACATCCGTGACATTTTGGGCCGAACGAAATTTTTTTCTGTCATGCTTATGACACTTCTATGACGATAATTGTGACAAAACCCGGTATCATCATAGATGTGGTGGGCTGCTACTTCTATGACAAAAAATCATGACAGAAAATGGGCTTTTCGTCCTGGGCGGGCTGGAGACGTAGCTGCATGACATTCTTTGGGCCGTCCATGACGGAAAAAAACCATGGTAGAAGCGAGGGCGAGGAAAATATCGGGGAGTTCCCGGTTACAGTGGGTGGTCGGGGCCGAGCGATGCACGGAGGGATTGCGCGTTTCTCTCATACACGTACGCGCGTGGGTGTGAGGCATTGGGCTCTAACTGAACCCGAGCGAGGCGTTCGCCTACTGAACCCGAGCGATTGCACTGGCTACGCGTTACTGAACCCGAGCGATCGATCGATCCCTGGTTGTTAACTGAACCCAATCGAGCGATTCCTTCGCTACTGCTGCTAACTGAAGCCGATCGAACCTGCTGCCTCTTGATGAACAGTGAGCGTTGTTGGGGGTTGGATGAACAGGACCCCGTGGTAGTAGAGGCCGTTGCTGCTGGATGAACAGGACCCCGATCGAGCCGGTTGGGGGTGGATGAACAGGACCCCGTGGAGGGCTGGTTGAACACTAGCCGGTGGAGGGCTGGATGAACAATAGCCCATGGAGGGCTGGTTGAACAGTAGCCGGTGGAGGCTGGATGAACAGGAGCCTGTGGATGAACAGTAGCTGGTGGAGGCAGGAGGAAGACGTCGTGGATGATCAATCATAGGTGGAGGCTGGAGAAGGTCGACGGTGGATGAACAGTAGCCCGTGGAGGCTGGAGCGAGGCAGTAGACGGTGGATGAACAGTAGCCCGTGGAGTCCCGTTTTGCGGTAGGCCACACCCCTCCCGATGAACAGGACCCCCGTTTCAACCGTAGGAGGTCGAAGAGAAGTCTGTTTCCTCCGTTTTGTGGTATGCCACACCCCTCCCGATCAACAAGACCCCGTTTCGACCGTAGGAGGTCGAAGAGAAGTCTGTTTCCTCCGTTTTGCGGTATGCCAGACCCCTCCCGGTCAACAGGATCCCGTTTCGACCGTAGGCAGTCGAACAGAAGGCCGTTTCCTCCGTTCTACGGTACGCCAGGCCTCGTTTCGGCTGTTCCGTCCAAGCCGGTTGGCTCCCGATGAACAGGACACATTCCATTGCCTCCCGATGAACATGACGCAGTTTCTCCATTCCGACCCAGCCGGTTGGCTGCCGATGAATAGGATGCCGTTGCTGCCCTTCGCTGCCTCTCCATGTACACGAGCCCTGGCCGTACGTATGCGCGAGTAGGCGTTCGAGACCCCACCCGTAGGTACGTACGTACATGTACACGATATAGACGGGACTGCCTGAATAGCTACCGCTCCTTACTGGGCCACGGTTCATCGTGGCAGAAAGACCGATGGACCAATATGTACGTACACGTTTGCGACCAGAATGACAACGCTACGTAGCTTCGACCGGGTGGGTCCCGGCTGTCAGGGAGGATAAGGAGGCACTTCTTGCGTGCAAAGATGTAGCTGGTGGGTCCGAGCTGAGAGGGGGAGGATTCTTTTTTTTGCGCGTAATAAGGAGGCACTTCCTTGCGTGCGAAGATGTAGCTGGTGGGTCCATCTCTCAGCCTCACCGCGTACAGTCCTCTTCCGATGGCTGTCGTTTGTTGACCACGTTGACCACGCCGCGCGGACAGCACCAGGCGGTAGACGACGGTGAGGCAGGGAATGACGCGGAGCCTGGGAACATGCGGAGGGTAGTACGAGGGTTGACTGGTTCGGCTGCGGTGTGAGGCTGCCGTCACCGCAGAATAACAGGGGGTGTGGGTGAGTAGAGGGATGGCCTGGCCAGCGATGGGAGTAGTAGGGGGCGGTGAGGCCTCCGCGGCAGCACAGCCGGACACGAGGGGCAGGAGCACGCGATGGTTTGGAAGGCTGGAGCAAGAAAATCAGAGGTTGAAGAAGCAGGACGACTGTTGGATGTTAACAATCCAATGGTCACTGGTGATAGAATCGTTTGTTGACTAAGTTGACAAAGCCCTCCGTACGCGTCAACTTAGTAGGGAAACAAGTCAGCCTCCAAATCTGGTGGGCCCCAGCTGTCATGGGGAGCACTCGTTATTTTTCGCTTAATATGGAGGCACTTCCTTCCGTGCCAAGATATAGCTGGTGGGTCCCAGCTGTCATTGGGAGGATTCATTCTTTTTGGCGTAATAAGGAGGTACTTGCTTGCGTGCGGCCATGGACCATGTGGGTCCCAACTGTCAGCCTCTCCATGTACATCCCTCTTCCGATGTTGTCGTTTGTTGACAACGTTGACCACGCCGTGCCGAGAACACCAGCGCGATGGACGACGGCGAGACCCAGGAAGGGAATGACCCGGAGGCGGCGAAGCCACAACAGTGGAGGGAAGTGGGTGAGTAGAGGGATGTCCTGGCCAGCGGTGGGAGTAGTAGGGGGCGGTGAGGCCTGCGCGGCAGCACAGCCGGCCACGGGAGGCGGGAGCAGGCGGTCCCGTCGGCGCCGGATTTGGCGGCTGGAGCAAGAAGATCAGAGATTGAAGAAACATGACGGCCGTTGGATTGACATCCAACGGTTACGTCTGCTAGAATCATTTGCTGATGTATATAATAAGTAAAAAAATCTTGCATACGCGTCAACTTAATAGGCCCACAAGTCATACCATTCCCTATTTTTTTAATAATTTACAGCTCATTGTAACTTCTTATGCAATTTATTGCAGTCCATTTTTTTTTATTGTCCAGGGCCAGGGTTAAAAATTTAAACGAAATTTCGCATATTTCGGTGGGGTCCAAACTATTTTTAATACCGAAATGTCGAGCCAGATTTAAAGTACTTTGAAGATATATTTAAATTAGGTTAAAGCCCAGTGAAATTGGAATCTGAAAATGTGAAAAAATTCAGAAATTATAAAGTAATTGCCAATTTGTCGTCTGTTTTTTATATTTACAGCCCATTTCATATTACTTTCAAGATTTGCAGCTGTCTTGAATGAGCTGCAGCCCATCAGGGCGTAGAAAAATAAGTAGGCCTGGATTGGGTATTCTTCAGAAAAAATAAACTGGGCTCATTTTCACAAAGAAAAAATAGTTGGGCTGGTCATATGGTGAACGTAAAATATAAGCCTGGGCTAGACAGGCCACAACCCAGTTGAAACCCTGCTCCGTCTCAACAATAACAAAAAAAATACTGCTCGAGCAGCTACGTCCCAGGTGTCAGCCGATCTTGTGCTGTTCTCTTGTTTATTGACTATATACGCTGACAATGTCGTGGGTCCCAGATGTCAGGAAACCACTAGGAGGAAGCATTTTCTTTTTCTATACGCTGACAATGGAGTATATATAACAAAAAATGAGGAACTTCCTTGCGTACGGCCATGGACATGGTGGGCCCCTACTGTCATCCTCTCCACGTACAGTCCTTTCCCGATTCCTCTTGTTTGTTGACCATGTTGACAACGCGAGAGGGCGGCGCCGCGGCGAGCACACCAAAGCGCGCGGAGGATGACGGCGAGGCCTCGGACGTCGGCGTTAACGATTTAGGAGACGGTGGGGCGGCGATGCTTGCGCTGAGGCGCAGCCAGTCTTGGGAGGCGGAAGCAGGCGGCCCCGCCGGCGCTGGTTTGGTTTTGGCGGCTGGAGGAAGACAGGACTGAAGAAACACGACAGACTGTAAAAGCAGCAGGAGTACTTAACAACATTAACTGAAACCAGCAGGGGCACTTAACAACTATAGCTGAAAGCAGTATGAGTACTTATACAGGTTCAACCGTACAAAGCACGCCTCGAACAGTGCTACTTTGCCTACAGTTAACCAAAGGTGAGGCCACCAAGCCCCAGGACAAGGCCCAGGCGCCACCCCTCGCATCCACAACCTTCTAAAAGCGGCGTCATCTCGCAATATGGTCAATAAATAGGATATTCACTTTAGAGCCATGGAAAAGCATGAGCATAACCTTATGTCCTATTGTCCAAGATGGACGGGCCTTCATTATTTGAGACCACTCATGAATAAGTATCTTTTCGCCTCCAAGGGGAATGGAGTAGGTCGACATAAACATCATGTTGTGACCAAGCGCAAGTCTGACCCGACCATGGTAAGGCATCTGTATAGGAACAATAGAACTGGGCAGTTTCTGTTTCAAGAAGATCACATCTGTAAAACTATGTATAAGCAAGAGTTTATGAACAACATATATAACAGAAAACAGCTCATACCATAAGTTTCTCGACACAGTTGGACCTGTTCAACGTGTGCAGCAGTGGCACACATATCCCACGTGGCCTTCCACCATTGAAACGCCCCACAAGGACCTCAAGA
Source organism: Thinopyrum elongatum (assembly GCA_011799875.1). Taxonomy (NCBI): domain Eukaryota; kingdom Viridiplantae; phylum Streptophyta; class Magnoliopsida; order Poales; family Poaceae; genus Thinopyrum; species Thinopyrum elongatum. The sequence continues at coordinate 38,880,429 of CM022300.1, read as the reverse complement.
CGATCAATAAAGTGTAGGAACTTGTGGATGTCGTCCCAGTCAACTTCAGTGCCATCAGTAACAGTCGAGTTCTTATAGAATAACAAACGAGTAGCGTGCTTAACTTTGAAATAACCTACACGTGCCACCAATTATAAGAAATATTAGTTAGAAGTAGCATCTTCATGAGAGAAGGGAATCACAAATCGTTGCTACTTCTAAAGTTAAATTGTGATTAGTTAGACAGAATAGGTGGATTAAGAAGTAATCAAGGCAACAAGCAAGAACCAGATACAAAACTAACATGGATGAACTACTGGAACGACGTCGGGGTGGAAGATCACAGTGAAGATGAGACCAGGTTCTGCTATTTCCATCAACATTCGTGCGCCAACTTTCAGTCCGTAAGACTTGAGAAAGTTTATCCAAGTTCGGCCATAAAAAAAGCAGCGATCTTCTTGGTTCATGAACCCAACTCGGAACTTGTATCCATGGCTTGTCTTCAATGTGACCATTAAACTGGTGTATTCAGTTATGGCAAGGCCGACCATCTTGAGTACATGTGTTCTGGCAGAGCAAGGAATGCACTACAGGAAAAATAATATGAGAACAGAATGTATTCGCTATCCAAATCTAGAAATAATTTCCTCCTTCACATCAGTGTTGACCATGGTACTAGTACCTTTTATCCAAATATAGAAATCCAAATTTCCAAATTAGTCGACAGCATGTTCAAAAACCCCCACCCTCCCGGATAGAAAAGAGGATTCTAGGAACATACTGTGAGCGTTTTAAAATCCTGTGTTAGGATGAGAAGGAACAAGTGTGGTGTCTCGCCGAGGGCGCAGAAACCTGTAGGGTCCTCGCACTTTGGGCACTGCAAATGAAACACACTAGATTTAGTAAGAAGAAAAATGCATCAACGACGGCGGCTGCCATCCTAGGATTACCCGCGACCAAGGGACTTGGATTTATCGGGGATGGATGAAGAATTCGTACCTGGTTCTCCATGACAAAACCCTATGCAATCACCGAGAGGGGGTTTTCTCTGAACAAGCAGACAAGGGAGAAGGGGATTCAGGCCCAGTGAGAGAGGGGGTTTTGTCTGAACAAGCAGACGAAGGAGAAGGGGATTCAGGCCCAGTGAAGTATTGCTGCTTCGTCCGTCCAGCTTACTACTAAAGCTGGAAAGGTGGGGTTTTTTGTGATTTGACGGCTCATTGGGCATTACTGCGGTGCTACGACTGGGGTGAGTCTACCGTGCAGTTGTGCACTCTAATTTGGTGCATGGCACGTGGACCCCATTGCCGGATGCCCCACATATCAGCGAAAGGAAGTAGAAAGGCAGGAGTAACTAGTTACACATAAATATATTTTTGACAGAGAGATACTCCCTCTGTAAAGAAATATAAAAATCTTTTATATCACAACTTTATACATAAGAAAAATCAAGGGGAATATATATAACATAATATGGGGGTTCAGCTGAGAATATAATACTCAGACAGGCTCACGGTTCTGGACATTGGGCCACAGGCCGGTGGGCCTGCATGTTTGGGGGCCCATGTGTTCTACCTCAGCGCATTTCATATTGCAAGCGATCGGTACGGCACTGGTTTTAGATGCTGTCGCAAGGCGAATACAGAAAATTGAATAAAGCATGGCAGCTGTTAGAATGAAATCGAACGACAGTTCCTAACCAGCAATCAGAGTTGCAATTCTATCAACGATATCCTACGTGATAAATAATACTGTCATACTACTTATACACACAGGACACTTGTTTCACCATGCCATATTATTACATCAAAATCTCTTAGAGGATAGATCAGTTCGGCAGTTGCGTGCTGCTACTGAAGAATTTCAAAGTTGATTTGGACCAGCTCTCCTTGCCGAGAAAGTTTGATTTTGACATCATCCCCTACCACAAGATTTGATAAAGATTTGAACCTTGACCATCCTTTAGCATCAATCATCATGCGACCATCCTTTGTACTTACGGTATATTGAGCAGGTTCATTCACACCAAGGCTGCGCATGGTAAGAGAAACTTGGCCACGGTCGCCCGGATTGTTGAACGACTCCCTCGTTGCTCTAGGAATTCTCTGTTTGCAAACAAGCATACACAAACAGTTAGATCAACACAGTGAATCATGTGAAACAACATGAAAAGAAAAAAGAACATAGCACTTGGGCGGCCAATGCTTACCAAGAAGGTGGAGATGTCGGTTTTTGTAAGGACTTTGGTATATGCAGTGCGAACTGCAGCCCAGTCTGTTGCCAGTGCAACTGCTGGTTCTGTTGCCACTGCACGGGCCGGAGCAGATGCAAGTGCAACTTCAAGTGTTGTTGCAGGTGCAGGAGCCATTGCTGGTGCCCGTGCTGGTGCGACTGGTAGTGCCGCTGCTGCTGTCGGAGATGGTGCTCCTTGTGGAGCTCATGCCGGTGTCGGAGCAGGTGTCGATGCCCGATCCTCCGGTAGATCAGCCTGATCCACTGACGCGGTCGGTGCCCAATCCTCAGGTGGATCAGACTGAGCTGCTGCCGCTGTCAGTGCTAGAGCAAGTGCCGTCGGAGAAGGTGCCGGTGCTCGATCTGTTGCTGAAGGTGGTACCGATGTGCGAGACAGCAGCGATCGTCTCTGGTCTGCTATGATCAGTTTTCTAACTTGACTAGGCTCCGTGACCTTGATCTAGTGTGTTTCTTCATTTCTTTTAAACGCGAGAAGGACTAATTATGGCGTGTTTGTTAAACCAAACTGCAGTTCATCATAGGGCTTCAGATTGTACTCAGACAACAGACTGATCCAATTGTGTCCAGTAATATAATTGATGGACAGTGCCTTCGTTACTAACACGACATAAGAAGTGAAACCTGTAAAAATAACCATCATAGAGCAAACCAAACGGTTTATTCTGTGACGAATGTCACATGGCAAAACCTGCATCGTAAAATTGCAGCAAAAGTAAGAAAACATGACATTAAATCAATAAGATTTAGACAGTAAATCAATAAGATTTACTTGATGTGACACGAGTGAATCCTTACCAGGAAATCACTATGTTCAAGTTCTAAACAGAAGATTGATCGTCCAATTACGCGTGGCATGCAGGGCCCCCGCTTACTTCCACAAGCAGGATAGTCCAAAGGTCGTGACAAATCGTATGGACCGAACATCTATGGGACTGGAAATCCTGGTGGGTGCGATAAACCCTGCAATGCATATAGATATTGGAGTGTAACCATAATTGATAAACTGTCCTCACAAAAAAGATGATCTGGATACTTCAAAATATACAGACTGAATTGAGTGGACAGACATTAACATAGAATGTTCTCAGGACTCACCACACAACAAAAGCGGCAGTACTAAACAATACAGGGTTCACACACACAAATCAAGTACTGAACAATAGTACTTACTATAGACAAGCAAAGTTGCACTAATTAAACTCTGCAGACTATTTCTTGCCACCGACCTACGGGATGTACCCCGCATAACTGACTAGGCCATGGACTTCGTGAGAGATGTCTACCAGCACCATCACCATCTCGTCAACCTTGGAGAACCTAACAGAGTGGTCTTTCCACTCATAAACATGACGATGAAGACAGTTCGCATCAGATTTGTCAGGAAGCTTTACAAGAACCACACCTTTCGTAATCGAAGGCATAGCCAGGAAATTGTTTTGCTGAAGTACACCCTCGAGAACCCGCCTGACAACAATGCTACAGGAAAACACTAGTTCAGGACACGTGGCGACAAGGACACATCAGCTGGATAATTTAGCAGTAGAACTCATCCTCAGGTCTTCCAGTTCACACGACATGACTTTGAGAATTTCATCTCCACCGCGGACCTGGTTCTAATTCAAACAGAAACCAAATATTTTATTACTACCTCCGTTCAGAAATATAAGATGATTTTCGATATTTTACTCCATATAAGACTACATATACGCACAGAAATGAGTGAACAAAGACACTAGAACATGTCTTCAAAGGCATGAGAGCAGAGGGATTACTTGCAATATCCATAACACAAGTTACTGAGGCTAATATACTCTCTTCAAAGATAGCATTGATATTCATAAAGTAGTTGAAAGTAATCTATAAGAAATCAGTGTCAACCTCTCGCATGTTTTGGTCAAAAGAGGAATTTAGAACCATCATTTGGCACACAAAAATCACATGCAAGATCACCCAGAAAGTTGTACTACTAGTACTAGTACTGCGTGTTAGATGAAAAACCACAATCAAGATCAAGAAAAAGATCGTCAAGAAGAGATATTACCTGGACTTGCTTAATGAGGGATCCCGGAGAGGGGGCCTTGGACAGGGCGATGGCCTTGAGCTTGTCTGCGGTAGTCTCGACGGGGTGCTTGCGCTTCTTCGTACCCTGAGTCTCGACGGTTTTGGCCAGAGCCATAGACATCACTTCGGCCGGTGCTCCAGGGTCCATCAAGAAACTGTCAAATAGAAATAAAAGAAAAGAAACCATAATCACAAACCCAAAAGAAGAACAGAGAGGGAGTTATAGGATCAGTCTCGGGGTTGCAAGATCGGGCCTTGGCCAGAATCAACACCATTGATGCGCTCACCTTTCCTTCCTTGGGAGAGAAGAACAATGGCAGAAGCAGGTCGGGGTTTTCTTGAAGAAATGAGGAACAAGATGAGGGAGAAGCGAGTTGGGGTTTTCTTCAAGAGAGGAAGCTGAGGGAGAAGAGTGAAATGATGGTTGCTTCATCCGTCCAACTTACTGCTGGAAAGGTGGGGGTTTTGTGATTTGATGGCTCATTGGACATTACTGTGGCGCTTCGATCGGGGTAGTCTACCGTGCAGTTGGGCACTCTAGTACGGAGTAATTTAGTGCATGACTAGTGGACCCCGATGCTGGCTGTCCCACACGTCAGCGGAAGTGAGTAGCAAGGTTCCCGACGACCGTCGAGGAGGATCGGCACGGTAGAGCATGTCCACTGTTTCTGAAGAAAAAAAATGATTACAGCAAGCGTTTCCACTCTTACGACGGAGGAGTGCGAAACACGGCAGCCACTTGAACTTACACAGTGCTCCTACTACTAGGCATGTGCAATGGTTCATACGTCAGTACTACATAATCTTGTTGCTAGTGTAGTAAGATATGACGATAACAAATGATGTTGTGCGCATGTCAACTATATGAACAGTAATCTATATCTATACTACAATATAGTGTACGACTAACAGATCATATGAACCGTTGGATCCTCACCATCGGACAGCTCTCATTAATTGTTTCTGAATTGAATAAATCGTGGCAGCACACATGCCGTTGGATTTGTCAATCCTACGGCCAAAATTTTAGGGATTCGCGAGTGAGCCAACTTTCTGACCAAAGCTCTAGAACTTTCGTACAGCTGGAGCTAACCAGACTGCTAATATACGCGCATGTGACTATGGTACAACAACACACTAGGACAGAGAGTTTTAAATT